>LR738710.1:640335455-640622538 GCA_902687465.1 Secale cereale
AAGCATATGTGCCATGCACCAGGAGCACGCGCTGGGGCAGCAGGAGGCTCAAGCGCACCTCTCTGTTCAGAGATATACGCTCACTTTCTCATATATTTTGTCCAGTTTTTCCCACAGAAAATATTTGATCACAGAAAAAAAGAGTCCTTAAATTAGAAATAAAACGCTAAGAATTTTTTTTCATAGCATCTGTGTCGAATAACGAGTTTCTCATCTAGGGTTTCAACGAGGGATTCAACCAATCAAGGAACTCGTTGGAGAGGAAAATATACGGGAGGGACGGAGCATACCTTGCCGCCGCTGTCGCCCTGGCTGCCGGACTTGGACCGAGGTCGAGGGGGCGTCGGGGCAGCGACTGAAAGAGAGGGAAACGAGAGACGAGGAGGGAGGGTCGGAGGGAGGAGGAGAGATCCCAGGATCTGTTCGCGGCCGGTCTGGTCAGGACAAGCGCGGTGCGGGGCCTGTGGGCAGACCTGGAAATTAACCAGGGGTGGTATGGTTATTTCAGTCATCCCGGACGGTTAAAAAGTCCAGCAATTGATCCTGTGAACCAAAATTTATCCAAGGAATGTGTGCGACTCTGCTTCCTTGCTCTTCCGTGCCCTCCCCTCCCATCTTCTTTGCCCACGCTTGCTAGTTCGTGCTTCTTTTCTCCTCGATGTTTCTTTCTTAGGGCATCTCAAACATCAATCCTCACACCGTGCGCATCCGTTCAAACCGTGTTATCCGGATCGCAGAAGTCATCCGACGCGATTCTATATCGATCATCGGCATGATCCGGACATACTTTCTCCCGCAAAACAGAAACAAACGTGAGGAGTTTTGCAAGAGACCAGACATCTTCATGACAAAACAAAAGTCATCACGTACCCTACCTCTTCGTTCGGATGGCGGATGGCTACTTCTTGCCATATGATTAGCGGTTTGCAAATACAGTTGGGCATTTGGCGGAAGGTTACTTCTTGCTATATAATTAGCATTTGGCAAGGTGATTAGTATTTGGGCATTTGGCGGAAGCTTTGAAGATATATTTGGCCATTTTCCGAAAGGTTACTTCTTGTCATATGATTAGTTCTCTGTTAAGATTGTTAAGATCCTTTTATCACACGTTGATAGAATGACGGAAGCTTTGTAAATAAATTTGGCCTTTTGGCGGAAGGTTTGAAAATGACCAAGCCCATTTGACGGAAGAAAGCTAGTTTAGTGGGGTAAGCAATTAGTTTTGGCTGAAACTACATTAGCACATGGATTAATAGCCTTCCACCAAACAAAAAGGTACTAATCATATTTTTAAGGGAATCATGTAATTATTTAGTGATTAAAATTTAACAGAGACATGCATTTACGGCTACGGTTGGATGGCGGCTTCCCGCAACCGTGTCTGCGGATGGATGCCGGAGTAAATTTATGGTTTGTCGTTGGAGATATCGTTAGCGCATCTCAGCAGATGATAAAAAACTTTATCGTGCCCAAAAAAGGTTTTATGATATTTTAGGTCAAAAGTAGTGCTCCAACAGATGATATGTCTTATCACATGTCAAATTTTTTCCCCTGCTGCATATTTGTAGCACCTGTGCAGCTGCATAAAAAAATACTGCGCACGCACTCCCAACCGCCATACTAAAGTTTTTCGTTGCCTGCCCGCCGCCCTCCCACGACCGCCATCGGCCATGGAATAGAACTCTGATGTGCACGCTCCATCTCCCGTCACCGGTCGAATGCCGCCCCCAACCACCACCACGACCCCTTCCTTCCCTTTAGCTTATTCTCCGCCTTCTCAGCCTTCTCCCTCAAGCGTCACCCCGTCCTCGTCCTCTTCACCTCCGCCTTCTCCGAACAGCTCGCTAAGCTCAAGTGGGTGCTCACTGTCACGAGGACGCCAACGTGCCACACCATCCCATCCCGAGCCGACAGGGATGAGTTGATCCCACCTTGTTCGTGTTTGATCCACCCGCGAAGAGGAGAGCACGGGGGCGGCAGGGTCCGAATCGAGCATGTGGGATGCGATTCATGGTAATCGTGTTCGACCCGTCTGGCACCGCGCGCCTCTGGCTTGAAGTCACGATGCTCAGTTCCTTGTTGGTGTGTGTTGGCAGTGATGTTGTTTGATTTATGCTTTGATAGTTGCTCTTGGCACGAGGTGGTTGCGCAGAGAGGAGCATAGGGGGTCACTGGGGTTAGAGTGGAGCACATGGACGGTGATTCATGGTCGCCGTGTTCGATCCGGTCGTCATCGCGCGCCTCTGTGTCGAGGTCACCGTGCTCAGTTCCCTGTCATAGCATGTTGTCGTTGTTTGCTTTATCCTCTAATGCCTACTATCACCTCTGGGTCAAAGGTCGCTGCACATAGAGGAGCATGTGGGCGGCGACGTCTGAGTGGAGTATGTGGGCGATGATTCATTGTAGTCACATTTGATTCGGCCGGCACCGCGCACCTTTGGACCTCGCTCAACTCCTTGTTGTTACATGTTGTCAGTGTTGTAGTTCGCTCCATCCTCTGCTTCGTACTATCGCCTCTGGGTTGAGGTCACGGAAGCATGGCTCGATCCGGTGAGGGAGGGAGAGAGGGATTGTTAAGGGGAAGAGAGATCAATGAGGGAGAGATGGAGGTCAACGAGGATTGGTTAGGGGGGAGAGATGTACTACTGGATACATTCCAGTAGTGCTACTGCTGTATATATTATTGTGCTACTGCTGAATTTTTCGTGCATCACTTCTACATCATATGTTATGGTAGAAATATTTCTAGTGCCAAAAGCTTATATATACTACTCTAATATCATTTTTGGGCACCAATTGTTCATGATACCATATAACTTTTTTGTGGTTAAAGAGACTTGTCTTTCTTTAACTAAGAGATGATCTTCTAGCAAGATAATATAAGACATTTTTCTCCATATTACGAGATGTTGTCTCATGTTCCCATGTTTTCAAGATTAATTTTTGTAAGTGTGTCTAGTGTCTCCTAAAGGGTTTTTGATGATTAACGATAAAAAGGTTAAGGGGCTAACATGTTTTTGAGTATACGCAGGTGAAATTGTAAACATGAGAGTTAACGCGAGAGTTATTACCCCTAAAGGGTTTTTGGTTTAACACGAGAGTTATTACCCCTAAAAGTTGTTATGACACACAGCGAGTATTATGAAGCATAGTGAAGACTTTTGTTTTCCAGTTTTATTTTCTTCTATTTGAGTCATAGAGCAAACCGTACTATTAATAGGGGTCCAAATGAAAGTTGAGATTTAAGTATTTGATGTATGCTCAATCAAAACTTATCGCTTCAGGTGAAGACTTAGATATCGATTCATATGATGTGTTTTTCTCTTTGAGTACGTGAAGATGTTCTTCGAAACTTTGAAGAAGAAACATGCGCAGTTGAGTCGCCTTGACTTGTCATGCAAGTAAGTCGTAGGCCATGTGTTGATTGTGACTAATGCCCCTATTGGCCATTTCACACATAGGGATTGCTCGGGCTATAAATAACCACCCACTTCAACTTGAGGTGGTTGGCTCCTCCGTCAGAGAATTGACAAGAGTTTGTGAGAGCAAACCATCCTCCCAAAAGAGATTAAGAGAATCCTAAAAAAGGAAGAAAAAAACATAGCCTAAACGACAAAGTGATTGAGCATCAGATAAGAACTAATCGAAGCTTAACTCAACATGTTACTCTTGTGGACTATGCATCCACTAGACCATTAAGTGTCTGTTCGGAGCGTCCGAGAGTTATTGCGGATTGCCGAAGAACAAGCATGTGAAGGTTCCACCTCGAAGATCCACCACGAGTGACTGGGTGAAGTCTAACTGATTCTAGCTCAAGAAGAATCGGGTGAAGCCTTTGTCTCATAAGTTAAATATGTCACAACTTTTTCTGTCCCACGGTTAATTCTGTGAAAACTTAGGAGTGGCACGTGAGAAACTGTGCCTGCCACTGCCTAGCCATTAGCAGCGGCCAGTGATTTTTCCACCTGGCACTGGAACTTTTCTTTGTGGCATGTGCTAGATGTCACCTGATGGGAAACGTTGCATGAAAATCAATTTTTTCTATGAACATCCAAGATCTAATCTACGAGATGCATATCAACGAGAGAGGAGTGTGTCTACATTCCCTGTAGACCGAAAGGTTAGCGTACATGACGCGGTTGATGTAATTGTACTCTCCATGATCCAATCGCGATCTAAGCGGATCTACCAATGAACAGACGGTACCTCCGAGACTAGCACACATTCAGCTTGATGACGTACTCTCCTTCTTGATCCAGCAAGAGAGGTAGATGAGATCGGAACTAACACGAAGGTATGGTGGTGGTGGTGGCAGCAGAATTCCTGTAGGGCTTCGCCAAGCGCGTACCAGAGAAAGGTGGGAGGAGTTGGGAGAGACGAAGGTGATATATCCGTTTTGCATCATGTTTTCTACTGTTATTTATGATGCTTTTGACCACTATAGTACTTTGTGGAGCAATTCTAATGTATTTTGTCTCTTAATTTGCAATATTTACATGAGGGAGATTGCCAGCAACTGGAATTCTGGACCTGAAAAAGCTATGTCAGAGATACCTATTATGCGCATCTCCAAATGAGATGAAATTTCACGAAGAATTGTTTTGGAATAAATAAAAATATGGGAGAAAATAAATACCAGAGGGGGCCACGCTGGTGCCCACGAGGCACCAGGGCCCACCCCCCTAGGGGCGCCCTCGTGGCTCGTGGGGCCCCTGACCAGCCTCCGGTATCCATCTTCTAGTATATAAGCCCATTTTCCCTAGAAAAAAATAAGGAGAGGATTTTTTAGATGAAGCGCTACCGTCTCGAGGCGGAACCTGGGCAGAGCACTTTTGCTCTCCGGCGGAGCGATTCCGCCAGGGAAATCGAAGCCATCGTCATCACCAACAACCCTCTCATCGTGGGAGGACCAATCTTCATCAACATCTTCACCAGCACCATCTCATCCCAAACCATAGTCATCTCTTGTATTCAATCTTTGTCTAAAAACCTCATATTTGTACCTGGGGGTTGCTAGTAGTGTTGATTACATCTTGTATTTGATGCTAGTTGCTTTATTTGGTGGAAGATTAAATGTTTAGATCCTTAATGATATTCAATACCCTCTGATCTTGAACTTGAATATGACTTGTGAGTAGTTACTTTTGTTTTTAAGGATATGGGAGAAGTCTTGTCATAAGTAATCATGTAAATTTGGCAATCATTCGATATTTTGATGATATGTATGTTGTTGCTTCCTTTAGTGGTGTCAAGTGAACGTCAACTACATGACACCTCACAATCTTTGGGCCTAAGGGAAGGCATTGTGGAGTAGTAATTAGATTATGGGTTGCTAGAGTGACAAAAGGTTAAACCCTAGTTTATGCGCTATTTCGTAAGGGTCTGCTTTGGATCCATATGTTTCATGCTATAGTTAGATTTATCTTAATTCTTCTTTTGTAGTTGCAGATGCTTGCGAGAGGGGATAATTATAAGTGGGAGTCTTGTTCAAGTAAGAACATCACCCAAGCACCGGTCCACCCACATATCAAATTATCAAAGTAACGAACGTGAATCGAACAAACATGATGAAAGTGACTAGATGAAATTCGCGTATGTCCTCAAGAACGCTTTGCTTATTACAAGAGACTGTTTCGGCATGTCCTTTGCTACAAAAAGGATTGGGCTACCTTGCTGCACCTTTGTTAACGTTACAACTTACTGCTCGTTACAAATTATATTGCTACCAAACTATCCGTTAGCAGTAATTTCAGTGCTTGCACACAATACCTTGCTAAAAATCGCTTGTTATTTCCTTCTGTTCCTTGTTAGGTTCGACACTCTTAGTTACCGAAAGGACTATGATTGACCCCCTATAATTGTGGGCCATCAGGAGGTTGGAGATGGATGGGTGCAGCCCCCTATGCGCCTCCCCACTATTTTTATAGGGGTGAGTGAGGGGCGTCGGCCCTAGACCCCTCCCCCCAATGGAGTAGGGCGGCGGCCAAGGGGTGGAGTGCCCCAAGCCAAGGGGGCGCCTCCACCTAGGGTTCCCCCAACCCTAGGCACATGGGCCCTTGGCAGGGCCGGTGCGCCTGGCCCAACCAGGCCAGGGCGCACCCCCTACAGCCCATGTGCCCCCCCGGGGCAGGTAGACCTCCTCGGAACCCTTTTGGGGCTCCCGACATCCTGCCAGCAAAACCTGAAACTTTACCGATAACCAAAATATGTCTTCGCAAATATGAGTCTTTATCCCTTGGAAAATTACGAAGCTCCTCCCAATATCCTGAATCCCATCCGGGACTCCGAACAAACTTTGTACTTTCCACTGTTAATATCTCAATACTACCCTAGCGCTACCGAATGCTAAGTGTGCGACCCTGCGAGTTCGGGAACATGCTGACGTGACCGCGACACCTCTCCGGTCAATAACCAATAGCAGAACCTGCATGCCCATATTGGTTCCCACTGCTACCTCTTGAGCTTGCGTTGTATTCCCTCGAAGAGGAAAGGGAGATGCAGCACAGTAGCGTAAGTATTTCCCTCAGTTTTTGAGAACCAAGGTATCAAGGAGACCACGCGTCAGTCCCTCGCGCCTGCACAAACAAATAAGAACTTCGCAGCCAACGCGATAAGGGATTGTCAATCCCTTTACGGTCACTTACGATAGTGAGATCTGATAAAGATGATAATTATATTTTTGGTATTTTTGGTATAGAAACAGAAAGTAAAGAAAGCAAATAAACAACGGCTACAGAAATTGGCTAGTTGACGGAAAAGTAATATGATAAAGATAGACCTGGGGGCCATAGTTTTCTCTAGTGGCTTCTCTCATGATAGCGATATTCTACGGTGGGTAAACAAATTACTGTCGAGCAATTGATAGAAAAGTGAATAATTATGAGACTATCTAGGCATGATCATTGTATATAGGCACCACGTCCGAGACAAGTAGACCGAAACGATTCTGCATCTGCTACTATTACTCCACACATCGACCGCTATCCAACATGCATCTAGTGTATTGAGTTCATACGAACAGAGTAACGCCTTAAGCAAGATGACATGATATAGAGGGATAAACTCAAGCAATATGATGAAAACCCCATCTTTTTATCCTCAATGGCAAAAATACAATACTTGCCTTGCTGCCACTACTGTCACTGGGAAAGGACACCGCAAGATTGAACCCAAAGCCAGGCACTTCTCACATTGCAAGAACTATAGATCTAGTTGGCCAAACCAAACCAATAATTCGAAGAGACTTGCAAGGATATTATGAGCACACATAAAAAGTTCAGAGAAGAACCAAATATCTTTCATAGATAACCTTGATCATAAACTCACAGTTCATCGGATCTCGACAAACACACCGCAAAAAGAGATTACATCGAATAGATCTCCTCGAAGACCGAGGAGAACTTTCTATTGAGATCCGGAGAGAGAGAAGAAGCCATATAGATACTAGCTATGGACCCGAAGGTCTGTGGTAAACTACTCACAACTCATGGTGAGGGCGATGACGATGATGATGAAGGCCTCCGTGATGGATCCCCCTCCCGGAACAGGCTCCAAGATGGGATCTCCACGGGAACAGCAACTACGGCGATGGAATTAGGGTTTTCTCTCTGCGTCTGGAGTTTCTGGGGTACATAGGTATATATAGGAAGAAGGAGGGCACAGGGGGCCGTGTGGGCCAGCCTCGAGGCAGGGGGGCGCGCCCTGGGAAGGGGGCGCGCCCCCCACCCTAGAGGGCTGGCCCTACGTCCCCTGACTTGGCCCCGAAGACTCCCGAGCGTGATTTCCTCCAAAAATATCTCTCGGGAAGGTTTCATTCCGTTTTGACTCCATTTGATATTCCTTTTCTGCAAAACCCTGAAATAGGAAAAAAAAATAGCAATCTGGACTAGGCCTTTGGTTTAGTAGGTTAGTCCCAAAAATGATATAAAAGTGAATGATAAAGCCCACTAAACATCCAAGACTTCATAAATAATAGCATGGAACAATAAAAAATTATAGATACGTTGGAGACGTATCAAGCATCCCCAAGCTTAATTCCTGCTCGTCCTCGAGTAGGTAAATGATAAAGAAAGAATTTTTGATGTGGAATGCTAACCAATATAGTTTTTCAATGTAATGCTCTTAATTGTGGCATGAATGTTCAGATCTGAAAGATTCAAGACAAAAGTATATATTGACATAAGAAATAACAATACTTCAAGCAATACTAACAAAGCAATCATGTCTTCTCAAAATACTATGGCTAAAGAAAGTTACCCCTACAAAATCATATAGTGTTGGCTATGCTCCCTTATTATCACACTAAATATTCATACCATGCACAACCTTGATTTTAGCCAAGCATTTGTTTTCATGCACTATCTTTTCAAACCTTTCAACTTTCACGCAATACATGAGCGTGAGCCAAGGATATAGCACTATGGGTGGAATAGAGGTGGTTGTGGAGAAGACAAAAAGAGGGAGATAGTCTCACATCGACTAGGCGTATCAACGGGCTATGGAGATGCCCATCAATAGATATCAATGTGAGTGAGTAGGGATTGCCATGCAACGGATGCACTAGAGCTAAATATGAATGACAGCTCAACAAAAGAAACTAGTGGGTGTGCATCCAACTTGCTTGCTCATGAAGACCTAGGGCATTTGAGAAAGCCCATCGTTGGAATATACAAGCAAGTTCTATAATAAAAATTCCCACTAGTATATGAAAGTGACTAAGCATGAGACTCTCTACAATGAAGAACATGGTGCTACTTTGAAGCACAAGTGTGGAAAAGGATAGTAGCAATTGTCCCTTTTTCTTTTCCTTTTTCCCCTTTTTTTCTTTTCTTTTTTTCCCTTTTTTGGGCATTTTTTTTCTTTGGCCTTTCTTTTTTTTTCTTTTTTTTTGCGGAGGGGCTTTATAGATTCAGCCTTTCCTCCCATGGGACAATGCTCTAAAAATTATGATCATCACACTTTCATTACAACACGAAATTACAACTCGATACTACAACAACAAAGTATGACTCTATATGAATGCTTCCGGCGGTGTACCGGTATGTGCAATGAATAAGAGTGACACGTATGAAAGAATTATGCATGGTGGCTTTGCCACAAATACGATGTCGACTACATGATCATGCATGGCAATATGACAATATGATGCGTGTCATATAAACGGAACGGTGGAAAATTGCATGGCAATATATCTCGGAATGGCTATGAAAATGCCATGATAGGTAGGTGTAGTGCGTGTTTTGAGGAACAATATGGTGGCTGTTTTGAGGAGGATATATAGTGGGTTTATGGCACCGGCGAAAGTTGCGCGGTACAAGAGAGGCTAGTAATGGTGGAAGGGGTGAGAGTGCATATGATCCATGGACTCAACATTAGTCATAAGAACTCATATACTTATTGCAAAAAAAATACGAGTCATCAAAACAAAGCAATCAACGCATGCTCCTAGGGGGGGTTGGTAGGAGTTAACCATCGTGCGGCCCCGACCTCCACACGAAGGTTGACACTCTACAAATACATCATGCTTTAACTTAGTCACATAACGGTTCACCATACGTGCATGCTACGGGAATCACTAACCTTAACAGAAGTATTTCTCAATTTCATAATAACTCCACTAGCATGACTCTAATATCACTATCCTTATGTCTCAAAACAATTATCAAGCATCCAACATCTCTTTCTATTCAATGCACTTGGTGTGAATTTTTTTACTACATTGACATTGGATGTTTATCATGTGAAGACTAGTTTCTTTAGCCTAAACACTTTACCATGCTGTTTTAATGGACTCTCAAATAGATCTAAGTGAAGCATGAGAGTTCAACAATTTCTACAAAATATTACCACCACCATGCTCTAAAAGATATAAGTGAAGCACTAGAGCAAAAACTATTCAACTCAAAAGATATAAGTGAAGCACATAGAGTGTTCCAACAATTTCTAGGCCATATTTAACTCTCTAAAACCGGTGTGTTCAGCAAGGATGATTGTGAAAAACTAACAAGCAAAGACTCAAATTATACAAGACGCTCCAAGTAAAACACATAGCATGTTGCGAATAAAAATATAGCTCCAAGTATAGTTACCGATGGATGAAGACGAAAGAGGGGATGCCTTCCCGGGGCATCCCCAAGCTTAGGCTTTTTGATTATCTTGAATTTACTTGGGGTGCCATGGGCATCCCCAAGCTTAGGCCTTTGCTACTCCTTGTTCCATAGTCCATCAAAGCAATACTCAAAACTTGAAAACTTCACAACACAAAACTTAGACAAAAATTCTCGTGAGCTCCGTTAGTAAGAGAAAGCAAAACACCACTCAAAGGTACATCAAGGAATTCATTATTTGTTTGAATTGGTGTTAAACCTACTGTACTCCAAGTTCTCTATGGTTCATATCCTCTAATATTACTCATAGATGCATCGGAATAAGCAAACAACACACGAAAAACAGAATCTGTCAAAAACAGAACAGTCTGTAGTAATCTGCTGGGTTCGCCTACTTCTGGAATTCAAAAAAAATTCAAACTAAATTGGTAAATTTGCGCAATTTGTCTACCAATCAGCAGCAAAAAGAATCAACTAAAAATCACGCTCCAGTAAAATCTGAAGACTACTTTAGCGAGCGCTAACGATTCTGTTTTTCACAGCAAGATCATATAAACTTCACACAAGTCTTACCAAAGGTTCTATTTGGCACAAACACTAAACAAAACATGAAACCATATCTAAACAGAGGCTAGATGCAATATTTATTCCCTAACAGCAACAAAAGCAAAAAACACATAAAAATTGGGTTGCCTCCCAACAAGCGCTATCGTTTTACGCCCCTAGCTAGGCACAATACAAGATAGATCTAGGTATTGCCGTCTTTGGTCTTCACCCTTTTAACAGTGTCAAGCTCGAATCCGGGAGATTCTTTGCATTTCCCTTCATATTCAGAAATCTTAAGATCTAAAGCATCCAACCGCTTATTGCAAAGAGTAATCAACATATTCATGCGGTGGAGATTCCCACTAACACTCTTAAGAGGTTCAAGAGATTTTTTTAATATTTTCGTTACTTCGCAAATTTTTTCAAAAACTTGCATCCCTTCCGGGGTTGAGTTTGACTCTTTTTGGGGAGGTAGTGTTCCCACTATTCCCTCTATGATTTCATGCGCGAAACTAGGATCAATTTCGATAAAACTTCCCTTGGCAACGCAATCGAAGAGTTGTCTATGAGACATATTCAATCCAACATAAAAATTGCGAAGCAAGATTCTAAAATTCACTTCTAAGGTGCGCTTACGATAAGATTCCATCATCCTAAACCAAGCATCTTTTAAGTTTTCTCCTTGCCTTTGCTTGAAGTGAAGTACTTCAAACTCGGGAGACAAAGGAGCGGATAAGAGGCTAGCCATAATGACAAGAAAGCAAGCAACACACAAGCCAACAAGAAGCAAGCGAACGAAAAACACACGGCGGAAGAAGGGCAAATAAAACGGCAAGGGTGAAGTGGGGGAGAGGAAAACGAGAGGCAAATAAATGTAATGCGAAGGATAAGGGTTTGTGACAGGTACTTGGTATATGACTTTTGCGTAAGCCTCCCCGGCAACGGCGTCAGAAATTCTTCTTGCTACCTCTTGAGCTCGCGTTGTATTCCCTCGAAGAGGAAAGGGAGATGCAGCACAGTAGCGTAAGTATTTCCCTCAGTTTTTGAGAACCAAGGTATCAATCCAGTAGGAGACCACGCGTCAGTCCCTCGTACCTGCACAAACAAATAAGAACTTCGCAGCCAACGCGATAAGGGGTTGTCAATCCCTTTACGGTCACTTACGATAGTGAGATCTGACAGAGATGATAATTATATTTTTGGTATTTTTGGTATAGAAATAAAAAGTAAAGAAAGCAAATAAACAACGGCTATAGAAATTGGCTAGTTGATGGAAAAGTAATATGATAAAGATAGACCCGGGGGCCATAGTTTTCTCTAGTGGCTTCTCTCATGATAGCGATATTCTACGGCGGGTAAACAAATTACTGTCGAGCAATTGATAGAAAAGCGAATAATTATGAGACTATCTAGGCATGATCATTGTATATAGGCATCACGTCCGAGACAAGTAGACCGAAACAATTCTGCATCTACTACTATTACTCCACACATCGACCGCTATCCAACATGCATCTAGTGTATTGAGTTCATACGAACAGAGTAACGCCTTAAGCAAGATGACATGATGTAGAGGGATAAACTCAAGCAATATGATGAAAACCCCATCTTTTTATCCTCGATGGCAACAATACAATACATGCCTTGCTGCCCCTACTGTCACTGGGAAAGGACACCGCAAGATTGAACCCAAAACCAAGCACTTCTCCCATTGCAAGAACTATAGATCTAGTAGGCCAAACCAAACCAATAATTCGAAGAGACTTGCCAGGATATTATGAGCACACATAAAATTTTCAGACAAGAACCAAATATCTTTCATAGATAACCTTGATCATAAACTCACAATTCATCGGATCTCGACAAACACACCGCAAAAAGAGATTACATCGAATATATCTCCTCGAAGACCGAGGAGAACTTTGTATTGAGATTCGGAAAGAAAGAAGAAGCCATCTAGATACTAGCTATGGACCCGAAGGTCTGTGGTAAACTACTCACAACTCATGGTGAGGGCGATGATGATGATGTTGAAGGCCTCCGTGATGGATACCCCTCCCGGAACAGGCTCCAAGATGGAATCTCCACGGGAACAGCAGCTACGGCGGTGGAATTAGGGTTTTCTCTCTGCGTCTGGAGTTTCTGGGGTATGTAGGTATATATAGGAAGAAGGAGGGCACCGGGGGCCGTGTGGGCCAGCCTCGAGGCAGGGGGCGCGCCCCCCACCCTCAAGGGCTGGCCCTAC
Source organism: Secale cereale (assembly GCA_902687465.1). Lineage (NCBI taxonomy): Eukaryota > Viridiplantae > Streptophyta > Magnoliopsida > Poales > Poaceae > Secale > Secale cereale. The sequence goes on from LR738710.1 coordinate 640,348,353, forward strand.
GTCCCCTGACTTGGCCCCAAAGACTCCCGAGCATGATTTCCTCCAAAAATATCTCTCGTGAAGGTTTCATTCCGTTTGGACTCCGTTTGATATTCCTTTTCTGCAAAACCCTGAAATAGGCAAAAAAAACAGCAATCTGTACTAGGCCTTTGGGTTAGTAGGTTAGTCCCAAAAATGATATAAAAGTGAATGATAAAGCCCATTAAACATCCAAGACTTCATAAATAATAGCATGAAACAATAAAAAATTATAGATACGTTGGAGACGTATCACCCACATATTCAACGAAGATTTTTATCGGATGAACCACGATGTCGAGGATTCAACCAATCCCATATACAATTCCCTTTGTCCAGCGATATGTTACTTGCCCGAGATTCGATCATCGATATCTCCATACCCAGTTCAATCTCGTTACCGGCAAGTCTCTTTAGTCGTTCCGTAATACAAGATCCCATGACTAAACTCATTAATCACATAAACCTTCTTGTGATGTTGTATTACTGAGAGGGCCAGAGATATCCCACCGTCACACGGAGTGACAAAATCCAGTCTCGATCCATGCAACCCAACAGACACCTTCGAAAATATCTGTAGAGTACCTTCATGATCACCTAGTTACGAAGTGATGTTTGATAGCACGGAAAGTTGTAATGCCCAGGATGGAGTTATACCTCCTACGTGTAGAGGAACGACTTAAAGGCATAAATCCATCCTAGAATGATCTCAAGTTTGGTAATCTTTGCACAACTCATGTAAAAGAGGGGATAGTAAACAGAAAATAGTTGGCTTACACTCGCCACGTCACAGAATTACAGTACAAGTCTCAAACATCATACATTAAGAACATCACAACCCTCTAAGGGCAAAAGCCAAATGTCAAAGTACCAAACTTAGATAAATAAACCACAGGCGGATCGAATCCTAGTAAGAGACTCCACTACTGATCGTCCGGGTAGCGCACATAGTACCGACTACGCTCCTCGTCGTACTCCCAATCCAGCTTGGTGCCATCACCTGGATAGCTCACAGCTGGACCTGCATCTGGTGTGTGAAGTAACTGTGAGCCACAGAGGACTCAGCAATCCCGTTCCCGGGTAACAAGACTATTTAAGCCTTTAGGTGAGGAAAAGGCTGAAGAAAAGAATAAGTCTGCAGCAGCAACTAGCATCTAGCTTACGTAAGTGAGAGCGAGAAGAGAAGGCCTCGGCGAGAAGTGATCACGAAGTGATCCTAGCTACAAGCTCACAAACATAACCCCTCCGTGTTCAACTCCCGAATCCCTATTCGGAAACTGACAGTCACGGAACACACGCTGGTAGTGTATTAGAAACATTGTGTCAAGTTATCTACAACCGGAATTAACAAGCTCCCATCTGCCACATAACCGCGGGCACGGCTTTCGAAAGTTCAAACCCTGCAGGGGTGTTCCAACTTGACCCATTACAAGCCCACGATCCGCGGAGTCGCAACTCCAAAGTGGGAAGACCCGAGTATCCTCGGAATCCCGTGCTCAAGATATACCGAGCTAAGGTAAGGCTAATCCAGCAAATCCTCCCGGCGTGTCGACACCCTGATAGTAGCCGCGCGTATCTAAGTCTCAGGACACGACCGGATGGGCGATGCTACAGGTGTATGCCAGATACCTCGGGTTGCCCCAAGGCGGCCCTGCAGGACCCCCGTTTCGGACCAACACTCATGTGGAGCACTGGCCCGGGGTTGTTGATTAAGAAACAGGGTTAATTACTCCCTATGCAAGTTTAGTTTGTTATTAGGCAAATAGTACCAATGTTGGGATTTGCTGGAAAAGACTTAGCACTTAGCGGTTTATCGAGGGGGTCCCATACACCCCAACCGTGTTAGGAACGCATAATCAAGGAACATAATACCGGCTTATACGGATCCTAACGGCATGAGTTGAACAAATCACCAAGCAAAAGGCTTAGCCTTCCACCCTTTCCAAATATATAGATGATTTCATTTTAAGCATTTATATAGTGTGATATAACCCAACCAAACTTCAACATGGAGCAAGCATCTTCGGTCTTCACCTGCAACTAGCAACGCTATAAGACGGGCTGAGCGAAGCGTACTTAGCCAAGCAACGGTTTGCATAGGTAGGTTGGTTAAACATGGCAATTGGCTACAAGTAGGAGGCTGACAAGAAGATCATGGGCATCGAGGCAAAACTATAGATCGAGACTACTAGCAATAGGCAAAGATAGTAATGTTATCGGGGTTCGGTCATCTTGCCTGAAGAGAAGTCGTTCGGATCGTAAGAAGGGTCCTCGTGCTCAACCTCGTTGGAAACCTCGTGCTCAACTTCGTAACCGGTCTCAGCTTCCGGCTCTAAACAAAACAATCACACCAAGCACCAATCAACAAGATGCAATGCGCACTCGGAAAAATGAATGCATGATGGATGCACTAAGGATGCACACGGAGCACGTAAAACATCACTAAAGCAAAACACCTCAAAACATGATAACAATATGATATTATTAATCTACACAGAAAAACAATCAAGTTTGATATAAGATTCGCTGAAATCGGAGTTACGGGCTAAAAGTTATGCCCGAAACAAGATTTGAGCGAAAGCTGAAAATTACAGCATCATAGCAACTTCGGAGCTCAAAATAATTGAGCTACAGCACCCAAAAAGCATTTCAAAGGACTTGAACACAAACTAGACATATAGTACAGCAACTAAGTCCAAAGGTGTACCCCAACGGAGCCACGGATCAATAGCAATGATCTTGGACATATTGAACTTGACAATAAAATTCTGGCAGCAGAATTTTATTGAAACTTTAGAGCAAAAGATAAACATGCTACAGCCACTTAAATGGACATGTGAGGACATGGATGGAAATACAACAATATATACTACAAGGAACAATCAAAATCCACCCCAAAACTATCATGCTTTGTCCTAGAGCAGCACACGAACATGGCATCGGAACGTTACAGATTTCAGACTTAGTGAAAAACCACTAAGTCCTAAAACAGCAATAACATCATGGCAACTAAAAGAGCATGTTTAAGTCACCTCGAAACTAAACATGGCAAGAGGCAAGCACCTCATCAAAGTGCACATGAAGGTGATCCCGAAACACACAAGCATGCATCATAGAGGTGAACACAACGATTGCAACGAGCTCAACAAGATGGCATTTCATAACAAGTGAAAACACATCACATGAACATGGCACTTTGCAACGATGATAACAAGGCAATAATAAATCTACCATGAAACCTATCACAAGCAACACGTAGTTCGTGGCAAGACGAACACGTGGACATGTCATTTGCATCATTCGGACAAACGAGCTAAAAGATATCACATGACAAAGGTGGCACAAAAATAACACATAACAGCAGTTTAACTCATGATGCACTCTTGCAACAGCAAAACAAGCACCTAGATGATCTCTAACATGCATGACAACAACAGAGGAAACGAAGAGCACATCTCCACGAACGTCTGGACATATTACACGCGCGAAACGGAGCAACACAGTAAAAGTTATGCATGGTCAAACATTGCATCTCAGAACAGTTAACAGGGACTTAGTGGGGAAAAAGGGTCAACCTCACTCAGATCTGAAATTCCCGGGCCGGATCTGAAACTGCAGAGGAAATCGGCCCGCGGAGTGGAGAGGCGAGGCCGGCCTGGCCCAGGGCGGTGCGGATCTGGTGGCTGCGGTGCGGCCCGGGAGGCGCCTGGCCCACCCGGCGAGTGGCGAGGCTGCGCGGCCTGGTGCGGAGCGGGGCGGCGGCCCGCGGTGGTGGCGCCCTGGCGACTGGCGCGAGAGGCGAGCGGCGTCGTGGGCCGGCCCGCTGGAGTGGCGCGGCGCCCCGGCGCGGAGCTCCAGGCGAAGTGGCCCGCTCGGGCGCCAGAGGGAGGGCGATGTGGCTGCGGCGTCGAGGAAGGCGCCTGGGAGGTGGGCCTGCGGGAGGCGGGCCGCGCGGGGAAGTGGTCCCCGGGCTGGCTGCCCGCGGCGGCCTGGCACGGCGAGGGAAGGACCGGGCCGTTCGACGGAGGCTCGGCGTCGCCCTGGCCTGCCCGGTCGATCGAAGGGGCTCGGTCGGCTGCGTTGACCTCGGGCTCGAGGGGATCTGGATCGGGACGATTCCCCGATGTGGATCCTAGCGGCGGCTGGCTCGGGACTGGGGAAAGAAAAAAAAAGAAGGGGATCTAGAGGTAGAGGAAGGAGGAGGAAAACTAGGGGACATGCCAAAATAGACCTAGGTCTATTATATAGCAGTTTTGTAGGGTTTGGGGGGATTTAGGGGCGTTAGGAGCCCTCCGATCGCGATCCGACGGATCCGATCGCGGGGATAGATCTAAAGGGCCTAGGCAGAGATAAAAGAAAGCAGTAGGGGTGTTTCCGGGACACGAAGTGAAGGCACTTTGGACCCACACGAGCAACGGATGGAAAAGTCAACGGAGTCCAAACGAGACGAGATTTGAGAGGCGGGTTGCACACAACAAAACAACAACACAGACAACAACCTCGCGGCACACCGGTAACGTTAAACGCCCGAACAACAAAGTAGGCCTACGGGACGTCACGGACACGTGAGGGAGCTCCGGAACGCGAAACGGACAACGGGAAGAAACACGCGGAACCGGATGCAACCGACAACACAAATGCAATGCAATGCACATGTCTACATGATATGAATGAATGCCACACACTCACACAACAAAACGACGAAAGCCCGAAAGAGAAAGAACCCAGAATGGAAATAGATGAAGCCGGAGATATATTATATACCCAAAAGGGAAAGTATTACATCCGGGGCATTACAAACTCTCCTCTACTACAAAAAGATCTCGTCCCGAGATCTAGGACTGGAAAAAGGAAGGGTACTCGGAACGAAGATGATCTTCTCGTTCCCAGGTAGCTTCTCGGTCTGTGTGATGTGCCCACTTGACTTTCAGAAACTTGATGGACTTGTTGCGAGTCTTGCGTTCGGTTTCTTCGGGAATTTCAACTGGATGCTCTTGGTAGGATAGGTCTTGTTGAAGATCAATCTCCTCAAACGGAATCATGCGCTCAGGTACCTTGAAGCATTTGCGAAGTTGAGACACATGGAAGACATCATGAACATTTGCAAAGTTGGAAGGGAGCTCGAGCTGATAGGCTAGATCGCCTCTTTTGCCAAGAACCTTGAAAGGTCCGACGTATCTAGGAGCAAGTTTTCCTTTGATATCGAATCTTTGGGTTCCTTTCATCGGAGAAACTCGAAGATAGACATGATCACCGATGTCGAAAACCAAATCACGATGCTTGCCGTCATAGTAGCTCTTCTGACGCGACTGAGCGGCCTTGAGATTCTCACGTATGACTTTGCACATTTCTTCGGCTTCTGAGATCAAGTCATTGCCAAGAAGTTGGCGTTCGCCTGTTTCAGACCAGTTGAGAGGGGTACGGCACTTTCTGCCATAGAGAATTTCAAACGGTGCTTTGCCTGCACTTGCTTGAAAGCTGTTGTTGTAAGAGAACTCGGCAAATGGAAGACAGTCTTCCCATTTCATGCCAAAGGAGATGACACAGGCTCTGAGCATGTCTTCTAGAATCTGATTCACACGCTCGACTTGACCACTAGTCTGAGGGTGAAAAGCAGTGCTGAACCTGATCTTAGTGCCCATGGCGGACTGAAAGGAGTCCCAGAATCTTGATGTGAACAAGCTGCCACGGTCTGAGGATATCACTTGAGGAATGCCATGTAGGGACACAATTCTGGAAGTGTACAGCTCTGCAAGTTGAGCTGCATTGATTGATTCTTTGACTGGAAGAAAGTGAGCGACTTTGGTAAGCTTGTCAATCACCACAAAGATAGCATCATTTCCTCGCTTGGATTTAGGAAAACCAGTGACGAAGTCCATTTCAATTTGGTCGAACTTCCACTCGGGAATAGGAAGAGGTTGGAGAAGACCGGCTGGACGTTGATGTTCTGCTTTCACTCTTCTGCAAACATCACATTCGTTCACGAATTGGGCAATCTCCCTTTTCATGCGTGTCCACCAGTAAGACTGCTTGAGGTCTTGATACATCTTGGAACTGCCAGGATGAATGGAAAGGAGAGAATCATGAGCTTCTTCCATTATGAGCTTCCTGAGATCACCTTTGGGAACAACGAGTCTGTCCTCGAAGAACAAGGTATCTCTCTCATCAACACGGAAGCACTTGTATTTTGGAGTGCCCTTTGCAATCCCATGTTTCACTTTCTTCACCATGGTATCACTGAGCTGGGCCTCACGGACTTGATCTTCCAAGGTAGGAGCAATTTGGAGATTTGCAAGAAAACCCTGCGGAACAACTTGGAGATTGAGCTTCCTGAATGCTTCACAAAGCTCAGGCTGGTACGGCTTGATAAGAAGGCTGTTGCAATATGCCTTTCTGCTCAAAGCATCTACAATCACATTCGCCTTGCCTGGAGTGTATTCAATGCTGGGATTGTACTCTTGGATCATCTCGACCCAACGAGTCTGGCGGAGGTTCAGATGCGGCTGTGTGAAGATGTACTTCAAGCTCTTGTGATCAGTGAAGATGTCGACCTTTCTGCCCAACAACAGATGTCTCCACGTAATCAGAGCATGTACCACAGCTGCTAGCTCGAGATCATGTGTGGGATAGTTCTTCTCACTTGGCTTTAGCTGACGAGAAGTGTATGCCACAATTCTCTTATCTTGCATAAGCACACCACCAAGACCTTGAAGAGAAGCATCACAGAATACTTCATAGGGCTTGGTTTCATCCGGAGGAGTCAGAACTGGAGCAGAAACAAGCTTCTCTTTGAGGGTTTTGAATGCCACTTCACATTCGGGAGACCAAAAGTATTTGACATTCTTCTGAAGCAAGTTGGAAAGAGGCTTGGCAATCTTGGAGAAGTTCTCCACAAACCTTCTGCAATAGCTGGCAAGACCCAGAAAACTGCGGAGCTGCTTGACGTTCTGAGGAGCTTCCCAGTTGACAATTGCTTCAACTTTCTCGGGATTAACCGCAATACCGTCAGCTGAGATGATGTGGCCCAGGTACAAAACCTTATCGAGCCAAAACTCGCACTTGGGGAACTTGGCATAGAATTTATGCTCTCGGAGTCGATCAAGAACCAGACGTAAGTGCTTTTCGTGATCTTCTTCATTCTTGGAAAACACCAGAATATCATCCAGATACACAAGCACAAACTCGCCAGTATAGGGGTTGAAGATGTAATGCATCATCCTTGAAAAGGTAGGAGGAGCATTGGCGAGACCAAAGGACATGACGGTATACTCGTATGAACCGTAGCTCGTTCTGAAGGCCGTCTTGGGAATGTCTTCCTCGCGAATGCGAATTTGATGATAGCCCATTCGGAGGTCAAGCTTAGAGAACACTTTAGCTCCTTTGAGCTGCTCAAAGAGTTCGTTGATGTTGGGGAGCGGATACTTGTTCTTAATCGTCTTCTTGTTCAATGGCCGGTAGTCAACACAGAGACGCTCCGTGCCATCTTTCTTCTTGACAAATAAGACACCACAGCCCCACGGAGATGTACTCGGTCTGATGAGACCCATACTCTCCTGCTTATCAAGCTGCTTCTTCAATTCCTTCAATTCATCCGGAGAGAGCTTGTATGGACGCCGGCATGCAGGCTCAGTGCCCGGCTCGAGTTCAATGACAAACTCCACCTGACGATGTGGAGGCATGCCTGGAAGTTCTTCTGGAAAGACGTCTTGATATTCGTTCACCACCGGAATTTGATTTATGGCATTAATTTCGCCCTTATCATTAAGAGAGAAAAGCCGAATAGTATTATCCCTGGAGGCGAAGATAATCACATCTTCATCAGAATGAGTCATCTTGACTTCCTTTTGAGCACAATTAATGTGAGCATCGTGCTGAGAAAGCCAATCCATTCCGAGGATGAGGTCGATGTCAGAATTACCAAGAATCACCGGAGAAGCCAAAAATCGATAGTCACCCTTGCGAATAGAAACATCCGGAGCATAAACACTGGAGTGCATTCGTCTCCCCGGAGAAATAACTGTTAACTCCCTTGGCAGATTTTTGGTGACAATATCGTGCTTGGATGCAAATGGATATGACATGAAAGAGCAAGAAGCACCCGAATCAAATAACACTTTAGCAGGGATAGAGTTCACTGGAAGGTTACCCAGAATGACATTAGAAGAAGCCTCCGCTTGTGCTGCATTCATCAGATTGACCGTTGCTGCCTTTGGATCATGCCTGACAATAGCTGAACTCACAGGTGGAGGAGGAGGAAGACGCTTCAGATTCGGACATCTGTTGGCATAATGACCCTTCTGGCCACACTTGTTGCACACCACTTCAGAGAGAGGACGGAAATGAGAGCCACTGGACTTGGAGCCTTGAGACTGAAACTGCTTCTTCGACTGGTTGCTCGGGTTGGGTGGGTGGGAGAAACCACGACCACTAGAGTTCTTGTTGTTGGAGTTGTTGTATGGAGCTCGAATCACTGGAGGAGGAGGAAGCCAGAATTTCTGTTGTTTCGCAGCCAACTGAGACGACGAGGAAGAGTGAACAGCATCTCGAATTCTCTTCTTAGAAGCCTCCATCTTAAGCTGAGCTGCTTCTTGTTTCAAAGCCATGTTATAGAACTTGTCGAATTCATCGGGCTCGAACAAAGTGAGAGCAAGCTGAAGTTCATCTTTGAGACCTCCACGGAACTGATAGATTTTGCTCTTGGCATCAGGAATGTCTTGCTTAGCATAGCGAGCGAGGTTTTGGAACTTGACATTATACTGATAGACTGTCATGGAGCCCTGCTTGAGGTTGCGGAATTGCTCACGCATACCCTCGATGACACTTGTAGGAATGTGGTGCGAGCGGAAATCCTTGCAGAAATTCTCCCAAGAGATCACTTGACCCGGCCTTGAGTCTTTGTACTGCTGCCACCAGTCAGCTGCTTGATTTTTCAGTTGGAAGGCTGCAAACTTCACATAGTCATCTTCCTTCACGTTACTGCACTCAAAATGCTTCTTTATATCGGTTAGCCAATCTTCAGCATCAAGAGGGTCGACACAGTAACTGAAACCTTTAGGATTGTTAGCCAGGAACTGGTTGAGAGTAGCATGGTGCTGCTGGAAGAAGTTGCCTTGGTTCACTGGAACACCCTGATTAGCTTGCATAGTTTGCATCTGCTGCATCATCTGCATCATCAACTGAGTGTTCTGAGCTGTAGTCTCCATAATTGCTCTCCAAGCCTCAGGCGGAGGAGGAGGGGAAGGAGGATGCTCTGGGACCTCTTCCACCTCTGGGTTAGCGTTTGGAACCTTTTTCGGAGCCATCCTGTAAGAGATGACCACGAATCAGCAATTGATTGACAAAAGGAATAAGCTGAATCAATGGAATGAATTGCAACAAGTCTTCACAATAATCATCCGAACAGTAAGAACGAATGAAATCATCCGAACAAGAGGAACGAATGATATTCTCAGTTATATGATAACATCAGTCTTCACGAGAAGCCACATAGGGGACAAAATGAAAATAAGAAAAACAACAAGGTACAGATGGGAACAAACACAAGAGAGGAGTTTCGTTCTAACATCTTTGTGCTGAAAGCATATGAACGCGTTACGAAAAGGTTTTGCAATCCCCGGATCAGCATAGCCAAGGACCCTTTAAGATGCAACTCCTGATAGTAACATCGGTCATATAACCCCTTCACTCAATGTCGAACCCCGAACTCACTAACCTGCATTCGTTGGAAGAATGCCTACGATCTACTGGATAAAACCCACCTATAGATTTCCGAAAGATTCCAGTTATGCAATCAGGTGTTGGGGATACACGGGAAGCACCGCGCAATCAACTCTAACCTACATCCAGGTGTATCCATCCTTCAACACATAACCAGTCTTTCTCGGAAACTGTGTACCTCGGACCTTCGAAAAGCATCCACTATAACAAGCTATGGCAATACTCCCGAACTACCTCCCCAGTAATGGGTGATGTCGGGGTTATCTTGCCACTGGCCGTATAGGGGAGATTTTCGATGTCGGCCGTCTTAAGTATTTAGTACTGCCGCGATATGCTTGTTACAACGATACCCCGAAGCTCAACTCCTCGGTAACAGGAGGCATCGGGAACAATATCCTTGTCACAAGAACATCGAAACAATCCCAGAATACTCGCGGGATTCCTAAAAAAAAATTTGTGCAAATTTTGAAGATAGGAGAGACAAGAGTAGACGTCAGGAGTCCTCACCAGAGAGAAAGGGGATGAGAAGCAAAGAAATCCTACTCTCCGATATAATATAGGACTCAAAAAGTTTTTCAGTGTGTGCCTAGACTCGACCGTCAACGATTCGATCAAACAGTGGGGGCTCCTAGGTCGGAGAAGGCTCTGAATACCAACTTGTAATGCCCAGGATGGAGTTATACCTCCTACGTGTCGAGGCACGACTTAAAGGCATAAATCCATCCTAGAATGATCTCAAGTTTGGTAATCTTTGCACAACTCATGTAAAAGAGGGGATAGTAAACAGAAAATAGTTGGCTTACACTCGCCACGTCACAGAATTACAGTACAAGTCTCAAACATCATACATTAAGAACATCACAACCCTCTAAGGGCAAAAGCCAAATGTCAAAGTACCAAACTTAGATAAATAAACCACAGGCGGATCGAATCCTAGTAAGAGACTCCACTACTGATCGTCCGGGTAGCCCACATAGTACCGACTACGCTCCTCGTCGTACTCCCAATCCAGCTCGGTGCCATCACCTGGATAGCTCACAGCTGGACCTGCATCTGGTGTGTGAAGTAACTGTGAGCCACAGAGGACTCAGCAATCCCGTTCCCGGGTAACAAGACTATTTAAGCCTTTAGGTGAGGAAAAGGCTGAAGAAAAGAATAAGTCTGCAGCAGCAACTAGCATCTAGCTTACGTAAGTGAGAGCGAGAAGAGAAGGCCTCGGCGAGAAGTGATCACGAAGTGATCCTAGCTACAAGCTCACAAACATAACCCCTCCGTGTTCAACTCCCGAATCCTTATTCGGAAACTGACAGTCACGGAACACACGCTGGTAGTGTATTAGAAACATTGTGTCAAGTTATCTACAACCGGAATTAACAAGCTCCCATCTGTCACATAACCGCGGGCACGGCTTTCGAAAGTTCAAACCCTGCAGGGGTGTTCCAACTTGACCCATTACAAGCCCACGATCCGCGGAGTCGCAACTCCAAAGTGGGAAGACCCGAGTATCCTCGGAATCCCGTGCTCAAGATATACCGAGCTAAGGTAAGGCTAATCCAGCAAATCCTCCCGGCATGTCGACACCCTGATAGTAGCCGCGCGTATCTAAGTCTCAGGACACGACCGGATGGGCGATGCTACAGGTGTATGCCAGATACCTCGGGTTGCCCCAAGGCGGCCCTGCAGGACCCCCGTTTCGGACCAACACTCATGTGGAGCACTGGCCCGGGGTTGTTGATTAAGAAAGAGGGTTAATTACTCCCTATGCAAGTTTAGTTTGTTATTAGGCAAATAGTACCAATGTTGGGATTTGCTGGAAAAGACTTAGCACTTAGCGGTTTATCGAGGGGGTCCCATACACCCCAACCGTGTTAGGAACGCATAATCAAGGAACATAATACCGGCTTATACGGATCCTAACGGCATGAGTGGAACAAATCACCAAGCAAAAGGCTTAGCCTTCCACCCTTGCCAAATATATAGATGATTTCATTTTAAGCATTTATATAGTGTGATATAACCCAACCAAACTTCAACATGGAGCAAGCATCTTCGGTCTTCACCTGCAACTAGCAACGCTATAAGACGGGCTGAGCGAAGCGTACTTAGCCAAGCAACGGTTTGCATAGGTAGGTTGGTTAAACATGGCAATTGGCTACAAGTAGGAGGCTGACAAGAAGATCATGGGCATCGAGGCAAAACTATAGATCGAGACTACTAGCAATAGGCAAAGATAGTAATGTTATCGGGGTTCGGTCATCTTGCCTGAAGAGAAGTCGTTCGGATCGTAAGAAGGGTCCTCGTGCTCAACCTCGTTGGAAACCTCGTGCTCAACTTCGTACCCGGTCTCAGCTTCCGGCTCTAAACAAAACAATCACACCAAGCACCAATCAACAAGATGCAATGCGCACTCGGAAAAATGAATGCATGATGGATGCACTAAGGATGCACACGGAGCACGTAAAACATCACTCAAGCAAAACACCTCAAAACATGATAACAATCTGATATTATTAATCTACACAGAAAAACAATCAAGTTTGATATAAGATTCGCTGAAATCGGAGTTACGGGCTAAAAGTTATGCCCGAAACAAGATTTGAGCGAAAGCTGAAAATTACAGCATCATAGCAACTTCGGAGCTCAAAATAATTGAGCTACAGCACCCAAAAAGCATGGCAAAGGACTTGAACACAAACTAGACATATATTATAGCAACTAAGTCCAAAGGTGTACCCCAACGGAGCCACGGATCAATAGCAATGATCTTGGACATATTGAACTTGACAATAAAATTCTGGCAGCAGAATTTTATTGAAACTTTAGAGCAAACGATAAACATGCTACAGCCACTTAAATGGACATGTGAGGACATGGATGGAAAGACAACAATATATACTACAAGGAACAATCAAAATCCACCCCAAAACTATCATGCTTTGTCCTAGAGCAGCACACGAACATGGCATCGGAACGTTACAGATTTCAGACTTAGTGAAAAACAACTAAGTCCTAAAACAGCAATAACATCATGGCAACTAAAAGAGCATGTTTAAGTCACCTCGAAACTAAACATGGCAAGAGGCAAGCACCTCATCAAAGTGCACATGAAGGTGATCCCGAAACACACAAGCATGCATCATAGAGGTGAACACAACGATTGCAACGAGCTCAACAAGATGGCATTTCATAACAAGTGAAAACACATCACATGAACATGGCACTTTGCAACGATGATAACAAGGCAATAATAAATCTACCATGCAACCTATCACAAGCAACACGTAGTTCGTGGCAAGACGAACACGTGGACATGTCATTGCATCATTCGGACAAACGAGCTAAAAGATATCACATGACAAAGGTGGCACAAAAATAACACATAACAGCAGTTTAACTCATGATGCACTCTTGCAACAGCAAAACAAGCACCTAGATGATCTCTAACATGCATGACAACAACAGAGGAAACGAAGAGCACATCTCCACGAACGTCTGGACATATTACACGCGCGAAACGGAGCAACACAGTAAAAGTTATGCATGGTCAAACATTGCATCTCAGAACAGTTAACAGGGACTTAGTGGGGAAAAAGGGTCAACTTCACTCAGATCTGAAATTCCCGGGCCGGATCTGAAACTGCAGAGGAAATCGGCCCGCAGAGTGGAGAGGCGAGGCCGGCCTGGCCCAGGGCGGTGCGGATCTGGTGGCTGCGGTGCGGCCCGGGAGGCGCCTGGCCCACCCGACGAGTGGCGAGGCTGCGCGGCCTGGTGCGGAGCGGGGCGGCGGCCCGCGGTGGTGGCGCCCTGGCGACTGGCGCGAGAGGCGAGCGGCGTCGTGGGCCGGCCCGCTGGAGTGGCGCGGCGCCCCGGCGCGGAGCTCCAGGCGAAGTGGCCCGCTCGGGCGCCAGAGGGAGGGCGATGTGGCTGCGGCGTCGAGGAAGGCGCCTGGGAGGTGGGCCTGCGGGAGGCGGGCCGCGCGGGGAAGTGGTCCCCGGGCTGGCTGCCCGCGGCGGCCTGGCGCGGCGAGGGAAGGACCGGGCCGTTCGACGGAGGCTCGGCGTCGCCCTGGCCTACCCGGTCGATCGAAGGGGCTCGGCCGGCTGCGTTGACCTCGGGCTCGAGGGGATCTGGATCGGGACGATTCCCCGATCTGGATCCTAGCGGCGGCTGGCTCGGGACTGGGGAAAGGAAAAAAAAGAAGGGGATCTAGAGGTAGGGGAAGGAGGAGGAAAACTAGGGGACATGCCAAAATAGACCTAGGTCTATTATATAGCAGTTTCGTAGGGTTTGGGGGGATTTAGGGGCGTTAGGAGCCCTCCGATCGCGATCCGACGGATCCGATCGCGGGGATAGATCTAAAGGGCCTAGGGAGAGATAAAAGAAAGCAGTAGGGGTGTTTCCGGGACACGAAGTGAAGGCACTTTGGACCCACACGAGCAACGGATGGAAAAGTCAACGGAGTCCAAACGAGACGAGATTTGAGAGGCGGGTTGCACACAACAAAACAACAACACAGACAACAACCTCGCGGCACACCGGTAACGTTAAACGCCCGAACAACAAAGTAGGCCTACGGGACGTCACGGACACGTGAGGGAGCTCCGGAACGCGAAACGGACAACGGGAAGAAACACGCGGAACCGGATGCAACCGACAACACAAATGCAATGCAATGCACATGTCTACACGATATGAATGAATGCCACACACTCACACAACAAAACGACGAAAGCCCGAAAGACAAAGAACCTGGAATGGAAATAGATGAAGCCGGAGATATATTATATACCCAAAAGGGAAAGTATTACATCCGGGGCATTACAAAAGTATTCCTCCGGTATCCGGGAGCGGCATCATCTCATGATCTAAGGAACTGATACTTGACATGAAGAAAGTTGTAGCAAATAAATAAATTGCCTGATGCTAAGCTTACGGTTGGCTTTGTCCATCAATCAACTCCTAATGATGTGACCCCGTTATCAAATGATAACTCATGTGTATGGTTAGAAAACAATAACCATCTTTGATCAATGACACAGTCTGGTAGAGGCTTACTAGGGACATAGTGTAGTTTATGTATTCACACATGTATGTAAGTTTCAAATCAATACAATTTTAGAATGAATAATAAACATTTAGCATGAACAGGAAATATGATAATAACCATTTTATTATTGCCTCTAGGGCATATTTCTAACATCACCCGCCACTGATTTGAACCCACTTATTGTGGGGACCCCGACTTAGAAGTCGAGATCACCGAATGCACGTGTACAGTGATCTCGGAGATCAATGCTCACTGAACACACAGAAGCTGAATAACAAGAGTCTTACATCCATACAAATAGTCTTACACGAATTATGGCCATTATGGCCAAGTCTTACATAGATAGAGCCTCACGGGCTGAATAGCAAATAACCCAAATAGCGGAAGTCTTCGATAACGGGTAGAACCCATGCCATCTGCCTTAACCCTACAGGCATTCTGACTGGGATAGCGTCCTAGTTTGCATGATCGTCTCCAAAGAACTCTTCCTCATATTCCTGCTCTTCCATGCCTGGCCAATTAAATAACCAGTGGCAAGCCAATGAGTACTTTGAATGTACTCGCAAGCAACCCATGATGTGGTTCAAAGTAACAATGCAATTGAATGATAATGAACAATCTAGCAAAGGGCTAGAATAATATTCTACTATCAAGTTTATGCATCAATAATCCTCGCGTAACCTCGAAGACAGGTTACCGATATCATCATGAATATGATCCAACTCATCGAGTCAAGTAACCACCTTGACTCATCACACACATACTATCACCGATGAAGTAAAATTCTGGACATAGTTTAAGTAGCACCACCCAACTGTCCATGACCGTGGACACGGCTATTCGAATAGTTTTACACTCTGCAGAGGTTGCGCACTTTACCCACAAGATCCGGGGAACTTCCGTGTCATCCACGACCCGCGGTACCTCAAGTACCCGGGGTAAGCACCCGGTCATTACCTTTCCTTAGACGACACTAACATAGAGTCCACTCGTTGGTACACGGCCCTCGGGTACAAACAATAGATCACGGGACTTGCCCTAATTTCAATGTCACGCGTACCCGAAGGGACCAACGGTGTGTCCGGTGCCCTGTGAAAACAGTCATGGTCGTCTATCCAAGCACGACCCCGTCCCGGGAAAGACCTCAAGTCTTCCCGTCACTAGTAATGCGGGCACCATGCTAGTATCGACCTAAGTAATCAATAAAGCCCCGTCCCATAAGGGGTAGTGTGGTTGCACATGTTTGGTTGGGACGGTAGTCACACATAAATCTAATCCATCATTTCACCATGCACATGACTTTACCGGCACATCACTTCTTTCTCAAGTGATGACCTAACTCAACATCACCCTCGGGCATTAGGGGCACCTGATGGGTTCATGCAAAGATTTCAACTACGAAGGTTCAAATCACACATGCTTCATTTAAGCCTCATGACCAACTAGTTGCATGTCATCTAGCACTTAGCAAGATCAAGATCAAGGCATGCATCATATGGTGGAATCAACTAGGTCACTATCGTAACCCTAACATCATGCATCGGAAACAAACGGGTTCCGAAGAACAAGTGTATCATGGTCAAAGGGCTGCTTGCCTGGATTGGCTTGGTCTTCAAAGTCTTCAAATCCTTCTCCTTCTTCTTCCACATCAACTTTGTCAAATACGGGATCTATACGTCGCATAATAACAACGGAAAAATAAGGCCACAAATAAAACAGAAAAATCAAAGTGCTCAGAAAAATGTCAACTTATTTTTGTTAAATACTAGAGGAATTTCTAAGATGGGGAAAATTCATAGTTGGAGTTTTGGAGCAACGGAATGGATTCTATTGATTTTAGAACAGGAGTTTTACTGCTCAAATTTGAATTTAAATTTGAACAGAACAGAAAAGTTTCATAGATGTGAGTGAAAGTGGTACCATTAAATAGGTTGGAATATTACAAGATTTTAGGAGTTGGAATTATTTTATTTGGACCATTATTCTTTCCTGTAGAAATGTTTAAAACAATTACAGAAAAGAAAAAAGGAAAAGTGCCCTGTGCAACTGGGCCACAGGAAGCCACAGTGCACGGCCCAGGGCGGTTCAGCCCAGCCGCACGGGTGCCTGCGCGCGCACGTCAGGTTTTTGAACCTAACGGGCGGGGCCCGTCGGTCAGTGACTGAGAGGAGGGGGAGAGAGGTGTGGGGATGACAGGTGGGGCCCGCCTGTCATCTCCAACCTTGCGGCCACGGCCACGGCGAGCTCACCGGCGAGGTTTCCGGCCACGGCGACGGCAACGGAGGGCAGGGTTGGGTCCAGCGTCGAGTGGCGGTTGTAGGGGTGGTGGTACGGCACGCCGGGGAGGTCAGGTTCGCTGGCGGTGAGGTGGGACGGCGGAGGCTCGTCGGGAGGTTGTTGTTCCGGTCGTTTCCGACTGCAACAGGAAGGGGAAACAGAGGGGAAAGGGTCAGTGAGGTGAGGGGGTTCCGAATCGAGCAAAAGAAGGGGCAGGGGAGGCCCGTACTGCGAGATCACCGGCGGCCCGACGCGGCGGAGCTCCGGTCGATCCCGAGTACTGGGACTTCCTGGGGAGGAACTGGTGGTGTTGGGGGGCTCACTGAGGTGTGGTGGAGCTGCTGATGTTGCTGGAGAGGCCCGGGGGGGTCCTATTTATAGGAGGTCGACGGGGGCCCGTGGTCCAGTGCGTCGGCGAGCTCCGGCTCGAAGCTACAGCGCACAGGGGGCGAGGGGAATGTGTCCACGGTGTTGCTGGACGAGCTCCACGTCTAGCTGAGGTAAGAGGAGGAGCGGGGGAGCTTCTGGAGCGCGCGCGCGTGCGAGGCAGAAGAGTGGCCGTTGCGGGCGGCCGGTGCGCGTGCGACGATGATCACTGGAGGGCGCAGGAGGAGGGGGGACAGCGCCGGGGCGGTCGCAGACGTCGAGGGGCCTCGATTGGCGCGAGGGAGTGGCCCGAGGCTGTCGGGGGAGGCTGATTGGCTGGAGCTACAGTGCGTGTCCGGACTGTTGCGTGCTCCAAAGCGCGCGTATGGCTGGCACCATCGTGCCCTCGCCGCTCCGGTCAAAACCAACGTGCCCAAGAGTGTCTAGAAGGTCAGGGGAGGAGTAAAGAATTGGCCTGAGGCCTTGGATGCCCTGGAGATGCTGAGAGAGAAAGGGGATGCTGGTGACTTGGTGAAAACTTGCTGTCCAGCAAGATAAACTTGGATTCTTACCCCTCAATCATGGAGCTGGGGTGCTGGGGAAGTTACTGGAGGTAGCCAGTAACTGAATGATCATGTGGTAAAAAGTTGAGGCCATGGAGAAGGGTAAAAGTGATCAAGATGGAGGTTTTAGTAAAAAGCCAGAAGGTGTTTGATCAGTGTTTGGTCAAGCAAATGACCTCCACTTGACATGGCACTTAACAGGATTGTATAACATGAGAAAATAGGGTGCTTCACCAAATTTGGGCCCATTTGAAGAAACTAGCCAATGTAACTTTGGTGAACCCTAGAAATCAACAGAAACAACTTCATCTTGATTGAGTCAAGCTAATCATCTCCCCTTGATACACAACTTGGTGTAGCATCATAATTTGGGGTATTGATCATGCCCACAAAGTTTGAAGCTCCAGATAAAAAGTTGGTAATGTAAAGTTGTTCAAATTTGCATTTAAAAAGAAAGGGTTTTGAGGTGATCTGATCAAGTTGCTCTATTCCAAATCTTGTGCCATTTGGTCTAGATGCCTTATTAGGCCATTCTAGCATGTGCACCAAGTTTGAGAGCATTTGGACAAGTTTGGCAATGTAAAGTTGCTCAAACTTCAAATATGAACAGAATGGTTATGAAGGGGTTTGAGGATGTTTTCTTGCTTCCCAAGGCATGGGACTTGGCAAGATCACCAAATATGTCATATATGACATGATAGAATTTCTCTGGAATTTTTGGAGAAAATTTCCTTTGTAAATATTTCAAAAGCTTGAAATATCCAGAAAGGGTTTTAGAGGGTTTAGCCCATTATTTTGAACATGACCAAGTGCTGAAACTCTTATATATGGACAATATATGTCCTCTGAGTCTCCTTGAATTTTGGCAATTATTTTTGAAACAGTTAAATAATTTCCCCCTATTAAAGACCATTTATGGCCTTAAGAAAAAGCTTTTAAATAAAATAGGAAAATAACTTTTAAAATTATACCTTTGTGGTTTCTGGGAGTCCTATGACTACTAGGTCTCAAATGTTCCTTTTGAAAAAAAATTCTCACCCTAAATTAAGTACTTGCAGTGCAAATCTCAATTCAGGGGTTTTTGGAAAACTAAATTTATAAAATACTTTTTTGGCCAAATTAATTTTGTAGGAAAATACTATACTGTTATATAACACTTGGCATGATCATTGGGCAGAAGTTTTGGGTATGGAGATGAATTCTACAAGAGGTCATAGTTGACTTTAATGAGCACATGAAAAAGCATATGAAGAAAAACTCAATTCATATAAAAGCCAAATGATGCCAAAAAAAATTGCTGGTCCAAATTTTCATGCTTCAAAGGTACAAATAACATGCTACAAAATGCAGGGTGTGACACTTATAAACCTTTTCCAGTAGTGTTCATCTTAAAAAGTGCCTCTCTCGTTCAAAGGAGAATGGGGGGGGATGTAGTTTTGTTTTCTAGGCCATTACTATTCATGTATTTGGTTCAAAGGAAACATGCAAAAGAAAAAAGAAGGATTTTTTATCTCAATTTCAAATAAAAACACATCAATTCTAATATCCACCTGAACATCCTTTTCAAATTCCTATCAACGAATGAGACCAACATCCTTAGTGGCATAATAACAATATAAATCTACATTTTTGTGTGGTTTGACTTTAATTTAAACATGTTTATTATGATTCTTATGTTCTTCAATTCATGTGAGTCAAAACACCCAGTTGACAAAAATTTCCCGCAAAAAGGGCAAAATTTCCATTTTTTTAAAAGCAAAAGGGGTTTCCTAATTCATTTAATAGAAACCATCAGGTCTTGATAATCTCCGTGTTTACCAATCATTTGTTCCGCACATGCATTCCTATCATATTTTTATATTTTTAGAGTCAAGCAATTCAAATAAGCCCTAAGTGTAGCGCGGATCGGTTCCCAGCAAATCTGTTAAAATCACCTATAGCAACGAATAAAATTTTGAATTACAGCGTGTCATCTTCATTTCAAGAAAAGATGTGTGGTTTTACTAGGAACGTATGGTTCCTAGGTACATATGTACCCTATATGGATTTTTTTAGCAATTCAACAAAAAGTCAAAAATTTCTGAAAATATTTTTGAAATAAACTTGACCTTTCATTGTACTTGTGAGAAAAAATCCAAAAAAAGAAAATTCTTCTTTGACTTCTTTTCAAAAAAGACAAATTTTCGGTCAAAATAATGTGAATAGTGACCTATGATAGCAAATAATTTTTGTCTTTTTCGCTGTGAAGTCAACGTTGGTTATTTTTTATGAAAAATTATATACTAGTGCACAAGTAAGTCAAGCTTAATCTAAAAATAATTTTGAACTATTTTGACTTTTGTTTAATTATTAAACAAAATAGTTTTGCTAGATCTCAATCGACTTAGACTTCGTTATGTCTCAATCAATGTTATATTCCTTTGATCTTGCATTGAGATTCGTACAAAATTTCTTTTTTCTTTTTCTTTTTTGCTTCCTGTATACTATATCACTTGACTGGGACTTGATTAAGTCTCAGTCGACTGGGACTTAATCACACCCTACAAAAAGGACGACGATAACTGCCACACGTGTGGCATCTAGGGGGGGATGTGCCGCATGCATCATGTGGCATCGACACAATCCCGCCCGCACGAGGACGTCCGGGCGCATCCAGCCACAACCCACACGTCCGGTGTCGCGGCGCAATCGCCCACACGTCCACGCGAGCGACCCCCCGCGGCCCGCACGACCAAAGTCCATTTCTCGCCCGTCTTCCCTCCCCGCCTACGAGCCAGAGTAGCCACCGTCGATCATCTCCAACCTCCACATTTGAAAATAGATGACATTAGCATTTGTATCTGATAGAAATCAGAAAATTATTGGAATTGCACCTGCCAAGCCTGGTCATATGTATTTGCCATCCGTGGACAACTACATGCGCCAAATTAAATGTATGACGGCCATTTACCATACGTGATTGCGCGCACTTGCCATGTCTTAACAACTACAGTTGCCATGTCTGAACAACTGCAGTTGCCATGACTAAACAACTACAGTTGCAACGTATGAACAACTCCAGTTGCCATGAGTGAACAACTACGCGCGTGATTACATGCAGTTGCCATATCTGAACAGCTGCAGTTGCCATGACTGAACAACTGCAGTTGCCGTGTCTGAACAACCACATCACCAGAGGTCTCGTGGCAAACTGCACCATTGCTGTCTGTGTGTATTTGCCATGCGTGATTATCTGCAGTTGCCTTGTGTGCTCATACTAGAGTGCGTTTGATTTTAAGATGTTGATTGCCATGACTTGGGAGACGGTGAACAGTAGTTGTGCGCGGCGTGCAGGCGCGATGGCAGTACCACCGAACGTTCCGACTCGCATCCGGCCCCGTCCGATGGAGAAATCAGCGTGCAGGCGAACTAACGAAACTCCACACACCGGCATTGTCCTACGTGACACGGAAAAAATCCCTGAGTGTGTCAAGATTCGCGCAGCTTTATCTGTACGGTCATGCAGGCGTGTGGGCGCCCAAACGTGTGGGCGTTAGTGTTTTCGAAAAAAAATATAACCCATATAGGGTGTATATACATGCGAGAGCCAAAGGGTATTTCCCTATGGTCAGGCAGCTTCATTGACATGCTACTAAATCTGCTTGAATTGAAGTCGTTTTGACTGAAGCAATGGCCACCAGCAGAGCAATGTACACATAAACAGTTCTGCACGTCCCCTCAAAAAAAAAAAAAAACAGTTCTGCACGCAGAAAACAATGAAAACAACACTTCTGCACGCAGGAAAAAAGAAGGCACGCCATTCTCCAGTTTCCCTGTTTATTCTAACTCTTCTCAGGCAACCGTCAGAAATTTATGTGCTTCTAGAATCGTTTGGCTCTAGGCTTTCTTTTCTCCGGCGAACCGACGTTCATCGATGATGCTAGCTAAGCTCGCCGTGTGAATTTAGTCACACATGTGATTCGTCAGCTCGTCGGGCAAGTCCCAGAGTACGCAATCGGATCCAAACAGCCCCGACATGTCGGAGGCTCCCTTCCCTCCCTCCTTGCCGTCTTCCGCCTCATCGTCGCCGCCGCTGCTGCCGACGCTGTCGTTGCCCTTTTCTTGCAATGCCGGCCTGCCCCCCTCGGTGCCGGAGCTCCCGCTGTACATGCTGTGGTGGCTCCACATCGACGTGCCCTGGTCGCCGTCGCCCCCAAGGACGTACCCCGACGCCGTCCCTTCGTACCGGAACTCCGTCGCCTGCGCGGGGTTGAACGCGGCGTACATGCCGGCCAGCCCCTCGGACATATCGCCCGATGGCCACGGCTTGTCGGCCGCGGGAGCGGCGGGCTCGCTCATGATGGCTCGGGACAGGCCCATCTTGATGCGCTCGATGGTGTCGTCGGCTTGTGGCGGCGCGGCGAAGCAGGGCGCCATGAGCGCGCCCGAGCCCATGGCCATGCCTGCGCTGGCGCCCGCCGCCATGTCGGGCATGGCGGGCGAGGGGAAGTCGGTGGGGCGCTTCTTGGTGAGGAGGTGGAGCATCTCGTCCTTGAAGCACCCCAGGGCGGCCTCGGCGAGGTGCGCCACCTGCGGCGGGGCGAGCGTGGTGGCGATCTCGGCCATGAGGTGCGAGAAGGACTTGTGCGTGACGGGGTCGATGCCCATCCCGGACAGCTTCTTCTTGAGCTTGGTGTTCCAGTGGTTCTTGACGTCGTTGTCCGTCCGCCCCGGCAGCTGGGCCGCGATCACCGACCACCTGCACCCCAACGCCAACGCATTGATCAGCAAAACGCCAATGAGATGCAGCAAGCTCAGACGAGGAACGAGACGGCGTGGATCATCTGTGGTACCTGTTGCCGACGACGGAGTGCAGCTTGATGATGGTCTGCTCCTCTGCGTCGGTGAACTCGCCGTGCTTGAGGTCGGGCCGCAGGTAGTTGGTCCACCGCAGCCGGCAGCTCTTCCCGCACCGCTGCAGCCCTGTCACGCGCGCCAAGCAGAGCAACCTCGCTCAGCGCCAACGACAAGAGCAACGCGCGTTCCTTCCACTTAACCAGAGCGTCTGCGCCGCGGACTCACCG
Organism: Secale cereale; assembly: GCA_902687465.1. NCBI lineage: Eukaryota > Viridiplantae > Streptophyta > Magnoliopsida > Poales > Poaceae > Secale > Secale cereale. Next base: position 640,371,404 of record LR738710.1, read on the forward strand.
GCGTTCTTGGGGATGAGGCGCCAGTTGCGCGTGCCGTGCTGCGTGATGTAGGAGAGCAGCTTGTTGTCCTCCTCGGGCGTCCACTGCCCGCGCTTCACGTTGTCCTTCTCGCAGCACGGGATCCGGCCCATGTCGGCGCCTCCGCCTCCCAGGCCGCCCTGCGCGCGCACGGGGTCCGTCGTGGAGACTCGGCTTCCGGTCGACCGGTACGTCGCCGGCGCTGCGTTCTTGCTGAGTGTGTGAGCGTCTGAGTTTTCGATCGGCGGGCGGCGCTTGCATCTGCCGGCGCGCTGGGAAGTATATATAGGTGCGGGGCGCGCGGTCGTGTGGGCGTGCGGCCGGCGGCACGGGAAGGGCGGGGCGCTGGGCGAAGGAGGCATGGGCGGGATAAAGAATTCAACGCCGCCCAAAGCGTGAGCGCCCCGGGGGACGGGACAGGTTGCCCACCCGCGCAGCGCCGGGTCAACCCCCAGTCCAAGCAAGCACGGCGTCCGTCGCGTTTTCGCCAGCTCGTCGACGCTCCGATGCGCGCTGCGGCGTCGACGGGCTGAGATGTACTTTCTGGCAGTCCAAAAACCCTGCCCCGAGGGCGTGCATGCGTAGAGTTGTACTTAACCGTACCCATCGGAGTCAAAGCAGCACTACGGTCAATCCCAATTCCAAGGTCATTCGTTCAGATACACCGAGACTCCGGTTGTTTTTTTCAAATACTTTTTTTTTTGAAAAAATCTGATTTATTCATCCTCAATCATGGTAGTACAACAAAAACTATAAATAAATAATGAAAATTACAAACAGATTCATAGACCACATAGCGACGACTACCATCACTGAAGCGAGCCGAAGGCGCGTCACCATCATTGCCCCTCCCTTGCCGGAGCCGGACAAATCTTGTTGTAGTAGACAGTCAAATGTCATCGTATTAAGTTCCCATAGGACCACCGCAACAGAACAACAACCGTCGCTGATGAAAAGTAGCTTTAGATCAGAAGAATTCAACTGAAAGACACGCGAATGTAGACGGACAATGTCCAAATCCGAGCAGATCACCTAAGACAGATTCATCGGAGACATGCATCTACATGCCCATCGACGATGATAGACGCACCACCTAGACGGGGGCTAGGCGGGGAGAACCTTGTTCCATCTTCAGGGAGCCGCTGTCATCTCACCTTTCTGAGCAGGACACACACCCTAACAAATCTCAAAGAGACGTAAAAAAACGGAGCCCTCCCATCGGCAAAGGCCGGGATCCACCACACCCCATGGCCCTAAGGCCATCGGAGACGAGGCGAACCACCGACGGCGCCGATGGGAAGCAAAGCAACCCTAACTTTTCTTGGGGTAGGGGGCCCGAGTTTGAGAATAACTTTAATTTTTTTTAATACGGTAGTATACGTTATAGACGCAGACGCTCATACATATGCATATATACTCACCACTATGAACGCACATACTCACACGTACCCTTACGAGCACCCCCGAGAGACTAAGCCGGAACATATCTTGAGATTGATGAAGTCGTGAGAGACGCCTTCATAGTTGACGGTAACGTCTTCTTCCATTGAAGCACATCGCCGAAAGACCTGAAATAAATCCAGAAAAATACGAGCACTGGTGTAAAGCCTATAACTTAAAGGGATATCATTGTCATCATAACCACCAAACCATAGGTTGGTTCACTTTTTTCAAATATTTTGAGAGATTAATCGATCGTCTAGTTCGTAGGGACATAAGCAAATCATGTTTGCAAGGTTAAGGGCATCACCAACGACATATCCCAAATCGGACATAGCAAACGTCCACTGACATAGATATGGGAGACGGCCATCCAACCGCGTGGATCAAACATCTGCTCAAGTTCAAATGGATGGTAAAAAACACCGATGAAATTCACACAAGTTCAATATATATACGTTCAAACTGGACGATTTTCAAGAAGTTCAACTATATTTTTTTAAATAATATAAATTGTGCGAGGTACCTATTGGGGATATAACTATTGGGTATGACCCGCCCAGGAGGGGCTGGGTCATACCACTCGCGGCTTAAGATGAGAAGGCCCAAAAAGGCGTGAAGATGGCGGTTCGTAGAGCAAGCGTATTGAAGGCCCAACACCCGGGGATGATTTGAGGCCCATGGGTGTGAACCGACATACATTTAACTTATATTGTAAGGCAAGTTTAGTTAGTTACCAAGCCAGACATGTTATGTATGAGCCGGTCGGGACTCTGTAAGCCGCCGGGCATCAACCTGTATATAAAGAGGTGACCCGGCGGCGGGTTAACCCAAGAAACAATCGCTCGAGAACTAGGTCAAGCGTATTCGCTCCCTGGTTGTTGAGTCTCGAGCAATACAACCCCAGCTGGATTAGGCTTTTACCTCATTGAGAGGGGCTGAACCATGATAAAAAAAACTCTCCGTGTCTCTTGTCCCGTTTAATCCCTTCAAGCTAACCTAGTTGCGATGGCTCCACACCCAAGTCCTATTCCTAGGGCATCTGCCGTGACAAATCGACGACAGTTGGCGCCCACCGTGGGGCTGGCGCATGGTGGTTTCGAGTTGTTGAAGGGTAGCTTCGCAGGGATCAAGGGATATGTCGTAGGACGGATGACTAAGAGTCGTCGTGGCAAGCTCTACATCGACGACTCAGGATGGGGCCCCGAGGCCGGCTCAATTGAGTACGGGTACCGGGTACCCTTCGGTGGAATTCATGTCTTCATCGGCAAGATCAGTGAGTTGGAGCCTGACCCGGACATCTGCACCGACATCATCGAGATGGCTCAGCGCGCGTGACCCGCCAAGGTTTGAGCCGCCGCGAAGCATGCTTTTGTTGGTTTCATTCATGGAGTGGATCACGATGAAGGGTCCATGTCCAGGGGAGAGACCGTAATCTACTATGATGGTGAGTCTTCAACTGGTGACACCGATTCAATGTATCAACTACAGGACGACGGGCTTGGGGTTGTTCCGCTGGTGACAGTATTCCGGACCCCTATGAGCCGCCAATAGGGTTGCGATCTTCATGGCCGGCACACAATCGGTGCTTGGCCCGACGACTGCTGGGGCTATGACCTCTAGTTCAACGGCTACAACGACGGCTGGTGCTAGCGGCTCTGCGCGCCCGCTGGCTCAAGTGTTGTCCGAGCTTTTGAAGGCTTTAGCGACCTTATTGGCCGCAAAGGTGACACCAGAGAATCAATCACAATATAAAGTGGATGTTGCGAAATTGCGAGATGAGATAGATCAGGCCAAGGAGGAATTCAATGCCGAGAATGCTAGGATGGTGACAGAACGAGCCGCTTTGGACGCTCAGGCACAATGGATTCGAGCAGAGTTGTTCCAGCTTACCTTGGATCAAAATGCTTCAAACGCCGTTACGAGGAGGAGGCATCAGACCCGTCTACCCACAGAGCTTGAGGCTAGGAACCTTTTCAATACGCCTGGGGCAGGAACCAGTGACCCGCCCGTGGTAAACCGGGCGGTTGAGACGCCCGCGACTAGAGTGACAGTTCAGCATCGGGCTGCAGACCCGCCTCGTTTGAATTCGACTCCGCCTCAGCACGTCCCTACGCCACCGGGTCATTATTCTAACCCTCTGGACAATATGGTTGCTGCAACAACGCGATTGGTGGCTATCCCTGTTGAAGGCGAGTCTCCAGCTGCAATGGAGATACAGAGGGCCGGTGAGCTTCTTCAGACAGTAGTGGCTCAACAGGCGGCTTGTTCGTACAACCGTGAACGGATTCATTCAACCCCTCGTCCAAGCCAGAGTTATAGTAGGCATATTGAGTCACTAGCAGTTTCAAGAAGTGAGCAGCGCCGTAACCCGCCTCGTAGGCATGACCCGCAGCGTGCTGGTAATAATGCTCGGGCCTTAGTGGACCAGGGCAAGGCGCGGCTTAGTTGGCGGCTCGTCCGCAATCTCCGGTTTACCCGACGGTATCTGTGGAGGCAGGAGTAACCTCTAGAACCCTTGGTGTGCCATGTTTAGTGCCGGCGCTACGTAACAAGCGCTTGCCCAAGGATTTCAAGGGACCCCACAAGGTGCCTAATTACATGGTGGATCAACCCCCAGAGGCTTGGATTGAGAGCTATGAGATGGCCATGGAGATATTGGAGGTTAGTGATGCTGCGTGTGCTAAATACTTCACCATGATGTTGGATGGGCCGACATGCACTTGGCTGAAAGGATTGCCCCCTAACTCCATCAGGTCATGGGCTGAATTGAAGACACGTTTTATCCAGAATTTTGAAGGCACATGCAAGCAGCCTATGTCGATTATTGATTTAGACTCTTGCATCCAGGGTGAGGGCGAGTCAACAACCCAGTGGGTGCGCCAGATCTCGCCCGTTATCCACTCATCGGACAATATCAACGCCGGTTCAGCCGTCCTGATGTTGGAAAAGAATTGCCGGTTCCTCCCCCTTAAGCAGAAGCAGGGACGGCTTAAGCGCCCCTACAATGATGTGGGAGAGCTCATGGCGGCTCTTGTCAAGTATGCCGACTCTGATGGTACTAAGGATCCTAAGTTTGAGAAGGAGAAAGCTGGCAAGGGAAAGAAGAATGGCAATGCCAAGGGACAACAGCATAATATGTTGGGTCAAGGTAACAATGGTAAGCGCAAGCAACCCGATGACGATTCAGATTTTATGGCTAATACCAATACGCAAAATAATAACCAGCGTCGTAAGGGGAAAGCCTCGAATCCTCTGTTTGGTGGGCCAAAGTTCAATCTTGATGTGGTGATGAATCAACCCTTCCCAAAGCACGACACTCAAGAGAAGCCGGCCAGTCATCTATGGAAAGATTGTTTTATCATGAGGGAGTATAGAAATTCCGGCTTTAATCAGGACCATCATGGCCCGCATGGCGGGTCAGGACCCGGCTCTCACCGGCCTGGCTTTGGGGGTGGCGGCTCAAGCTCCGGTTTTCAGGGCCCAGGCAATCAAGGCGGTTTTAATCAGCAATCTAACCAAGGGAATCAACAACAACAATCCGGCTATCAGAGCAATCCGAAGCAGCTGAATAGTGGTCAATATCATGTGTTTAGCACGAGTTTGTGCATACGATATTGATGACCCACAACCGTAAGGGATCTATTGCAGCGTTTTCTATAAGTAAGAGTGTCGAACCCAACGAGGAGCAGAAGGTATTGATAGGTGATTCTGAGCAAGGAATAACTGGAAGCACTGAAAGATAACTTTTTAGGGGTTTTCTTGATATAAGCAACAGGAAAGTAAAAGCGAGCAAAGTAAAAGGCACTGGAGAGTAACAAGTGGCCCAATCCTTTCTGAGCAAAGGAGAGGCCTAGCAACTGAACTTATAAAGGCTAAAGAGTTCTTGAGGACACACGAGAGAGGTAGTCATGTGCTTTCGCCATATTCCGTATCGGTACTATGTGATGTGTTGATTAAGTGTTGAGTGGGTGGATCTATGCTAGTACACCCTCTAGACTAAGATGAGTGCACTCTTATGATTAAACACCTTGCAAGAATTCGCAAATACAAGATAGTATTTAAGACAAAAGCCTAACCATAGCAATACGATCGATGATCCATTGTTCCCTTGTGCAAAAGCGTGCGAACTGGGGTTCAGGTTTCTGTCACTCCGGCAACCCACCGTAAGCATTCTTTGTACACAATGTATTCCTCTAGGTCCTTAATAAGGCGAAGTGTTGAGTGTTCGACTCACACAACACCACTAGGAAAATAACAACACAACTTAAGTATCAAACAACACATATTACTTCAACATCATATGACTACTAACAACAAGACTTCTCCCATGTCCTCAAGAACTAAAGTAACTACTCACAAGACATAAAAGAGATCATGATCAGTGGAGATAGATGGATGATAAACAATCTGGACACAATGATATTTCTCCAACAAAACTCAATAGCATTCACCACAAAGTAGTAATCAACACCGATAGGGTAGAGAGGATAGATAGTACGGATTACAACACAAGTTGAAATTGTGAGATGAGATTGGATGAAGATGGAGATGGTGCTGATGTTGTGGATGATGTTGATGATGATCTCGATGATGCCGGTGACGATGGCGATGATCTCCCCTTCCGGGAGGTGATCTCCCCGGCGGAATCTGCCCGCCGGAGATGGCTTTTCTTCTCTGTAGGTTTCCGCCACGGAGCGGCGGCGGAACTCCGTAAACTCTCCCCCCTTTTGGGTTTCTGGATGACGAGGAGTATATAGGACAGGGGGGGAGCCTGGAGTGGGCCAGGGGCTCCAGGCGCCCTCCCGGCGTGGCCAGGGTGGGGGCCGCGCCAGGTGGCCGCCGGGGCACCCTGTGGCCCCCCTCTGGTTGCTCTTTTGCGTATCTTCGTGATCCTTCTGGAAAATACCCTCCGTCGATTTTCAGGTAATTTGGAGGTATTCTTCTTCAGCAACTCAGCGTCCACTTTTTACCGCTGAATCCTGCGTCTGCTGCTGCGGCACCGGAAAGTTGCAAACTGTGTAAAATAGGCCAAAACAACATAAGAACATCATCGTAATGTGAAATATATCAATGAATAAGGATGAATTACGATATAAAATAGTGATGCATTTTGGACGTATCAACACCCCCAAGCTTAGACCTCGCTTGTCCCCAAGCGAATACTGAGCTCGGTAAACCTGTCCACAAGTTTAGAGAGTGAAGTGTCGATAAATAGAATACGGACAAGAAGCATCACAGTTTCTTCACCAAACTCAAATATCCTCAACATCAATCTTCAACTCATAAGGCCCTTATAAAAGAGTGGTAACACTTATAATCGAAAGTAGGGCTAAGGAAACTCATCAAATCATGGCAAACATGTCCTTTGGTCAAAGAACAACTAATAGCTTTTACTTTTGCTCTTTCTCTTTATGTTTTGATGAGATTAATTGAAGCTTTTGAAAGAACATGTTATTAGGCAAGAAGTGAAAGTGTTAACACAAAGGAAGATGTTTGCTTTAGCTGGGCTTGACAAACAACTTACTTATCAAATGATAATGTCAACAAGGATATGATATGACAAATCTTAATGCAACTTTATATGAATGAATCCTCGTCAACATCAAATGTCTGCTCTCTTTAAGAATAGAAGGAAGTAGGAATAACTAACTCAACCTAAAACTAAGAGATAGGCCCTGCTCTAGGGAAGTAGGGAAAACTCATGTGCTATCCTTAAATCAAACAGAATGAAAGCAAGTTTTGAGAGGTGCATGATTTGTCAACGAATGCTAATAGATAACTCAATTACTTCTCAAACTGGACAAGTTTCGAGGAACGGCTCCCGCACGGGGACGATCATATCCCCTTAATCTCCTTTGTTTATCACTGCCAAAGTTTTCTAATTTCTCATGAACAAAGCGTGAAGGAGGGTTTGTTTGTTGTATTATCTTTTATGAGCCGGGCGCACTCATGCCAGTTCCTCCTCGTATTAGGGGTTTGCAGATTAGACATGCAATCCCGGGGTAAAACTTGTCCAACTTAAAAAGATCATGAATTAACTACTACTTCCTCATGAGCTAAAACAAGGGCACAAAATAGAAGATTTTGAACATTTAAGGATAACACATAAATTCTATACTTTAGGAGGTGGTAGTGGAATACCACGAATAGGAAGGTATGGTGGACTCATAAGGAAGGCATTGGTTTAAGGGTATGGATGCACAAGCAGAATTCCGCTTAGTACAGAGTTTAGGCTAGCAAAGGCTTTGAGAGAACAAACAATTGATGATGACTAAGATGCAAAGCAATATAAAGCGTAAACATTAAAATAAGCATAACACATCAAGTTGTCTTCCTTGTCAGCATAACACTTCAAGCATAATAACATAAAGGTTTTGACTATGTCGCTACTTTAAGAAAATATGCCAGTTGTTATGACCAAAGCTATGTTTCCCAAGATTAAATAAAGTTTTCAAAGCCATACCTGATATAAGGTCAATACTCCCCATAAGAATCATCATATAAGGTCGATTGCGTGAAGAGAATACCAAGTGCAGCAAAGGAACCAATAGACTTCTCATTAATATTCCATCATAGACGACTCCACACTCACGGATACAATCTCTCCATAGAAGGAGTGATAGACCTCAATGCACACACCTATTTCATATAATAACCTCCCTAGACATGATACGACTCTACTTGACTCTAAAAGACAAAAGATAAAGATAAAGATACCGGGCACTCCCCCAAGCTTGGAACAAGCCAAGGGGATGCCATTACCCAAGGAGATTTCACTCCTCATTCTTGTTGACGTTGATTCTTCAAATCTCTTATGACACGGCGAAGGGCTTGGTTTTCCTTCTCCAAGATCTCCACTTGTACCTTTACTACACGGAAATCTTCGCACAGCTGATTGGTGATGCGATAAGCCTCGGAGATGGTGGAGAGCGTACGTTGATCTTCAAGTGATGTAGAGGGCCCTGAAAGGTTAAGAGAAAGATCATAATGAGGTTGGACAGATCCCACCATGATGGGATTGCTTGGGACTCCTTGTTGTTGGGCAGTGATAGTCTTGACTTCCTCCCTCACAGAGCGCTCCATCTCCGCTTGTCTTGCGGCAATCTCTTCTTCGGTAGCCCAGTCAACGTGCTTCCCTTGATTAAGATCCTTCTGGACTTGACGTAGACACCATCCCAAGAAGTCCTCTCCGCTCGAGCCACAAGAAGACATCTCTAACAATAACTTTTTACCCTTTTCTTATTCTGCTTCTGCTGGTGTCTGAAATAGGGCTGCAACATGTTCTTCGTGAGTTGTTGTGTATATCATATTCACATCAACATTGACAGGATCTCCTGCTATGTAATGCTTAAGTCTTTGCCCATTCACAACTTGAGGTTTGGTGCCTTCAAAATTGTTAATCTCGATTGCACCAGACCAATAGACTTCTTCAATATGAAATGGCCCTTCCCACCTGGAAAGTAGTTTGCCTGGAGAAAACCTGAAACGGGATCTAAACAACAAAACTTTATCACCAACATTAAATTCACGTTTCAGAATCCTCCTATCATGCCACTTCTTTACCTTTTCCTTGAACATTTTAGCGCTCTCGTAAGCTTCACTTCTCCACTCATCTAGAGAAGTCAAGTTCATGAGACGCTTCTCACCAGCTAACTTTGGGTCAGCATTAAGCTCTCTAACAGCCCAGAAAGCTTTGTGCTCTAATTCTAATGGCAAATGGCAAGCCTTTCCATAAACCATCTTATAGGGGGACATGCCCATGGGGTTTTTGTAAGCAGTTCTATACGCCCACAAAGCATCTCCTAACTTATTTGACCAGTCCTTTCTATTTCTATTTACTGTCTTCTGTAAGATCAACTTGATCTCTCTATTGGTGAGCTCAACTTGCCCACTAGTTTGAGGATGGTACGGTGAAGCAATTCTATGATTGACATCGTACTTGGCTAAAGCTTTTCTAAAAGCTCCATGCGTGAAGTGTGATCCTCCACCAGTCATGAGATACCTAGGTACACCAAACCTAGGGAAAATCACATCTTTGAGCATTTTCAAAGATGTCTTGTGATCAGCACTTTCAGTGGGGATTGCTTCAACCCACTTGGTCACATAATCAATAGCTACTAAAATGTGAGTGTACTTGTGCGAAGAAGGAAAAGGACCCATAAAATCAAAACCCCAGCAATCAAAAGGTTCAATCACTAGTGAGTAATTCATAGGCATCTCATTCCTTCTACTAATGTTACCAACTCTCTGACATTTATCACAGGCTAAAACATAATTTCGAGCATCCTTAAAGAGAGTAGGCCAATAAAAACCTGATTGAAGAACCTTATGTGCGGTCCTCTCACCGGCATGATGTCCTCCATATATTGCTGCAAAGGATCATTAGGGGGAATAGCAATAGAAGCAATACTTTCAATAATTTTATCATCACTAGGTAAATCGGTACCACGAGGATGCTTAGAGAACTTAGAAAAGTTAAATTCATATGGCTCACCATTGAATTCAACAGAAACTTTACCTTTCTTGCAATCTATTATAGCTCCACAAGTTCTGAGAAAAGGTCTACCAAAAATAATAGGAAAAAAATTGTCCCTCACTGAACCAAGTACTAGAAAGTCGGTAGGGTATTTTACCTTTCCACATAGGACTTCAACGTCTCTCACAATTCCGATAGGAGAGATAGTTGCTCTGTTTGCAAGATGAATGGTAACATCAACTTCTTCAAGTTCACAAGGTGAAATCTCACCGATGATCTCTTGATAAAGTGAATAGGGGATAGCACTAGCACTCGATCCCAAATCGCATAGCCCATAATAATTGTGATCTCCTATTTTAACAGATACTACTGGAGTACCTGAAATTGGGCCTTTATTCTTGGCTGTGACAAGGTTAGTGGAAACAACACAAAAATTTACATTGGAATCCAAAACATCATTAGTAACATGGTCTTTAACCAATGCAACTTGAGGATCGACCTTGATCTGGTCCTCAGACTCATCAATTCTTCTCTCACTTTTATTTATTATGCCTGTCACAAGAGAGTGCTCCCTTATCCTTTCGGGAAAAGGAGGCTTTTCATATATAACTGCGGGCAAAATAGGGTCAGCAACATGAATATCAACAGGTAACTCTTTGAAAGGTTCATGATGCTGGTCTCTCTTCTTTTTAAAAGAATCAACGTGAGAGGCAAAATCCTTACAGAAATCAATCATTAGATGGGAATCAAGACCAATCTTAGAGCAAAAGGTATTGAAGTAATCAGTTTTCACATAGCTCTCAATATAATCATGCTCATAATTTATAGCGGGTTCAATACCTTTATCGATTTCCCAATCTTCGGTATTCCTATGGATCCTTTCAATGAGATCCCACCTTTCTTCAACGCTCTTTGTCTGAAATACCCCACTAGAGGAGGCATCCAGCATCTCCTTATCCTGACGAGAAAGCCTGGCATAAAAATTTGTAAGTATAATTTTCTTGGGAAGCTCATGAATAGGACATTTGAGCATTAGGTACTTAATTCTCCCCCAAGCTTGAGCAATGCTTTCTCCGTCACGAGACCTAAAGTTATAGATATAGTTCCTGTCTCGATGAATTTCATGAAGAGGATAAAACTTGGTATAAAAGAGAGACATAAGCTCTTGCCAATCAAGCAAGTGTGAGTTATCGAGAAGCTTATACCAATCTGAAGCTTTATCTATAAGCGATACGGAGAACAATTTCCTCATGACAAACTCCATTGATAAACCTGCAAGCTTAAATAATGAACATAGTTGTGACAGATATAGCAAGTGTTCACCGGGATGTCTGTCTCCTGCATAACGATTAGCCAAAACATAATCGATAATACCAGCTGGTATTTTATAGGGCACAATTTCAGTAAGGGGAGGAGCAACCACCACAGATGTGGGGCGTCTTCCCACAAGCAACGATCCAATAGCAAGGTTGTCCATAAGGACAACGAGCAGCAACAGCAAAATAAAAACAGAAATATAAAAACTTCCTTACCAGCTTCACTTACCAATAGCGCTACACTCCCCGGCAACGGCGCCAGATAACGGTACTTGATGACCCACAACCGTAAGGGATCTATTGCAGCGTTTTCGATAAGTAAGAGTGTCGAACCCAACGAGGAGCAGAAGGTATTGATAAGTGATTCTGAGCAAGGAATAACTGCAAGCACTGAAAGATAACTTTTTAGGGGTTTTCTTGATATAAGCAACAGGAAAGTAAAAGCGAGCAAAGTAAAAGGCACTTGAGAGTAACAAGTGGCCCAATCCTTTCTGAGCAAAGGAGAGGCCTAGTAACTGAACTTATAAAGGCTAAGGTGTTCTTGAGGACACACGGGAGAGGTAGTCATGTGCTTTCGCCATATTCCGTATCGGTACTATGTGATGTGTTGATAAGTGTTGAGTGGGTGGATCTATGCTAGTACACCCTCTAGACTAAGATGAGTGCACTCTTATGATTAAACACCTTGCAAGCATCCGCAAATACAAGATAGTATTTAAGGCAAAAGCCTAACCATAGCAATACGATCGATGATCCATTGTTCCCTTGTGCAAAAGCGTGCGAACTGGGGTTCAGGTTTCTGTCACTCCGGCAACCCACCGTAAGCATTCTTTGTACACAATGTATTCCTCTAGGTCCTTAATAAGGCGAAGTGTTGAGTGTTCGACTCACACAACACCACTAGGAAAATAACAACACAACTTAAGTATCAAACAACACATATTACTTCAACATCATATGACTACTAACAACAAGACTTCTCCCATGTCCTCAAGAACTAAAGTAACTACTCACAAGACATAAAAGAGATAATGATCAGTGGAGATAGATGGATGATAAACAATCTGGACATAATGATATTTCTCCAACAAAACTCAATAGCATTCACCACAAAGTAGTAATCAACACCGATAGGGTAGAGAGGATAGATAGTACGGATTACAACACAAGTTGCAATTGTGAGATGAGATTGGATGAAGATGGAGATGGTGCTGATGTTGGGGATGATGTTGATGATGATCTCGATGATGCCCGTGACGATGGTGATGACGATGGCGATGATCTCCCCTTCCGGGAGGTGATCTCCCCGGCGGAATCTGCCCGCCGGAGATGGCTTTTCTTCTCTGTAGGTTTCCGCCACGGAGCGGCGGCGGAACTCCGTAAACTCTCCCCCCTTTTGGGTTTCTGGATGACGAGGAGTATATAGGCTAGAGGGGGGAGCCTGGAGTGGGCCAGGGGCTCCAAGCGCCCTCCCGGCGCGGCCAGGGTGGGGGCCGCGCCAGGTGGCCTCCTGGGCACCCTGTGGCCCCCCTCTGGTTGCTCTTTTGCGTATCTTCGTGATCCTTTTGGAAAATACCCTCCATCGATTTTCAGGTAATTTGGAGGTATTCTTCTTCAGCAACTCAGCGTCCACTTTTTACCGCTGAATCCTGCGTCTGCTGCTTCGGCACCGGAAAGTTGCTGTGTAAAATAGGCCAAAACAACATAAGAACATCATCGTAATGTGAAATATATCAATGAATAAGGATGAATTACGATATAAAATAGTGATGCATTTTGGACGTATCAGATATCAGAAAGTTCATAAGCGGGCAGTAAACTCGGTTGAGCTGGCGGTCCCTCGATATTTGCGGTGGTCTGAGCAGCCTATCATATGGAGCCATGAGGATCACCCGCCCCGGGTTGACAATCCGGGTCAATTGGCTTTAGTGGTGGCCCCTCAGGTGCGAGGATACAAGGTTACAAAGGTGCTTATGGACGGAGGCAGTAGTATCAATATCCTTTACTATGATACTTTTTGCCGCATGAATTTGACTGACAAGGATCTTCAGTCATCCACTACTGTTTTTCATGGGGTGGTGCCTGGTAAGTCGGCATATCGAGTGGGAAAGATAACATTGGAAGTGTCTTTTCGCAATGACCAGGACTACAGGGCTGAAAAATTGACCTTTGAGGTGGTCAAGATCAAGAGTCCTTATCACGCTTTGTTTGGGTGGCCGGCTTATGCTAAATTTATGGTCCGACCTTGTTATGTTTATTTGCAGCTTAAGATGTCGGGTCATAAGGGCACCATCACAATGCACGGTGATAGGAAGATAGCTCTGGAGTGTAAAGAGGGCGATGCTACCTATGCTGAATATGTGTGCGCAATGGAGGAATTAAAGTTCTATAAAGATAATATTGACCCGGCGGATATGACCCCCTTGAAGAAGCCAACCATAGAGCATGACCCTTTACTGAAGTTTAAGTTGGCAGACGACACCAAGCAGGTCGATTTTGTTCCTGGCGATTCATCCCAACAGTTCACTATCAGTGCTAACCTGGACCCGAAATAGGAATGCCCACTCATCGAGTTCATCCGTGAGAACCGGGACATCTTTGCATGGAAACCTCACACATGCCAGGTGTACTGAGGGAACTCGCTGAGCACACTCTCAATATTGATCAAAAGTTTAAACCGATCAGGCAATTCCTTCGATGCTTGCTACCTCTTGAGCTTGCGTTGTATTCCCTCGAAGAGGAAAGGGAGATGCAGCACAGTAGAGTAAGTATTTCCCTCAGTTTTTGAGAACCAAGGTATCAATCTAGTAGGAGACCACGCGCCAGTCCCTCGCACATGCACAAACAAATAAGAACTTCGCAGCCAATGCGATAAGGGGTTGTCAATCCCTTTACGGTCACTTACGATAGTGAGATCTGATAAAGATGATAGTTTATATTTTTGGTATAGAAACAGAAAGTAAATAAAGCAAATAACGGCGACAGAAATTAACGGGAAAGTAATATGATAGAGATAGAACCGGGGGCCATAGTTTTCTCTAGTGGCTTCTCTCATGATAGCGATATTCTACGGCGGGTAAACAAATTACGGTCGAGCAATTGATAGAAAAGCGAATAATTATGAGACTATCTAAGCATGATCATTGTATATAGGCATCATGTCCGAGACAAGTAGACCGACTCTTGCCTGCATCTACTACTATTACTCCACACATCGACCGCTATCCAGCATGCATCTAGTGTATTGAGTTCATACGAACAGAGTAACGCCTTAAGCAAGATGACATGATGTAGAGGGATAAACTCAAGCAATATGATGAAAACCCCATATTTTTATCCTCGATGGCAAAAATACAATATGTGCCTTGCTGCCCCTACTGTCACTGGGAAAGGACACCGCAAGATTGAACCCAAAGCCAAGCACTTCTCCCATTGCAAGAACTATGGATCTAGTAGGCCAAACCAAACCAATAATTCGGAGAGACTTGCAAGGATATTATGAGCACACATAAAAAGTTCAGAGAAGAACCAAATATCTTTCATAGATAACCTTGATCATAAACTCATAATTCATTGGATCTCGACAAACACACCGCAAAAAAGATTACATCGAATAGATCTCCTCGAAGACCGAGGATAACTTTGTATTGAGATCCGGAGAGAGAGAAGAAGCCATCTAGATACTAGCTATGGACCCGAAGGTCTGTGGTAAACTACTCACAACTCATGGTGAGGGCGATGATGATGATGATGAAGGCCTCCGTGATGGATCCCCCTCCCGGAACAGGCTCCAAGATGGGATCTCCACGAAAACTACAGCTATGGCAGTGGAATTAGGGTTTTCTCTCTGCGTATGGAGTTTCTGGGGTACGTAGGCATATATAGGAGGAAGAGGGGCACCAGGGGCCACTGGGCCTGCCCTCGAGGTAGGGAGCCGCGCCCTGGGAAGGGGGGCGCGCCCCCACCCTCGAGGGTGGGCCCCCTGTCCTCTGGCTTGGCCCCGAAGTCTATCTCGCGTGATTTCCTCCAAAAATATCTCCTGCGAAGGTTTCATTCCGTTTGGACTCCGTTTGATATTCCTTTTCTGCAAAACCCTGAAATAGGCAAAAAACAACAATCTGGACTGGGCCTTTGGGTTAGTAGGTTAGTCCCAAAAATGATATAAAAGTGAATGATAAAGCCCATTAAACATCTAAGACTTCATAAATTATAGCATGGAACAATAAAAAATTATAGATATGTTGGAGACGTATTAATGCTTTAATGAAGAGAGGCGCAAGGCCATCGGGGAAGAGGTGGCCCCGCTCTTGGCGGTTGGGTTCATTGTTGAAGTTTTCCACCCTGAGTGGTTGGCTAACCCGGTGCTGGTGCTTAAGAAGAACGACACTTGGCGTATGTGTGGGGATTACATAGACCTTAATAAGGCTTGTCCAACTGATCCTTTTGCTCCCCCTCGTATTGATCAAATCATTGATGCTACAGTGGGTTGTGAGCGTTTGAGTTTTCTGGATGCTTACTCTGGTTATCACTAGATCAAGATGGCAGTTAAGGACTAGGAGAAGACAAGTTTTATCACTCCTTTGGGAGCCTACTACTATGTATCTATGCCTTTTGGGCTCAAGAGTGCCCAGGCGACTTATCAATGCTGTGTCAGAATTGCCTCCACAATCAAATTGGATGCAATGTTCATGCCTATGTGGATGACATCGTTGTGAAATCAAGGAAGAAAGAGACCTTTTTAGATGATCTGAAGGAGACCTTTGACAATCTCCGGGTCTACAAAATGATGTTTAAGCCGACCAAGTGTGTTTTCGGTGTTCCGACTGGTAAACTGTTGGGCTTTTTGGTTTTCAAGAGAGGCATTGAAGCTAACCCGAAAAAAATCAAGGCTATCACTTCTTTGGCTAAACCGATGTGTATTAACGATGTTCAACGTTTGGCGGGCCGTATTGCGGCCTTAAGCCGGTTTATCAGCCGCCTAGGAGAGAAGGCTATCCCTTTGTACTAGATGATGAAGAAAACATACCACTTTGTCTGGAGTGATGCTACTAATCAGGCGTTTGAGGCACTGAAAAAACAATTGGCTGAGCCACCGGTCCTTGCAGCTCCCATTGATAAGGAGCCTTTGCTTTTATATGTGGCTGCCAACAGCAGAGCCGTCAGCGTAGCGGTTGTTGTGGAAAGAAAAGAGTGAGGCAAAGAATATCCGGTTCAGAGGCCAGTTTACTATGTTAGTGTGGTACTCATCGAATCTAAACAGAGATACCCACATTGGCAGAAGCTAGTTTATGGAGTGTTCATGGCTAGTCGCAAGTTGAAACAATACTTCCTTGGTCATCCCATCACTGTGGTCATTTCTGCTCCCCTAGGAGATATTATTCAAAATAGAGAAGACACATGCCGGGTGGCCAAGTGGGCCATTGAGCTTGGACCCCATGGTTTGAAATATATGCCTCAGATAGCCATCAAGTCTCAAGCACTTGTGGATTTCTTCAATGACCAGACAGAGCTGCAGATACCTGAGGAAAAGCCTGATAACACCTATTGGACTATTCATTTTCATGGATCTAGGCAGTTGGAAGGCTCGGGGCAGGAGTTATTTTGACTTCCCCACGAGGTGATAAGTTTTGCTATGTTTTAAGATTAATGTTCCCTTGTACTAACAATGCAGTTGATTATGAGGCCTTGCTCCATGGTCTTCGGATGGCTAAAGAGATGAATCTAAGCCGGGTGAGGTGTTTCGGCGACTCGGATTTGGTGGCTCAGCAAGTTTGAGGAACATGGGATTCCGAAGACCCGCTCATGGCGGCTTATTGCCGGGTGGTTGATGCAATTGGTGGTCATTTCAAGGGTTATCAGGTGGAACATGTTGATCGTAGGAAAAATGAGGCGACTGATGCGTTAAGCTGGCTCGGCTCTCAGCGTAAGCTGGTGCCACCCAATGTTTTTCTTGATATTTTGAATAACCCTTCGGTTAAATTACCTACAAGGAGGATCTTGCTATCACTGACCTGTAGGCACAATTGGTGGCGGCTCTTCATGTCATTCTTGATTGGACAGTTCCATATTTGACTTATATGACCCGGGCCGAATTACCTGAGGATGAAACTTTGGCTAGCCAGATAACCCGGCGATCTAAGTCGATGACTATTGTCAATAGCGAGTGCATTGATGCAGTGTCACAGGGGTGCTTCAACGTTGTATTTCTCCCAAGGAGGGTCGTGAGATTCTACGAGAGATTCATGAAGGATACTGTGGTCATCACGCTGGCTCTAAGTCTCTCGTGGCCAAGGCTTTTCGTCATGGGTTTTATTGGCTGACGGCTCATGCTAATGCAGAAGATCTGGTTAGCAAGTGTGACAGCTGTCAGAAGTTTTCCAGACGAGCTCACGTGTCAGCTCAAGAATTTAGGATGATTCCAATTACTTGGCCGTTTGCAGTCTGGAGGCTAGATAAGGTTGGGCCTTTTAAAAGATCTAAAGATAAAAAGACTCACCTCTTGGTGGCAGTTGACAAATTTACAAAGTGGATTGAAGCTGAGACAGACAGTGAAAGCACAAGTGCTCCCTAGGTGATTTTGGTAATTAATGTCAACATATCTCTTGTTGGACTAATACTTTTACCTAGTATATTTTAGATAAGTTCATTAGTGGAGTGTCATGGACAAGAGGATGTGGAACCCCTTCAAGATGCTAAGGACAGAAGATTGGCAAAAGCTCAAAGCTTTGGACTCTACATTTTCTATTTCAGTGATCCAAGATCACATTGAGTCCATAGGAAAGCCAATACTATTAAAAGGGGATGAGGTGTTGCTTAATGGCTTGCTTGCTCAAAATGCTTAGTGATATGCTCCAAAGCTCTCAACCACTCTCTCCCATCCACATATGTCCTAAATCTAAAAGTCAAACTCGGCCCCATCGATTTGATCTATCCGGTGCCACCGTGTTCAGTTGACATAGCCACTGCCAAAACCCTAATTAGTTCGGTCTCACCGATAGGGATCTCGGTCTCACCGAGATGGGATTGCAAACTCTCTGTTTCCTATTTGAAACATTTCGGTCTAACCGAGATGTGAGAATCGGTCTCACCGAGTTCGCAATGCAAACTTTCTGTTTCCCACCCGTAACATTTCGGCCTCACTGAAATGAGTGAATCAGTCCTGATACGTCTCCAACGTATCTAAATGTTTAATGGGCTTTATCATACACTTTTATATCATTTTTGGGACTAACCTACTAACCCAAAGGCCCAGTCCAGATTGCTGTTTTTTGCCTGTTTCAGGGTTTTGCAGAAAAAGAATATCAAACGGAGTCCAAACGGAATGAAACCTTCGCGAGAGATATTTTTTTGGAGAAAATCACGCACGGGGGACTTGAGGAGGCTCCCCATGAGGGTGGGGGCGCGCCCCCTTCCCAGGGCGCGCCCCCGAGCACCCCCCGGTGTCCTCCTTCTTCCTATATAAGTCTACGTACCCCGAAACCTTCGACAACAGAGAGAAAACCCTAATTCCACCGCCGTAACCTTCTGTTCCCGTGAGATCCCATCTTGGAGCCTGTTCCGGAGCTCCACCGAAGGGGGATCCATCACGGAGTTCTTCATCATCATCATCATCGCCCTCACCATGAGTTGTGAGTAGTTTACCACAGACCTTCGGGTCCATAGCTAGTATCTAGATGGCTTCTTCTCTCTCTCTGGATCTCAATACAAAGTTCTTCTTGGTCTTCTAGGAGATCTATTCGATGTAATCTCTTTTTGCGGTGTGTTTGTCGAGATCCGATGAATTGTGAGTTTATGATCAAGATTATCTATGAAAGATATTTGGTTCTTCTCTGAACTTTTTATGTGTGCTCTTAATATCCTTGCAAGTCTCTTCGAATTATTGGTTTGGTTTGGCCTCCTAGATCTATAGTTCTTGCAATGGGAGAAGTGCTTGGCTTTGGGTTCAATCTTGCGGTGTCCTTTCCCAGTGACAGTAGGGGCAGCAAGGTACGTATTGTATTGTTGCCATCGAGGATAAAAAGATGGGGTTTATATCATATTGCTTGAGTTTATCCCTCTACATCATGTCATCTTGCTTAAGGCATTACTCTGTTCTTATGAACTCAATACACTAGATGCATGCTGGATAGCGGTCGATATGTGGAGTAATAGTAGTAGATGCAGAATCGTTTCGGTCTACTTGTCTCGGACGTGATGCCTATATACAATGATCATGCCTAGATAGTCTCATAATTATTCGCTTTTCTATCAATTGCTCGACGGTAATTTGTTTACCCGCCGTAGAATATCGCTATCATGAGAGAAGCCACTAGAGAACACTATGGCCCCCGGGTCTATTCTCAACATATCAATCTACATCTACTTTGCTTTTATCACTTTTATTTGCTGTTCTTACAAACCAAAAATACCAAAAATATAAACTATCATCTCTATCAGATCTCACTTTCGTAAGTGACCGTAGAGGGATTGACAACCCCTTATCGCATTGGCTGCTAAGTTCTTATTTGTTTGTGCAGGTGCGAGGGACTCGCGCGTGGTCTCCTACTGGATTGATACCTTGGTTCTAAAAATCTGAGGGAAATACTTACGCTACTGTGCTGCATCTCCCTTTCCTCTTCAAGGGAATACAACGCAAGCTCGAGAAGTAGCAAGAAGAATTTCTGGCGCTGTTGCCGGGGAGGCTTACGCAAAAGTCATATACCAAGTACCTATCACAAACCCTTATCCTTTGCATTACATTTATTTGCCTCTCATTTTCCTCTCCCTCACTTCACCCTTGCCGTTTTATTTGCCCTTCTTCCGCCGTGTGTTTATCGTTCGCTTGCTTCTTGTTTGCTTGTGTGTGTTGGATTGCTTGCTTGTCACTATGGCTCTCCCTATTAGTTTTTACCCTCACCTCAAGAGGCTGGAGGAGATTGAAAACAATGTTAGACATTTTATGACTATACAATTTGAGCATAATGACTTTTTCAAAAGTGAGCTTAAAGAACAGAAAAAGTTTATGGAGTATATGAATAAAGACCTTGATGATATGTCTAAGGAATTTTATAGCTTGAAATCACAGTTTGCTCATCTTGAGAACTTAATTTCCCAAATTTCGGATAAACAGTCCACCTTGATCAATAAGATGGCTGCTAAACCGGAAGAGCATGAAAATAAAGATGAAGATCTGAAAGTTATTAATGTGTCTCCTATTACATCCTTGTTTTCTAGTATAAATCTTGATGAAGATAGGATTGGAGATGATTCTGCTTTAAGGTGTCCCAATAATTCAGAGTTTTTAGATCTTGATGCTAAAATTGTTAAAAGTGGGAGTGAAGAGATTAAAACTTTGCATAGTGATGAATCCACTACTTTGGATTTCAAGGGATTCAATTATGATAATTGCTCTTTGATTGATTGTATTTCCTTGTTGCAATCCGTGCTAAATTCTTCGCATGCTTATAGTCAAAATAAAGCTTTCACCAAACACATAGTTGATGCTTCGATGCAATCTTATGAAGAAAAACTTGAGTTAGAAGTTTCTATCCCTAGAAAGCTTTATGATGAATGGGAACATACTATTAAAATAAAAATAAAAGATCATGAATGCTATGCTTTGTGTGATTTGGGTGCAAGTGTCTCCACTCTCCCAAAAACTTTGTGTGATTTGCTAGGGTTCCATGAGCTTGATGATTGTTCTTTAAATTTGCATCTTGCGGATTCCACTATTAAGAAACCTATGGGAAGAATTAATGATGTTCTTATTGTTGCCAATAGGAATTATGTGCCCGTAGATTTCAATGTTCTTGATATAGATTGCAATCCTTCATGTCCTATTATTCTTGGTAGACCTTTACTTAGAACGATTGGTGCAATTATTGTATGAAGGAAGGAAATATTAGATTCCAATTTCCGTTAAG
Source organism: Secale cereale (assembly GCA_902687465.1). Taxonomy (NCBI): domain Eukaryota; kingdom Viridiplantae; phylum Streptophyta; class Magnoliopsida; order Poales; family Poaceae; genus Secale; species Secale cereale. The sequence goes on from LR738710.1 coordinate 640,392,559, forward strand.
GAAAGGCATGGAACACTTTCCTAGAAAGAAAGTCAAATTACCATATGAATCTATCCTTTGAGCCACTTATGGATTGCCTTCCAAAGATGGCAATACCTAGATTTGTCTTGTATCGTGCCTAGCTAGGGGCGTAAAACGATAGCGCTTGTTGGGAGGCAACCTGATACGTCTCCAACGTATCTATAATTTTTGATTGTTCCATGCTATTATTTATGAAGTCTTGGATGTTTAATGGGCTTTATCATTCACTTTTATATCATTTTTGGGACTAACCTACTAACCCAAAGGCCGAGTCCAGATTGCTGTTTTTTGCCTGTTTCAGGGTTTTGCAGAAAAAGAATATCAAACGGAGTCCAAACGGAATAAAACCTTCGCAAGAGATATTTTTGGATAAAATCACGCACGCGGAGCTTAAGAACCACGTCAGGGGACGGATGGCTGGCCCACGAGGGTGGGGGACGCGCCCCCTTCCCAGGGCGTGCCCCCTACCTCGTGGGCCCCTCGAGCATCCCCCGGTGCCCTCCTTCTTCCTATATAAGTCTACGTACCCCAAAACCTCCGTGAACAAAGAGAAAACCCTAATTACACCGCCGTACCTTCTGTTCCCGTGGAGATCCCATCTTGGAGCCTGTTCCGGAGCTCCACCGTAGGGGGATCCATCATGGAGGCCTTCATCATCATCATCATCGCCCTCACCATGAGTTGTGAGTAGTTTACCACAGACCTTCGGGTCCATAGCTAGTATCTAGATGGCTTCTTCTCTCTCTCTGGATCTCAATACAAAGTTCTCCTCGGTCTTCGAGGAGATCTATTCGATGTAATCTCTTTTTGCGGTGTGTTTGTCGAGATCCGATGAATTCTGAATTTATAATCAAGGTTATCTATGAAAGATATTTGGTTCTTCTATGAACTTTTTATGTGTGCTCATAATATCCTTGCAAGTCTCTTCGAATTATTGGTTTGGTTTGGCCTACTAGATCTATAGTTCTTGCAATGGGAGAAGTGCTTAGCTTTGGGTTCAATCTTGCAGTGTCCTTTCCCAGTGACAGTAGGGGCAGCAAGGCACGTATTGTATTGTTGCCATCGAGGATAAAAAGATGGGGTTTATATCATATTGCTTGACTTTATCCCTCCACATCATGTCATCTTGCTTAAGGCGTTACTCTGTTCTTATGAACTCAATACACTAGATGCATGCTGGATAGCGGTCGATGTGTGGAGTAATAGTAGTAGATGCAGAATCGTTTCGGTCTACTTGTCTCAGATGTGATGCCTATATACAATGATCATGCCTAGATAGTCTCATTATTATTCTCTTTTCTATCAATTGCTCGACAGTAATTTGTTTACCCGTCGTAGAATATCGCTATCATGAGAGAAGCCACTAGAGAAAACTATGGCCCCCGGGCCTATTCTCAATTATCATTCTACATCTACATTACTTTTCTTGCTTTTATTTGCTGTTCTTATAAACTAAAAATACCAAAAAATACAAACTATCATCTCTATCAGATCTCACTTTCCTAAGTGACCGTAAAGGGATTGACAACCCCTTATCGCGTTGGCTGCGAAGTTCTTATTTGTTTGTGGAGGTGCGAGGGACTCGCGCGTGGTCTCATACTGGATTGATACCTTGGTTCTCAAAAACTGAGGGAAATACTTACGCTACTGTGCTGCATCTCCCTTTCCTCTTCGAGGTCATACAGCGCAAGCTCAAGAGGTAGCAAGAAGAATTTCTGGCGCCATTGCCGGGGAGGCTTACGCAAAAGTCATATACCTAGTACCTATCACAAACCCTTATCCTTCGCATTACATTTATTTGCCTCTCGTTTTCCTCTCCCCCACTTCACCCTTGCTGTTTTATTTGCCCTTCTTCCGCCGTGTGTTTATCGTTCGCTTGCTTCTTGTTTGCTCGTGTGCTACTTGCTTGCTTGCTCGCCCTCATGTCTGAGATGGGGGAAAATTTTATCGAGAAGGGTAGCAATGTCGAAGGCAACGTTCATGTTGAATCCCCGGATGAAGCTACCACTTTACATATTAAGAAGTTCCGGGTTGGTAGTGGTAATATTATTGGAAAAGGAGTTATTCAAGACTTCTTTACTTGTGCCGATGCTTTGCCCACTATGGGTGGTTCTATTCTCAACAGAACTAGTAGCCTTGCAGATGTTGTATCTATGCTCATAGTAGAAATTGTAAGGCAATTTATCCATATGCATCCCTGTATTCAGAGAATATTTTTGGAGTTCTCCAATATTGAGCATTCTTCCGTTAAGCGTTCATCTACTATCTTTTTGGCTCATGAATTTAGATATATCATGAAAGAGGCCAGAGAAGTCTTTGCTCATTACGGAGTAGATGCCGGTCGACCTCCTATAGAGGCAATCTTGTTCAATCAAGAAGATCTAATGTGGTTGCGATCTCCTGATCATGTTGCTTTTAATGAAAACCTCAGAAAAAAGGTTCCTGTTGAGATCTTGATTGATAGAATTTATGAGATAAACGATGATTTTTCTGTTCAAAATAATGGGTTAGGCTTCTCCCTTGAGCGAAGGCTTATGACCTTCTGCCAAAAGAATGCCTATAATGATGAATTGGTCATCCACTACAAAGGGCCAAAGGAGGAACCTGTCCCTCCCGAGATTGATGTAGGGGACTTTTGTCCCATTAAATTTAGCCCTGTTGATTACCACAAAGGAAGCTTACTGCTAAACGTAGGGAATATGAGATGAGCTTTCCCGACATATCGTACCACTATGGCTATCCCTAGATTTATCTTGTATCGTGCCTAGCTAGGGGCGTAAAACAATAGCACTTGTTGGGAGGCAACCCAATTTTTTTGTTGCTGTTAGGGAATGATTATTGCATCTAGCCGATGATTAGATGTGGTTTCATGTTTTGTTTAGTGTTTGTGCCAAGTAGAACCTTTGGGAAGACTTGTGTGAAGTTTATATGATCTTGCCGTGAAAAACAGAATCATTAGCGCTGGCTAAAGTAGTTCTCAGATTTTACTGGAGCGTGCTTTTTAGTTGATTGTTTTTGCAGATGATTGGTAGACAAATTCCGATAATTTACCAATTTAGTTTGAATTTTTTTGGAGTTCCAAAAGTAGGCGAAACCAGCAGATTACTACAGACTGTTCTGTTTTTGACAGATTCTGTTTTTCGTGTGTTGTTTGCTTATTCCGATGCATCTATGAGTAGTATTGGAGGAAATGAACCATAGGAAAGTTGGAATACAGTAGGTTTAACACAAATATAAACAAATAATGAATTCATTGCTGCACCTTTGAGTAGTGGTTTGCTTTCTTATACTAACGGAGCTCACGAGAATTTCTGTCTAAGTTTTGTGTTGCGAAGTTTTCAAGTTTTGAGTATTGCTTTGATGGACTATGGAACAAGGAGTAGCAAAGGCCTAATCTTGGGGATGCCCATGGCACCCCAAGTAAATTCAAGATAATCAAAATCCTAAGCTTGTGGATGCCCCGGGAAGGCATCCCCTCTTTCGTCTTCATCCATCGGTAACTATACTTGGAGCTATATTTTTATTCGCAACAAGTTATGTGTTTTGCTTGGAGTGTCTTGTATAATTTGAGTATTTGCTTGTTAGTTTTCCACAATCATCCTTGCTGGACACACCTATTTGAGAGAGTTCAATATGGCCTAGAAATTATTAGAACACTCTATGTGCTTCACTTATATCTTTTGAGTTGAATAGTTTTTGCTGTAGTGCTTCACTTATATCTTTTAGAGCACGGTGGTGGTAATATTTTAGAAATTGTTGAACTCTCATGCTTCACTTATATCCTTTTGAGAGTCTATTAAAACAGCATGGTAATGTGTTTATGCTAAAGAAACTAGTCTTCACATGATAGACATCCAATGTCAATGTAGTAAAAAAAATCACACCAAGTGCATTGAATAGAATAAGATGTTGGATGCTTGGTAAATGTTTTGAGATATGAGGATAGTGATATTAGATTCATTCTAGTGGAGTTATTATGAAATTGAGGAATACTTATGTTAAGGTTAGTGATTCCCGTATCATGCACGTATGGTGAACCGCTATATGACGAAGTTAGAGCATGAGGTATTTGTAGAGTGCCAACCTTTGTGTGGAGGTCGGGGGCGCGCGATGGTTAACTCCTACCAACCTCCCCCCTAGGAGCATGCGTTGATTGCTTTGTTTTGATGACTCATAGATTTTTGCAATAAGTATATGAGTTTTTATGACTAATGTTGAGTCCATGGGTTATACGCACTCTCACCCTTCCACCATTGCTAGCCTCTCTTGTACCGCGCAACTTTCGTCGGTGCCATAAACCCACTATATATCCTTCCTCAAAACAGCCACCATATTATTCCTCAAAACAGCCACCATACCTACCTATCATGGCATTTCCATAGCCATTCCGAGATATATTGCCATGCAACTTTCCATTTTTCCGTTCATATGACACGCATCATATTGTCATATTGCCATGCATGATCATGTAGTTGACACCGTATTTGTGGCAAAGCCACCATGCATAATCTTCATATATGTCACTCTTGATTCATTGCACATCCTGGTACATCGTCGGAGGCATTCATGTAGAGTCATACTTGTTGTAGTATCGAGTTGTAATTTCGAGTTGTAATAAACATTATTAGAGCATTGTCCCACGTGAGGAAAGGCCAATAAAAAAAAGAGATGGCCCAAAAAAAATAGAGTGGGGCTAATAAAAAAAGAGAGAAAGCTCCTCCAAAAAAAATGAGAGAAAAGAGAGAAGGGACAATTGCTAATATCTTTTTCCACACTTGTGCTTCATACTAGCACCATGTTCTTCATTGTAGAGAGTCTCATGTTTAGTCACTTTCATATGCTAGTGGGAATTTTCATTATAGAACTTGGCTTGTATATTCCAACGATGGGCTTCCTCAAATGCCCTAGGTCTTCGTGAGCAAGCAAGTTGGATGCACACCCACTAGTTTCTTTTGTTGAGCTTTCATTCATATTTAGCTCTAGTGCATCCGTTGCATGGCAATCCCTACTCACTCACATTGATATCTATTGATGGGCATCTCCATAGCCCGTTGATACGCCTAGTCGATGTGAGACTATCTCCCTCCTTTTTTGTCTTCTCCACAACCACCTCTATTCCACCCATAGTGCTATATCCATGGCTCATGCTCATGTATTGCGTGAAAGTTGAAAGGTTTGAAAATATAGAGTATGAAAACAAATGCTTGGCTGAAATCGGGGTTGTGGAATATTTTGTGTGATGAAGAGGGAGCATAGCCAGACTATATGATTTTGTAGGGATAACTTTCTTTATCCATAGTATTTTGAGAAGACATGATTGCTTTGTTAGTATGCTTGAAGTATTGTAATTTCTTATGTCAATATAGACTTTTATCTTGAATCTTTCATATCTGAACATTCATGCCACAATTAAGAGAATTACATTGAAAAACTATATTGGTTAGCATTCCACATCAAAAATTCTTTCTTTATCATTTACCTACTCGAGGACGAGCAGGAATTAAGCTTGGGGATGCTTGATACGTCTCCAACGTATCTATAATTTTTGATTGTTCCATGATATTATTTATGAAGTCTTGGATGTTTAATGGGCTTTATCATTCACTTTTATATCATTTTTGGGACTAACCTACTAACCCAAAGGCCCAGTCCAGATAGCTGTTTTTTGCCTGTTTGAGGGTTTTGCAGAAAAAGAATATCAAACGGAGTCCAAACGGAATGAAACCTTCGCGAGAGATATGTTTGGAGAAAATCACGCACGCGGAGCTTGAGAACCACGTCAGGGGACGGAGGGCGGGCCCCCCTTCCCAGGGCGCGCCCACTACCTCGTGGGCCCCTCGAGCGTCCCCCAGTGCCCTCCTTCTTCATATATAAGTCTACGTACCCCAAAACCTCCGTGAACAGAGAGAAAACCCTAATTCCACCGTCGTACCTTCTGTTCCCGTGGAGATCCCATCTTGGAGCCTGTTCCGGAGCTCCACCGGAGGGGGATCCATCACGGAGGCCTTCATCATCATCATCATCGCCCTCACCATGAGTTGTGAGTAGTTTACCACAGACCTTCGGGTCCATAGCTAGTATCTAGATGGCTTCTTCTCTCTCTCTGGACTCAATACAAAGTTCTCCTTGGTCTTCGAGGAGATCTATTCGATGTAATTACATCTCTTTTTGCGGTGTGTTTGTTGAGATCCGATGAATTGTGAGTTTATGATCAAGGTTATCTATGAAAGATATTTGGTTCTTCTCTGAACTTTTTATGTGTGGTCATAATATCCTTGCAAGTCTCTTTAAATTATTGGTTTGTTTTGGCCTACGACATCTATAGTTCTTGCAATGGGGGAAGTGCTTGGCTTTGAATTCAATCTTGCGGTGTCCTTTCCCAGTGATAGTAGGGGCAGCAAGGCACGTATTGTATTGTTGCCATCGAGGATAAGAAGATGGGGTTTATGTCATATTGCTTGAGTTTATCCCTCTACATCATTTCATCTTGCTTAAGGCGTTACTCTGTTCTTATGAACTCAATACACTAGATGCATGCTGGATAGCGGTCGATGTGTGGAGTAATAGTAGTAGATGCACAATCGTTTCGGTCTACTTGTCTCGGACGTGATGCCTATATACAATGATCATGCCTAGATAGTCTCATAATTATTCGCTTTTCTATCAATTGCTCGGCAATAATTTGTTTACCCGTCGTAGAATATCGCTATCATGAGAGAAGCCACTAGAGAACACTATGGCCCCCGGGTCTATTCTCAACATATCAATCTACATCTAGTTTGCTTTTATCACTTTTATTTGCTGTTCTTATAAACCAAAAATACCAAAAATACAAACTATCATCTCTATCAGATCTCACTTTCGTAAGTGACCGTAAAGGGATTGACAACCCCTTATCGCATTGGCTGCGAAGTTCTTATTTGTTTGTGCAGGTGCGAGGGACTCGCGCGTGGTCTCCTACTGGATTGATACCTTGGTTCTCAAAAACCGAGGGAAATACTTACGCTACTGTGCTGCATCTCCCTTTCCTCTTCGAGGGAATACAACGCTAGCTCGAGAAGTAGCAAGTCCCACCGAGTTTGCCTGACCAACCCTCTGTGTGCCTATTACAGAAATCGGTCTCACCGAGTTGTTTGCCTGACCAACCCTCTGTGTGCCTATTACATAAATCAGTCTCACCGAGATGATGTGATCGCTCTCACCGAGATTATGTTACGCCCTAACCCAAATGAAATCGGTCTCACAGAGTTGATCGTATCGGTCCCACCAAAAAGCCTAACGTTCACATTTTGAACTGAATCGGTCCGACCGAGTTTCATGATTCGGTCCCACCGAGTTTGGTGATTTGTGTGTAACAACTAGATTTTGTGTGGAGGCTGTATATACCCCTCCACCCACTCTTCATTCGGAAAGAGAGCCATCAGAACAAGCGTACACTTTCATTACTCATTTTCTAAGAAAGAACCACCTACTCAAGTGTTGAGATCAAGATATTCCATTCCTACCACATAAATGTTGTTCTCTAGCCTTCCCCAAGTTGCTTTCCACCCAATCTCTTCTTCCACCATATCCAAATCTATGAGGAGCTGTTTGAGTGTTGGGGAGACTATCATTAGAAGCATTTGAGCAAGGAGTTCGTTATCAACACACCGTTTATTACCTTTTGGAGAGTGGTGTCCCCTTGATTGGTTAGGTGTCACTTGGGAGCCTCCGACAAGATTGTGGAGTTGAACAAAGGAGTTTGTAAGGGCAAGGATATCGCCTACTCCATGAAGATCTACCCTAGTGAGGCAAGTATTTCGTGGGCAATGGCCATGGTGGGATAGACAAGTTTGTTTCTTCGTGGACCCTTCGTGGGTGGAGCCCTCCGTGGACTTGCGCAACCGTTACCCTTCCTGGGTTGAAGTCTCCATCAACTTGGATGTACGATAGCACCACCTATCGGAACCACGACAAAAACATCTGTGTCTCCAATTGCGTTTGCACACTCCAATCCCATCCCTTTACTTTCTTGCAACTTGCATGCTTTACTTGCCGCTCCTCATACACTCTTTGCATGCCTGCTTGAAATGTATTGTGAATGTTTAAAATTATGCTAAAAACTCTAGCTCAACTCTAAGAACTTAAAAACTGGTACTTTTCTTGTTGAGTGTCTAATCACCCACCTCTAGACACCTCTTCTTCGATCCTCTCAATTGGTATCAGAGCTTTGGTTTAATCACCACTGGAGGAAGATGGATGAGTCTACGATCGGGAGTATTAGACGTAGAGTACCTATGCTTGATGGAGAATTTTATAAGAAATGAAAAAATGAAATGCTTGAGATCTTCATTGAATATCATTTGAACAAGTACATTGATAATCCTTGTATGCCCCCCATTGATACTTCAAATCCTACTTTCAATGAGAAACTTGACATGATTCAAAATCTTAGAACTGTTGATCTTATCACAAGAGGATTTCCTAGAAACTTCCTTGTATGTTTGCCAACTTTTGAATGTGCTTGCACTATATGGAAATTTCCCGAGGAACGATTTCTGTACTACTTTTTGAAAATTTTAGATGTGATTCTTCAAAAGTCCATTGCTTTAAGTAAGATGAACTCTAGTGATCCCAAATTTGGTGAATGTTTATTTGAGCTTCGTGACCTTATGTGTGCCAAAGGAGATGTAGGAATCATTAGTAATATCATCTCGGAGGTCATTAGAATTCATAAAGATGAACATTGTCATAATCACATAACTAATGAATCTCTCTCTATAGGTGTTGATCAATCATGAGACAGTGTTGAACATGGCTATTATGATGAGGATGATGATAGTGACCTTGACCTTGATAAACAAATGAGACATTTTTGTCTTATGGAAAATCTTCGTGGTTACACAGCCGGAGGAAAGGAATGGGTGCTTGAGAGTGGATGCACGGATCATATGACCGGAGATAAGGACATGTTTGATGAGCTTGCTAGAAATGACGGTCCACGAAAGTATGTTACCTTTGGTGACAACTCTAAGGGTAAAGTTGTTAGCCTTGGTAAGGTGGCCATATCCAACGATAGCTCAATCAAGAATGTCATGCTTGTAGAATCTCTCGGATATAATCTTCTCTCCGTGTCTAGATTAGCTAATTTTGGTTTAAATGTGCTATTCACCCATGTTGATTGCCAAGTCTTTCGTAGAGATAATCATAATATGGTCTTTACCGGCATTCGTAGAGGTGACCTATACATTGTTGACTTCACTAAGAAAGCCCAACCTCGCACTTGTTTTATTGCTAAATCTTCTAAAGGTTGGTTGTGGCATAGAAGGTTAGGTTATGTCGGCATGAGAAATCTTGATAAGCTTATTAAAGGTGATCATATCTGTCAGGGATATTACTATCAGGTATAAACTGGCCAGGAGGGTCCGGATTATGTTGGCAAGGTTATATTATCAGAAGCCCAGTAGAGTATGTAACAGGAGGTTATAACCCACAAAGGTTTAGGGCCCATGTATAAGGCCCATGGTTTGTAAACCGTCGTACTATGTAACTTGGAACGTAAGATAGAAAGAGTAGAGACTGAGGCAGACACGTTTATGAGCCAGCCTCGAGACTCTGTAAACTGGACCAGGCGTTGCCTCCTATATAAAGGGACGACCCAGCGACGGTTCAGGACAAGAAATAACAACTCGAGACACAGGCAAAGCGGATGCACTCCCTGGTCATCGAAGCACAAGCAATACCACACCAAACTAGACATAGGCTTTTACCTTCATCGAAGGGGCCAAACTAGTATAAACCCCCTGTGTCCTTCGTTAGCTTTAACCCCTTTAAGCTAACCCGAGCGATGGCCTCACGACTAAGTCCTTTTGTTAGGACATCTGCCGTGATAAATCCACGACAGTTGGTGCCCACCGTGGGGCTATCGCACGATGGTTTCGAGTTCTTGAAGGGTAGCTTTGAAGGGCTCAAGGGTTACGCAGTGGGCCGGATGACCAAGAGTCGTCGCGGCCGAATCTACATTGACGATGCAGGCTGGGGCCCCGAGGCCGATTCAATCGAATACGGGTACCGGGTCCCCTTCGGCGGCATCCACGTCTTCATCGGCAAGATCGGCGAACCGGGGCCTGAGTCGGACATCTTCCCCAACATCGTCGAGCCGGCTCAGCGTGCGAGATCAGCCCGGATTCAGCCCACCGCGAAGCACGTTTTCGTCGGAGCAGTGCATGGAGTACAAGCCGAGGACGGATCGGATTCTGGTGGCAAGACAGTTGTCTATTCCGGCGATGAATCTTCATCCGAAGAGACCGAATTTTTGTATCTGTTGCAGGATGGCCGGTCTGAGGGTGTGTCCGATGGCGATAGTATTCCGGACCCCTTCGATCCGCCAAATAGGGTTGCTGCTTTCATGGCCGGATCACAACCCATCCAGCAGCCCTCAACGACTGGGGCGTTAACCTCAGAGGCAGCGGGAGCCAGAGCTGGAGACCTTCCCCCGTCGCCCTCTGATGTCCTATCCACCTTAGTCGACACTTTGACGGCACTCGCAATAGCAGAAGTAGCCCAGGCCGACAAGGAGCAGCGTGATGCAGAGATCGCTCAGGTGAAGAGCCAGATTGAGCAAGCTAAGTTGGATCTGGATGCGGAGAAGGCCAGGATGGCTACAAGATAGGCAGAGCTAGATTCACAAGCTTTCCGGCTCAGGTTAGATCAGAACGCTTTGCAGGAAGTAATGTACAGAAGACAACAATCTCGTTTGTCGCCGGTTTATGAGGCAAGGAATCTCTTTAGCACACCAGGAGCAGGAACCAGTAACCATCCAGAGGGAAACCGGGGAGGAGCGCCGGGGACGGGCGCGTCGGTTCAGCCACCAGTCGCGGAGCCAAATCGCCAAGTTGTGCCGACACAGCACGTGCCCACCCCTCCCGGTCATTATTCTAACCCGTTGGACAACATCGTCGCCGCCGCTTCACGGCTGGCCGCCCTTCCCATTGAGGGGACGTCCCCCATAGCAATGGAGGCACGACGGGCTAAGGAGTTGCTGGACACGGCGTTAACACAACAACAAGCTTATTCCTATAGCCGGGAGAGGATTCATTCAACCCCCCCGCCCGAGCCGGGGTTACACGAGGCACCTGGATGAACCGGCTGTATCTAGCAGTGCGCGGAGACGGCATCGACAGAGGCAGGGTAATCTGGCAGGAGCAGGAGCACATGCCCAAGAGGTGGTGGACTAGGCCAGGCATACTGCCCACAACGACACCCGTCAAGCGACGCCGGCTCGCCCCACCACCATAGAAACAGGAATCATGTCCAGTTCTTTGGGGGTGCACTGTCTCATCCCCGCTTTACAGAACGTAAAGTTACCCAAAGACTTCAAAGGCCCGCGCAAGGTACCCAACTACACAGCGGATCTAGCTCCGGAGGCGTGGGTTGAAAGTTATGAGATGGCTATGGAGATGCTTGATGTGGATGAAGCTGCGTGCGCCAAATACTGCACAATGATGCTTGAGGGCACGACACAGACATGGCTAAAGGGTTTGCCACCTAACTCCATCGGATCATGGGGGGAATTGCGCCACCGGTTTATCAATAATTTCAAAGACACGTGCAAACAGCCGATGTCCGTGGTTGACTTAGCAGCATGTGTTCAAGGAGAGCAAGAGACCACAAGCAGTTGGGTGCGACGAGTATCTGAAATCCCGCACTCCTCCAATAGCATCAATCCAAGTACGGCGATAGTAACCTTGGAAGGCAATTGCCGGTTCGAGCCTTTGAGGCTGAAGCTGGGACGGCTAAAACGTGATTGCAATGACATGGGAACGCTCATGGGCGCTTTAATAAAGTACGGAGACTCTGATAACACCAAGTATCCAGATGCAGACGGAGACAAGTCCGGGAAGGCGAGCAAAAACGGTAAACCAGCGCAGGCCAATCCGGCGGGCACAGGTTACAACGGCAAGCATAAAGCAGAGGGAAGCTCAGAATTTGTGGCCAATACCAACGTTCAAGACAATGGGCAGCGCCGCAAGGGCAGACCGCCCCCACGCAATGGGAGGCCGCCTATTAATCTAGATCGCCAGTTGAACATGCCTTGCCCAAAGCACGGTATAGAGGAAAACCCGGCTACGCATCTCTGGAAACACTGTTTTATCATGCAAGAGTTTATGAAACAGGGCAAGTATTACAACGGGCCCCTCGGCGGGTCAGGTCCCGGTTTTCAAGGTCCGGGTTATCAGGGTGGTGGATCCGGATCAGGATACCACTGCAGTAACAATAACCACAATGGCAACAATCAGCATCAACATAACCAGCAACATGGCCAGGGTGGATACAATAACCAAGTGAATCAACAACGTCAGCAGCAGCAATCCGGATATCAGAATAATTCGAAGGAGCTAAGCAGTGGGCAATATCATGTTTTCACCACAAGTATGTGCAAACGGGATCAAAAGGTTCTAAAGAGAGCAGTACATTCTGTTGAACCGGCGATACCACGTTTTTTGCGTTGGTCTGAGCAACCCATTGTATGGAGCAGAGAGGATCACCCGCCACGGGTTGATAATCCAGGTTAGTTGGCCCTGGTGGTGGCACCACAGGTGGGTGGTTGTAAGTTCACAAAGGTGCTTATGGATGGAGGCAGCAACATCAATATCCTATACTATGAGACTTTTCGACGTATGGGGTTGACAGATAAGAACCTCCGACAGTCCACCACAGTGTTCCATGGGGTGGTACCCGGTAAATCGGCTTATCCAGTTGGAAAAATCGACCTGGAAGTTACCTTTGGGGATGAGCACGACTCTAGATCGGAAACTGTGACCTTTGAGGTTGTGAAGATCAGGAGCCCATACCATGCTCTGTTTGGGAGGCCGGTTTACACCAAGTTCATGGCTAGGCCGTGTTACGTTTATCTGCAGCTCAAGATGCCAGGCCACAAAGGAACTATCATGGTTCATGGGAGCCGTAAGATTGCATTAGAGTGTGAGGAATGAGATGCGGCGTACGCTGAGGCAGTTTGCGCCACGGAAGAGCTAAAATTCTATAAGGACAATGTTGATCCGACAGATATGTCCCCGCTGAAAAAGCCAACTACAAAGCATGATCCGGCGTTGAAGTTCAAATCAGCAGAGGAAACCAAGAAGGTTGACTTTGTTCCGGGCGATTCATCCAAGCAGTTCACTATCAACGCTAACCTAGACCCCAAATAGGAAAGCGCGCTCATCGAGTTCATCCGTGAGAATCGGGATATCTTTGCATGGAAACCTTCTGACATGCCAGGTATACCGAGGAAACTCGCTGAGCACAGTCTTAATATTGATCCTAAGTTTAAACCAGTCAAGCAATATCTGCGCCGCTTCAATGAGGAGAGGCGCAAGGCTATAGGTGAAGAAGTGGCTAGGCTCTTGGCCACATGCTTCATAGTTGAGGTGTTTCATCCAGAGTGGTTGGCAAATCTGGTACTAGTGCTCAAGAAAAACGGAACCTGGAGGATGTGTGTTGACTACACAGACTTGAACAAAGCTTGCCCAACTAATCCTTTTGCTCTCCCTCGTATTGATCAAATTATTGATGCTACGGCGGGATGTGAGCGGCTAAGTTTTTTGGACGCATATTCAGGTTATCATCAGATCAAGATGGCAGTTAAGGACCAGGAGAAAACAACTTTCATAACTCCCTTTGGAGCCTTCTGCTATGTATCCATGCCTTTTGGGCTCAAGAGTGCCCAAGCAACCTATCAGCGTTGTGTGCAGAACTGCCTACAAGGGCAGATTGGAAGAAATGACCATGCATATGTTGATGACATTGTGGTGAAATCCAGGAAGGAGGAGACGCTGATAGAGGATTTAAAAGAAACCTTCGACAACCTCCGAGATTATAAAATGATGCTCAATCCGGAGAAGTGCGTCTTTGGTGTTCCGGCGGGCAAGCTCCTTGGGTTCCTAGTGTCAAACAGAGGGATTGAAGCTAATCCGGAGAAGATCAAGGCGATCACATCCTTGGCTAAACCGACCTGTATCAATGATGTTCAGCGCGTGGCGGGCCGTATTGCAGCACTGAGTCGGTTCATCAGCCGTTTAGGAGAGAAGGCAATCCCGCTTTATCAGATGATGAAAAAGACGGACCGGTTTGTCTGGAGTGATGTTGCAAACGCTGCGTTCGAGGATCTGAAGCGGCAATTGGCAGAACCACCAGTCCTTGCTGCCCTGGTTGACAAAGAGCCGCTGCTATTGTACGTGGCCGCCAATGCCCGTGCAGTTAGCGTGGCCATCATGGTGGAACGCAAAGAGGCAGGCAAGGAATATCCGGTTCAACGGCCGGTTTAGTACATCAGTGAGGTACTCATCGAGTCGAAACAGAGATATCCACACTGGCAGAAGCTGGTGTATGGAGTATTCATGGCAAACCAGAAGTTGAAGCACTATTTCCAAGGCCACCCAATCACTGTTGTCAGTTCAGCTCCGCTAGGGGATATAATCCAAAATAGAGAAGCCACTGGCAGGGTGGCTAAGTGGGCCATTGAACTTAGCCCGCATGGATTAAAGTATGTGCCCCGCACTGCTATAAAATCCCAAGCACAGGTGGATTTCATTAACGATTGGACAGAGTTGCAAGCACCTGAGGAGAAGCCGGATCATACATACTGGACTATTCACTTTGACGGTTCAAGGCAATTGGAGGGCTCGGGGGCTGGAGTCGTGTTAACTTCCCCACGAGGTGATAAGTTCTGTTATGTCCTCCGTTTAATGTTCCCTTGTACTAACAATGCTGCTGAGTATGAAGCTCTCCTCCATGGTCTACGGATGGCTAAGGAGATGAACTACAGCCGGGTTAAGTGTTTTGGTGATTCGGATCTGGTGGCACAACAAGTATCGGGCAAATGGGATTCCAAGGATCCACTCATGGCAGCATATCGACACGAGGTAGACACAGTCGTAGGATACTTCAAGGGGTACCAGGTGGATCACATAGACCGGCGAAAAAATGAAGCAGCCGATGAGTTAAGCCGACTGGGCTCTCAGCGTAAACCGGTCCCACCTAATACTTTCTTGGATGAATTGCATAGTCCGTCTGTGCAGATACATTCAGAGGAGGACTTGGCTATTCCTGATCCGGAAGCACAGTTGGTCGCAACACTTCACGTCATTCCGGATTGGACACTCCCTTACTTGGCGTACATGAGCCGAGGTGAGTTGCTAGAGGACGAAGTCGAGGCCCGGCAGATAATCCGGCGGTCTAAATCTATGACTATCATCAATGGAGAACTTCATCACCGCAGCGTTTCTGGGGCATTTCAACGGTGTGTATCATCATAGGAAGGCTGCAATATTCTTCGAGAGATTCATGAAGGGGATTGCGTTCATCACGCCGGTTCAAAATCCTTGGTAGCTAAAGCTTTTCGTCATGGGTTCTACTGGTTGACGGCTCACGCCGACGCAGAGGACTTGGTCAGAAAATGTGATGCTTGCCAGAAATTCTCACGGCGTGCTCATATACCGGCGCAGGAGCTGAGGATGATTCCAATTACTTGGCCGTTTGCGACTTGGGGGCTTGATATGGTTGGACCCTTTAAAAGATCCCAAGATAAGAAAACCCACCTGTTGGTAGCAGTGGACAAATTTACAAAGTGGGTTGAAGCAGAGCCTGTCAGTAAGTGTGATGCGGCAACAGCGGTTCAGTTCATCAAAAAGGTGATTTTCCGGTTTGGTTTTCCCCACAACATTATAACTGATAATGGTACCAACCTATCTAAAGGGGATATGGAGGAGTTCTGTCAAAGAGAACATATTCGCCTTGATGTATCATCAGTAGCTCACCCTCAGTCCAATGGCCAAGCTGAGAGAGCCAACCAAGAGATCTTGAGAGGCATCAAGCCCCGGCATATGGTTCCTTTGCAAAGAACACCGGGTTGCTGGGTAGAGGAGTTGCCTTCTGTCTTATGGAGCATCAACACTACACCTAACAGGTCTACAGGATACACGCCTTTCTTCATGGTATACGGTGCTGAAGCGGTCCTCCCTAGTGATATCCGGCATGACTCACCACGGGTGGTGGCCTATGTTGAAGCGGATAATGAACAAGCAAGGCAAGACATCTTGGACCGGCTAGACGAGGAACGGGACACATCAGCAGCGCGATCAACGATTTATCAACAAGATCTGCGCTGGTACCACAGCCGCCGGGTTAAGACCAGGACGTTTCAGGAGGGAGATCTGGTGCTCCGGCTCATCCAGGACCAGACAGATATGCACAAGCTATCCCCACCTTGGGAAGGACCCTTCGTGATCAGCAAAAAACCTGCACAACGGATCATACTACCTTGTCGACGTTCGAGAACATAAGGACTCACGTACGGCAGAGGAGGAGACAAAGCGGCCATGCAACATCGCTCTTCGTCGACCTTACTATACTTGAGCCATTGGCTCCGCTTTATGTACAATGTATATATTATGATTAATAAAATAAACTGGCGCCCCCAGAACACCGGGGAATCAGTCATCTTCTTCGCAAAAGAGTATCACATGGGGGCTTTGAAAGAAACCTTCCATGGCCTCTTAAACTGGCGCCCCTGATAGAATCAGGGAATCAGCCATGTCTTTCACACAAAAGAGTATCACATGGGGGCTTCGAAAGAAAAACCTTCCATGGCCTCTTAAGCCGGCGCCCTTGACAGAATCAAGGAATCAACCGTGTTCTTCACACAAAGGAGTATCACATGGGAGTTTCTACAGAAGCTTTCCATGGCCTCCTAAACCGGCGCCCTTGACACATCAAGGAATCAGCCATCTTATTTATACGAACAAGAGCCACATGGGGGTTTCCGCGGGCAAGGAAGTTTTCCCATGGTCTCTTGAGCCGGCGGCGGTATGAAGCCCATCATAAGAGCACTGCTGGTTGCTTCGGCAATTTCCACATGATGATGAGGGGTAAAAGAGAGTTTTGGTGCCTAACCCAACTCAAACATATGCCCCGATGAGCAAATGGATCACACACTACCTGGGGGCTCGCATCGAGTTGAATACCCTTGTAGTGAACATGGCTTGGAAGCCCGGTGCATGCACCTAAAACCCCGGATTAACCTGCCCGCATCAAGTAAATCACGCCGTCCAGGTTAACCTGGTATGACCCGTCGAACCTGTCACAAGTCAATCCTTCGGGACCCTGAACTTGGTCACGTTTAATTGACGATCATCGAGTTGATTACCTAAAGACAAAATCTTTACGAGATTTTGAAACATTGGGTAGCTGGTCATCGATGATTTGGTTAAGGATTACGGAGCATCTTGATAGGCTTTGCTAAAACGGTTAATGACAGTAGCCTGGCAGCTCATAAAAAGCCTCGAATTCGGAGCCTGGCAGCTCGTAAAAAGCCTCGACTACATGGTCTTATTTGCTCAAAAACCTTATTTTTAGTTTTTATGTTTTCACAAATCCTTGTCTTCAAGGTCATTGGTTTTTTAACCAAGTCCATTGATGCGAGACTGGACAACTACAAGGTTGACCATATGTCTACAGAATTAAAAGTCTGGGTCATGAACACCAGCTAGAGTCAAACCGGCATTCATCGTAACCCGGATCGGCCATCATACTAAGCCAACAAGAGAGCCAAGGGCTTCATCAGTACCCGCGCTTTAGAATATTCCCACCGGTTTAAGGTCTACAAGCACACTTAATCATAGGTATGGGATATGTTTGTGTTTTATATGAAGTTCAAGCTATGTATTTGAAACATGTATCAAGGCAGTATAATCCGTCCGGTGGTAAACCGCCAGGACATCTTTTAGCATTATTCATGCAGACACAGGTAATACAAGCTGTTGAAGCATTGCAAACAGAAGATAAATTAGGAGTACCAATCAAAATAACACCATAACAGTGGGACAAAGGCAGTATCTCAACTATTCTATTACAAGGCACTTGCAAGCCCGAATGAATCAAAGTTTCGTGCAAAGTATTCAGTAGCTAAAAATTAAACCGGATGGTTTAGGATTCTTCTTCAGCACGCTGCGAAGGCTGAGGGTGAGCTTGCTCCGGATCTTCATCGACTTCTAGCAGTTGCTGGAAATCAGGAGCGCTCCAGTCAATCTTGGCGAGGGCACGGAAATATACTTCATCGTTTATAAGATCTGACGGATCAATGTCAGGAGCGAAAGTGTGCTTACGAACAGGTGGGATCAGATTTTCAGTATCATAAACCGGCCGCTCCACCTGTGTATTCTCTAGATCCTAAACCGGATGATACCTTGTTAAATCCGCTTCGTCGGCAAGCTTGCTGACAAGAGGGTGCTTGTCCTTGGTTAAAGAACGGAGATCTTCAAAAGAGAAGGCTGACCCGTCCTCTTTCATGCTGGGGTAGCCATTCATGGCCTCCGCCGGATCAAAATCAGGGACCCATGCCTTGGCCCGGGTTAATGCCATAAGAGAGCCAGCTCGCGCAGCAGATTTCTTCACCTCAACAAGTCGAGCAGGCAGGACAGATAGCTTTTCCAGAGTGTCTTGGATGGTGGTCGGCGCCGGTTTATTATGCGACATGGCACTGATAGCCCTTTGTGCACCGGAGTAGAGTTGCTCCACCAAGGTATAAACAGCCTTCGGTTTTTTCCGAGCATCGTCTCCAAGATGAGTTATGCGCCTCCCTATGTACAATTGGCAAGTTAAACCGGAGCAGGGTAAGATTGCAAGAATACAAACATACAAAGACAGATACTCACCGAAGATAGCAGATGTCATATCATCTATATGCTGTTTCAACCCGGATAACTCCTGCATCACCGGATTGAGAGCAGCTTCAGCATCCTTTGCTCTTTTTTCTAGAGTGTCCCTTTGCACCTCCCATGTGGACCGTCCGCTTCAAAATCCTTCTTGAGTTTTTCCATGTTAGTTAAAGCAAGGACAAGTTCCTCCTTGGTTTTGGTTGAAGCAATTTCATGGAAAGCCAAGCTATTCCGGAGTTCAGTTACCTCCGAAGCTCTCCGGTTCAAATCAGTCTACAGGAAAAGCAAAGTGTCAAAAGAACAGTTCAATCAAAGTCTCAAGCACATAACAAGTTATGCACTCGACACTTGGGGGCTAATGTACAATTGAAGTAAAGAAAGGAACTTTTTTCAGACAAGTCCCAAGCACATAAACAAGTTATGCCCGTGGCACTTGGGGGATAATGTACGTTCATTCTCAGACATAAGAGAAGTCCCGGTTCATTTACAAGTGAAGTAAACCGGCACTTGTGAAGAGCCGGTTCAGATACCCAGAATGGAGCTCCTGGGCACTAAGCTGAGCATAACTTGACAAGTCTGTGCTCCACTTTCCTTTATCTTGCTGAAGTTTTTGCTCCTTGGCAGTATGTCTAGCCAAGGCAACATGCTCTGTGGGAGCAGAGAATCCCATCCCAGTTATTTCAACATCTTCCGTCAAGGTAGCGGTTGGCTGGAGGGGATCAGCAGTGCGCACCGGACTAACAGGAGCCGGGCTAGCCCGAGGAGGACTAACCCGGACACGGCTGGCCGGTTCAGCTGTATTTTCCATAACATCACCCCCCGGAGCAGCAAGATCTTCTTGATCCATAGGGGAGGGATCATTGTGCTGAACTTCAAAATTTTCCTCTGGAAGGTTGGAAGCTTCAGGATCCTCGGCCGGTTCAGCAGTGGTGGTTTCGGCAGCCGGTTTATTTAACTTCGCCTTTTTGCTAGGCTTGGGCATACTAATAAAGGTTAAGAGAGCAATGAGAATCACAAAGTCAAAACCGAAAGGTAAACCGGACATTTGAAAGGATGACTTACCCAGGAACGATCTTAAGCACCGGGATTTGAGTGGCAGTAGATTCATCGGAAGAAGACAAAGGAGCCTCCTGATAGTTTGGATCAGACGGTTTAAGGGGTTTGCGAATAAGACCTGCTTTGGGATGAAGAAGGGTTGGAGTAAGCAAAACCTCTGAACGGCATCTGCGAGCTGGCGTGTGGGGTAATCCGGACGATTCAACTACATGACCACTATGGCGTGTGGTCCGGCGAGTCTCATGTTGCTGTTTCTTCAAAAGAAATTTGGGATCCAATTGAGCATAAGGGTGAGAAAATGGATACTTCCGGGATGCCCGACGAATCTTGGGTGGCAATGGTTCTAAATCAGATGAGAGAGAAATTACCTCAACTTCATCCGCTTTACTTCCCTCCGCCAGATCCTAAGAAAGGACATTATTGATATAAATATAAACAAGGAGAATTCCAATGACATAAGAATCAAGCAGTACCTCAGAAGCCGGATCATCTTCTTCGTGGTTTGAACCGACAACGGCAGCAACTTTCTTCTTCTTTACGGCTAAGCTCTTCTTACGGGTTGGCTTCGCCGGTTTATCTTGAGTTTTCCTCTTCCAGAAAGGATCATTGGCCTGTGCAAAGGAATAATAACATGTTGAAGACAGCTGGTTTGAACGGATTAAAGTGAAAAGAAAGGGACAGAAGAGTCTTACGGCGGTGGTCGGTTGTCCGCGCAGAAAGGAGCTAAACCGGTCCGGCTGCAGTCCTCCAAAGGGATATTCAACATCTTCTTTGCGGATTCAGTAACTTCGTTGTCAGGAAGTACTATTTTTGTATGACGCTGAGGATCTTCCAGTTTGCCAGTATATTCACACATTAAGCTTGAGCGCGGGCTTAATGGAAGAATGCTCCAAGAGAGCCAGCATCGAACAAAATCAACCCCGGTTAAACCGTTAGCTACGAAAGCCTTGAGCTTGGAAAGTTGAGGGGCATATAGAGCCCGGTCTTGGGCGCTTAGACGCTGTGGCAAAGGATGACCTGGTGCCAGGCGGTAAGCGGGGTAACCTGGCAGCGGATTTTCTCCTTCAGGTGAAGTATCCTTGCAATAAAACCAAGTCTGATTCCATTCTTTGGGGTGGCTGTGAAGAGCGGCGTGAGGAAAGCTTACATCCTTCCTTTTTTGGATGCTTACACCACCAAGTTCGGTTTGAGGCCCGTCCAAAAACTCAGTTCAGCGGTTCAGGTGGAAGAAATCCCGGAACAGCTCCACAGATGGCTCCTCTTGAAGATATGCCTCTGAGAAGACTTGGAAGTTGCAGATGTTGGATATGGAATTGGGACCTATGTCCTGTGGATGGAGTTGGAAATTGGCTAGGACGTCACCGAAGAACTTTGAACTGGGCGGGCTAAAGCCCCGGGCCAGATGATCAAAGAAAACAAGGATTTCTCCTTCCTTGGGAGTAGGAGGACATTCCTTTCCAGGGGCCCGCCAGTGCAGAACCTCTTTAGGACCCAGCATGCCAATTGAGGCCGCCTTTACCAGGTCGTCCTCAGTGATCCGGGAAGACACCCAGTTGCAAGCAACGAATTGTTTTGCCATCTTTTCCAATGTGGGAGTGCTGAAAAATACAATACAAGACCCAGTTTTACAAATCTACTGAATGCAAACCGGCGTGTTCTGTGAGAGTATTGATTCAATTGATGGTTTAAATAAGGGACTAATGGTACCCCCTAATCCGGAGCAAGCATGAACGAGACAGCTACTGGTTTATGACGAAAGACGGAGGAAGTTAAACCGTCAATTGTGGGATGCAGACTTAAAACTAAACCGTCAGTACAGGCGTATGAGGTGCAGGTCAAAATTAAACCGGTAACATAAGCAGATAAGTTGCAGATCTAAAGTGTGAGAAACAACTTTCACATGAAGCAGAGGTAAAATATGGATCTACGGCGCAGAGGAAAAGAAAAATAATTCAGGTCATATTCAATGAGGGCAGTGGAAGTGCTCTACAGATCCAATCCAAACTAGTAGTATTGGAGAAACTAAAGTTATGGCGATAGAGCGGAAGCACACGCACGAGGGTTGACCTAACAGGTTTTTACATCTACAACTATAAATAACCTACGGTGATGAACTACGAAGAACAAGGGTTCCTGACGAGCTACGAAGAAACCCTCGAAATGAGAGCCATTGGGAGAAGAAATAATGTACCTAGAGAGGCGGAAGAACGGCGGCGAGTATCTGGACGTGCTCAGGCTGATGCAGCGGCCGGGTTTGCTGACGACGGTGAGCTCGAAGGACGGCGGCGGAGGCTTGAGCGCTGGATGACACAGGAAGACGAAGTAGAAGGGGGTAAAAGAGATGGGCCTCGGTCTCATTTATAGGCCGAAGAGATAAGACGACAGGCGCGGGAATCGAGGAGATCGAAAATCGGATATAGATTGAGCTGTCGCCTCGATCTTCGGAACGGTAATAAAGAAAGGTAACAAACAGATGTGGGCGTTAAATGCGCAGATGATGTCATGATAGATTGGAGCGATTCTAGGAGATGACGTCATGACCGGTTTAAGAAGTATACAAGAGCTGCACAAAGGGAAGTTCATACAAAACTTTGAAGACTGGCATGAACAAGTTCAAATCAATCTGGGGCCTAATGTCAGGGATATTACTATCAGGTATAAACCGACGAGGAGGGTCCGGATTATGTTGGCAAGGTTATATTATCAGAAGCCCAGTAGAGTATGTAACAGGAGGTTATAACCCACAGAGGTTTAGGGCCCATGGTTTGTAAACCGTCGTACTATGTAACTTGGAATGTAAGACAGAAAGAGTAGATACCGAGGCGGACACGTTTATGAGCCGGCCTCGGGACTCTGTAAACCGGACCGGGCGTTGCCTCCTATATAAAGGGACGACCCGGCGACGGTTCAGGACAAGAAACAACAGCTCGAGACACAGGCAAAGCGGATTCGCTCCCTGGTCATCGAAGCAGAAGCAATACCACACCAAACTAGACGTAGGCTTTTACCTTCATCAAAGGGGCCGAACTAGTATAAACCCCCTGTGTCCATCGTTCGCTTTAACCCCTTTAAGCTAACCCGAGCGATGGCCTCATGACTAAGTCCTTTTGTTAGGACATCTGCCGTGCTAAATCCACGACAATATCCTTGGTGTTAAAGATGTTATATTTGACAAGGATAGACTTTGTAGTGCTTGTCAAGCAGGAAAACAAGTTGGCGGAAGTCATCCCGTGAAGAACATCATGACTACGAGAAGACCACTTGAGCTACTTCACATGGATCTTTTTGGTCCCAATGCTTACAAAAGCCTCGGTGGTAACTATTTTGGATTGGTCATTGTTGATGATTTTTCAAGATTTATGTGGGTGTTCTTTCTTGATGATAAATCGCAGGTCCAAAAGATCTTCAAAAACTTTGCTAGGAAGGCCCAAAATCAATGAAAAGTGAAGATCAAGAAGGTTCGCAGCGACAACAGAACGGAGTACAAGAACACAAATGTGGATACCTTTCTTGATGAAGAAGGGATTTCACATGAGTTCTCGACTACGTACACACCTCAATAAGATGGAGTTGTTGAGAGGAAGAACCGGACACTCATCGAAATTGCGAGAACGATGCTTGATGAGTACAAGACGCCAAGACTCTTTTGGGCAGAAGCGGTTGAGACAGCTTGTCACACTACAAATCGTCTATATCTTCACAAACTTCTTGGCAAGACGGCATACGAGCTTCTCACCGATAACAAACCCCAAGTTGGATACTTTTGAGTATTTGGCTCAAAGTGCTACATTCTTGACAAGCATTGTCGTTCAAAATTTGCCCCTAAATCTCATGAAGGTTTTCTACTCGGTTATGACTCAAACTCTCACACTTACCGTGTCTACAACAATTTCACCCGAAAGGTTGAAGAGACGGTAGATAAGAAGTTTGATGAATCTAACGGCTCGCAAGTAGAGCAATTTCCAAATGATGTAGGAGACAAAGACCCTTCGGAGGCAATACAAGACTTGTTTATTGGCAAGATTCACCCAATGGAGGTGAAAGAGAATACTTCATCCATTCAAGTGGAAGCCTCATCCTCACGACAAGGTGAACCACAAGTTGACTTGGAGGCATCCACAAGTGGGACACGCCATGATGAAGGAAACGAGGAAGTGCTTCAAAATGAACCTCATCGACCTCCCTCTCCACCTCCAAAAGGGGACAACAACACCAACAACAATGAAGAAGGACAAGAAGAAGAAGATGAAGAGGATTTTCCAGCCCGACCCAAGCAAAAGCTTTCACGAGTTAGAGCAAGAATTGCTAAAGATCATCCCATAGAGCAAATCTATGATGATATCCAAACCGGGAGAATCACTCGCTCTAAATCTCATTTAGCTAACTTTTGTGAACACTACTCTTTCATATCTAACCTTGAACCTATGAAGGTTGAAGATGCTATTGATGATCCAGATTGGGTGAATGCTATGCACGAGGAACTACATAACTTCGAGAGAAACCAAGTTTGTACATTGGTTGAGAAGCCTGACAACAACCAAAACATCATCGGTAAAAAATGGGTGTTTCAAAATAAGCAAGATGAAGATGGACAAGTTGTATGCAACAAGGCCCGTCTCTTCGCCCAAGACTACACTCAAGTCGAAGGTACGGATTACGGTTCCCCCGTTTCTAGACTTGAGTCCATACGCATCTTACTTGCTTATGCAAATCACCATGATATTACTTTATACCAAATGGACATTAAATGTGATTTTCTCAAAGGTGAAATTGAGGAGGAAGTTTATGTTAAACAACCTCCTGGATTTGTTATTCCCAAGAAACCTAATCCTGTTTACAAACTTCACAAAGCTCTGTATGGTATTAAACCAACTCCTAGAGCATGGTATAAATGCTTGACCTAGTTCCTTATGGAAAAAGGCTTTGAAATAGGGAAAAACGATTCCACACTTTTTACTAAAAGGGTTAATGGTGAATTGCTTGTGTGCCAAACTTATGTTGATGATGTCATATTTGGTTCTACTAACCCCCATTTTAGTGAAAGGTTTGGAAAGCTAATGTCGGGAAAGTTTGAGATGTTTATGATGAGTGAACTCAAGTTCTTTCTTGGTTTGCAAATCAAGCAAACTAAGGAGGATACCTTTGTCTCTCAAACAAAGTATACCAAGGACTTGTTCAAGAAGTTCAACATGCAAGAATGCAAAGGTATGACTACACCCATGCCTACTAGTGGACATCTTGACTTGACTAAGGATGGCGAACCGGTTGACCAAAAAGTTCACCGCTCTATGATTGGTTCATTGTTATATCTATGTTCCTTCTGTCCCGATATTATGCTAAGTGTGTGCATGTGTGCACGATATCAAGCGGCCCCCAAAGAATGTCATCTTAAGGCTGTGAAAAGGACAGTGAGATACTTAATTCATACACCAAATTTTGGCATTTGGTATCCTAAGAGGTCCTCTTTTGATCTTGTTATCTACTCCGACTCGGACTATGCCGGTGACAAGGTTGATAGAAAGTCCACTTCGGGTGCCTGTCAATTTCTTGATAGATCTCTTGTGTCTTGGTCCTCCAAGTAACAAAACTCGGTATCCTTATCCACCACCGAAGCAGAATACATTGCCGGAGGTTCATGTTGTGTTCAATTACTTTGGATGACCCAAACTCTTACAGATTATGGGATCTATGTAGAACATGTTCCATTGCTTTGTGACAATGAAAGTGCTATTAAGATTGCTCACAACCCCGTGCAACATTCTCGAGCTAAGCATATTGAAGTTCTTCATCATTTCATTTGAGATCATGTTGCTAAGGGTGATATCAATCTTAAGTATGTTCGCACTGATAAGCAATTAGCAGATATATTTACTAAACCACTTGATGATAAAGTGTTTTGCAGGTTGAGAGGTGAATTGAACATTATTGATGCCTGAAACATGAAGTAGTAACTCCATATGGATACATGCAAGGCATGAGCCTTTGACTAATCCTTGATATTTCTCTTATGATGATGATCATATGTCTTGGATATACTTGCACCCTTGCATGGTATCTAACCCTTGTAGGTACTTGGGTAAACCCAACTCCTTGAGATTGCAACTCACTCATTTTTTGAGCGATCTCTACATCATCAAGTCTCTACAATATGGTGGTTGAAGTCAAGGAAGCATGAATCCTTTCAATATATCCTTTGACAATTTCTATATATCAAATTTGATTTGGTATCAAACTTTCATGATTGTCATTTTGGATACACATGTGCTCTTCCTTGCAAATCTAACCTATGTAGGTAGATGAACTCAAACCACAAGTGGTGCTCCCAATTCTTGATGAGCTACATCAACCTTGAGCATTCCACACAAGTTCAATTACATGATAAAGATCAACACCACCACCCAAGGTATGTCACTCCATCTTAGAGAAGCTTTACCCCAAGTCATGGGTCAAAGTAGCTCAACAAGATGTGAATACATCTAAATGATTAAACGAAAAATGGCAACCTCATTTTGAGCTTAAACGATGAGTATGACCTATGATTAAGTGTCTTCACTCGACTCTTAAGTCAATATACTCTAACATAGGTGACTTTGTCGCCGACCAATTCTAGATGAAGTTCTCTAGTGTGTTTCTTTGTGGTCTTGCATTTGTCTCTTGCATGCTTGTTTCCCCTTTCAAAAAAAACTTCATCTAGATTTCTTTTCCTTTCATTTCTCTATTATTTTATGCATCCAATTCATTGCAAATCATTTAGTTAATTCCTTGCAAATCTTTGTGAGATCCTCTTTGCCTAGTGAGCTGAGATGAAAATTGTTCTCTGTGTGTTGAACTCGGACACACCGATTTGTCTCTACCGATTTCACTACTGAGGAGACACGTTCTCATTTGCATCCTGCATATTTGTTACATCTCCACTCAATGATTCTTATCCTCTATCAACATCACATTCTACAAGTTTCTTTGTATTGTGACCTAAGGACCAAACCTATTTGACTCATGCTCCAAAAGATCCCTTCTTAGAAATTGATGTCAAAGGGGGAGAGAGGGCACATCAAAGCTTATCACACAAAGGGGAGAGAGAAAGCTCATCCAAGCTTATCCCCAAATGCTCATTATTAAAGAGGAGAGAAGTCACATGTCTTCTAGAGGGGAAAGACATGTCAGTATTTGTTATGATTATTTGTCTTGCTCTGATTTTATTTTCCCTACGTTCTCACATTATCAAATATAAGATTCAAGGGGAGAAAGACATCTAAGGGTAGAAAATCTTCGAATTCATTGCATATCTTTCTGGGGACATGTCTACTTCAATAGATTACCTAGTACTTACTCATTACCTGGTACTCTTGTGGTTTGCCACTCTTGCTCTGCTTAGTAGATGTTTCTGTGTTATCTAACCTTGTTTACTGAGGTGCATCTCTTCCAAAGCTAGTTCAAGACCACAAGGTAAGTATATGCATCACACTCATGTGCATGATGATCTCTTGCTGATGTACATATTGTTTGCAAGAAGGACTCATGAACATGTAGGTACATTTTCTATATCCATTTGGTCTGATGCATACAACCAAGATACATGTAACTCATTGCTTGCTCTGACATGCTTATGCATTCACTTGCATCTATATTCGATATTCACATCAATAGGGGGAGTCTATGAATGTTACATGTCCTTCCAAACCTTTACTTGTTATTCTATATATCTTTATCTAAAGCTTTGATGTATGTTGTCATCAATTACCAAGAAGGGGGAGATTGAAATCACAAGTGCTCCCAGGGTGATTTTGGTAATTAATGTCAACATATCTCTTGTTGGATGAATACTTTTACCTAGTATATTTCAGATAAGTTCAACAGTGGAGTGGGATGGACAAGAGGATGTGGAACCCCTTCAAGATGCTAAGGACAGAAGATTGGCAAAAGCTCAAAGCTATGGACTCTACATTTTCCATTTCAGTGATCCAAGATCACATTGAGTCCATAGGAAAGCCAATACTATTAATAGGGGATGAGGTGTTGCTTAATGGCTTGCTTGCTCAAAATGCTTAGTGATATGCTCCAAAGCCCTCAACCACTCTCTCCCATCCACATATGTCCTAAACCTAAAAGTCAAACTCGGCCCCACCGATTTCACCTATTCGGCGCCACCAAGTTCAGTTGACATAGCCACTGCCAAAACCCTAATCTGTTCGGTCTCACCGATAGGGATCTCGGTCTCACCGAGATGGGATTGCAAACTCTCTGTTTCCTATTTGAAACATTTCGGTCTAACTGAGATGTGAGAATTGGTCTCACTGAGTTTGCAATGCAAACTTTCTGTTTCCCATTTGTAACATTTCGGCCTCACCGAAATGAGCGAATCGGTCCCACCGAGTTTGCCTGGCCAACCCTCTGTGTGCCTATTACAAAAATCGGTCTCACCGAGTTGATGTGATCGGTCTCACCGAGATTACATTATGCCCTAACCCAAATGAAATCGGTCTCACTGAGTTGATCGTGTCGGTCCCACCGAAAAGACTAACGTTCACATTTTGAACTGAATCGGTCCGACTTAGTTTCATGATTCGGTCCCATCGAGTTTGGTGATTTTTGTGTAACGACTAGATTTTGTGTGGAGGCTATATATACCCCTCCACCCACTCTTCATTCGAAAAGAGAGCCATCAAAACAAGCCTACACTTCCATTACTCATTTTCTGAGAAAGAACCACCTACTCGAGTGTTGAGATCAAGATATTCCATTCCTACCACATAAATCTTGTTCTCTAGCCTTCCCCAAGTTGCTTTCCACTCAATACCTTCTTCCACCATATCCAAATCTGTGAGGAGCTGTTTGAGTGTTGGGGAGACTATCATTAGAAGCATTTTAGCAAGGAGTTCGTTATCAACACACCATTTATTACCTTTTGGAGAGTGGTGTCTCCTAGATTGGTTAGGTGTCACTTGGGAGCCTTCGACAAGATTGCGGAGTTGAACCAAGGAGTTTGTAAGGGCAAGGAGATCGCCTACTTCGTGAAGATCTACCCTAGTGAGGCAAGTCCTTCGTGGGCGATGGCCATGGTGGGATACACAAGGTTGCTTCTTCGTGGACCCTTCATGGGTGGAGCCCTCCGTGGACTCGCGCAGCCCTTACCCTTCGTGGGTTGAAGTCCCCATCAACATGGGTGTACGATAGCACCACCTATTGGAACCACGACAAAAACATCCGTGTCTCCAATTGCGTTTGCACACTCCAATCCCATCCCTTTACTTTCTTGCAACCTGCATGCTTTACTTTTCGCTGCTCATACACTCTTTGCATGCCTGCTTGAAGTGTATTGTGAATGTTTGAAATTATGCTCAAAACTCTACCCTAACTCTAAGAAATTTAAAACTGCTACTTTTCTTGTTGAGTGTCTAATCACCCCCTCCTCTTGACACCTCTTCTTCGTCCTCTCAACAGCAAGTGTGATGCAGCGACGGCGGTTCAATTCATTAACAAGGTGATCTTTTGTTTTGGATATCCTCATAGTATTCATTAAAAAGATGTTTATACCTCATATTTCTGCCGCATGGTCTTGATGATATCAACCTCCTGATCACGACCAATATGAAGGCGATTCAGATAGCCGGAGTATAGCTCGAGGACGTCCAAGTCTTGATAGCTGGCAATGTCAAACTGGTACTTGCTCTTTTCAATAAATTCCTCCATGGTTGTATGTCTGGACATAACGGAAGGATCTCATGGAGCTGAAAAGCCGGTGCGAGTAATCTGGATGTCTTCCATATTATCTTCAGCTGGCTTGGTAGATCTTGACAGCTTAGTAGTCAATGTGTTGGTATCCATGGGACTCGAGGAGTGTCAGCTTGTTCTGGTGGTGGCTCATCAATAATAGCCCCAGGGCTCTTGGCTGAGGTTTGAGCTTGTTTTTCCATCTCATTAGCCTGGGGGTCTTCAGCCGATTTACTCAACTTCAACTTTTTACCCGGCTTTCCTATACCTTTGGAAAATAAAAGGAAAGGTGATGATGATACAAATGGGTCAGCTTACAAATAATTTACATGGCCAAACTAAAGTATCATTACCCATGGGCAATCTTAAAAGCAGGCAACTTGGTCTGTGATGAGTCACGAGAAGAAGAATGAGAGACTCCCTGATAATTTGGGTCGGAAGAGTTTAATGGTTGACAAATAAGACCCGCCTTCGGGTATAAAGATATTGAGTTGTGTGGCACCTCTTTCTGATGTTTTTGATGAACCGATGTATTGGGTAAGCCGGCAGAGAGATTTTCATAGCCGCTGGTCCGGGTTGTTTGCCAGGCTTCGTGATATTTTTTCTTCAAAATAAAATTTGGATCCAAGTAAGCTAAAGTGTGAGAAAATCTTACTTTCTGGCTCACTCGTCGAGTTTTCTATCTTGGTAGAGGTTCGAAGTCAAAGGAAAGGGAAATTACCTCTTCACCATCTGCATGACTGGCTTTCGCTTCCTCCTGACAGTAATCAGTGTCAATGATATGTATGAAAAAGGAACCAAGAGAATCGAGTTCTACCTTCGACTCATCTTCCAGATCAGTGGCATTTGTTTTCTTTTTAGCAGGTTTCTTGGTAGCCTTAGTCTTGGTCTGGAGCTTCTTTGCTGGCTTGTCCTGAAGTTTCTTGGTCCAGAAGGAGGAGTTAGCCTGCAAATAGTCAAGTGTTAATGAGAAGACAACTTATGGAATTAATGATTAAGCTGAAAATCGTTCAAAGGCACTTACGGCTGGAGGTTGGTTGCGGGTGTAAAACAGAGCCAATCCCGTTCGGCTACAAGTTTCAATGGCCTCATTCAACAGCATCTTGGTCATATTATTGATGTTCTCATTAGTCAGCTCTATTTGACAGTGGCATTGGGGATCCTTACCATCGCCAGTGTATTCATACATTAAGCCGGACCGGCGGATTATGGGCAAGATTCTCCATGCGACCCAGCATCGGACTAAATCGACTTCGGTCAACCCATTGGCCATTAAGGCTCTGATCTTTGAAAAAACAGGCATATATTTGGCCCGTTCTTCGGTGCTGATCCGTTCTCGCAGATGATGTCTGTTGCTAAGCTAGTTTTCATGATAACCCGACAGAGGATTTTCACCTTCTAGAGAGGTGTCTTGGCAATAAAACCAAGTTTGATTCTAGTCTTTGGGATGATTGGAGGTGTGGCGGCGGGAAAAGTGGCTTCTTTGCGCCTCTAAATAGAAATGCCCCTAATTCTAGGCTGGGCCCATCTGTAAACTCAGTCTGCCGGTTTAAGTAATAAAATTTCCTCAATAGTTCTACGGCAGGCTCCTGTTGAAGGTACACTTCACAGAACACTTGAAAGTTACAGATGTTTGAAACGGAATTGGGCCCAATATCTTGAGGGTGGAGCTTGAAAAAGTGTAGCACATCACGAAAGAACTTTGATCCGGGAGGAGTAAAATCTCGAAGCAAATGATCAATAAAAACAATTACTTCACCTTCCTTGGGTTCAGGAGGGGTTTCTGTGCGTGGGACCCTCCAATTGATGACATTTTTTTGGCTAAGAAGCCTGTCTGGACATACTCATTCAATATTTCTTCTGTAACCCGGGAAACGACCCAGTTACAGGAGGTGACGGTCTTGGCTTTAGACATGTTTTGACTACAAAGGAAAAGATTGCCGGTTTAAGATTATGTTGTTAAGCCGGATAATGATCAGTACTACAAAAAGACCGATATGATTAAATCAGAAAACAGTGCTGGGTCATATGGATTGTGAGTGAATATTGGTGGCTTAAAAGGGGACTAATGCTATATGGTGGGTTATGGTTATAAGCCGCCAGTATGATTGCAGTACAACAGATGGAAAGTAAAAAAATTCCTAAGTGAAGGACAAACAAGTTCTACAGATTGGTGCTATGATTTTGGATCTACAGCGGTTCGGAAAATATAAATAAATTCTAAACCTAAGGTGCCAGTGGCGGAAGTGTTCATGTGTTCAGATGATATCTTCGATAGAGGGGGTGTCTTTTGCTATTGAAAATGAATGCAAAAACTACTACTGCATATCTTTGATGTTGAATTCAGATCTAACTATTCAATATGAGGAAGCCAGACGAAGTATGGCGAAAGAACTCGGAAGAACTGAGCAAACCCTAGTACAGATTTGATATAAGTCAAAATAAGTACCAGGAGATGCTGATGAACAGTGAAGGAATGCCGCCGTTTTTTGGTCGAGGTCAAGTTGATGCAGCGGCCAAGGTTGATGCAGTCGACAGGGGCGACGGAGCTCCAGAGGCATCGGTCATCGCGAGGAAGGCGGAGAAGAGGCAGAGGCAGGGGTAAAAGTGAACAGAAAGACCCACTGTCCTTGTTTATAAGGAAATGGATAGATGGCATGCGCGGGAATCGAGGAGGCTAAAAAATTAATTATATGGCCACAAGGGCGCCTCGATTTTTGGGAGGTCCATTAAAATGATCTGCTGAGATATGATAAATCTTCTTACAAAAGTAATGCGAGATGACATCATGGCTAGTTAACGCAGTTGTGAGATGTGACATCACGGCGAGTTACTATGAAATGGTAAAGAATCGGCGATGGAAAATTCTGTTAAGTCAAGTGTTGAAGATTGATGTGAATAAGTTCAAATCAACTTGGGGCCTAATGTTGGGGATATAACTATTGAGTATGACCCACCTAGGAGGGGTTGGGTCATACAACTGGCGGCTTAAGATGAGAAGGCCCAAGAAGGCGTGAAGATGGTGGTATGTAGAGCAAGCTTACTGAAGGCCCAAGACCCAAGGACTATTTGAGGCCCATGGGGGTGAGCCGCCGTACCTTTAACTTATATTGTAAGGCAAGTTTAGTTAGTTACCGAGCCGGACATGTTGTGTATGAGCCGGCCGTGACTCTGTAAGCCGCCGGGCATCAACCTGGATATAAAGGGGTGACCCGGCGGCGGGTTAACCCAAGAAACAATCGGTCGAGAACTAGGTCAAGCATATTCGCTCCCTGGTTGTTGAGTCTTGAGCAATACAACCCCACCTGGATTAGGCTTTTACCTCATTGAGAGGGGCCGAACCAGGATAAAAAACTCTCTGTGTCTCTTGTCCCGTTTAACCCCTTCAAGATAACCTAGTTGCGATGGCTCCACACCTAAGTCCTATTCCTAGGGCATCTGCCGTGACAAATCCACGACAGTACCTAAAGATGACCTCGTACTCATGTCCGCCCTGTTCGGCGGTGCTTCCATCAAAGTTGTCGTTGGCATGGTCTTTCAAACGGTGGAAGGAAGGGTAGGGGTTGTGACAGCCCTGATCTGTCGCCGCCTATCACTCGCAGCATAGGCGATCGGCTGCCTCTGTAGTGTGGCGCAGGGTAGCATCGACTGCAGACATGGCAAATTTGACAATTTTGACCTATGGATGAAATAATTTCACAAAATGAACTGCCCCTAAAAGAATTTTACTCAGCTGACCTTTTTGAGTGGTGCCCAACACGAAGGAGCCACACTACACTGTGTAGCGCCTGACTGACATGTGTTGCACGCCTAGCCAGCATCGCACCCGGGTGATCCAAAAATTACTATGTCAGTGTGCAGCGCGTGAGAGGTAGGCACCACACTAAGTGTAGCGCCTAGCGTCTAGGCGTTGCACTAGTGGTTGCTTCATTTTGTAGTGGTAAATAATACAACCATTAGTGCAACGCCTAGAGGCTAGGCGCTACACTGTATAGTGTGGCGCCTAGCTCTTAGGCGCTGCACATTGACTTAGTAATTTTTAGGAAGTCCAGGGTGCGACGCTGGCCAAGCGTGCAACGCCTGTCAGTCAGGCGCTGCACAGTATAGTATGGCGCCTTCGTGTCGGGCGCCACTCAAAACGGTCAACTGAATGAATTTTTAGGGGCAGTTCATTTTGTGAAATGATTTCATCCACATGTCAAAATTGTCAAATTTGCCCCGCAGACACCACCCTACTCCGCTTGTCCCTAGCCTTGCCTTTGCCTTTCCTGTTGAGGAGACGGTTGATGTGTAGGGTGATACGTCTCCAACGTATCTATAATTTTTGTTTTTTCCATGTTGTTATATTATCATTCTTGGATGTTTTACAATTATTTTATAGTCATTTTATATCATTATTCTGGTACTAACCTATTGACATATTGCCAAGTGCCAGTTGCTGTTTTCTGCATGTTTTTACATCGCAGGAAATCAATACCAAACGGAGTCCAAACGCAGCGAAACTTTTTGTGGATTTGTTTTGGACCAGAAGACATCCAGTGGGCCGGAGAAGCATGTGGGGGGGGGGGGGTGCTCCGAGGGGAGCACGACCCACGAGGGCGCGTCAAGAGGCCCAGGCGCGCCCTGGTTGGTTGTGCCCACCTCGGGTGTCCCCCGGACCACCTCTTTGCTATATAAATACCCCAATATTCCAAAAAACCTAGGGAAGTCGACGAAAATCAATTCCAATCACCGCAGAGTCTAGAACCACTAGATCCAATCTAGGCACCATCACGGAGGGGTTCACCACTTTCATTGGTGCCTCTCCGATGATGCGTGAGTAGTTCCTTGTAGACCTACGGGTCCGTATGTCATGCCCAAGATGTGATTCTATCCCGATCACGTTATAACCTCGTGATTGGGGCACAACCGCATTTCGGGCGCTTAGCAAGATGGATATCATTACACCGTACCATTACATACATAGATTGGGATACATACAAGTCATGCAATTGCCACATGAATACAACAACATCATACACAAGACATCTGACGACGGATGAAAAGATGAAAAACACAACAACATCCATCTGCTATCCCGGGCTGCCGACCAGGAACCTATCCCAAGACTGAATAAGAAGAAGAAGAAAGAACTCTAACACACGTAAACATCGCTCTCATGTCAAGTCATCGAAAACCTGCACCTGCAACTGTTGTTGTAGTATCTGTGAGCCACGAGGACTCAGCAATCCCATAACCATGGGTATCAAGACTAGCAAAGCTTAATGGGTATGGAGAGGTTAAGTGGTGAGGTTGCAGCAGCGGCTAAGCATATATGGTGGCTAACTTACGAGTACAAGAATAAGATGAGAATCTACGAAAATGGTCGCAAACTAGTAATGATCGCTAAGAGATCCTGAACTACCTACGAGTCAAACATAACCCCACCGTGTTCTCTTCTCAAAATGAAAAGAGACAGTCACGGTTACTCACGCGGTTGGTGTATTTTATTTCGGATCCTCTGTCAAGTTGGGAGTCAAACTAGTAATGCCTATGAAGAAATAGCTTGTTGGGAGGCAACCCAATGAATAAAATAAATTTTTGCTTTTTATTTTATGTTCTTACGTGTTCACCCAAAAATACCTCTGGTTTGATGTGTTTTTGTGTTTTAATTAGTGTTTGTGCCAAGCAAAGCCTTTAGGATCATGTTGGGTGATAGTATATTTGATCTTGCGAAAAAACAGAAACTTTTACGCTCACGAGAAAAATTCTCATTTTTAACAGAACAATGTTTTTGAGTTGATTCCTTTTGCAGAAGAATAATATTAAAAAAATCATGTGGTCCTAATTTTTCAAAAAATTTAGAGTTTCAGAACTATTCGAAATTTTTAGATTGCTACAGACTTTTCTATTTTTGACAGATTCTGTTTTCTTTGTGTTGTGTGCTTGTTTTGATGATTATATGGTTTCTTCAATGAGTTTTTTGCCATAGAAAAGATGGAATACAGTAGATATAATGCAATAATAAAATATGAATTGGTTTTCTACAATACTTATAGTAGTGATTTATTTTCTTATACTAACGGATCTCACGAAAGTTTTGTTGAGTTTTGTGTGATTGAAGTTTTCAAGTTTTGGGTTATCTTACGATGGATGAAGGAATAAGGAGTAAGAAGAGCCTAAGCTTGGGGATGCCCATGGCATCCCAAGCTATTATCCAAAGAGAACCAAGAAACTAAGCTTGGGGATGCCCCCGAGTGGCATCCCCTCTTTCTTCTAATGACCATTGGTATTTTACTCGAAGCTATATTTTTATTCGTCACATACTATGTGTTTTGCTTGGAGCGTCTTGTATGATATGCGTCTTCGTTTGTTTTATTTCAATTTTTAAATCTTGAATCCTTCCTGTACACACCTATTTGAGAGAGTCATAATCATGTCATGACTTGTTAGAATAGCTCTCTTTGCTTCACTTAAATTTTTATGAGCTATGGATTTGCTCTAGTGCTTCACTTATATCTTTTTGAGCACGGTGTGCTTTATTATTTTTGAAGAAATATTCTCTTGCTTCACTTAGATTTATTAGAGAGTTAGTAAAATTTTAAGAAATTCTCTCTTGCTTCCCTTAAATTATTTTCAGAGAAAGAAAAAAAATGTACTCATGATCTTCACTTATATTTGTTTGAGCTTATCAAAAGCAACACATGAAAATTAGTTCCACAGTGATAGATATCCAAGAGGGATATAATAAAAACTTTCATGAAGATCATTTGACATAGTAAACTTGATTCCTTGTAATAGTTTTGAGATATGATGATGTGATATGTGAGTCATGTTAATGAGTAATTATGCTTTAGTAAGAACAATGGTGTTAAGGTTTTTGATTCCCTATGCAAGCACGAAAGTCAATAGTCATGCAATGAAATTACATCCTACTTGTGGTGCATTATTCAGTGTTAATTATGCTTAATGCTCGCTTATGAGATTATTCGTTTCTTGGTTGGTCGCTTCCCAATATTTTGCTAGCCTTCATTTTGCACTAAGTATGATCACTACTTGTGCATCCAAAATCCGTTAACCCAGTTTTGCCATGTGTGTCCATGATACCTACCTATATGCGGTATTCCTTTGCCATTCTAAGAAAATTTGTATGTGCCATCTCTAATTTTCAAAATAAATTTCCCTTTTATGTGTTCGTACCGGTCGCGAGGCGGTGAGGGGTGGCTAATATTTTCCATGTTGAATGTGTTATTCTCACAATGAGTGTTTATTCACTTGTTATTGCACGAGAGTAAGGCAAAGGTATTAGGGATGTCCAGTTCCGAAGTGAAAAAATGAATTTACTTTATGTTGTCAAGTAATAAATTCCTTGGAAAGTGTTGGTATGGAAGGAAACCGTGGATTCAGCTAGCCATGGAAAGTGAAAGTTTGGTGGAAAAAGGAATAAACTTTATTTTATGTTTGGGAACCGCCTATGGTATATCTAGCATGGAAAGTGTTGGGAAGATTAAGTCGTTTTCGTTGGTGGATAAAGTATGCCACCCAAAATAATTTGATCTCTAAATTTAAGCTTTGAGCTCTGGCACCTCTACAAATCCCTACTTCCCTCTACGAAGGGCCTTTCTTTTAGTTTATGCAATTTTTATTTTTGAATTTGAGTCTCCATCTTCTCTTATAAAGCACCAACTAGGAAGCACTATGATCGTACTTGAGCATTGGGTGTAGTTAATATGCGAGTGGGTTTCATGAATGGATCAATGGTTGAGCATGATGGGCTAGGGCTAACTTATTTTAGCGTTGATAATTTGAAGGACATGATTGCTTGTTGATATGCCTGAATATTTAAATCTCATGTAATAACTAGACTATTGCTTTGAACCATATAAAAGTCCAAATGTCCATGCTATAAAGAAAAGAATATGAAATGACATGTTAGGCAACATTCCACATAAAAAATTGTATTTATATCATTTACCTACTCGAGGACGAGCAGTAATTAAGCTTGGGGATGCTGATACGTCTCCAATGTATCCATAATTTTTTTATTGTTCCATGTTGTTATATTATCATTCTTGGATGTTTTGCAATCATTTTATATCATTTTGGTACTAACCTATTGACATAGTGCCAAGTGCCAGTTGTTGTTTCCTACATGTTTTTTACATCGCGGGAAATGAATACCAAAAGGAGTCCAAACACAGCGAAACTTTTTGTGGATTTTTTGGACCAGAAGACATCCAGTGGGCCGGAGAAGCACCTGGGGGGGTGCTCCGAGGGGAGCACAACCCACCAGGGCGCGCCAGGAGGCCCAGGAGTGCCCTGGTGGGTTGTGCCCACCTCAGGTGTCCCCCGGACCGCCTATTTGCTCTATAAATACCCCAATATTCCAGAAACCCTAGGGGAGTCGATGAAAATCAATTCCATCCGCCGTAGAGGAATCCAATCTAGACACTATCACAGAGGAGTTCACCACTTCCATTGGTGCCTCTCCGATGATGCGTGAGTAGTTCCTTGTAGACCTACGGGTCCGTAGATAGTAGCTAGATGGCTTCCTCTCTCTCTCTCTCACTCTCTCTCTCTCTCTCTCTCTCTTTCTCTTTTGATTATCAATACAATGGTCTCTTGGATATCCATATGATGTAACTCTTTTTGTGGTGTGTTTGTTGGGATCCGATGAACTTTGAGTTTATGATCAGATCTATATTTTTATACATGAAAGTTATTTGAGTCTTCTTTGATCTTATATGCATGATTTCTTATAGCCTCATATTTCTTCTCCAATATTTGTTTTTTGGCCAACTTGATCTATTTATCTTGCAATGGGAAGAGGTTCTTTGTAGTGGGTTCTATCATACGGTGCTTGATCCCAGTGACAGAAGGGGAACCGACACATATGTATAATTGCTACTAAAGATAAAACAATGGGGTTTATTTCTACATAAATAGATCTTGTCTACATCATGTCGTCATTCTTATTACATTACTCCGTTTTTCCATGAACTTAATACACTAGATGCATGCTGGATAGTGGTCGATGTGTGGAGTAATAGTAGTAGATGCTGGCAGGATTCTGTCTACTAATCTTGGACGTGATGCCTATATAATGATCATTGCCTGGATATCATCATGACTATTAGAAGTTCTATCAATTGCCCAACAGTAATTGTTCACCCACCATTTGCTATTTTTCTCGAGAGAAGCCACTAGTGAAATCTATGGCCCCCGGGTCTCTTCTTTATTATATATGCCTTTGCGATCTATTTTCCTTTCCTTTTATTTTCAGATCTATTAAACCAAAAACCCAAAAATACCTTGCTGCAATTTATCTTATTTGGCATTCGATCTATCAATATCTACAACTTTATCATATCCATTACCTGAAAGGGATTGACAACCCCTTTTAAACGTTGGGTTGCGAGTATTTGTTATTTGTGTGCAGGTGCCATTTACGTTGTGTTTCTTGGTTCTCCTACTGGTTCTATAACCTTGGTCTCATCACCGAGGGAAACACCTACCGCTGCTACACTGTATCATCACTTCCTGTAGCGAACAGACCTCAAATAGTCTGATCTCTGTGCATCAGTGTCATCCCTGGATCAGTAATGCTGACACGCATAGTACTTGAAGGATTTATAACAGAGCGGCAATCACACACTTACTACATCGAAAGTTCCAAGATGAACTTATTACAATAAAAATGGCTTAAGGCCATCTAACAACGATAACAGCGGAAGGCTTGGAAGATAAGTGAGTCCATCAACTCCAACGGCATCACTGAGTATAGAACCACGACCTAAGATCACCTTACTCATCGTCTGAAAAGTCTACAACATGAACGTTGCAGCCCGAAACGGGTCAGCACATGGAATATGCTGGCAAAATAACACATAGAGAGTAACAAAAGTAAAGCTATACTATATGCATATATGGCTGGTGGTAAGCTCTATGGTTATAGTTTTTGCGTAAAGCCAATTTTTCCCTACTGCAAAAGAATAGATTTTTAATTAACTATCATGGTAGTTGAAACATCATTGAGAAGGTTCACCCAACTCACCCAATTAAAGTAAACATTAACCAAACAATTAACTTTTAGAGTGTTGAGATACACATGATAATCCAAGTACTAGCTACTCAAAACATCCATAACCGGGGACACGGCTAATCATGATTAGTTTGTACACTCTACAGAGGTTTGTGCACTTTTCCCCACAAGATCCGATCTCCTCCGTTGGGATTCTCGCACTACATGATGTTTGAGAAACGGATGACCGAGACATAGTCTTTCAGAAGCGCTAGCACCTTACGATCGGGTAGACCGTACCAACCTACATCCCCTACATCTGCTAGTCCACCACTGTAAGAGTTCGCACGACTTAGTCAACTATGCTAGAGCCCATAATAGCATGTGGCTGCACACGGAAGTTTCTAGTATGAATGACCTCATGATCCCTTTGAGCCTGGGTGGCGGTCCATAAAGAAAACAGGCAATCACTGGGATACCCAGGTGCCTCAATCCACCCAGATGTATATTCAAGTTGCCACCTTAAGTAAAACCATTAATTTAACAATCTCACGTCTGTCATGGATACACTCACCCAATCCACGTCTACTAGCATAGCATGGCATAACAGCAAACGTAGAAGTAACTCCCAAGGGTTTGAATATAATGCAGGTAATAGGTACTACCTCATCTACTTCCCAGTCCCACATGTTAATGGATCCTACTCATGCAAGGTGTTTGAGGATAACTAATACAATGAAAACTGGGTATTGGAAAGTATGATCAAAGTGTTACTTGCCTTGCTGATGATCCGCAAAACCTAGAGATTCAAAGTAGCAAGCGGCGCACTCCGGGTACTCTATCGCAAAAAAAAAGCATTCAATAAGTACTCATCTAAAGCACGGGTAAAACTCAAATAAGAGATCTAACCAGAAAGTTCAACTTAAGAACTCCGGTTTGCAAAAAGAAACAAACCAAACGAAACAACGAACTCAAACAACGAAAAGAATCGACTACGCTACCAATCTGGACCTAAGTCCAAATTTAACAGAAGCAAAAGCTTGGTTGA
This sequence comes from Secale cereale, assembly GCA_902687465.1. NCBI lineage: Eukaryota > Viridiplantae > Streptophyta > Magnoliopsida > Poales > Poaceae > Secale > Secale cereale. The sequence continues at coordinate 640,433,090 of LR738710.1, forward strand.
CTAGGTTAAACGGAAAGAGGGTTTCGAGATGAAACTCCAGGCGCTTGAATCGCCTGATTCTGATAAACGAGTGAAAAGATAAACTAGAACGAAGATCGGATCAGAAATCGCGATCAGAAAATAACTGTGAAAAAGAAAACTGAAGAACAGCTTAACGAACGGACGTTTGTTAACAGGAACTAAACGATGAAAACGTTCGTTAAAACGAACTAACGGGTGAACGCTCTCTAAACAAGTAAACCGAAAAAACCGATCTAATCTAAAAAAAACAAACTAGGGTTTCTAAAAAACGGGGCGGTTTTCTTCCAAAAACCGGCGGGCGGCGCGGCTACCTCGTCGGGTTCCGGCGGTGAGTGGCGTCGGCGGCGGCGGGCTGCAAGCGGCGGCGGCGGCTGGCTGCTGCGGCGGCGGTGGCTGGCTGATGCGGTGGCTGCTGCGGCGAGGCGAGGCGGGGCGAGGCAAGGGGAGGGGTGGCAGCGGCGGTATTTATAAGAGGGGGGGTGGTGACTTGGGGAAGGGGCACCGGCTCAGCCTCGGGAGGCGTGTCCCGGCCGGACTCAGCGGCGGCGGCTGCTCGCGCGGGGAAGGCTGCGGCGGCTGGGCTCGGCCTGGCTCGGCTGGGCCTTCGGCCCAGTCGAGCACGGGAACTCTCCTTTTTTTTAAAACGCCGAAACTAAAAAAAAATATAGAAAATAAAATAAAATTCTAAAAATGCCAAAACAAAATTTCACCGTCTAAATGAAATATTTTGAACAAGATGAACTTTTTTCTTGGCCCTAAATGCAATTTCGAAAACATGCAATTTTTCCTAAATTCAAATAAAATAGCAAAAACTTCAAAATAAAACTTATTTGATTTTTTTCTATTAAATCCTCAGTATTTCTCTATTTTTGGGAGAGTCATTTTACTCCCTCTCATATTTTATATTAGAAATACTTGAAGATAAAATAAATAAAAGCAATGATCCTATTTTAAAAATTTGAGAAACCTCAAATATGAAAATAACGAAATCCCCAACTCTCTCCGAGGGTTCTTGAGCTGCGTAGAATTTCTAGGATCCACCAAAAGTAAGAAAAAATTATATGCATTGATGATCTAATATATAAAATTCCAAATTAAAAATTTGGGATGTTAGAAACCTACCCCCCTTAAGATGAATCTCACCCTCGAGATTCGGGTTGGCTAGAAAATAGGTGAGGGTGGTCCTTTCGCAGGTCTTCCTCTCGTTCCCCGGTTGCTTCATCCTTGGTGTGGTGGCTCCACTGAACTTTGCAGAACCTGATAACCTTGCTGCAAGTGACTCGGCTGGCATACTCGAGAATCTTGACTGGTTTTTCTTCACAGGTCAAATCACTGTCCAGCTGAATTGCTTCCAATGGCACTGTATCCCTCAGCGGTATCTCAGCCATCTCAGCGTGATATTTCTTCAACTGGGAAACATGGAATACATCGTGAACTCCTGACAATCCTTCGGTCAATTCCAATCTGTAGGCTACTTCTCCCATACGTTCCAAAATTTTGTATGGTCCTACAAAACGGGGCGCTAGCTTTCCCTTAACTCCAAAGCGCTTAACTCCTCGAAGCGGAGATACTCGAAGATAAACTCGGTCTCCGACTTCGTAAACTATCTCTTTGCGTTTTGAATCCGGGTAGCTCTTCTGCCTGGACTGGGCTACCTTGAGCCTATCACGAATCAACTTTACCTTCTGTTCCGACTCCTTGATCAGATCTGGTCCAAACAACTGGCGGTCTCCAACTTCGTTCCAACACAACGGGGTCCTGCACCTCCTTCCGTATAATGCTTCGAAAGGGGCCATCTTTAGACTGGATTGATAACTGTTGTTGTAAGAGAACTCTGCATAGGGCAAATTGTCGTCCCAACTAGATCCATAATCTAGCGGACAAGCTCTTAGCATATCCTCCAAAATCTGATTGACTCTCTCAGTATGTCCATCTGTCTACGGATGAAAAGCTGTACTAAACTCTAGCCTGGTACCCAATGTTTCGTGTAACTGATTCCAGAACTTTGAGGTAAACTGGGTTCCTCTATCTGATACGATGCTCCTCGGAACTCCATGCAGACATACGATCCTAGTCATGTATATCTTTGCCAACTTGGCACTGGTGTAAGTAGTCTTCACTGGAATGAAATGGGCTACTTTCGTCAATCGATTGACTACAACCCAAATCGAGTCGTAGCCCGAACGAGTTCTGGGTAATCCCTTAATAAAATCCATGCCTAGCTTATCCCACTTCCATTAGGGTATTGGCAATGGTTGTAACAATCCTGCCGGCTTCTGATGCTCTGCCTTCACTCTCTGACATACATCACAAACTGCTACATACTCCGCAATATCCTTCTTCATACCGGTCCACCAGAAAGTGTCCTTCAAGCCCAAGTACATCTTGGTATTTCCGGGGTGAATCGAGTATGGTGAATCATGGGCCTCTTGCAGAATCAACTTCATGATCCCTGGGTCGTTAGGCACATATACGCGGTCCTCAAACCATAGGGTGTCGTACTCATCCTCACGAAATCCTTTAACCTTTCCTTTGCTCATCTTCTCCTTTATAGAGGCAACCTCCTCGTCAATTTTCTGAGCTTCTCTGATTTTATCCATCAAGGTAGACTGAATCTCCAGTGTTGCTACATAGCCTCTCGGAACTATCTCCAAACATAGCTCACGTAGGTCCTCCGCTAACTCTTTCGGTAAATCTTCCGTCGTTAGTGTATTGACATGGCTCTTACGGCTTAGCGCATCGGCTACCACGTTAGCCTTTCCGGGATGATAATGCAATCTAATGTCATAATCCTTGATGAGTTCCAACCATCTCCTTTGCCTGAGATTTAGCTCCTTCTGAGTGAATATATACTTCAAACTCTTGTGATCCGTATATACTTCACAATGGTTTCCAATGAGGAAATGTTTCCTATTCTTCAGTGCATGAACTACGGCTGCTAACTCCAAATCATGAGAGGCATAGTTCAACTCATGAGGTTTCAGTTGTCGTGAAGCACACGAAACAACTCTTCCTTCCTGCATAAGAACTGCTCCAAGTCCTCGACGTGAAGCGTCGCAGTACACCTCATAATCCTTATGTTGATCTGGCAGAATCAACACAGGTGATGAAACCATACGTTTCTTTAATTCCTGGAAACTGGCCTCACACTCTTCTGTCCAACTGAACTTGGTATCCTTCTTTAACAACTCCGTCATAGGCTTTGCAATCCTTGAGAAATTCTCAATGAATCTCCGGTAGTATCCTGCAAGTCCAAGAAAACTCCGGATCTCTCCAACTATTGTCGGGGCTTCCCAATTTGTCATAGTGTCAACCTTGGCGGGATCTACCGCTATTCCTTCTCCGTATATAACATGTCCGAGGAATCCAACTTCCTTTAACCAAAACTCACATTTGTTGCACTTGGCGTATAACTGATGTTCTCTGAGCTTCTCAAGTACCAAACGCAAATGTTCCTTATGTTCGTCTTCATCCTTTGAGAAGATCAATATATCATCTATGCACACCACAACGAACTTATCCAAGAACTCCATAAACACCTTGTTCATCAAGTTCATAAAATATGCCGGTGCGTTAGTCAGACCAAAAGACATAACGATATACTTGTACAACCCATACTTGGTGGTAAAGGCCGTCTTAGGTATATCCTGCTCTCGAATCTTCAATTGATGGTATCCTGATCGCAGGTCGATCTTGGAAAATACCTTAGCTCCTTGCAATCTATCGAACAGATCATTGATCATCGGCAGTGGGTACTTGTTCTTGATTCTTACTTCATTCAATCCTCGATAATCAACCACCATTCTTAACGATCCGTCCTTCTTCTCCACTAGAAGTACTGGCGATCCCGAAGGCAAAGAACTTAGGTGAATGTAACCTTTATCCAGTAACTCCTTAATCTGTTTCTTAATCTCCTCCAAGTCCTTTGCGGGCATCCTGTATGATCTATTAGATATTGGCCCTGTGCCTGGCAAAAGCTCGATAAAAAACTCAATATCTCTATCTGGTGGCATGCCTGGTAGCTCTTTTGGAAATACATCAGGGAAATCTTTCACCACTGGTACTTCCTCCTGAACAACTTCTGATAAGGAATTTACTCTGTTCCTCTTCGACACATGCCGGGATACATACTTGATTCTTCTTCCATCTGGCGTAGTAAGCAAAATGGACTTACTGGCGCATTCAATGTTCCCTCCGTACTTAGATAACCTATCCATGCCTAATATCACATCCAATCCTTGAGATTCCAATACTATTAGGTCTGAAGGGAATGTGTAGTTACCAATCGTTAATGGCAACTGATCACACCATAATCTGGCCATATACTCTGCTCTAGGCGAGGTTACTAACATGGGTGACCTAAGGGCTTGGGTTGGCAGCTTATATTTATCCACAAATCCCCTTGAAATGTATGAATGCGATGCACCAAAATCAAAAAGAACGGGCACAGTAAAGGACTTAACTAAAAACTTACCTATTATTGCATCTGGCTGAGCTTCAACCTCCTCCGCGCTAATGTGGTTCACTTGTCCCCTATTAAAAGGGTTCGGCTTCTTCCCAGAGCTTACGTTGCCATTTCCATTCTGGGCTTCTGGACATTCGTTGGCGTAATGTCCAGTCTTCTGGCACTTATAGCAAGTGACTTGACTTAGGTCTCGCTTGGCTGGTGTTGATGGGTTGGTACGGTTCTGTCCGTTGCTTCCTCCATTCCCATTTCCATTCTTGGGGCCACTATGATTAGCTACCTCCTCCATGGGTATGTTGAAATTGTCCTACCGGTTTAGGGGTAAAACGTGGTTTCTGTTGAGCTCCAGAATTATACTTTCCTTGTCCATACTTCCTCTTGCGGTTTTCAATCAGTTGGTGCTTCTCTTCAATCATTAGAGCTCGATCAACCAATTCCTGGTAGTTGTTGAAGCTTGCTACCATCAACTGTACCCTCATCTCATCTTTCAGCCCTTCCATAAACCTTTCCTGCTTAGCGGCATCTGTGGCCACATCATCTGGGGCATAACGAGATAGAGTACTAAACTCATCTACGTACTGAGCCACAGTATGATTTCCTTGGCGCAAGTTGCGAAACTCCCGCTTCTTCATGCTCATAGCTCCAGTTGAGACATGGGTAGTACGGAAAGCTTGCTGAAACAGATCCCAAGTAACATTGGCTATGGGGAAGGTGGCTGTGTAGTTCTCCCACCACAATGTGGCTGGTCCAGACAACTGATGTGCGGCAAATCGCACCTTCTCAGCGTTCGAGTAGTTAGCAGTGGTCAAATCCCTTCCAATCTTGCGCAGCCAGTCATCAGCGACTATTGGTTCAATGCTGCTAGCAAACACCGGTGGTTGTAACCTTAGGAAACGGGTCAGGTTATCCACGGGTGGTGGTGGTGGAGGGTTGTTGTTGTTCTGGTTGTTCTGGGTGTTCTGGACAAGAGGTTGCATCAAAGTGTTCTGCTGCTGGATCAACCGAGTGAGCTCAGGGGGAAACTCAAATCCGGGCACATGTCTTGGAGGCATCTGATGGGTGTAGAGGGAAAAGATTAGAACAGAATAGAGGTCTAAGGGAAAATCAGTACCCATATGCACATGAGGCAAAACACAATCATATCACACCACGATCAATTCAAAACAAGGGCTTACACGGATCTAACGTTACAAAAGTGCTCTAAGTCTACTATATGGAAAAACTACTGGTCATAGGGTGGTCGTCTAGAAATTTTGATCGGCAGAAGATTCCATGATGTCTGCTCCAGCTTCATCTTCATAGTCTTCATCATCACTATCATCGGGGTCTGAGTCTGTGTCGTCGAGGATGATGTAGTGTTCAAGACAAATCTCCTTGGGTTCCTCTTCCTCTTCTTCTCCTCCTGGTGCTGGATCTCCCATGAATACTCCTAGCTTCCGTGTCAAATCATCATTCTTCTCCACAAGTATTAACATCTCCTCTTCGTATCCGTCGCGTGTTGACTTGAGTTCCTCCTCTAACTCCAAGTTTCTAGTTAGTGCTTTCTTCAAGTCTATCATCCCTGCACACATCTGGTGTTCCTAGCGACGAATGTGCTGGTTTAACTCTTGAATGAACGCTGCAATGGGCTTGTCCTTCCGGGTGTTGATCATGTCCCACCGCTCATCTCGGCGTCCACAAATCTGGTAGATAGTTTCCTTCAGCTCCAGCTTGTAGACTTCTCCAATCCTTCCCATAGTGATGTGGGCTGCCATACTCCTGCCTAGGCTCCAGGTGGGCGCATCAAAGGAAAACTCTACGGGTGCGGTGATGGGCATGAACGTCCTTCCTGGAACTTGAACTTGAATTAACCAGCGCTCCTCTTCAGGTAAAGTGGCGTTGTAGGTTCCGGTGAAGCTTGGTAGTCCGATGTTTAGATATCTAGTGACTTCCTTCAGGTGTCGTCCAAACAGTGTATCTTCATCAGGTTGCGTGAACTTGTTCCTTGCATCCGCCAACCTAAAAGAGTAGAAAAGATGAGGAGTCAGAAATGATAAGAGTGAATAGTGCTCTAGGTTTTTTTAACTTAGTGGTCGTGTCCTACAGTCAGCGTGTGCTCTGATACCATCTTGTAGCGACCAGACCTCAGACAGTCTAATCTCTGTGCATCAGTGTCATCCCTGGATCAGTAATGCTGACACGCACAGTACTTGAAGGATTTATAACAGAGTGGCAATCACACACTTATTACATCGAAAGTTCCAAGATGAACTTACTACAATAAAAATGGCTTAAGGCCATCTAACAACGATAACAGCAGAAGGCTTGAAAGATAAGTAAGTCCATCAACTCCAACGGCATTACTGAGTATAGAACCACGACCTAAGGTCACCTTACTCGTCGTCTGAAAAGTCTGCAACATGAACGTTGCAGCCCAAAAGGGTCAGCACATGGAATATGCTGGCAAAATAACACATAGAGAGTAACAAAAGTAAAGCTATACTATATGCATATATGGCTGGTGGTAAGCTCTATGGTTATAGTTTATGCGTAAAGCCAATTTTTCCCTACTGCAAAGGAATAAATTTTTAATTAACTATCATGGTAGTTGAAACATCATTGAGAAGGTTCACCCAACTCACCCAATTAAAGTAAACATTAACCCAACAATTAACTTTTAGAGTGTTGAGATACACATGATAATCCAAGTACTAGATACTCAAAACGTCCATAACTGGGGACACGGCTAATTATGATTAGTTTTTACACTCTGCAGAGGTTTTTGCACTTTTCCCCACAAGACCCGATCTCCTCCGTTGGGCTTCTCGCACTACATGATGTTTGAGAAACGGATGACCGAGACATAGTCTTTCAGAAGTGCTAGCACCTTACGATCGGGTAGACTCTACCAACCTACATCCCCTACATCTACTAGTCCACCATTGTAAGAGTTTGCACGACTTAGTCAACTATGCTAGAGCCCATAATAGCATGTGGCTGCACACGGAAGTTTCTAGTATGAATGACCTCATGATCCCTTTGAGCCTGGGTGGCGGTCCATAAAGAAAACAGGCAATCGCTGGGATACCCAGGTGCCTCAATCCACCCAGATGTATATTCAAGTTGCCACCTTAAGTAAAACCATTAATTTAACAATCTCACATATGTCATGGATACACTCACCCAATCCACGTCTACTAGCATAGCATGGCATAACGGCAAACGTAGAAGTAACTCCCAAGGGTTTGAATATAATGCAGGTAATAGGTACTACCTCATCTACTTCCCAGTCCCACATGTTAATGGATCCTACTCATGCAAGGTGTCTGAGGATAACTAATGCAATGAAAACTGGGTATTGGAAAGTATGATCAAAGTGTTACTTGCCTTGCTGATGATCCGCAAAACCTAGAGATTCAAAGTAGCAAGCGGTGCACTCCGGGTACTCTATCGCAAACAAACAAGCATACAATAAGTACTCATTTAAAGCACGGGTAAAACTCAAATAAGAGATCTAACCAGAACGTTCAACTTAAGAACTTCGGTTGCAAAAAGAAACAAACCAAACGAAACAACAAACTCAAACGACGAAAAGAATCGACTACGCTACCAATCTGGACCTAAGTCCAAATTTAACAGAAGCAAAAGCATGGTTGACTAGGTTAAACGGAAAGAGGGTTTCGAGACGAAACTCCAGGCGCTTGAATCGCCTGAGTCGGATAAACGAGCGAAAAGATAAACTAGAACGAAGATCGGATCAGAAATCGCGATCAGAAAATAACTGCGAAAAAGAAAACTGAAGAACAGCTTAACGAATGGACGTTCGTTAACTGGAACTGAATGACGAAAACGTTTGTTAAAACGAACTAACGGGTGAACGCTCTGTAAACAACTAAACCGAAAAAACGATCTAATCTAAAAAAACGAACTAGGGTTTCTAAAAAAAGGGGCGGTTTTCTTCCGAAATCCGGCGGGCGGCACGGCTACCTCGTCGGGTTCCGGCGGTGAGTGGTGTCGGCGGCGGCTGGCTGCCGCGGCGCCGGCGGGCTGCTACGGCGGCTGCTGCGGCGAGGCGAGGCGGGGCGATGCGAGGGGAGGGGTGGCGGCGGCGGTATTTGTAAGAGGGGGGGGGTGGTGACTTGGGGAAGGGGCACCGGCTCGGCCTCGGGAGGCGTGTCCCGGCTGAACTCGGCGGCGGTGGCTGCTCGCGCGGGGAAGGCGGCGGCGGCTAGGCCTTCGGCCCAATCGGGCATGGTAACTCTCCATTTTTTTAAAACGCCGAAACTAAAAAAAATCTAGAAAATAAAATAAATTTTTAAAAATGCCAAAACAAAATTTCACCGTCTAAATGAAATATTTAGAACAAGATGAACTTTTTTCTTGGCCCTAAATGCAATTTTGAAAACATGCAATTTTCCTAAATTCAAATAAAATAGCAAAAACTCCAAAATAAAACTTATTTGATTTTTTTCTATTAAATCCTCAGTAGTTCTCTATTTTTGGGAGAGTCATTTTACTCCCTCTCATATTTTATATTACAAAAACTTGAAGATAAAATAAATAAAATCAATGATCCTATTTTCAAAATTTGAGAAACCTCAGATATGAAAGTAACGAAATCCCCAACTCTCTCCGAGGGTCCTTGAGCTGCGTAGAATTTCTAGGATCCACCAAAAGCAAGAAAAAATGATATGCATTGATGATCTAATGTATAACATTCCAAATTAAAAATTTGGGATGTTACATTTCCTCTTTGGGGAAATACCGACGTAGTTCTAGCAGACATCTCAGGGACTCAGCCAACGTGACTTTGTCGAGCTCGTCGCTGAGGCGACATCGACTCTAGGCAAATGTTTTTTGCGGTGTTCCCGGATCGATCCTTGGTCCATGCCAACGCAAGTTCTAGGAACATGAGGATCCAATTTTGTCTAACGTGGCTAATGGTGACCAGCGCACCATGTTCTGAGGATCTCGACGTGCCTGCTCAATAGCCGCCTTATCAGTCGCTAACGGGTACGCGCACATCGCTGAGGTGTTGGAGATATGCCCTTGTGGGGTACATCCCGTAGGTCGGTGGCAACAAATAGTCTGCAGAGTTTAATTAGTGCAACTTTGCTTGTCTGTAGTAAGTACTATTGTTCAATACTTGATCTGCGTATGTGAACCCTATAATGTATAGTACTGCCTCTATTGTTGTGTGGTGAGTTCTGAGAACAATATATGTTAATGTTTGTCCACTCAATTCGGTCTGTATATTTTGAAGTATCCAAATCATATTTTTTGTGAGGACGGTTTATCAATTATGGTTACCCTGCAATATTTGTATGCATTGCAGGGTTTACCGCACCCACCCGGATTTCCAGTCCCATGGATGTTCGCTCCAAACCAGTTGCCACGACATTTGGACTCTCCTGCTTGTGTGTACTGCCCAGGATGGGACTATACCTCCTACGTGTCGAGGCACGACTTAAAGGTATAAGCCCATTCTAGAATGATCTCAAGTTTGGTATCTTTGCACTACTCATGTAAAAATAGGGATGAAATTGCAAAAGGAGATAGTTGGCTTACACTCGCCACTCACACAAAACATTACATAAGCAAAACATCATTCAAAACATCACAACCCGACTACGGGCGAAGATCCAAAAGAAAGATACCAAAACATAAAGCCACAGGTCTGAATCACCCCTACTAGAAACAACTACTGATCGTCGAAAAATGTCACAAGCATACAGCCACGCTCTTCATGGAACTCCCGGAAGTTCTGATCCATCTCCTGCATCATTCTCGGCTGAACCTGCATCTGGTGTTGTAGTATCTGTGAGCCATGAGGACTCAGCAATCCCATAACCATGGGTATCAAGACTAGCAAAGCTTTATGGGTAGGAAGAGGTAAAGTGGTGAGGTTGCAGCAGCGGCTAAGCATAATATGGTGGCTAACTTACGAGTACAAGAATAAGATGAGCATCTACGCAAACGGTCGCAAACTAGTAGTGATCGCTAAAGATCCTGAACTACATACGAGTCAAACATAACCCCACCGTGTTCTCTTCTCAAAGTGAAAAGAGTCAGTCACGGTTACTCACACAGTTGTGTGTTTTACTTCGGATCCTCTGTCAAGTTTTCTATAACCGGACATTAACAAATTCCAATCTGCCACATAACCGCGGGCACGGCTTTCGAAAGATCATAACCCTGCAGGGGTGTCCCAACTTAGCCCATCACAAGCTCTCACGATTAGCTGAAGTGATAAATATAATATCATCACCCCTTATCTTAGGGAAAACCGATCAGGCTCGGCATCCCGGTGCACAAGACATTTCGACAATGGTAAAACAAGTCCAGCAAGACCTCCCGGTGTGTCGACACCCTGATAGTAGCCGCGTGATGGCTTCTCGCCCCTCGTTGGTTACCCCAAGTGGAAGGTTGAGATGTAGCGTAGCGGCAAATTTCCCTTGGCAAAGGTACCAAGGATCGAATCCCGTGAGACTCCGAGGGTCGACAAGTAGGTGTCAACGGCGCCAGAAACTTAGCGGTTGACGGGACCTGCACACAGATACAGATAACTTTGCTCCCAACGAGTACAGAGAGGTTGTCAATCCCTCTGGCCTTGTTGTTTACAAAGGATCAAACACAAGAGATACTAATGATAGCTATGACTACAACTAGGAAATAAAAACAGGAAGTAAATAGAAGGTGTGATCAGCGGTGGTAATATGGACCGGGGTCCCATGATGTTCACTAGTGATGTCTCTCTCCCAAAAGACGATAAAATAGCAAAGCGAGGTAAACAAATTACAACTGGGCAATTGACAGGATTATGTGCGCAAACCAATGCTAACTATGCTGCAAAGAAAGGTAGAGGCTCAAAAGCATGGGCGGTACGCCAAGGCAAGTAGACCGAAATCCATCTGCATCTACTACTAATCACCCACCTTGATATATCTATCCAGAACATCTCGCTGGTATTAAGTTGCGAATCCCACCCAAAGTGTAAACTCAAAGCAACAGACAACTGCATTAAAAGAACTTTGCGTAAAGTAAACAATCCTTGCACCCGCAAGTACAAGCACCGTTGTTTTATCCCTTGTGGCAACAGCACATCCCCTAGACTCATGTTTCTGTCACTCAAGCTAGTCATCAGGGGGCATGAACCCACAATCAAGCATAACGCTCCCTCTTGGAGTTACTACCTACTACTTGGCCAAAGCAATAAACAGCAACGGAGAACATGCAAGAATTACTCAAGAACAAAGATATGAAAGAGGTGAATCAAATATATTACTCAAACACAATCTGAACATAGTCTCATAATCCATCAGATCCCAGCAAACTCAGCAAAGCAATAGTAGAAAGATTACATATGTGCCTCGATCATGTAGGGCAGCTCACGAGGTCTAAACCATGAAGAGCAAAGAGGGGAGGAGAACATCACATAGCTACTGATCATGGACCCATGGTCCAAGGTGGACTACTCACGACTCATCCGGGAAGCGTCCATGGTGGTGGAGAAGCTCCCGGTGGTGGTTCTCCCCTCCGGCAGGGTGCCAGGAAGAGTTCTCCTAATGCTCCCGATCTTGGAAGCGCTGCGGCAGCGGAACAGAGGCGAGATCGCGAAAAAGGGTTCTGTCCTCGAGGGTTTCGGGACGAGAGGGATATATAGGCGAAGGGGGGCAGCCAGAGGCGGAGCAGGGGCCCCAGGCGCCCCCCTGGCGCGGCCAGGGGTGGGGCCGCGCCAGGTGGCCTCCTGGGCCTCCCCTGGATCCCCTCTGGCCCATCTTTGGTTCTTCGCGAAGCTTCTTGTACGCTGATTTTTCCTATATTTTTCCTGGAATTTTTGGAGCACTTTTAATATGGGGGAAACCTGAAATAGAAAAACAGCAGAAAACAGGAACTGGCACTGTGGTGCACTGAGTTAATAGGTTAGTCCAAATATGATCAAAAGTGTATGGAAGTGCATAAATATCATAGCAATATCACACAAAAGAAGCATGGAGCAAGCAGAAATTATAGATACGTTTTGGACGTATCAACATCCCCAAGCTTAATTCCTGCTCGTCCTCGAGTAGGTTAATGATAACAAGCATAATTTCTGTGGTGACATGCTACCAACCATATAAGAACTTTTTAAGTAAAGAAATCAAGGCATGAAATTCAATTCAAGTCATAACAAGCAAGAGTCTATATTAGCATTGTAACAAGCAACATAAGAACATAAAGGTGCAAGAGCTCTCGCTGTCCGTGACTCGAATGTCTCCAAATGGTGTTTGCGTGCAAGAAAGGGGATAGGGATATACGAGAGAGTAAAACATAGTTTTTGTATTGTTGAGAACTTAATCTACTAAAGTTTCACACTTGGTCTTCTTTGGAATCTTATCTTGACTCATCCCCAGACCACTAGCCAGGTACAAGTCAAAATGATCCGCTCCCTTTCGATATTTTGAGCACTCATGCAATGGATGAGCGTAAGCAAGAAAGTTGACACTTAGGATGGCAAAGAGAGAAAAATGATGAAGGGGGAAGACAAAAAAGGTGTGAAAGGCTCACATCAATGAGGACAATCATAGGCGAGAGAAAGCCAAATGATAGATATGATGTGAGGAGTAGGGATTGCCATGCAACGGATGCACATATGAGCTAAGGTAAGCTCTCCAATGGAACTAGTGGGGGTGCATCCAACTTGCTCGCTCAAGAAGACCTAGAGCTCTTTTGAGGAGGCTCATCATTGGAATATACAAGCCAAGTTCTATAGTGTGAAGGTCCCCACATAGCTATATGCATGAATGATAATCTCTATGGAGTACAAGGTATAAGATGGAGTACGAGTGTGGATCTCTCAAAAGGAATAGTAGTGTGCCCCCTTCTCTCTTTTATTTCTTTTTCTCTTTTTTCTATTTTTTTATTTTTTTGTGGCCTGAATGGCTCTTTCTATTTAACTCTCATTTGTCCTCTTTGGGATCTTTTGATTTTGTCCTCTTTGGGATCTTTTCCTCACTTTAGGGGCAACACTCTATATATTACAAGAAGTATAGAAGATCTTTCACACTTTACAAAAGTACTCAACATAAAGAAGATGAAACTATCATGATGTATGCAAATGTATGCCTCTGCCAGTGTAGCAGGATATGCAAATATACTAGCGCATCATGTAGCAATGATTAGGGCAAGGCCCAACTAGCATGCGGCTCATCGATCAAGCAAAAAGCATGTATGACATTAAGATCAAGTCATGAGAAGATGGATGTTGCATGGCAATGTATCTCGGAAAGGCTATGGAAATGCCTTGATAGGTAGGTATGGTGGTTGTTTTGAGGAAGGATATAATGAGGCTTATGATGACAGAGCGTATCGTGCCAAGGATTTGGATGCACTGGCGAAGTATGCGCCAACTCTCGAGGTGAGAAAGGGCAATGCACGGTACCAAAGAGGCTAGAAAAATATGGCTAGGTGGAAGTGTCAACTTTCGAATACTCACATTAGTCCGAAGAACTCATGCACTTATTATCGGTAACTCTCAATCTAATTGGGAGGTTCACAAAGAGACAAGTACCCCAAGGAGGAGTGTATGGGGGTTTGGTTATCCTTGCGCATCCTCGACTCATGGTACGTGAGTGTACTCTAATATTCGATCCCTCCAAAGATTAGTGATCCATCTAGTAGCTAAAGTTCTCAACTATTTTGTAGGTTTTCGAAAATAAACACGGATTGCCCAAAATACGAAATCTATCACTAATAGGCTAAAGCTCTTGTCACCAAAAGTTTAGACATTACTCATGGCAATACCTCAAAACTATTGCAAGTTACTACTAAAATTAAATAGCAACCTCAATTACCTACGTTAAGTTAAGACACACAACTCAGTGCAATAGGCAAACTCTCTTAACAAGATAAACATGAAAACTCAAGAGAGTTCAGCAACCAACTAAACAAAAGCTCTTTAAAAAGAAAAGCATGAAAACTAAGAGCTAAACATGACAACAGCTATGGAAAGACAGAGAACACACACAGCAAAGATAAGCATGAAAATCCTATGTTGTGTTCTAGGTTGAAGCGGAGCGTGTTTCTCTCCCACACAAAGAAAGCAGGGTTCTAACTTGTTATGAACAGCAAGCAAAGCTAAAGAAAACTAAAAAAGAAACTAAGAGCAAGACGTTCCAAGCATAGCACATAACGCATGAAGTGATAAAATTATAGTGGAACGAAAGACAAACTGATAATTGTTGATGGAGAAGGGGATGCATGGGGGCATCCCCAAGCTTAGACGCTTGAGTCTTCTTGAATATTTCTTGGGGGTGCACGGGGGCATCCCCAAGCTTGAGCGTTTGACCCTCCTGAATCTTCTTTTATCATCTTCCCTCGCACACTTGAAAACTCCCTTCATACATAACTCATCATAATCTGATTAGCGAGGTTAGTACCCACAATAAAATAATTTTTCCCTACTGGAAATAAAAATAATCTTGAAGAGCTACTGTTTCTCAAGATTGCCAAAAGGTTTTTGCAAAGAAAAAGCAAGCTCAAGGTTTGCAAAACGAAGAAAAGGTAAAACATGACAGAATCTATGAAAAACAAACCAGCAGGTAGTAAATAATTTTTTCGGGGCAGTTCTGCAACTCAAATCAAAAAACTCAGAACAGACGCTCGAAAGCCAATTGTATAGAGCACGCTGTCAAAATAATTCAGATCAAAAAGATGATCTGGTGATTTTATTCGAATTTTTCTGTCCAAGGACAGAATCTGTTTTCTGGACAGCACGTCACAACTTTTGAACTTTCTTGCAATCGGAGGCTAAACTTGGCACAAAGCTGAAAAGAAAATATACAATGATGATGCTACTGTAGTAACAAACATCAAGACACAACAAAAGAAAAATAAAACCTAATTCGTTGTGGGCTGCCTCCCAAAAGCGCTTTCTTTTATGCCTTTAAGCTAGGCATGATGCAAAAAGAGAAGATCAAGTCTTATCAAGAGTAAGAGAATAGCTAGCCCGTGTAACGGACTCAAAAGGCAACTTAATCTTCTTTCTAGGGAAGTGTTCCATCCCTTTCTTGAGAGGGAATTGTAATTTTATATTCCCCTCTTTCATGTCAATGATAGCACCAACGGTGCGAAGAAAAGGACATCCCAAAATAATTGGACACGAAGGTTCACATTCAATATCCATAATAGTAAAATCAACGGGAACATAATTGTCATTGACAATGATAAGAACATCGCCGATCTTCCCCAAAGGTTTCTTTACGGAAGAATCAACAAGACGAACACCAAAAGAATCAGGATCAAAAGGTTTCAATTCAAACATATCATACATTCTTTTGGGCATAACGGAGGTACTAGCTCCAACATCACATAAAGCATAGCAAGAGAAGTTATTCAACTTAATTTTAAACATAGGATCCCAACTATCTTCTAGCTTTCTAGGTATGGAGGCTTCTACCCTAAGATTCTCCTCCCTAGCTTTGATAAGAGCATTAGTGATATGCTCTGTGAAGGCAAGATTAAGTGTGCTAGTGTGGGGATCTCTAGACATCTTGTGAAGAAAACCAATAACTTCAGAAAGGGTGCAATTATCAAAATCAAGGTCACTACTATCAAGTAAAGTGGTAGTGGTGTCCTTTAGGCTCACTTGTTTGGTAGCTTCTATGGTCATAGGAGTTTCTTCTTCTACGGTTGAGGTCATAGCATCACCATTAATAGGTCCAATGGGACTAGGAGTGCATTGGGTGCTAAGAGTTTGGATATCCTCAACAACTTGGATAGTAGCAACAGTGTGGTGGGTAGGAAGGCTCTTAATTCTATCTTCTTCCTCCTTCAGGGGTAAAACCACTTCAGGTTTACCTGCCATTTGGTTTATCAAAGTGGCTTGTGTGTGGGACATATTGGAAACTTGGGTCTCAGTGATGGTGAGCCTAGTCTGGAGGTTAGAAATCTCAATATTTAGGCTCTCCAGTTGTCTACCAATGTCTTGCAAGATAGCAGTATGCTAATCTAATTGCCTCGAGAAGGTCTTGTTTTGTTCATATTGGGTGCACATGTACTTCTTAGTGGCCTTCTCTATTTCTAGAAGTTTCTCATAACTAGGCATGTCTCTATCTCTAGGGGTGGAGTTCTTGGTGCTAGGATAAGTATTGTTGTTCCCATAGGAATTAGAGGGGAACGGTCTAGGGTTGCTACCAAAATTACTCCTATAAGCATTGTTATTGAAATTGTTTCTAGAGATAAAGTTCACATCTACTTGATCTTGAGCAATCAAAGAATTTAAAGGAACATCATGAGGATCAATAGAAGATTGCTTGGAAAGTAGACACATGATCAAGTCAACTTTTTCATTTAGGGAGGAAATCTCCTCGACAGAGTTTACCTTCCTACCTGTTGGAGCGCGTTCGGTGTGCCATTGGGAATAATTGGTCATCATCTCATCAAGAAGCTTCGTGGCAGCACCAAGTGTAGTTGACATAAAGGTTCCTCCTGCGGCCGAATCTAACAAGTTCCGCGAGGTAAAGTTCAAGCCTGCATAAAAAGTTTGGATAACCATCCAAGTAGTCAAACCATGAGTAGGGCAGTTCTTGACAAGAGATTTCATGCGTTCCCAAGCTTGGGCAACGTGTTCATTATCCAATTGTTTAAAATTCATTATGTTACTCCTTAATTGGATAATTTTAGCAGGGGGATAGTACTTCCCAATAAAGGCATCCTTGCACTTGTCCCAAGAATCTATACCATTCCTAGGCAAGGATTGAAACCAGATTTTAGCTCCTCCTCTCAAGGAGAAAGGAAAAAGCTTAAGCTTAACAATATCACCATCTACTTCTTTGTACTTTTGCATATCACAGAGCTCAACAAAATTATTTAAGTGCAAAGCAGCAGCATCTCCAGCACCGGAGAATTGATCTTTCATAACTAGGTTCAGCAAAGCAGGTTTAATCTCATAGGAAGGTGCTGAAGTGGCAGGTGTAGCAATAGGCGTGCTGATAAAGTCATTGTTGTTATGACTAGTGAAGTCACACAACTTGGTGTTCTTGGTGGAACCCATAGCAGCAGCAAGCAAGATAACTATTTTTGTGGTTTTTGGTAAGGGACACTAAAGCAAAAACTGCAAGGTAAACTAACAAGACTAAAAAGCAAAGATAAAAGATAGCGTGCAACTCCCCTATCTTGAAGAGTGGAGTCCCCGGCAACGGCGCCAGAAACTTGCTTGATGGCTTCTCGCCCCTCGTTGGTTACCCCAAGTGGAAGGTTGAGATGTAGCGTAGCGGTAAATTTCCCTTGGCAAAGGTACCAAGGATCGAATCCCGTGAGACTCCGAGGGTCGACAAGTAGGTGTGAACGGCGCCAGAAACTTAGCGGTTGACGGGACCTGCACACAGATACAGATAACTTTGCTCCCAACGAGTACAGAGAGGTTGTCAATCCCTCTAGCCTTGTTGTTTACAAAGGATCAAACACAAGAGATAATAATGATAGCTATGACTGCAACTAGGAAATAAAAACAGGAAGTAAATAGAAGGTGTGATCAGCGGTGGTAATATGGACCGGGGTCCCATGATGTTCACTAGTGATGTCTCTCTCCCAAAAGACGATAAAACGGCAAAGCGAGGTAAACAAATTACAACTGGGCAATTGACAGGATTATGTGCGCAAACCAATGCTAACTATGCTGCAAAGAAAGGTAGAGGCTCAAAAGCATGGACGGTACGCCAAGGCAAGTAGACCGATATCCATCTGCATCTACTACTAATCATCCACCTTGAGATATCTATCCAGAACATCTCGCTATAATTAAGTTGCGAATCCCACCCAAAGTGTAAACTCAAAGCAACAGACAACTGCATTAAAAGAACTTTGCGTAAAGTAAACAATCCTTGCACCCGCAAGTACAAGCACCGTTGTTTTCTCCCTTGTGGCAACAACACATCCCCTAGACTCATGTTTCTGTCACTCAAGCTAGTCATCAGGGGGCATGAACCCACAATCAAGCATAACGCTCCCTCTTGGAGTTACTACCTACTACTTGGCCAAAGCAATAAACAGCAACGGAGAACATGCAAGAATTACTTGAGAACAAAGATATAAAAGAGGTGAATCAAATATATTACTCAAACACAATCTGAACATAGTCTCATAATCCATCAGATCCCAGCAAACTCAGCAAAGCAACAGCAGAAAGATTACATATGTGTCTCGATCATGTATGGCAGCTCACGAGGTCTAAACCATGAAGAGCAAAGAGGGGAGGAGAACATCACATAGCTACTGATCATGGACCCATGGTCCAAGGTGGACTACTCACGACTCATCCGGGAAGCGTCCATGGTGGTGGAGAAGCTCCCGGTGGCGGTTCTCCCCTCCTGCAGGGTGCCGGGAAGAGTTCTCCTGATGCTCCCGATCTTGGAAGCGCTGCGGCGGCGAAACAGAGGCGAGATCGTGAAAAAGGGTTCTGTCCTCGAGGGTTTCGGGACGAGAGGGATATATAGGCGAAGAGGGGCAGCCAGAGGCGGAGCAGGGGCCCTAGGCGCCCCCCCTGGCGCGGCCAGGGGTGGGGCCGCGCCAGGTGGCCGCCTGGGCCTCCCCTGGCTCCCCTCTGGCCCATCTTTGGTTCTTCGCGAAGCTTCCTGTACGCTGATTTTTCCTATATTTTTCCTGGAATTTTTGGAGCATTTTTAATATGGGGGAAACCTGAAATAGAAAAACAGCAGAAAACAGGAACTGGCACTGTGGTGCACTGAGTTAATAGGTTAGTCCAAATATGATCAAAAGTGTATGGAAGTGCATCAATATCATAGCAATATCACACAAAAGAAGCATGGAGCAAGCAGAAATTATAGATACATTTTGGACGTATCACCACGCGTATCTCGTCTCAGGCCACGACCGGATGGGTGATTATACGAGTAAAACCAAACCTCGAGTTTCCCCGTGGTGGCCCCGCATACTCCCCGTTTGGGACCAACACCATCAGCACTAGCCCCCCCTGTTATGTAGAATTAAGAACCCGAGGACATGACCCCCTATGCAATCAATTAATTAATTAAGTTGTTATAATGAGCAAATTAAAACCAATGTTGGGCTTTGCTGGAGGAGTTTTATTCAAAATTGAACTGCCAAGGGGTCCCCATCCACCCATCGTGTAAGGAACGCAAAAATCAAGGAACATAATGCCGGTTTATCGGCGCCTAAGGTGGCATGAGTGGAACAAAACACCGAGCAAAAGGCCAAGCCTTCCACCCATGCCCAGTATATAGGTGTGTTAATAATAATTATAGATATTGTGATATCCAACAACAAGTTCCCACCTGGAACGATCTTCATCTTCACCTGCAACTAACACCACTATAAGAGGGGCTGAGTAAGCGGGTAACATAGCCAAACAGTGGTTTTTGCTAGGAAGGTTTCAAAGGTTAGAGGTTTCATGGCAACAAGGAGAGGCTGACAAATAATGATGGGTAGCGCGACATGTAACGATATCATTGAGACACTAAGCATGGCAATGATAGTAAAGGTATCCAAGGGTATGGTCATCTTGCCTGGGATTTCACAAGGAAGAAGAACAGATCCATGAAGTAGACGAACAGAACCTCACAACTCCGGAACGAACCCGAAGCTAACGAGGGAAGCAACCGGAAAGAAGCAAACAACACGGTAAACACACAATCATAAGCATGTCATGATGCACAAGCAAGCATGATGCATGTCATGTTTTAAATATGCATGGCATGGCAAAGTGCACAAACAAGTACTACAAGTTAAGTGGAGCTCAATATGCAACGAGTTGCATATTGACGAAACACCACATTTTAATTATTTAATTGACTCTCGTTTATTTACAAGACAAGATTAAATGTTTGTTAACATGGCAAGAGGTGAAACAAAAGTAAACTACCTATCTAGGCAATTTAAATGAGGCAGGAAATACCAACAATAATTCCGGGAAAATCCCCATAAGCATGTTTAGCAATTTTAAGCAAACAACAATTCACACATTTTAATGTTGTTAACATGATGCGGATGACATGATCAAGTTTTATGCAAGTTTATTAAAAGTTGACATGAAGAAGATATGAAGTATTGTCACCGTGGTGGAAAGAAAGGGTGCCATGGCAACGATCCGAAAATGATGCAACGGCAACATCTCGATTCCGGTAACTCGTTGAGAGACCGGTGCAAAAGATGACGGAGAGCGAGTCATGCAAGAAGAAAAGTGGGGTGATCCCATCACCGGGTTCCCACGAGTCGACGACGAGGCAACCGAGGAGCATGACAAAAGACGAAACGGGCACGATGCACACAAGGGCAAACATTTCATACAACACATGCATTCCACGGGTCATCGTCTCGGGTTATACCTTCGGAACATTCGTTTCGGGGCGGTTCGAGGTAGTAGGGGAAGTAGTGGTACGCGGGTCGTAGAGGAAGTAGTCGTTCACATTCCGTAGATGTTCGTGTCGCGAGAAGAGGTACTTGGCGCATCCATCGTTTCCGGGGCGACGGTAGCGGTACACGGTTCTTCGCGACGGTCATCGTACACATTCCGTAGAGGTACTTGAGGGTCTTCGGACTTGCCGGACTCGGTTCTCACGACGGTAGTGGTACTTGACGTGTCGCCGTGTGTAGTCGAACTTGGGCATCGGAGAGGAACTTGACACATCGTCGTGGTACTTGCCGTAGGGGTACTTGGCGAACAACGGTCGTCGTGGTACTCGTCAAAAACAACATCGGAGGTAGTCGTACATGAAGAGGAACTTGGCGGATCCAGTCGTCGCGGTACTTGACCTCCGAGGTCCTGGGATAAACAACAACAACAACAAAAAGGAGATGGGCTGCGGCCTTGGCGGAGGTGGCTGTAAGGCCTCGGGTGGCAGTGAGGCCGGCGAGGAGAAGGAGGCCGATGCAGGGGGAACGCTGTCGAGGTCGAGGTACTGGAGCCGATGGAAGGAGGTCGGGCTTGGGGCGACCGTTGCCGGCGCTGTCGGGAAGAGGCGGCTGGTGGACGTCCATGGCGGGAGACAGGGGCGGGCCGGCTGCTGCCTGGCCGAGGCAGGGCGTCGGAGCGGAGGCCATGGCTCGGGCGAGCAGAGAGGAGCATGGCGCGACAGCTTGGCCCAAAGAGGACGGCGAGGCGCTGGAGCATGACGACGGAAGCAGCACCTGGCCGGCCGGGCAGCGGCCTGGAGACGGAGGGCGTGGCCGCTGCGGCCTTGGCGGAGCGGTGGTGAGGCAGCAGTCCGCGGCAGGGGCCTCGGGCAGAGGCCATGGCGGGGACGCGGCAAGGCCGGAGGGAGCCATTCGGGGGCGAGGCGCAGGCGCCTTGGTGGCGGACGGCGCGGCTCCGCGGCTCACTGGACGAGGAGGGGGCGCGGACGCGCGACGCTCGAGAGGAGGGGGCGCTGGAGATCGATGGGGAGGCACGATGCGGGAGGAGGATCGAGGGGATCGAGCAGGTGAGCGAGAGGGAGAGGGAACGAGGGGAACGAGCGGCGCTGTGAGGGAGAGAAGGGAGCGAGCGGTCAGGAGCGGTCGTCGCTAGGGTTGGGGAGCGGTCGGGTTGGCTGGACCTGATGGGCCTAGAAGGCTGATGGCCTAAGAGGCCGGCGGCTGGGCAGGAATTGGGCCTAGGAGGGAGGTAAAATGGACTGGGTCCTCTCCTAATAAAAAGAGAGAAAAGAAGGAGAAAAGAAAAATAGAGAAGAAAATAAAGGAAAAGAGAGAGGGGGTTAGGGGTAGAGTTTGGGCATGAGGGCAATTATCTTGGACTCGCAAAAATGAGGGCGGCCCAAGAAAAATAAGGTGATCATGATAGAAGAATTAAATTCAAAATCCTTTGAATTTAATTCAAAAGGTTTGAACAAAGCCCCGGATTTGAAGTGCCCATAAATGATGAGAATTTTTGGTGGAGCTCGATAAACGGGAAAAGAAGTACTGGGAAGGTTTTGACGGTGAAACTTGAAGTAAAGAGGCATGGAGAAATATTCGCAAGTGTGTGTTGGTGATTCTGAAGCAATGGAATAATTATATAGGTCCATATATTAGGAGGATATGTTATAAAGAGAAGTCATCCTTCCCTCGATTTAAATGGACCGAAGGTCCACACAATTTATTTAGGTTGAGATGCAAAAGAAATATGACATGATGGCATGATGACAAGACGTAATGCAAAAATAAATAACACAAGCACAAATGAAACACACGGGAGAACCCGGAACATCTGGAATCTTGGGACGTCGGTCTTCGGGCGTCACATTGTGGGAGTAAGTGGGGGCCCTGCATGCCACCCGTAATTGGGCAATCAACCTTGTATTTAGAACTTGAACATAGTGATATCCTGGTAAGGATTCACTCTTGTCACATAAAGTAAATATTATTGATTTACTGTCATGTTTTCTTACATTTGTTGCAGTTTTACGATGCATGTTCTGCCATGTCACATTCGTTACAGAATAAACAGTTTGGTTTGCTCTATGATGGTTATTTTAGCAGGTTTCACTTCTTATGACGTGTCAGTAACGAAGGCACCGTCCATCACTTATATTACTAGACACAATTGGATCAGTCTGTTGTCTGAGTACAATCTGAAACCCTATGATGAACTGCAGTTTGTTTTAACAAACACGCCACAGTTAGTCCTTCTCGCGATTAAAAGAAGTGAAGAAAAAGACTGGATCCAAGTCACGGAGCCTAGCAAAGTTAGAAAGCTGCTGTCTCGCACATCGGTACCACCTTCTACATCCGATCGAGCACCGACACCTGCTCCGACGACACTCGCTCTAGCACTGACATGGACAACAACTCAGTCTGATCCACTAGAGGATTGGGCGCCGACCGCATCAGCGGATCAGGCTGATCTACCGGAGGATTGTGCACCAACATGGGCACCTGCTATGACACCGGCACCGGCTCCACAAGGAGCACCATCTCCGGCAGCAGCAGCGGCACTACCAGTCGCACCAGCACGGGCAACAGTAGTGGCTCCGGCACCTGCACAAACACTTGAAGTTGCACTTGCATCTGCTCCCGCCCATGCAGCGGCAATGGAACCAGCACTTGCACCGGCAACAGACTGGGCTGTAGTTCGCGCTGCATATGCCAAAGTCCTTACAAAAACTAACATCTCCACCTTCTTGGTAAGCATTTGCAGCCCAAGTGATTCATTCTTTTTTCTTTCCATGTTGTTTCACATGATTCACTTTGTTGATTTAATTGTTTGTTTATGTCTTCTTGTTTGCAAACAGAGAATTCCTAGAGCAATGACGGAGTCATTCAATAATCCGGGCAACCGTGGCCAAGTTTCTCTTACCATGCGCAACCTTGGTGTGAATGAATCTTCTCAATATGCTGTAAGTACAAAGGATGGTCGCATGATGAATGATGCTAAAGGATGGTCAAGGTTCAAAACTCTATCAAATCTTGCGGTTGGGGATGATGTCAAAATTGAACTTTCTCAGCAAGGAGAGCTGGTCCTAATAAACTTTGGAATTCTTCAGTAGCAGCACAACTGGCGAACTGATCTATCCTCCGAGAGCTTTTGATGTAATAATATGGCATGGTGAAATAAGTGTCCTGTGTGTATAAGTAGTACAACAATATTATTTATCACGTAGGATATTGTGAAAGAATTGCAACTCTGATTGCTAGGTAGGAACTGTCGTTCGATTTCATTCTAACAGATGCCATGCTTTATTAGTTTTTCCGTATTCGCCTTGCGACAGCATCTGAAACCAGCAGCATACCGATCGCTTGCAATATTTATCACACAAAATGCGCTGAGTTAAAACACATTTGCCCCCAAACATGCAGGACCGTCGGCCTATGGCCCAAAGTCTAGAACAACATATCTGAGTATTTACTCTCATCTGAACCCCCCTTGATTTATGTGTAACTAGTTACTCCTACCTTTCTACTTCCTTTCGCTGATATGCGGGGCATCCGACAACGGGGTCCACGTGCCATGCATCAAATTAGAGTGCACAACTACACGGTGGACTCACCCCGGTCGTAGCGCCACAATAATTCCCAATGAGCCATCAAATCACAAAACCCCCCACCTTTCTAGCAGTAGCAGTAAGCTCGACAGACGAAGCAACAATATTTCGCTGGGCCTGAATCCCCTTCTTCCTCGTCTGCTTGTTCAGAGAAAACCTCCGCCCGACGATTGCATAGGGTTTTCTCATGAAGAACCAGGTACAAATTCTTCATCCATCCCCGATAAATCCAAGTCCCTTGGTCGCTGGTAATCCTTGGATGGCAGCCGCCGCCGTTGATGCATTTTTCTTCCTACTGAATCTAGTGTGTTTCATTTGTTGTGCCCAAAGTGCAAGGACCCTACAAGTTTCCACGCCTTCGGTGAGACACCAGACTTGTTCCTTGTCATCCTAACACAGGATTTTGAAACGCGCATAGTATGTTCCTAGAATCCTCTTTTCTATCCGGGAGGGTTGGGGTTTTTGAACATGCTGTCGACTAATTTAGAAATTTGGATTGTTATATTTGAATAAAAGGTACTAGTACCATGGTCAACACTGACGTGAGAGAGGAAATTATTTCCAGATCTGGATAGCGAATAAATTGTGTTCTCATATTTTTTTCCTGCAGTGCATTCCTTGCTATGCCAGAACACATGTACTCAAGATGGTCGGCCTTGCCGTAACTGAACACACCAGTTTAATAGTCACACTGAAGACATGCCATGGATATAAGTTCACAGTTGGGTTCATGAACCAAGAAGATCGCTGCTTTTTTATGGCCGAACTTGGATAAACTTTCTCAAGTGTTACGGACTGAAAGTTGGTGCACGAATGTTGATGGAAATAGCAGAACCTGGTCTCATCTTCACTATGATCTTCTACCCTGAAGTCGTTCCAGTAGTTCATCCATGTTAGTTTTGTATCTGGCTCTTGCATGTTGCCTCGATTACTTCTTAATCCACCTATTCTGTCTAACTAATCACAATTTGACTTTAGAAGTAGCAACAATTTATGATTCCCTTCTCTCACGAAGATGCTACTACTAACTAATATTTCTTATAATTGGTGGCACCTGTAGGTTATTACAAATTTCAGCACGCTACTCGTTTGTTATTTTATAAGAACTCGATTGTTATTGATGGCACTCAAGTTGACCTGAACGACATCCACCAGTTCCAACACTTTATTGATCATCTTGAGGTCCTTGTGGGGCGTTTCAATAGTGGAAGGCCACATGGGATATGTGTGCCACTGGTGCACACGTTGAACAGGTCCAACTGTGTCAAGAAACTTATGGTACGAGCTGTTTTCTGCTATATATGTTGTTCATAAACTCTTGCTTATACACAGTTTTACAGCCGTGATCTTGAAACAGAAACTGGCCAATTCTATTGTTCCAATGCACATGCCTGACCATGGTCGGGCAGACATGCGCTTGGTCACATCATGATGTTTATGTCGACCTACTCCATTTCCCTTGGAGGTGAAACGATACAAATTCATCGGTGGTCTCAAATAATGAAGGCCCGTCATCTTGGAGAATAGGATAGAAGGTTATGATCATGCTTTTCCATGGCTCTAAAGTGAATATCCTGTTTATTGACCACATTGCAAGATGAAGCCGCTTTCAGAAGATTGTGGATGCGCGGGGTGGCGCCTGGGCCTTGTCCTGGGGCTTGGTGGCCTCACCCTTGGTTAACTGTAGGCAAAGTAGCACTGTTCAAGGCGTGCTTTGTACGGTTGAACCTGTATAAGTACTCATACTGCTTTCGGCTATGGTTGTTAAGTGCCCCTACTGGTTTCAGTTAAGGTTGTTAAGTACTCCTGCTGCTTTTACAGTCTGTCGTGTTTCTTCAGTCTCGTCTTCCTCCAGGCGTCAAAACCAAACCAAGCACCGGCGGGGCCGCCTGCTTCCGCCTCCCACGGTTGGCTGCGCCTCAACGCACGCATCGCCGCCCTAGTATCTCCTAAATCGTTAACGCGAACGTCCGAGGCCTTGCCGTCGTCCCCCGCGCGCTTTGGTCCGCCCGCCGCGGCGCCGCCCTCTCACGTTGTCAACATGGAGAGGATGACACTGGGGGCCCACCATGGAGAGAGGATGACACTTGGGGCCCACCATGTCCATGGCCGCACGCAAGCAAGTTCCTCATTTTTTTGTTACTACATTGTCAGCGTATAGAAAAAGAAAATGCTTCCTCCTAGTGGTTTGCTGCCATCTGGGACCCACGACATTGTGAGCGTATAGTTAATAGACAAGACAACAATACAAGATCGGCTGACACCACGGACGTAGCTGCTCAAGTAGTATTTTTTTCTGTTATTGTTCAGACGGAGCAAGGTTTAACCTGGGTTGTAGCCCGTCTAGCCCAGGCTTCTATTTTACGTTCACCACATTACCAACCCAGCTATTTTTTCTTTCTGAAAATGAGCTCAGTTTATTTTTTCTGAAGAATACCCAATCTAGGCCTACTTATTTTTCTACGCCCTGCTAGACTGCAATTCTTTCAAGACGGCTGCAAATCTTGAAAGTAATATGAAATGGGATGTAAATATAAAAAACAGACGACAAATTGGCAATTACTTTCAAATTTCTGAATATTTTCACATTTTCATTTTCCAATTTCACTGGGCTTTAACCTAATTTAAATATATCTTCAATTTACTTTAAATATGGCTCGACATTTTGGTATTAAAAATAGTTTGGACCCCACCGAAATATGCGAAATTTCATTTAAATTTTTAACCCTGGCCCTGGCCAACAAAAAAATGGACTGCAATAAATTACATAATAAGTTGCAATGAGCTGTAAATAATTACAAAAATAGGGAATGGTATGACTTGTGGGCCTACTAAGTTGACGCGTATGCAAGATTTTTTATTTATTATATACGTCAACAAACAATTCTAGCAGACGTGGTTATTCGATGTCAATCCAACAGTCCTCGTGCTTCTTCAATCTATGATCTTCTTGCTCCAGCAGCCAAATCCAGCACTGGCGGGACCGCCTGTTCCTACGTGCTCCTGCCTCCCGTGGTCGGCTATGCTGCCGCGCATAACTCATCGCCCCCTACTACTCCCACCGCTGGCCTGACCATCTTTCTACTCACCCATACCCCCTGTTATTCTGCGGCGACGACAGCCTCAGACCGCAAGGAACCAGTCAACCCTCGTACTACCCTCCGTGTGTTCCCAGGCTCCGCGTCGTTCCCTGCCTCACCTCGTCCACCGCCTGGTGCTGTCCGTGCGGCGTGGTCAATGTGGTCAAGAAACGACTTCCATCAAAAGAGGACTGTACGTGTAGAGGCTGACAACTGGGTCCACGGCCACAGCAAGGAAGTGCCTCCTTATTACGCACAAAATAATGATTCCTCCACCTGACAGCGGGACCTACCGGAAGGGCCTCGAAAAAAACGTTTCCCCTCTGACAGCTGGAACCCACCAGCTACATCCTCGCACGCAAGGAAGTGCGTCCATATTATGGGCAAAAAAATGATTCTCCGCCCTGACTGCTGGGACCCACCATCAATAGCTTCGCACGTAAGGAATTGCCTCTTTATATTCTTTGACAGTCGGGACCCACCTGGTCAAAGCATACGTAGCGTTGTCATTCTGGTCGCGAACGTGTACGTACATACTGGTCGATCGGTCTCTCTACAACGATGAACCGTGGCCGAGCAAGCAGCAACACGTGTAGTAGTAGAGCCCCCGATGTAGCAGTTCAGGCAGTCCCTTCAAAACAGTGTACACGTATGTACATCCACAGTGCAAAAAAAACATGGCTGCGTACATACAGACGGGCGGAGTCTAGAACGCGTAATCACCCATACGTACGACAACAACGGCGTTGTGCTCATCGGAAGCCAACCGGCGGGTCAGAACGGAGAAACAACGTCGTGTTCATCGGCAGCCAACCGGCTTGGACGGAACTCCCCAAACCTGGTGGTGCGTACCGCAAAACGGAGGGAAACAGCCTTCTGCTGGAGCAAGTACGGTCGAAACAGGGTCATGTTCATCAGGAAGAGTCTGGCGTACCACAAAACAGAGGGACCGGCCTTCTGCTCGACTGGCTATGGTCGAAACGGATCCTGTTCATTGGGAGGGGTCTGGCGTACCGCAAAACGGAGAAAACGCCATCGAAACAGGGGTCCTGTTCATCGGGAGGGGTGTGGCGTACCGCAAAACGGGACTCCACGGCTACTGTTCACCCATCGTCGACTTCCTCCATCCTCCACCTGCACTATTCATCCACCTCATCATCCTCTGCCTCCACCGGTGCTACTTCTCAAGCTTGCGTTGTATTCCCTCGAAGAGGGAAGGGTGATGCAGCACAGTAGCGGAAGTATTTCCCTCAGTTTTTGAGAACCAAGGTATCAATCCAGTAGGAGACCACGCGCGAGTCCCTCGCACCTGCACAACAAATAAGAACTTCGCAGCCAACGCGATAAGGGGTTGTCAATCCCTTTACGGTTACTTACGAAAGTGAGATCTGATAGATATGATAGTTTGATATTTTTGGTATTTTTGGATATAAGAACAGAAAGTAAAAACAACAAAGTAAAGTTGATTGTAGATTGATATGTTGAGAATAGACCCGGGGGCCATAGGTTTCACTAGTGGCTTTTCTCATGATAGCAGATTTCTATGGTGGGTGAACGAATTACTGTCGAGCAATTGAGAGAAAAGCGAATAATTATGAGAATATCTAGGCATGATCATTATATATAGGCATCACGTCCGTGACAAGTAGACCGAAACGATTCTGCATCTAATACTATTGCTCCACACATCGACCGCTATCCAGCACGCATCTAAAGTATTAAGTTCATAAGAACAGAGTAATGCTTTAAGCAAGATGACATGATGTAGAGGGATAAAGTCAAACAATATGATATAAACCCCATCTTTTTATCCTCGATGGCAACAATACTATACGTGCCTTGCTACCCCTGTTATCACTGGGAAAGGACACCGCAAGATTGAACCCAAAGCCAAGCACTTCTCCCATTGTAAGAACTATAGATCTAGTAGGCCAAACCAAACCGATAATTCGAAGAGACTAGCAAGGATATCATAATCATACATAAAATAATTCAGAAAAGAACCAAATATTTTTCACAGATAATCTTGATCATAAACCCACAATTCATCGGATCTCAACAAACACACCGCAAAAAGATTACATCAAATAGATCTCCTCGAAGACCGAGGATAACTTGGTATTGAGATCCAATAAGAGAGAAGAAGCCATCTAGGTACTAACTTTGGACCCGAAGGTCTGTGGTAAACTACTCACAACTCATGGTGAGGCGATGGTGTTGATGTAGAAGCACTCCGTGTAAGATCCCCCTCCGGCGGGGCTCTGGAACAGGCCCCAAGATGGGATCTCATGGGAATAGAAGGTTGCGGCGGTGGAATTAGGGTTTTCTCTATTGCTTCGATGTTTTCAGGGTTCATGGGTATATATAGGAGGAAGGAGGGCATCGGGGGAGCAATGTGGGGCCCACGAGGCAGGGGGCGCGCCCAGGGGGAGGGGGGCGCGCCTCCACCCTCGTGGACGCCACGTGTGCCCTATTCCGTGGTTCTCAAGTCTCCCGTGAAAATATCGCTCCAAAAATATCGCTCCAAAAATATCTCTCCCAAAGGTTTCATTCCGTTTGGACTCCGTTTGATATTTCTTTTCTGCAAAACCCTGAAATAGGCAAAAAACAACAATCTGGACTGGGCCTTTGGGTTAATAGGTTAGTCCCAAAAATAATATAAAAGTGTATAATAAAGCCCATTAAACATCCAAAACATCAGATATAATAGCATGGAACAATAAAAACTTATAGGTACGTTGGAGACGTATCAAGCATCCCCAAGCTTAATTCCTGCTCGTCCTCGAGTAGGTAAATGATAAAAACAGAATTTGTGATGTGGAATGCTAACCAACATAATTTTCAATGTAAATCCCTTTATTGTGGCATGAATGTTCACATCCGGAAGTTTCAAGACAAAAGTCTATATTGACATAAGAAATAACAATACTTTAAGCATACTAACAAAGCAATCATGTCTTCTCAAAATAACATGGCTAAACAAAGTTATCCCTGCAAATTCATATAGTCTGGCTATGCTCCCTCTTCATCACACAAAATATTCATATCATGCACAACCCCGGTTTTAGCCAAGCACTTGTTTTCATGCTCAATTTTTTCAAACCTTTCAACTTTCACGCAATACATGAGCGTGAGCCATGGATATAGCACTATAGGTGGTGGGTGTGGAGAATACAAAAGGAGGAAGATAGTCTCACATCGACTAGGCGTATCAACGGTCTATGGAGATGTCCATCAATAGATATCAATGTGAGTGAGTAGGGATTGCCATGCAACAGATGCACTAGAGCTGAAAATGCATGAAAGCTCAATAAAAGAAACTAAGTGGGTGTGCATCCAACTTGCTTGCTCACGAAGACCTAGGGCATTTGAGGAAGCCCATCGTTGGAATATACAAGCCAAGTTCTATAATGAAATTTCCCACTACTATATGAAAGTGATTAAACATGAGACTCTCTATCATGAAGAACATGGTGCTACTTTGAAGCACACGCGTGGAAAAAGATAGTAGCATTGTCCCTTTTATTTTCTTTTTTTTTCCTTTTTATTTTTTTGGGCCTTTATTTTTCTTGGCATTTCCTTTTTTCTTTGGGATAATGCTCTAATAATGACGATCATCAAACTTATATTGATTTACAACTTGATATTACAACTCGATACTAGAACAAAGTATGACTCTATATGAATGCCTTCTGCGGTGTACCGGGATGTGCAATTAATCAAGAGTGACATGTATAAAAAATTATGCATGGTGGCTTTGCCACAAATACGATGTCAACTACATGATCATGCCTGGTGATACGTCCAAAACGTATCTATAATTTCTGCTTGCTCCATGCCTCTTTTGTGTGATATTGCTATGATATTTATGCACTTCCATATACTTTAGATCATATTTGGACTAACCTATTAACTCAGTGCACCCCAGTGCCAGTTTCTGTTTTCTGTTGTTTTTGTATTTCAGGTTTTCCCATTACGTAAATTGCCAGAAAAATCCCGGGAAAAATATATAAAAAATCAGCGTTCCGGAAGCTTCCATGCGGCCAAAGTAGGGCCAGAGGGGGGCCACCAGGGCTCCAGGCGACCAGAGGGGGCGCCCCCCCTCCTGGCCGCGCCGCCAGGGCGCCTGGGCCCCCCTTGCCTCTTCTAACGCCCCCTTTGGCATATATTTACACCGCGTCCCGAAACCCTCGAGGACGGAACCCTTTTCCGCGATCTCATCTCTGTTTCGCCGCCGCCGCGCTTCCAAGATCGGGAGCACCAGGAGAACTCTTCCCGGCACCCTGCCGGAGGGGAGGATCACCACCGGGAGCTTCTCCACCACCATGGACGCCTCCCGGATGAGTTGTGAGTAGTCTCCCTTGGACCATGGGTCCATGACTAGTAGCTATGTGATGTTCTCCTCCCCTCTTTGTTCTTCATCGATTAGACCTCGTGAGCTGCCCAACATGATCGAGGCACATATGTAATCCTTATGCTGTTGCTATGATGAGTTTGCTGGGATCCGATGGATTATGAGATTATGTTCAGATTGTGTGTGAGTAATATATTTGATTCACCTCTTTTATATTTATGTTCTTGAGTAATTCTTGCATGTTCTCCGTTGGTGTTTATTGCTTTGGCCAAGTAGTAGGTAGTAACTCTAAGAGGGAACGTTATGCTTGATTGTGGGTTCATGCCCCTCAATGACTAGCTTGAGTGACAGAAACATGAGTCTAGGGGATATGCTATCGCCACAAGGGGGAAAACAACGGTGCTTGTACTTGCGGGTGCAAGGATTGTTTACTTTACGCAAAGTTCTTTTAATGCAGTTGTCTGTTGCTTTGAGTTTACACTATGGGTGGGACTCGCAACTTAATACCAGCGAGATGTTCTGGATAGATATCTCAAGGTGGATGATTAGTAGTAGATGCAGATGGATTTCGGTCTACTTGCCTTGGTGTACCGCCCATGCTTTTGAGCCTCTACCTTTCTTTGCAGCATAGTTAGCATTGGTTTGCGCACATAATCCTGTCAATTGCCCAGCTGTAATTCGTTTACCTCGCTTAGCTGTTTTATCGTCTTTTGGGAGAGAGACATCACTAGTGAACATCATGGGACCCCGGTCCATATTACCATCACTGATCACACCCGCTATTTACTTTCTGTTCTTACTTACTAGTTGCAGTCATACCTATCACTATTATCTCTTGCGTTTGATCCTTTGTAAACGACAAGGCCGGAGGGATTGACAACCTCTCTGTACTCGTTGGGAGCAAAGTTATTTGTATCTGTGTGCAGGTCCTGTCAATCGCTAAGTTGCGCCGCTAGCAGTTGACACCTTCTTGTTGACCCTCGGAGTCTCACGGGATTCGATCCTTGGTATCTTTGCCAAGGGAAAACTACCGCTACACTGCATCTCAAACCTTCCACTTGGGTAACCAACGAGGGGCGAGAAGCCATCAAGCAAAGTTTTCTGGCGCCGTTGCCGGGGACTCCACTCTTCAAGATAGGGGAGTTGCACGCTATCTTTTACCTTTGCTTTTTAGTCTTGTTAGTTTACCTTTCAGTTTTTGCTTTAGTGTCTTCTATCAAATATCACAAAAATAGTTATCTTGCTTGCTTGCTGCTATGGGTTCCACCGAGAACACCAAGTTGTGTGACTTCACTAGTCATAACAACGATGACTTTATCTGCACGCCTATTACTACACCTGCCACTTCAGCACCTTCTTATGAAATTAAACCTGCTTTACTGAACCTAGTTATGAAAGATCAATTCTCCGGTGCTGGAGATGATGCTGCTTTACACTTAAACAATTTTGTTGAACTCTGTGATATGCAAAAGTACCAAGAAATAGATGGTAATATTGTTAAGCTTAAGCTTTTTCCTTTCTCCTTGAGAGGAGGAGCTAAAATTTGGTTTCAATCTTTGCCTAGAAATAGCATAGATTCTTGGGACAAGTGCACAGATGCCTTTATTGGGAAGTACTATCCACCTGCTAAAATTATCCAACTAAGGAGTAACATAATGAATTTTAAACAATTGGATAATGAACACGTTGCCCAAGCTTGGGAACACATGAAATCTCTTGTCAAGAACTGCCCTACTCATGGTTTGACTACTTGGATGGTTATCCAAACTTTTTATGCAGGCTTGAACTTTACCTCGCGGAACCTGTTAGATTCGGCCGCGGGAGGAACCTTTATGTCAACTACACTTGGTGCTGCCACGAAGCTTCTCGATGAGATGATGACCAATTATTCCCAATGGCACACCGAACGCGCTCCAACAGGTAGGAAGGTAAACTCTGTCGAGGAGATTTCCTCCCTAAATGAAAAAGTTGACTTGATCATGTCTCTACTTTCCAAGCAATCTTCTATTGATCCTCGTGATGTTCCTTTAAATTCTTTGATTGCTCAAGAACAAGTAGATGTGAACTTTATCTCTAGAAACAATTTCAATAACAATGCTTATAGGAGTAATTTTGGTAGCAACCATAGACCGTTCCCCTCTAATTCCTATGGGAACAACCATGCTTATCCTAGCACCAAGAACTCCACTCCTGAACTAGAGATTATGCTTAAAGATTTCATCACTACCCAAAAAGCCTTCAATAAGAGTGTAGAACAAAAACTAGCCAAACTAGATGATCTCTCTTCGAAGGTAGACAATTTAGCCCATGAGGTAGAGTTGCTTAAAATTAGAACTTCCCCTCTTGAGGAGAGGAAGACCACTCCTATGAATGCTATTCATGTGCAAATTAATGAAAACATTAGGATGTTGGCTAAACTTAAAGAGAGATGGGCTAGAGAAAAGGAGGAAGAAGATAGAATTAAGAACCTTCCTACCCACCACACTGTTGCTACTATCCAACTTGTTAAGGATATCCAAACTCTTAGCACCCAATGCACTCCTGGTCCCATTGGACCTATTAATGGTGATGCTATGACCATAGAAACTACCAAACAAGTGAGCCTAAAGGACACCACTACCAATTTACTTGATAGTAGTGACCTTGATTTTGATAATTGCACCCTTACCGAAGTTATTGATTTCCTTCACAAGATGTCTAGAGATCCCCGCACTAGCACACTCAATCTTGCCTTCACAGAGCATATCACTAATGCTCTCATCAAAGCTAGGGAGGAGAAGCTTAGGGTAGAAGCCTCCATACCTAGAAAGCTAGAAGATGGTTGGGATCCTATGATTAAAATTAAGTTGAATAACTTCTCTTGCTATGCTTTATGTGATGTTGGAGCTAGTACCTCCGTTATGCCCAAAAGAATATATGATATGCTTAAATTGAAACCTTTTGATTCTTGTTCTTTTGGTGTTCACCTTTTTGATTCTTCCATAAAGAAACCCTTGGGGAGGATCAACGATGTTCTTATCATTGTCAATGACAATTATGTTCCCGTTGATTTTACTATTATGGATATTGAATGTGAACCTTCTTGTCCAATTATTTTGGGACGTCCTTTTCTTCGCACCATTGGTGCTATCATTGACATGAAAGAGGGGAATATAAAATTCCAATTTCCTCTCAAGAAAGGTATGGAACACTTCCCTAGAAAGAAGATTAAGTTACCTTTTGAGTCCGTTATACGGGCTAGCTATTCTTTTACTCTTGATAAAACTTGATCTCTTTGCATTATGCCTAGCTTAAAGGCATAAAAGAAAGCACTTTTGGGAGGCAGCCCACAATGAATAAAATTTTATTTTGATTTTGTTGTGTCTTGATGTTTGTTACTACAGTAGCATCATCATTGTATCTTTACTTTTCAGCCTTGTGCCAAGTTTAGCCTCTGATTGCAAGAAAGTTCAAAAGTTGTGACGTGTTGTCCAGGAAACAGATTCTGTCCTTGGACAGAAAAATTCGTATAAAATCACCAGATCATCTTTTTGGTCTGAATGTTTTCGACAGCGTGCTCTGTACAATTGGCTTTCGGGCGTCTGTTATGAGTTTTTTGATTTGAGTGGCAGAAGTGCCCCGAAAAAATTATTTACTACCTGCTGGTATGTTTTTCACAGATTCTGTCCTGTTTTGCCTTTCCTTCGTTTTGCAAACCTTGAGCTTGCTTTTTCTTTGCAAGAACCTTTTGGCAATCTTGAGAAACAGTAGACCTTCAAGATTATCCTCATTTCCAGCAAGGAAAAATTATTTTATTATGGGTACTAACCTCGCTAATCAGATTATGATGAGTTATGTATGAAGGGAGTTTTCAAGTGTGCGAGGGAAGATGATAAAAAGATTCAGGAGTGTCAAACACTCAAGCTTGGGAATGCCCCCGTGCACCCCCAAGAAATATTCAAGAAGACTCAACCGTCTAAGCTTGGGGATGCCCCCGTGCATCCCCTTCTCCATCAACAATTATCAGTTCGTCTTTCGTTCCACTATATTTTAATCACTTCATGTGTTATGTGCTATGCTTGGAGCGTCTTGCTTTTAGTTTCCTTTTTAGTTTTCTTTAGCTTTGCTTGCTGTTCATAACAAGTTGGAACCCATCTTTCTTTGAGTGGGAGAGAAACACGCTCCACTTCAACCTAGAACATAACATGGGATTTTCATGTTTATCTTTGCTGTGTATGTTCTTTGTCTTTCAATAGCTACTATCATGTTCAGCTCTTAGTTTTCATGCTTTACTTTTTAAAGAGCTTTTGTTTAGTTGGTCGCTGGAACTCTCTTGAGTTATCATGCTTATCTTGTTAAGAGAGTTGGCTTCTGTTGCACTGGTTGATATGTCTATGATAAAAATGCTATGTGCATAATGGTGCTTAGTAGTTCATGTTTTCTTATGGTTAGTCTCAAATAGCTGGGGGGTTCTTAATGTGTTATTGAAGTACCAACATGATTTGTTTGCCTATGATGTGGTATGGTTTAGTGATATCTTCCTCCAAGAATTTATTTTGATTGACTTGGCATATGCTCACGCATATTTAAGACTGTAAAGAAAGTGTATCAAGCCTTGATGATCTTTAATTTCTGAGTAGCGATATAACTTCCATGCCCGATTCAATGTTGCTTTGTCGCTCTGCATGATTATGGCCGTCATTGCTCTCTTAGTTGGTCGCTCCCAGTCTTTTGCTAACCTTCACCTGTACTAAGCGGACTGACTGCTTGTGCATCCAAAATCCTTCAAACCAGTTATGCCATATGAGTCCATCATACCTTCCTATACATGGTATTTACTTGCCATTCCTAACGAAGACTTTCGTGTACCATCTCGAAATTAATCAAAAGCATTTCTCTTTTGTGCCTCTGTTTTAGCTAATCTATTGAGTGTTTCAGTATCATATTGTAAAACTTTCAGTTCATTGTGATATTCTCATGAGGCAACTTAATTACTATAGATTCATTATCTCAGTAAGCATTCGTCATGTGACTGTGAAAAGTCCTTATATGGTTGGTATCATGTCACCACAGAAATTATGCTTGTTATCATTTACCTACTCGAGGACGAGCAGGAATTAAGCTTGGGGATGTTGATACGTCCAAAACGTATCTATAATTTCTGCTTGCTCCATGCTTCTTTTGTGTGATATTGCTATGATATTTATGCACTTCCATATACTTTTGATCATATTTGGACTAACCTATTAACTCAGTGCACCCCAGTGCCAGTTTCTGTTTTCTGCTGTTTTTGTATTTCAGGTTTTCCCATTACGTAAATTGCCAGAAAAATCCCGGGAAAAATATATAAAAAATCAGCGTTCCGGAAGCTTCCATGCAGCCAAAGTAGGGCCAGAGGGGGGCCACCAGGGCTCCAGGCGACCAGAGGGGGCGCCCCCCTCCTAGCCGCGCCGCCAGGGCGCCTCGGCCCCCCTTGCCTCTTCTGACGCCCCCCTTTGGCATATATTTACACCGCGTCCCGAAACCCTCGAGGACGGAACCCTTTTTCACGATCTCATCTCTGTTCCGACGCCGCCGCGCTTCCAAGATCGGGAGCACCAGGAGAACTCTTCCCGGCACCCTGCCGGAGGGGAGGATCACCACCGGGAGCTTCTCCACCACCGTGGACGCCTCCCGGATGAGTTGTGAGTAGTCTCCCTTGGACCATGGGTCCATGACCAGTAGCTATGTGATGTTCTCCTCCCCTCCTTGTTCTTCATCGATTAGACCTCGTGAGCTGCCCTACA
This sequence comes from Secale cereale, assembly GCA_902687465.1. Lineage (NCBI taxonomy): Eukaryota > Viridiplantae > Streptophyta > Magnoliopsida > Poales > Poaceae > Secale > Secale cereale. The sequence continues at coordinate 640,470,730 of LR738710.1, forward strand.
TGATCGAGGCACATATGTAATCCTTATGCTGTTGCTATGATGAGTTTGCTGGGATCCGATGGATTATGAGATTATGTTCAGATTGTGTGTGAGTAATATATTTGATTCACCCCTTTTATATTTATGTTCTTGAGTAATTCTTGCATGTTCTCCGTGTTGGAAATATGCCCTAGAGGCAATAATAAATTGATTATTATTATATTTCCTTGTTCATGACAATTGTTTATTATCCATGCTAGAATTGTATTGATAGGAAACTCAGATACATGTGTGGATACATAGACAAACACCATGTCCCTAGTAAGCCTCTAGATGACTAGCTCGTTGATCAATAGATGGTTACGGTTTCCTGACCATGGACATTGGATGTCGTTGATAAAGGGATCACATCATTAGGAGAATGATGTGATGGACAAGACCCAATCCTAAGCCTAGCACAGATCGTGTAGTTCGTATGCTAAAGCTTTTCTATATGTCAAGTATCTTTTCCTTAGACCATGAGATTGTGCAACTCCCGGATACCGTAGGAATGCTTTGGGTGTACCAAACGTCACAACGTAACTGGGTGGCTATAAAGGTGCACTACAGGTATCTCCGAAAGTGTCTGTTGGGTTGGCACGAATCGAGACTGGGATTTGTCACTCCGTATGACGGAGAGGTATCTCTGGGCCCACTCGGTAGGACATCATCATAATGTGCACAATATGTGATCAAGGAGTTGATCACGGGATGATGTGTTACGAAACGAGTAAAGAGACTTGCCGGTAACGAGATTGAGCAAGGTATCGGTATACCGACGATCAAATCTCGGGCAAGTGCTATACCGATAGACAAAGGGAATCGTATACGGGATTGATTGAATCCTTGACATCGTGGTTCATCCGATGAGATCATCGTGGAACATGTGGGAGCCAACATGGGTATCCAGATCCCGCTGTTGGTTATTGGCCGGAGAGTTGTCTCGGTCATGACTACATGGTTCCCGAGCCCGTAGGGTCTACACACTTAAGGTTCAATGACGCTAGGGTTATAGGGAAAGTATGTACGCGGTTACCGAATGTTGTTCGGAGTCCCGGATGAGATCCCGAACATCACGAGGAGTTCCGGAATGGTCCGGAGGTAAAGATTCATATATGGGAAGTCCAGTTTTTGGTCACCGGAAAAGTTTCGGGCACTATCGGTAGCGTACCGGGACCACCGGGAGGGTCCCGGGGGTCCACCGGGTGGGGCCACCAGCCCCGGAGGCATACGTGGGCCAAGTGTGGGAGGGGACCAGCCCCAGGTGGGCTGGTGCGCCCCCCACCAAGGCCCAGGGCGCCTCCAAGAGGGGAGGGGGGCAAACCCTAGGGCAGATGGGCCCTAGGGCCCAATCTGGTGCGCCCCCCTCTCCCTCTCCCCCTCTGGCCGCCACCCCTAGATGGGATCTAGGGTGGCCGCACCCCTAGGGGTGGGAAACCCTAAAGGGGGCGCAGCCCCCCCTTCCCCCTATATATATGTGAAGTTTAGGGCTGCCCAGAACACGTTCTGACCTCTGTCGCTTGGCGCAGCCCTACCTCTCTCCCTCCTCGTCTCTTGCAGTGCTTGGCGAAGCCCCGCTGGAGTCCCGCGCTCCTCCACCACCACCACGCCGTCGTGCTGCTGTTGGATGGAGTCTTCCCCAACCTCTCCCTCTCTCCTTGCTGGATCAAGGCGTGGGAGACGTCACCGGGCTGCACGTGTGTTGAACGCGGAGGCGCCATTGTTCGGCGCTTAGATCGGAATCAACCGCGATCTGAATCGCAGCGAGTACGACTCCTTCATCCGCGTTCTTGCAACGCTTCCGCATCGCGATCTACAAGGGTATGTAGATGCACTCACCTTTATGCTCGTTGCTAGATTACTCCATAGATAGATCTTGGTGATGCGTAGGAAAAATTTTGATTTTCTGCCGCGATCCCCAACAGTGGTATCAGAGCTAGGTCTATGCGTAGTATCTTGCACGAGTAGAACACAAAGTAGTTGTGGGCGTAGATCATGTCAATTCTCTTGCCGTTACTAGTCTTATCTTGATTCGGCGGCATCGTGGGATGAAGCGGCCCGGACCGACCTTACACGTACTCTTACGTGAGACAGGTTCCACCGACTAACATGCACTAGTTGCATAAGGTGGCTAGCGGGTGTCTGTCTCTCCCACTTTAGTCGGATCGGATTCGATGAAAAGGGTCCTTATGAAGGGTAAATAGAAATTGGCATATCACGTTGTGGTTTTGGCGTAGGTAAGAAACGTTCTTGCTAGAAACCTATAGCAGCCACGTAAAAAAACTTGCAACAACAATTAGAGGACGTCTAACTTGTTCTTGCAGCATGTGCCGTGTGATGTGATATGGCCAAAAGGATGTGATGAATGATATATGTGTGATGTATGAGATTGATCATGTTCTTGTAATAGGAATCACGACTTGCATGTCGATGAGAATTACAACCGACAGGAGCCATAGGAGTTGTCTTATTTATTGTATGACCTGCGTGTCACTGAATAACGCCATGTAATTACTTTACTTTATTGCTAAACGTTAGCCATAGTAGTAGAAGTAATGTTTGGCGAGACGACTTCATGAAGACACGATGATGGAGATCATGATGATGGAGATCATGGTGTCATGCCGGTGACGATGATTATCATGGAGCCCCGAAGATGAAGATCAAAGGAGCAAGATGATATTGGCCATATCATGTCACTATTTGATTGCATGTGATGTTTATCATGTTTTACATCTTATTTGCTTAGAACGACGGTAGTGAATAAGATGATCTCTCACTAAAATTTCAAGAATTGTGTCCCCCCTAACTGTGCACCGTTGCAAAGGTTCGTTGTTCCGAAGCACCACGTGATGATCGGGTGTGATAAGTTCTAACGTTCGCATACAACGGGTGTAAGCCAGATTTACACACGCGATACACTTAGGGTTGACTTGACGAGCCTAGCATGTACAGACATGGCCTCGGAACACGGAAGACCGAAAGGTCGAACATGAGTCGTATAGAAGATACGATCAACATGAAGATGTTCACCGTTGATGACTAGTCCGTCTCACGTGATGATCGGACACGGCCTAGTCGATTCGGATCGTGTGTCACTTAGATGACTAGAGAGATGTCTATCTGAGTGGGAGTTCATTTGATGAACTTCATTGTCATGAACAATAGTCTAAGTTGTCTTTGCAAATTATGTAGTAGACCAATAACTGCGTTGTAGCTCCCTGTTTAATACGATCCTAGAGAAAGACTAAGTTGAAAGATATTGTAAGCAATGATGCGGACTGGGTCCGTAGTCCGAGGAGTGTCCTCACTGCTACACAGAAAGCTTACGTCTTTGATGCACCGCTCGATGTGCAAACCCCTACAACGTTGTCTGTGGATGTTGTGAACACCTGACAGACACGTCCTGATGACTACTTGATAGTTCAGTGCACCATACTTTACGGCTTAGAATCGGGATTCCAATGACGTTTTGAACGCCATAGAACATATGAGATGTTCTAAGAGCTGAAATTGGGATTTCAGGCTCATGCCCGTGTTGAGAGGTATGAGACCTCTGACAAGTTCTTTTGCCAAAAAGATGGAGGAGAATGGCTCAACTAGTGAGCATGTGCTCAGAATGTCTGGGTGCTAAAATCACTTGAACCAAGTGGGAGTTAATCTTCCAAGTGAGATAGTGGTTGAAAGAATTCTCTAGACACTATCACCAAGCTACTAGAACTTCGTGATGAACTATGACATGCAAAGGATGGAGATGATCCCGGAGCTATTAGCGGTTCTTAAGACCGCGAAAGTAGAAATCAAGAAGGAGCATCAAGTGTTGATGGTTTAACAAGACCACTGGTTTCAAAAGGGGCAAGGGCTAGAAGGGAAACTTCATGAATGGCAAACCAGTTGTCGCTCTAATGAGGGAACCCAAGGTTGCACCCAAACCTCGAGACTAAGTGCTTCGATTGTAAGGGGAACGGTCACATGGTAGCGGAACCACCCCAAATACATGGTAGATATGATAGCTGGCAACTTCAACAAAGTATATTTGATATACGTGTTATTGATGTGTACCTTAGTAGTACTCCTTGTAGCACCTGGGTATTGGATACCGGTTCAGTTGCTATTATTAGTGACTTGAAGCAAAAGCTACGGACTGAACGGAGACTAGCTAAGGGCGAGGTGACGATGTGTGTTGGAAGTGTTTCCAAGGTTGATAAGATCACCATCGCACACTCCCTCTATTTTCAAGATTAGTGTTGAACTTAGATAAATGTTATCGGGTGTCTACGTTGAGCATGAATATGATTAGATCATGTTCATTGCAATACGGTTATTCATTCAAGTCAGATAATAATGGTTATTCTGTTTACATGAATAATGCCTTTATGGTCATGCACCCAATGGTTTGTTGAATCTCGATCATTGTAATACACATGATGCTAATATTAATGCCAAAAGATGTAAAGTTAATAATGATAGTACCACTTTCTTGTGGCACTGCTGCTTAGGTCATTTTGGCATAAAATGCATGAAGAAACTCCATGCTGATGGATGTTTTGAGTCACTTGATTTTGAATCGCTTGACACATGCGAGCCATGCCTCATGGGCAGGATGACTGAGATCCCGTTTTCAGGTACAATGAAACGGGCAAGTGACTTGTTGGAAATCATACATGCTGATGTATGTGATCCAATGAGATTTAAGGCGTGTGGTGGATATCGTTATTTTCTCATCTTCACTGACGATTTGAGTAGATATGGTATATTTACTTAATGAAGCAAAAGTCTGAAACGTTTGAAAAGTTCAAGCAATTTCAGAGTGAAGTTAAGAATCATCATAACAAGAAGATCATGTTCCTACGATCTGATCAAGGGAAGATTTTCTGAGTTGTGAGTTTGGCAATCACTTAAGACATTGTGGAATTGTTTCGCTGTTGAAGCCACCTGGAACACCACAGCGTAATGGTGTGTCCGGACATCGTAATCGAACCTTATGAGATATGGTGCGATCTATGATGTATCTTACCGATCTACCGCTGTTATTTTAAGGTTATGCATTAGAGACAGCTGCACTCACTTTATATAGGGCACCATCTAAGTCCGTTGAGACAACGCCGTATGAACTAAGGTTTGGCAAGAAACCAAAGTTGTCGTTTTCTCAATGTTTGGGGCTGCGATGCTTACGGTTTCAGCCGGAAAAAGCTCGAACCCAAAGCGGACAAATACATCTTCATGGGATACCCACTGGTAACGGTTGGGTATACCTTCTATCTCAGATCCAAGGACAAAAATGTTTGTCGCTAAGAACGGGTCCTTTCTCGAGAAGGAGTTTCTCTCGAAAGATTTGAGTGGGAGGAAGATAGAACTTGATGAGGTTGTCGAACCCTCACTTCAACCGGAGAGTAGTGCAACACAGAAAGATGTTTATGTGGAACCTACGACTGTTGAAGAGGAAACTAATGATAGTGATCATGAAGTTTCGGATCAAGTTGCTATCAAACCTCGTAGGTCGACAAGGATAAGTACTACTCCTGAGTGGTACGGTGATCCTGTCTTAGATGTCATGTTGTTGGACAACAATGAACCTACGAACTATGGAGAAGCGATGGTGGGCCCATATTCCGACAAATGGTTAGAAGCCGATAAATCCGAGATAGGATCCATGTATCAAAACAAAGTATGGACTTTGGTGGACTTGCCCTATGATCGGCAAGCCATTGAGACAAATGGATCTTTAAGACTAAGACGGACGTGGACGGTAATGTCACCGTCTATGAAGCTCGACTTGTGGCGAAGAGTTTTCCACAAGTTCAAGGAGTTGACTACGATGAGATTTTCTCACCCGTAGCGATGCTTAAGTCCGTCGGAATCATGTTAGCATTAGCTGCATTTATGAAATCTGGCAGATGGATGACAAAACAAGTTTCCTTACCAGTTTTCGTAAGGAAAGGTTGTATATGATACAATCAGAAAGGTTTTGTCGATCCTAAGGATGCTAAAAGATATGCTAGCTCCAGCGATCCTTCTATGGACTAGAGCAAGCATCTCGGAGTCAGAATATATGCTTTGATGGAGTGATCAAAGTTTTTGGGTATACAAAGTTTGTTAGAAACTTGTATTTACTATAAAGTGAGTGGGAGCACTACAACATTTCTGATAAGTATATGTGAATGACATATGGTTGATCCGAAATGATGTTGAATTTCTGGAAAGCGTAAACGGTTGTTTTGAAAGGAGTTTTTCAAAGGAAGACCTGGATAAAGCTGCTTACATATTGGGCATCAAGATCTATACAGATAGATCAAGACGCCTGATGATACTTTCAAAAGCAACACACACCTTTGACATAATTTTGAAGGAGTTCAAAATAGATCAGTCAAAGAACGAGTTCTTACCTGAGTTGTAAGGTGTGAAGTTGAGTAAGACTCAAAGCTTGACCACGGCAGAAGAAAGAGGAAGGACGAAGGTCGTCCCCTATGCTTTTGTCATAGGCTCTATACGGTATGCCATGATGAGTACCGCACCTGATGTGTGCCTTGCCACATGTCTGGCAAGAGGGTGCAAAGGTGATCCAGGAGTGGATCACTAGATAGTGGTCAAAATTATCCTTAGGGGAATAAGGAAATGTTTCTCGGTTATGGAGGTGATAAAGAGTTCGACGTAAACAGCTACGTCGATGCAAGCTTAACACCTATCCGGATCACTCTAAGTGGAGATACCGGATACGTATAATGGAGCAACAGTTTGGAATAGCTCCAAGTGGAACGTGGTAGCAGCATCTACGATATGGCATAAAGTTTTGCGAAGTACATAGGGATCTGAATGTTGCAGACCCGTTGACTACAACCTCTCTCACAAGCATAACATGATCAAACCCAGAACTCATTGAGTGTCAATCACATATTGATGTGAACTAGATTACTGACTCTAGTAAACTCTTTGGATGTTGGTCACATGGTGATGTGACCTGTGAGTGTTAATCACATGGCGATGTGAACTAGATTATTGACTCTAGTGCAAGTGGGAGACTGTTGGAAATATGCCCTAGAGGCAATAATAAATTGGTTATTATTATATTTCCTTGTTCATGACAATTGTTTATTATCCATGCTAGAATTGTATTGATAGGAAACTCAGATACATGTGTGGATACATAGACAAACACCATGTCCCTAGTAAGCCTCTAGATGACTAGCTCGTTGATCAATAGATGGTTACGGTTTCCTGACCATGGACATTGGATGTCGTTGATAACGGGATCACATCATTAGGAGAATGATGTGATGGACAAGACCCAATCCTAAGCCTAGCACAGATCGTGTAGTTCGTATGCTAAAGCTTTTCCATATGTCAAGTATCCTTTCCTTAGACCATGAGATTGTGCAACTCCCAGATACCGTAGGAATGCTTTGGGTGTGCCAAACGTCACAACGTAACTGGGTGGCTATAAAGGTGCACTACAGGTATCTCCGAAAGTGTCTGTTGGGTTGGCACGAATCGAGACTGGGATTTGTCACTCCGTATGACGGAGAGGTATCTCTGGGCCCACTCGGTAGGACATCATCATAATGTGCACAATATGTGATCAAGGAGTTGATCACGGGATGATGTGTTACAAAACGAGTAAAGAGACTTGCCGGTAACGAGATTGAGCAAGGTATCGGTATACCGACGATCGAATCTCGGGCAAGTGCTATACCGATAGACAAAGGGAATCGTATACGGGATTGATTGAATCCTTGACATCGTGGTTCATCCGATGAGATCATCGTGGAACATGTGGGAGCCAACATGGGTATCCAGATCCCGCTGTTGGTTATTGGCCGGAGAGTTGTCTCGGTCATGACTACATGGTTCCCGAGCCCGTAGGGTCTACACACTTAAGGTTCAATGACGCTAGGGTTATAGGGAAAGTATGTACGCGGTTACCGAATGTTGTTCGGAGTCCCGGATGAGATCCCGGACGTCATGAGGAGTTCCGGAATGGTCCGGAGGTAAAGATTCATATATGGGAAGTCCAGTTTTGGTCACCGGAAAAGTTTCGGGCACTATCGGTAGCGTACCGGGACCACCGGGAGGGTCCCGGAGGTCCACCGGGTGGGGCCACCAGCCCCGGAGGCATACGTGGGCCAAGTGTGGGAGGGGACCAGCCCCAGGTGGGTTGGTGCGCCCCCCACCAAGGCCCAGGGCGCCTCCAAGAGGGGAGGGGGGCAAACCCTAGGGCAGATGGGCCCTAGGGCCCAATCTGGTGCGCCCCCCTCTCCCTCTCCCCCTCTGGCCGCCACCCCTAGATGGGATCTAGGGTGGCCGCACCCCTAGGGGTGGGAAACCCTAAAGGGGGCGCAGCCCCCCCTTCCCCCTATATATATGTGAAGTTTAGGGCTGCCCAGAACACGTTCTGACCTCTGTCGCTTGGCGCAGCCCTACCTCTCTCCCTCCTCGTCTCTTGCAGTGCTTGGCGAAGCCCTGCTGGAGTCCCGCGCTCCTCCACCACCACCACGCCGTCGTGCTGCTGTTGGATGGAGTCTTCCCCAACCTCTCCCTCTCTCCTTGCTGGATCAAGGCGTGGGAGACGTCACCGGGCTGCACGTGTGTTGAACGCGGAGGCGCCATTGTTCGGCGCATAGATCGGAATCAACCGCGATCTGAATCGCAGCGAGTACGACTCCTTCATCCGCGTTCTTGCAACGCTTCCGCATCGCGATCTACAAGGGTATGTAGATGCACTCACCTTTATGCTCGTTGCTAGATTACTCCATAGATAGATCTTGGTGATGCGTAGGAAAATTTTTGATTTTCTGCCGCGATCCCCAACACTCCGTTGCTGTTTATTGCTTTGGCCAAGTAGTAGGTAGTAACTCCAAGAGGGAATGTTATGCTTGATTGTGGGTTCATGCCCCTCGATGACTAGCTTGAGTGACAGAAACATGAGTCTAGGGGATGTGCTGTTGCCACAAGGGGGAAAACAACGGTGCTTGTACTTGCGGGTGCAAGGATTGTTTACTTTACACAAAGTTCTTTTAATGCAGTTGTCTGTTGCTTTGAGTTTACACTATGGGTGGGACTCGCAACTTAATACCAGCGAGATGTTCTGGATAGATATCTCAAGGTGGATGATTAGTAGTAGATGCAGATGGATTTCGGTCTACTTGCCTTGGCGTACCGCCCATGCTTTTGAGCCTCTACCTTTCTTTGCAGCATAGTTAGCATTGGTTTGCGCACATAATCCTGTCAATTGCCCAGCTGTAATTCGTTTACCTCGCTTAGCTGTTTTATCGTATTTTGGGAGAGAGACATCACTAGTGAACATCATGGGACCCCGGTCCATATTACCATCACTGATCACACCCGCTATTTACTTTCTGTTCTTACTTACTAGTTGCAGTCATACCTATCACTATTACCTCTTGCGTTTGATCCTTTGTAAACGACAAGGCCGGAGGGATTGACAACCTCTCTGTACTCATTGGGAGCAAAGTTATTTGTATATGTGTGCAGGTCTTGTCAATCGCTAAGTTGCGCCGCTAGCAGTTTACACCTTCTTGTTGACCCTCGGAGTCTCACGGGATTCGATCCTTGGTATCTTTGCCAAGGGAAAACTACCGCTACACTGCATCTCAAACCTTCCACTTGGGGTAACCAACGAGGGGCGAGAAGCCATCACCTGGCAATATGACAATATGAAGCGTGTCATATGAACGGAATGGTGGAACATTGCATGACAATATATCTCGGAATGGCTATGGAAATGCCATGGTAGGTAGGTATGGTGGCTGTTTTCAGGAAGGTATATAGTGGGTGTATGGTACCGGCGAAAGTTGCGCGGTACAAGAGAGGCTAGCAATGGTGGAAGGGTGAGAGTGCGTATAATCCATCGACTCATCATTAGTCATAAAGAACTCATATACTTATTGTAAAAATTTACGAGTCATCAAAACAAAGCAATCAACGCATGCTCGTAGGGGGGAGGTTGGTAGGAGTTAACCATCGCGCGCCCCCAGCCTCCACACAAAGGATGACACTCTACAAATACCTCGTGCTCTAACTTCGTCACATAGCGGTCTACCATACGTGCATGCTACGGGAATCACAAACTTTAACACAAGAATTTCTCAATTTCATAATAACTCCACTAGCATGACTCTAATATCACTATCCTCGTATCTCAAAACAATCATCAAGTATCAAACTTCTCATCATATTCAATGCACTTTGTATGAAAATTTTACTACATTTATCTTGGATGCCTATCATATTAGGACTAGTTTTTATAACCAAAGCACATTACCATGCTGTTCTAAAAGGTTCTCAAAAGGATATAAGTGAAGCATGAGAGATCAACAATTTCTACAAAATAAAATGACCACCGTGCTCTAAAAGATATAAGTGAAGCACTAGAGCAAAATTATTTAGCTGAAAAGATATAAGTGAGGCACATAGAGTGTTCTAACCAATTCTAGGCCATATTATCTCTCTCAAAAAGGTGTGTACAGCAAGGATGATTGTGTAAAACTAACAAGCAAATACTCAAATTATACATGACGCTCCAAGTAAAACACATATCATGTGGTGAATAAAAATATAGTCCCGAGTATAGTTACCGATAGATGAAGACGGAAAAGGGGATGCCTTCCCGGGGCATCCCCAAGATTAGGCTTTTAGTTGTCCTTGAATTTTACCTTGGGGTGCCTTGGGCATCCCCAAGCTTAGGCTCTTGCCACTCTTTGTTCCATAGTCCATCAAAGCAATACTCAAAACTTGAAAACTTCACAACACAAAACTTAGACAAAAATCTCGTGAGCTCCGTTAGTATAAGAAAACAAACCACCAATCAAAGATACTGTAATGAACTCATTATTTGTTTATATGGGTGTTAAACCTACTGTATTACAACTTCTCTATGATTCATATCCTCCAATATTACTCATAGATTCATCAAAACAAGCAAACAACACACGGAAAACAAAATCTCTCAAAAAACAGAACAATCTGTAGTAATCTGTAACTTTCGAATACTTCTGTAACTCCAAAAATATTGAAATAAATTGGTAAACGTGAGGAATTTGTCTATTAATCATCTTCAAACAGAATCAACTAAATAGCACTCACCAGTAAAATATGGTGACTATTCTAGTGAGCGCTAACGTTTCTATTTTTTTACAGCAAGATCATATAAACTTCACACAAGTCTTCCCAAAGGTTCTACTTGGCACAAACACTAATTAAAACACAAACCACATCTAAACAGAAGCTGGATGCAATATTTATTTCTAAACAGAAGCAAAAACAAAGAAAATAAAATTGGGTTGCCTCCCAACAAGCGTTATCTTTTAACGCCCCTAGCTAGGCATGATACAAGGATAGATCTAGGTATTGCCATAATGATAAGATATATCGCGAAAACTCATCTCATATTCCCTACGTTCAGCAGCAAGTTTTCTTTGTGGCAAGCAAAAGTAATCAAAAGGGCTAAATGTAATGGGACAAAAGTCCCTATATCAAGCTAAGGAGGTATAGGTTCCTATTTTGGCCCTTTATAATGTACAACCAATTCATCATTATAGGCATTCTTTTGGCAGAAGGTCATGAGCCTTTGCTTGAGGGAAAAACCTAACCCATTGTTTTGAATAGCAAAATTATCATTCAATTCAAAAATTCTATCAACCAAGACATCGGTAGGAACCCTTTTTCTAAGGTTTTCATTAAAAGTGACATGATCAGGAAATCGCAACCGCATTGTGTCTTCTTGATTAAAGGGTTTGTGATAGGTACTTGGTATATGACTTTTGCGTAAGCCTCCCCAGCAACAGCGCCAGAAATTCTTCTTGCTACTTCTCGAGCTTGCGTTGTATTCCCTCGAAGAGGAAATGGTGATGCAACACATTAGCGTAAGTATTTCCCTCAGTTTTTGAGAACCAAGGTATCAATCCAGTAGGAGACCACGCGCGAGTCCCTCGCACCTGCACAAACAAATAAGAACTTCGTAGCCAATGCGATAAGGGATTGTCAATCCTTTTACGGTTACTTACGAAAGTGAGATCTGATAGATATGATAGTTAGATATTTTTGGTATTTTTGGATATAAGAACAGAAAGTAAAAACAACAAAGTAAAGTAGATTGTAGATTGAAATGTTGAAAAATAGACCCGCGGGCCATAGGTTTCACTAGTGGCTTCTCTCATGATAGCAGATTTCTATGGTGGGTGAACGAATTACTGTCGAGCAATTGATAGAAAAGCGAATAATTATGAGAATATCTACGCATGATCAATATATATAGGCATCACGTCCATGACAAGTAGACCGAAACGATTCTGCATCTAATACTATTGCTCCACACATCGACCGCTATCCAGCATGCATGTAGAGTATTAAGTTCATAAGAACAGAGTAATGCCTTAAGCAAGATGACATGATGTAGAGGGATAAACTCAAGCAATATGATATAAACCCCATCTTTTTATCCTCGATGGAAACAATACTAGACGTGCCTTGCTGCCCCTACTGTCACTGGGAAAGGACACCACAAGATTGAACCCAAAGCCAAGCACATCTAGTAGGCCAAACCAAACCGATAATTCGAAGAGACTTGCAAGGATATCATAATCATACATAAAAGAATTCAGAAAAGAACCAAATATTTCTCATAGATAATCTTGATCATAAACCCACAATTCATCGGATCTCGACAAACACACCACAAAAAGATTACATTGAATAGATCTCCTCAAAGGCAGAGGAGAACTTGGTATTGAGATCCAAAAAGAGAGAAGAAGCCATCTAGGTACTAGCTATGGACCCGAAGGTCTGTGGTAAACTACTCACAACTCATGGTGAGGCGATGGTGTTGATGTAGAAGCACTCTGTGGAAGATTCCCCCTCCGGCGGAGATCCGAAACAGGCCCCAAGATGGGATCTCACGGGAACAGAAGGTTGCGGCCGTGGAATTAGGGTTTTCTCTATTGTTTCGATGTTTTTAGGGTACATGGGTATATATAGGAGGAAGGAGGGCATCGGGGGAGCAACGTGGGGTTCCACGAGGCAAGGGGGCGCGGCCCCACCCTCGTGGATGCCACGTGTGCCCTATTCTGTGGTTCTCAAGTCTCCCGTGAAGATATCGCTCCAAAAATATCTCTCCCTAAGGTTTCATTCCGTTTGGACTCTGTTTGATATTCCTATTCAGCAAAACTTAAAATAGGCAAAAACAACAACAATCTGGGCTAGGCCTTTGGGTTAATAGGTTAGTCCCAAAAATAATATAAAAGTGTATAATAAAGCCCATTAAACATCCAAAACATCATATATAATAGCATGGAACAATAAAAAATTATAGATACGTTGGAGACGTATCAACCGGTGATACGTCTCCAACGTATCTATAATTTTTGATTGTTCCATGCTATTATTTATGAAGTCTTGGATGTTTAATGGGCTTTATCATTCACTTTTATATCATTTTTGGGACTAACCTACTAACCCAAAGGCCCAGTCCAGATTGCTGTTTTTTTGCCTATTTCAGGGTTTTGCAGAAAAGGAATATCAAACGGAGTCCAAACGGAATGAAACCTTCGCGAGTGATATTTTTGGAGGAAATCACGCTCGGGAGTCTTCGGGGCCAAGTCAGGGGACGTAGGGCAAGCCCTCGAGGGTGGGGGGCGCGCCCCCTTCCCAGGGCGCGCCCCCCCTACCTCGAGGCTGGCACACACTGTAATGCCCAGTATGAGACTATACCTCCTACGTGTCGAGGCACGACTTAAAGGCATAATCTCATACTAGAATGATCTCAAGTATGGTATATTTGCACAACTCATGTAAAAGAGGGGATGCAATAGCAAAAGAGTAGTTGGCTTACACTCGCCACATCACGCAATGAAATACATTAAAATACATCACCTGAATAACATCAGAGTCCGACTACGGACGAAGATCCAAAAGAAAGATACCATAAATAAAGCAACACAAAGTCTCGATCGCCCCTAGTAGGAACCACTACTGATCGTCGAAAACGTCACATACATACGGCTACACTCTTCATCGAACTCCCACTGGAGTTCTGATCCACCTCCTGCACTGTTCTCAGATGTACCTGCATCTGGTCTGTGTAGAATCTGTGAGCCACGGAGGACTCAGCAATCCCGTTCCCGCGTAGCAAAACTATCAAAGCCTTGGGTGTGTAACAAGGCTGAAGAACAAGGTTGCAGCTGCACTAGCACTAGCTTACGTGTTTAGAGCGAGAATAGAAAGTGCCAATGATCATTAAAGTGATCACGAAGTGATCCTAACTAAGCACGTCAAATACAACCCCACCGTGTTCACTTCCCGAACCCCTTCGAAAAGCGACCGTCACGGTTACTCACGCTGGTAGTGTATTTTGAATATAGTGTCAAGTTTTCTACAACCGGATATTAACAAATTCCCATCTGCCTCATAACCGCGGGCATGACTTTCGAAAGATCAAATCCCTGCAGGGGTGTCCCAACTTAGCCCATCACAAGCTCACGATTTGTGGAGTCGCAACTCCAAGGTGGGAAGACCCGAGTATTCTCGGAATCCCGTGCTCAAGATATTCCGACTAAGATAAAACTAATCCAGCAAGACCTCCCGGCGTCGCACTGAGGTGGCGGCCTCTCATTGGCTGCGGGGACGTGGCCGGCTGGACATGTCCGTCGTGAGACGGACGTGTCCGGCTGCGCGAGGTGGAAGACGCCTAGGGTTTGCCCGAAATTTCGGGGGTGGATGCTCTTTTATAGGTAGAGGGAGCTAGGAGTGTCCAAATGAGGAGCGGTTCGCGGCCACGCGATCGTGATCGAACGGCCAAGAGCATGGAGGGGGTTAGAATGGGCTAGCAGGTTGTGGTGAAGGGGTGTTCGGCCAAAAGGGAAAAGGCTTCCGATGGTTAACACAGTTAACCGTTGGGCTATCAAACGAACTCCGAATGCGACGAAACTTGACATGCGGTCCACCTATGCTATAATAAGACCATACGCCAAGTTTCAACCCATTTCGAGAACATTTTCCAGCCACTCATAAAATAAATATTCGGATGTGCCGCGGGCACGTGCAAGTGTGTCTGGGCTCAGAACGGAAAATGGAGAGGACGGGCGGACTCGGACAGTTGCAAGTTTTGAAACATGCCGATGCAAGCACATGATGACATGGCAAAGATGCAACATGCAAGCAGATGACATGGCAACGATGACGAATAATTGACTGACACCTGGCGCACCGGTCTCGGGGTGTCACACACACGGCCCCCGGTGCCCTCCTTCTTCCTATATATACCTACGTACCCCAGAAACTCCATAAGCAGAGAGAAAACCCTAATTCCACCGTCGTAGCTTCTGTCCCCGTGGAGATCCCATCTTGGAGCCTGTTCCAGGAGGGGGATCCATCACGGAGGCCTTCATCATCATCATCATCTCCCTCACCATGAGTTGTGAGTAGTTTACCACAGACCTTCGGTTCCATAGCTAGTATCTAGATGGCTTCTTCTCTCTCTCTGGATCTCAATACAATGTTCTCCTCGGTCTTCGGGGAGATCTATTCGATGTAATCTCTTTTTGCCGTGTGTTTGTCGAGATCCGATGAATTGTGAGTTTATTATCAAGGTTATCTATGAAAGATATTCTGTTCTTCTCTGAACTTTTTATGTGTGCTCATAATATCCTTGCAAGTATCTTCGAATTATTGGTTTGGTTTGGCCTACTTGATCTATAGTTCTTGCAATGGGAGAAGTGCTTGGCTTTGGGTTCAATCTTGCGGTGTCCTTTCCCAGTGACAGTAGGGGCAGCAAGGCACGTATTGTATTGTTGCCATCGAGGATAAAAAGATGGGGTTTTCATCATATTGCTTGAGTTTATCCCTCTAGATCATGTCATCTTGCTTAAGGCGTTACTCTGTTCGTATGAACTCAATACACTAGATGCATGCTGGATAGCGGTCGATGTGTGGAGTAATTTTAGTAGATGCATAATCGTTTTGGTCTACTTGTCTTGGATGTGATGCCTATATACAATGATCATGCCTAGATAGTCTCATAATTATTCGCTTTTCTATCAATTGCTCGACAATAATTTGTTTACCCGCTGTAGAATATCGCTATCATGAGAGAAGCCACTAGTGAAAACTATGGCCCCGGGGTCTATCTTTATCATATTACTTTCCCGTCAACTAGCTAATTTATGTCGCCGTTGTTTATTTGCTTTCTTTACTTTCTGTTTCTATACCAAAATTTACCAAAAACATAATTATCATCTCTATCGGATCTCACTATCGTAAGTGACCGTAAAGGGATTGCCAACCCCTTATCGCGTTGGCTGCGAAGTTCTTATTTGTTTGTGCAGGTGCGAGGGACTCGCGCGTGGTCTCCTACTGGATTGATACCTTGGTTCTCAAAAACTAAGGGAAATACTTACGCTACTTTGCTACATCTCCCTTTCCTCTTCAAGGGAATACAACGCAAGCTCAAGAGGTAGCAACCGGCTACTGCTCAACCAACCCTCCACGGGGCCCTGTTCATCCTACTAGCCCTCCACCGGCTACTATTCTTCCAGCCCTCCACGGGGTCCTGTTCATCCACCCCCAACACCTCGATTCTGGCGGCCTCGTCTCGGGGTCCTGTTCATCCAGCAGCAACCGCAACGTCCAACCCCCACGGGGTCCTGTTCATCCAAACCCCACGCGGTCCTATTCATCCAACCCCCACCACGTATGTCTCGACTCGTTCAACCAACCCCACATTCACTGTTCATCAGGAGGCAGCCGGTTTTATCGGCTTCAGTAAGCAGCAGCAGCGATCGATCAGGTTCAGTTAGCAGCGGTAGCGAAGGAATCGCTCGGGTTCAATTAGCAGCCAAGGGATCAATCGCTCGGGTTTAGTAACGTAGCTAGTGCAATCGCTCGGGTTCAGTTAGAGCCCAACGCCTCGCACATACATGCGACGTGTACGAGAGAAACGCGCAAACCTTCATGCACCGCTCCACCCCGACCACCCACCATAACCAGGAACTCCCCGAAATTTTTCTCACCCTCGCTTCTACCACGATTTTTTCCCGTCATGGACGGCCCAAAGAATGTCATGTAGCTGCGTCTCCGGCCCGCCCAGGAAGAAAAGCCCATTTTCTATCATGATTTTTTGTCATAGAAGTAGGAGCACACCACATCTATGATGGTATGGGTTTTTGTCACAATTATCGTCATAGAAGTGTCATAAGCATGACAGAAAAAAGTTTCGTTCGACCCAAAATATCATGGATGTGTCTTTTTTAGTTGGTTTGTGGTCGACATCACTGGAATAAGAAGGAGGTTGGGCTAGCACAAGGATGACTCTCCTTGAGCCCTACAACATATATCATGTGGCAAAGGGAACATAAGTGTGACATGTTGTACAGGTTCGCCAACCAGCTTCATTGCCTACTTGGTGGTTAGCATACCTTGGTAGAGGCCGCTACCAACTGAGTAGTCGCAGGTGATCCAAACTACGATCAAGCTGACTTGAACCTAAGGGGTCGCACGCTTACGGAAAGGAACGTGTGAAACGAATCCGATTCCACGAGTCAGATGTGATCCTACTCGGGCTCGGATCTAGGCCGACCAGAATTAGAGCTTTAAGATCCGTACGAGGCCCTAGTGTTGAGCCCGTGACGAATGCGTATATATAGTAGAGGTGCGGCGCACTCATTTAGTTGATCACTTCAGCGCCATCATTAGGCCTTTGCATGTGTTGCAACTAACCAGTGGTTGTGTGATCAGACCTAGAAGTTTACCGCACGATGTTCCTCCTGCATGCACATATACCATTAGAGGTGGTGTACTTGTGCTGCTCCATCGAACCTGTTCGTGGGATCTGATCTGCTACGTGGGAGACCGATGAGGAGGAGGTGTCAACAGAGATGCGCTGCCCCAACTCTACTCTACTGCACGATACTGCGTGTCTAGTGGTTACGATCTGTGATCCATCTCCCGTAGCATGTTCCTAGTTGCTATGTGCGTAGTAAAAATTCTATTTTGCAGTCGACACACCCTACCATAGAACCCAACATGAGGAACCACTGCCACGTTCGAGGTAGTGGAGGATGGGGCCACATGCATTGGCGACGGTGTTGTCGGGCTCTGACTCCTTCACCGGGTGCAACTGGAGCGACAGCAGTGACACTCTCTCCTCGCCATACTAGAAACGGCGTGATAGGTATCCCGTCTCAACGAAGCAGCCAAACTAGCACATTAATGGCGGATCCTCCTTGACACGGTGTCTGATTTAGATGCATCGATTGGGTGGCGGCAATGGGGGCTCCTCCTTGATGCTACATCCAAATTGGGGCGGGGAGTGGCAAGCTCTGTCATGGCATGGCACTCTTCGTCAATCCATGCCGCCTCAGCTAGGGGGGAATGTCGATCCTCATCATCCGAGGAGAGAAAAACCTCCTCCTTTTCTGATAGAGTGGTGGAGGATGAAGGCTCCGGAGGCTCGGGAGAGTGGCAACACAATCCGACGACCCATGGCCACTCACCGGTATCGAGAACCAGCGGGATCCACTACCGGACTTGACCACCACTGTGATTTTGAGGAGAAGAGACAAGGCGTTGCTGTGAGGAGGAGTGCACATGCATTCCCGCCAGGCTTACATGACTAAATAGCCGGGGCAGATGAGTAGCGCTGCTTCAATCCGTGTGCAGCAACTAGAGTTCGCTTCTCGATCATCGCGTCTGCGTTGAAACGACGCTGCCCTCCCGCCTAGTCATGTCGGTCTGAACGGCATCATATAATTGCGTTCGCTCCAAAGCGGCATACCGGCATCGTCTAATTGCGTTCGCTCCACAATGGCTGACCAATATGATTGTTCTACGACCGTTCTAGAGGGGGACATGCGGAAATGACGTCAGATGGGGCCAAGAAAACATACGCATACGTGGCACGAGTCTGGAAGCCCGCAAACCTCCTTTTGGTTTAATACAAGTTAACGAGATTTTGACGCATGGATGTCGTGCGTATGACCATCTATGGGATCATGGCGACCCCTTTGCGGTTCGACTGGGGAGATCGAAAAGCACAAAGAGTAGATCAAGCAATCAACGCAAAGATTTAGCCAGGTTCGCGCCACTGTGAAGCGTAAAACCCTACTCATGCTTTGCTCTGTTGGATGTGTATATGCCCAGCTACAAGGAGTGCAAGTTGTCGGCAAGGTGCATGAGAAGTACGGCTACGCGTGTAAATGGACAGGGTTTTGATCTTTATAAAGATAGACATGGGCCTACTTTTATAGAGAAAGGGGTCACCACAGTAACAGAATGGTCTTTACATCAGGTGAATAGTGGATACAATGCCAATTACCTAACTCAGTCGGGTTAGGACAAACACATTAAATTCATCGTGAGGTGTCAAGCTGGTAACATTCCTTGACAAGAATCATCTCTCCTTCTGTGTTGTTGGCCCAACTACCTCTTATTCTTCGGATACGCCTCTGGGACGGGTGTCATAAAAGTTGTGTCTTCTGGCACCAAGCTAACATGTGCCAGACAGAGCTCACCTAACTACAAACAAGCTCAATACCTGTATGACAAGTGACAAGCTGGTCGTTGGTGTGGAGCGGTGGCCAGGTAGTGGGATCTTGCCAGGCGCGAAGCTTGCCAGGCCTTCGCATGCTTGCCGACAAGGATCTTGTCAGAAACTCGGGCCTTGATCTTCTGTCCTTCTGACCATTGGCTTGGACGTCTTATTCATAGTTTTGTCAACTAATCTTGGGTTTGATCTTAGCTGTCCTCCAGCAAGCTTTGTTGTCGGGAAGGCTACAACTGCATGTGCACAAGTCTGGGGGTACTAAAGAGCCCAAACTTTAGTACACTGGAAGGAACCCATAGGCCTGGGCCACACATGCATGCGAGGCATCATTGGGCTAGGCCCAAATAGTGCACATGCATGCATGGCAGAGGATAACTATCATAATCTTCTCTTTAACCACGCGCCCACAACGCGCATTAAATGCGAAACGTGGGATAGGTGGGTGAAACAGCTGCAGAGGTAGTGCGCCTGAAAAGCACATGCACATCGGATAGTATAGAGCTAGCCCCGTGCCTTCCCCATAAAAAGGAATCCACAAAGGTGCTGCTCATTTACCTCCCCTCTTTTCCAATCTAGCAGCCGCCATCGTCTTCTTCCTTTCGCCCAAAGCAAAGCACATCCCATCCGTCTGTCACTCCCACGCTCATGTTTTTCCACAAACCCCTCCCCCCCACTTCCATAGCCACCATGGCCCAAAAAACGAGCAAGGACATGGGGGAGAAGGCCGTTGATACGGACGCTGTGGTGAGGAAGAACGCCTGGGCGGAAGCGCAGAGAAACCATGTTGTCTTCAAGCCCGTGCTTAGCAAGGGCGACCTGGTGGATCGATATGCTTATATGTGGGGGAAAGAGACAAAAGCTCACACTACCCCATGTGCGTCCTGACTCCAGCAAAGGCAGCGTAGATAAATTCCCCTTCTTTGTCGCATTCTACTACTTCGGACTCTACCCTCCATTGATCATGATCACAGGGGGGCAAAAGAAATTTCCACCGAAGGTAAAAACCATGAACATGATCTATGCCACCCACATCCCCAAGAGGGAGCGCAAGCGCACACTCTGGGACGTATACGCCGTCGAGCCCGTCGTCCCAAAATTCAACCCATGGTCGGCTTGTCCGATCACCTTTGATCGTAGGGATCACCCAACCAGTATCTGTCACGGAGGTTCGGCGACATTAGTGCTCGACCCCATAATTGACGGATACCACCTTACTCGAGTCCTTATGGACGGCGGCAGTAGTCTCAATCTGATATACCAAGACACTGTCCGCAAGATGGGGATCGACCCGTCAAGAATTAAGCCCAGCAGCACTACCTTTAAAGGAGTGATACCAGGCGTAGAAGCCCGCTGCATGGGCTCATTAACATTGGAAGTGGTGTTCGGCTCCCCTGATAACTTCCAAAGCGAAGAGTTAATCTTCGACATCGCTCTGTTTCGAAGTGGCTATCACGCACCACTTGGAAGAATGGCCTTCGCCCGCTACAATGCGGTCCTGCATTATGCCTACTTAAATCTCAAAATGCCTAGACCACGCGGCGTCATCATAGTCAACGGAAACATGGAGACCTCCCTCCGTAAGGAGGAAGAAACTGCGGCCCTAGCGGCCGAAGTTCAAAGCAGCCTATTTAGTCCGAATAGCTCATCGGTCGTCAAGACCACAGACATGACTAAACATGTCTGGTCCGCATTACAATACGACAGCTCAGATGAACCTGAGCTCGATTAGCAATTGCGCCCCTGTCGCCTGCCCCATAATGTGTGTCGGTGTACTAAGGTAGGGGTACCCTAGTACCCCAACTTGTGCACGGGCAGCGGCAGCTCCCCGCGGCAGGGTTCACCACGCGCTTGCCGGAGACCTTCCTGCCCCTTATCTAGCCATTCAAAAACAAAGTATACAAGACAGAAGACCAAGACCCCGGCAAGAGGAGCTTGCCGGGAAGGCCGTCCCAGGCTCGAGATTGCTTAACTAGCACGAGGCCCTGGCAAGAGGAGCTTGTCAGGACGAATAGAAGATTTTATCTTAGAAGACCCGGCAAGGGCTCGGGGAGCGGCAAGCTTCCGGGCCCGGCAAGGTCGAGATCCCCGGCAAGGTGCTTGCCGGGGGAGGTGCGCTGTGTGCCCGCGCTCCAGCTCATCGGCCCACGCGTCGCCCTGGGGCCACTCCAGGGACGCGTGGCGGATGGCTGTGCAGCCTGGGGGACACGGTGGCACTCCACGGCAGAGGATCCATCGCCGTGGCAGACGGAGACGCAATGGCGGGAGCTTTTGGGGTCGACGGCGACGGGCATTAAATGCCCTTGTCCCCCACTGTTAAAGTAGGTATAGACCACTGTTCTGTACTGTAGCTCCACTGTTCCCGCACTATTACAACTACCACCTCTTTTACATTTTTACCCCTTTCTCCTACGTTGACACCTGTCGGTGACCCCTTGCACTATAAAAGGAGGCCCATGCACAACGTGGAGGGGGTTCGAAACCTAGATCATTCTCACGCTCGTGTAGCTGCTTCTCCAAGCTCCGAGCGCCCAAACTCAATACACAACCAAGCAGGAGTAGGGTTTTACGCATCCGTGCGGCCCGAACCTGGGTAAAAACTGCCCGCGCGTCTGCCTCGATCTGCTCTTCGTGCTCCCTCCGCCCTCGTACCGCACAGACAAGGGGCTCCGGTCCCATAGGTGTTCGTGGTGGACAGTTTCCCCCGACAAGGTCCTTGGCGCCCCACCCATGTATGGATACAATAGGGTGTTAGGCCAACTCTCGCGAAGAAACGGTGATCAAAGAAAATACAAAAATCAACCTAGAGTCCGAATTGATCGAGACTCTCAAAGCAAGTGAGAACAAGCACCGATTTCGTCGTTTTCATAGGCGTTGGAAAGCTATTGGGGAATTGAGGTGATAGGACTTCTAGTTTTTATGATCTGGAGGATTTTACATACATGCACACACAGGATCACGTGCGTGGAAATTTCTGAGCCCAAAAAGGGTCGTCTTGGCCCTCAAAAATGGCCTGCAGGATTGGAAAAAATGAAAGTTATCGCAATTACAGCTCAAATTTTGATGAGCCGGCATATCACTTTGGTGTTCAGGTCCTGGGCGCCCCACCCATGTATGGATACAATAGGGTGTTAGGCCAACTCTCGCGAAGAAACGGTGATCAAAGAAAATACAAAAATCAACCTAGAGTCAGAATTGATCGAGACTCTCAAAGCAAGTGAGAACAAGCACCGATTTCGTCGTTTTCATAGGCGTTGGAAAGCTATTGGGGAATTGAGGTGATAGGACTTCTAGTTTTTACGATCTGGAGGATTTTACATACGTGCACACACAGGATCACGTGCGTGGAAAATTCTGAGCCCAAAAAGGGTCGTCTTGGCCCTCAAAAATGGCCTGCAGGATTGGAAAAAATGAAAGTTATCGCAATTACAGCTCAAATTTTGATGAGCCGACATATCACTTTGGTGTTCAGGTCTGTCGGTGTACTAAGGTAGGGGTACCCTAGTACCCCAACTTGTGCACGGGCAGCGGCAGCTCCCCGCGGCAGGGTTCACCACGCGCTTGCCGGAGACCTTCCTGCCCCTTATCTAGCCATTCAAAAACAAAGTATACAAGACAGAAGACCAAGACCCCGGCAAGAGGAGCTTGCCGGGAAGGCCGTCCCAGGCTCGAGATTGCTTAACTAGCACGAGGCCCTGGCAAGGGGAGCTTGTCAGGACGAATAGAAGATTTTATCTTAGAAGACCCGGCAAGGGCTCGGGGAGCGGCAAGCTTCCGGGCCCGGCAAGGTCGAGATCCCCGGCAAGGTGCTTGCCGGGGGAGGTGCGCTGTGTGCCCGCGCTCCAGCTCATCGGCCCACGCGTCGCCCTGGGGCCACTCCAGGGACGCGTGGCGGATGGCTGTGCAGCCTGGGGGACACGGTGGCACTCCACGGCAGAGGATCCATCGCCGTGGCAGACGGAGACGCAACGGCGGGGGCTTTTGGGGTCGACGGCGACGGGCATTAAATGCCCTTGTCCCCCACTGTTAAAGTAGGTATAGACCACTGTTCTGTACTGTAGCTCCACTGTTCCCGCACTGTTACAACTACCACCTCTTTTACATTTTTACCCCTTTCTCCTACGTTGACACCTGTCGGTGACCCCTTGCACTATAAAAGGAGGCCCATGCACAACGTGGAGGGGGTTCGAAACCTAGATTACTCTCACGCACGGTGTAGCTGCTTCTTCAAGCTCCCGAGCGCTCAACTCAATACACAACCAAGCAGGAGTAGGGTTTTACGCATCCGTGCGGCCCGAACCTGGGTAAAAACTGCCCGCGCGTCTGTCTCGATCTGCTCTTCGTGCTCCCTCCGCCCTCGTACCGCACAGACAAGGGGCTCCGGTCCCATAGGTGTTCGTGGCCGCTTCGCCTCTACTCCTCCGCCACCACCAAGCTCTTCGTCCCCTTCCTTCCACCGCATCCGCCATGGCCCCAAAGACCGACAAGGCGAAGTCGGAGAAGTCCAAGCGGGAGAAGTCGGATCAGGCGGCGAAGCTCGCCGCGTACCGGAAGGAGCACATTGTCTTCGCGCCGAAGCTCGGCGTGCGGGAACTTTGGAACAAATATTATTTGTTCTGGGCCAAGGAGACCCCAGCGCACCCCCGCACGCGCGTCTACCCGGCCGTCGCCAAGGACCACTACCCCGGCGGGTATTACTTTTTCGCAGCCTTCTTCCACTGCGGTCTGTGCCCTCCCTTCTCAAACTTTTTCTGCGATATCATGAATACTTATGGCCTCCACCTCCTCGACTTCACTCCCAACGCCATCCTCACCATGTCCGTTTTCGCACACATGTGCGAAAACTTCGTAGGAATCCAGCCCAACGTAGCTCTCTTTAGGCACTTTTTCATCCCTAGAGTAGAGGCCGACGCCCCCCTCTCCGGAGGAATCTCTTGGGTGTTTAGGCTGAACAAGAAATTAGCCTACTTGCCGGGGGAGCTCCGCGGCAAGTGGGAAGAGTGGCGCGCGGAGTGGTGCTGGGTCGTCGAGGAGCGGCCGCAACACTTCACCGCGCCGCGCACATCGCCCATCGTGCGCGGCAGGGATTGGAGTAATTTCGATTCCGACGATACCAAGCTAGATATCGCTCTCGTCAGAATCCTCCGTCTTCGGATGGCGCCGCTGTCTGTCGCTGAAGTGGGCGCGGACTTTCTTCGTCGCCGGATCGCCCCCCTCCAAGACCGGAAAAGGCCGGCGTGGCAATACGGCGGCCCGGCAGACATCATGAGGCTGCGCCCCGGCCTCAATTTTAACTTCACAACACTCGAGCTGCGGGGTATGGTCAGGGAACTTTTCAAGTTCGACCCGGCACACCCCGAGTACTTCCGCGCTCCCCGGGGAGTGGTGCCGCTCTGCGCCAGCAGCGCCCGGGATCGCCTTGTCGCTATGATGCCCGCGTGCGACTCTCATGGATTGGAGCGCACGTGGATTGCGCCCAAGCCTATCGACGTCCTCGAGTTCTACGACAACCTTGCGGAGGTGTTGGAGAAGACGGACGATCTCAAGCTGCACACGCGGGCCACCACCGACCAAGAGATTGCTTACATGGCTTCACGCGCTGAAGAAGTCGCCGCAGCCGCGGCGGCGGGAAACTTTGGATACACACCCGCGGAGGCGGAAGCCGCGGATGCCTCCAGCCAGGCGGATAAGGAGGAGATTCGCAAGCTGCTAGAGCTTCCTCCCGACGCGCTCGCCGGGGTCCCCTCGCTGAGGCACTCCGGGATCAATGGGATCGCGACGGAGGCCGCGGCAATGGAGGGCACAGCCGGAGGAAGCAGGGGTGCCGCGAGGAGGGGAGGCGCCGGACGAAGCGGGGCCACCAAGGGGAAGGGGCCCGCAGTGCAAGGCGCTGGGGCCAGCGAACTGGCCGAGGGAGAGGAGGGGGAGGAGGAAGACACCGGCGGATCCACCGAGCTCTACGCCGACGACCTCTCCTCGTCGGAAAGCTCCCCGCCCCCGGCGAGCCCGAGGCAGTCCCCATTGAAGCGTCTCCGCAAGGCGGCGACGGGGGAGCAGGCGCGAGCGCCCCGGCAACAGCCAGCTCGCCGGGCAGCTCCCCGGCCGAGCCAAGACGTGCCAAGGGCGACCGGCGTGCCGGCCACGGCAGAGGCCCCGCGCGCGCGGACCACGACAGAGGCGTCCCGCAGGCCGGCACCGAGCCGGCAAGGATCTTCTCGGAGCGGAGCAGCCGCTCCGCCCACTTCTCGGGCGCCGGCCACCACAGGGGCTGGGCCTACGCAGCCCCCAGCCCCGGTGGCTCCGAAACGCGCGAGGGAATCTTCATCCTCCGCTCCTCGCGCCGACGCGCCCACCGTGGAGTTTGACTTCTCCGCGCTGAGCGAGGACGACGAGGAGGACCAAGAGTAAGGACCCGAGACCTTACTCCTTCTTGATTTTTATATCTCGATTGTTGCTGACGCTTGACTTTGCTTGTTGCTTGTGATTGCAGGACCTTGGAGCAGCGCGCGAAGAGGGTCAGGGTGCCCACAGTTGAGGTCGTAGAAGACCCATCCGTCGCGGAAGCAGGGATCGCACCGGAGCCGAGCTTGCCGGACCCGAGTGCCGCTCCGGGGAGTAGCCCCCAGCGCAGCCCCCAGCGTAAGTTAGAGGTTTACTGTCTTCGCTCGTCGGGGCGCGCTTAGGGCTTTGATCTCTCTTTCCCTTTTTTTTTTTTTGAATGTCTTGGTTCTTCTATCTTCTCTTGTGCAGAGGTGGAGCCGCAGCGGGAAGAGCGCCCGGAGACCGTCACCGAGGAGCCGCAGGCCCCGCCGTCCCCGGCAAGGCAAAACTCTCCGGCAAGGGAGAGCGCTCCGCCAAGGGCGGGTACTCCGCCAAAGCAGAGTACCCCGCCAAGGGCGAGCAGCCCGGCGAGGACGGCCACTCCGCCAAGGCCGAGCTCCCCGGCAAGGGAGCCCGCCGCAGAGGACGTCCGCCAAGGTACGTTCTGTACTTGGTTTTCTTGACTTTGCTTTTTTTTGGATCTTTGCTTGATTTTGAACTTCTTTTTCTTCTTCTAGATCTTCCTCCTCCTCCTCCCGCACCGATGGAGACCGAGGTCATCAATGTGGTAGCATACGTACCTCGCGTGCACCATTATGCCATTAAAATACCTTGGGCGGCGCTAGGGGCACACATCATATAAATAGTCCATAGTTCGGCTTGACCCTATTCGGACTCTAAAACACATCTTCCTTTTCGGGTTCGTTTAAAAGAACCTACATTACTTACAAGCGCCGTCATAATTCTCCTTCTCAAGGACACGTTACCAAGGAGAAAAAGGCGCAGACGTGTAGTAGGGCCACGTGTCTTTCTTTTAGATTCAGGCTCTGTGTAAACTTTTTTTCTCTTTTTCTCTTTTACTTTTCAGCATGTCAAGTGCTCGAGGCCATTATCGGCGTTATCTGTAACCTCACGGCTCTCCGTATTAAACGTGATATAAAAGAAGCACTTTGGTTCCAATTCGCTTGGATTTTTTCTATTTTTATCACCTGTATTCTGCACCCCCAAGTCAGATCACCACATATGCCTTAATACCTGGACTTAACACCAGGGGTTGTACCCAGCCTGGCACACCTCCCAAAAAGTCCGAACACCTATAGGGAATTGTTCGGTTTCCTAGATATTGCATTATATGCATTGGCTCTGAATCATGTCTTTGGTCTATAGTTGGGTTGCCCGACTCCTGTGCTTGCCACCTTATGTTCCTCTTTGTTCGGCTAAGGTAGTAAAGGGAGAACTACTGCGATTGTACTTTTGGTTCTTCCGGTTAAGTATCTCAGTAGAGAAAGTAGAAAACTGACTGTCACGATGAGGCGAGAGCCGGTCAACCAATCCGGCGACCTAGTGTTATACTACGCTCGATAGCGATCCACTCCATGTTATACGAGGGACTGGTCTTCGCCGAGCCGCGTCAAAAGCACTGTAGTTCGAAAAGCCTTGTACGCACCAAGGGCTAGTACCTAGTCCCACTAGTCAAGCTCCTATGGCTAAGTGAAAGCAATAAAGTCGTATAGTATGATTGCCTAGTTTGCTCCGCATACACCTCCTATACGGACCAAGACGTTGGATAAAGATTGTCCATGCGTATTAACCGAACAGCCATGTAATATTTACATGGGGGCTGAAGCCGACGACTTGAAACTTTCAAATTTAAATGAACAGCCGCACAGGAGGACAATGTCGCTCACAAATATAGAAGCGCAAAATTTATATACATCGGCACATAGGCTTAGTCCTTACAACCCGAATACAATCACTCAAATATTATATCCTTTGAGCACTGTCCCTCTACAAGGCGGGCTCCTTCTAGGACGTCGTCAAAGTACCGTTCCAGCTTGCGGTGATCCTTGCTCTCTGGAGGGCCAGTAGTGGCTATGTCCATGGCTTTCATCTTTGCCCAATGCACCTTCACGCGGGCAAAGACATCCGAGCACCCTCTATGCAGGCCAAGCGCTTAATAGCGTTGACCCACGGACTCACTTCGATGAGATTCTTCACCAATCCGAAGTAGCTACTTGGGATTGGATCAGCGGGCCATAGCCGGACTATCAAGTCCTTCATGGCCGTACTCGCCATGTTGTGCAGCTCGACTAGCTGCTTCATTTGGTCATTAAGGGGCATCAAATGGTTTGGCGCAAGGAATTGCGACCAAAACAACTTCTCCGTGTTGTTCCCCTCCTGAGCTCAGAAGTATTGGGCGGCATCGGTGATGCTCCTCGGGAGATCCGCAAACACGCCTGGAGAACTCCACAATCGTGTCAGCCCAAGATACCTCTGACCTCCGAAGATGCACTGCAAGAGAAAAACCTTACTAGCTGCTATTTGACGCGCTTGTTTTATCTCCTCCTGAGCACTACGCGATTCAGTCTGCGCCTCCTTGGTAGCATTAACTGCTGCAGCAAGTTCGGATGCTTGTTCCGAATTTGCCTGCTCCAATGCATCGCATTTGCGAATCGCATCTTGTAGCTCGACCTCAACTTCGGTCACCCGAGCCTCGTGCTGTTGACGCAAGGCCTTCTTGGCCTCCAGGTCGGTAGTCGCTTTATCAGCGACTGCCTTGCTCGCTCTGGCCTCCTCCTTGGCCGTCGCAAGCTCGCCCTTCAAGGCCTCGATCGTAGCTGCATCAGCTATTTCACGAGAACACATAACAAAAAGTTAGCTCACGATCACACATATAGTGTGTTAAACTTAGATTTCCTAAACCCGCATACCTTGCGTTTCATCAAAATGCTTGTTGACGCGGTCGAGATCTCCATCAGCTATTTTAAGCTTCCGATTTAACTCGGAAACTTCTGCGGCTTGGGCAGTTGCCACCACTAAGGAAGCCTATTCAAAACACAAAGTGCACACTTCAGCCCTCTAATATGCTATAACATGGATACTTCGTGTGATTCTGTCTAGAATCAAACAAAGCATCAGGGGCTACTATATATATATATATATATATATATATATATATATATATATAGGGTGGGTCTATTCTCATAACACCCTTAAGAGTCTTATTCTCCTAACAAATATTCTTATTCTGCTAACACTTAAGCACATGTCCCTTACGCCTCAAGCGAACCGCAGCAGAAACCTCCCACACCCATCACCACCACGCCCCGCACCTTATCCACCCCACCTCCACCTTCTTCCCCATGCCGCCACCTTCCCTGCCGATGGCCAACTCCCCTCCGCCGCTCCCACGTCCCTCCCAGCCCCGTCCACGCGAACTCCAACCTCCCGCAGCCCCAAGCTCCCTCACCGCCTGGCCAAATCCTCCCTCTCCGTCACCACCTTCCTCGCCATGACCGGCGCGCCCCACAACAGCTGGCCGAGCCTGCCCCGCCCACCTACCTGGCGATGAGAACAGGCTGTTCCGGCCTTGCCGAGCCGCCGGACGGTCCCGCTCCTCCTACACCCACCCACCCCACGTTGCCGCCCCTCCCCCAATTTGGAACGAGCCAACCCCACCCCGACCACGGCCACTGCCCCGACCCACGATGGTCGGCCTCCACGGCAACGACCCCGCTACGGTGATATTTCCTTATTTTGCGACGGGGTTCGATCGCCCCAATGCTGCAGTGCGGTTCCTCGGCATTCAGTTCGAGCCGCGACGAGCAGTGGGGGAGAGATGGCGCTTGGGGCCGCCTCCCTGGTCCTCCCCGGCGGTGTTGGCATGGCAGGGCTCTCCGGCGGCTGGCTCAGGTGATATTTCCTTCTTATGCCCCCTCCCCTGACCATCTAGAATGAGGTGGCTGCCCATGTTTGTCACTGCAGTCCGCACGGTGGCCGTCCGCAGGACATCGCCGACAAGTCGGATCCAAGGGCACACCGCACCCGTGCAGTCCCCTGTGTGGGTGCACGCAGCACGCCGATACTCCCCTTCGCAGTCCATAATGTGGGTTCAGCCCACAACGGCATGCACCTCTGCCCACGGGCATATGCAGTACGCGATGACGAGCATATATGCATGGTTTCGGGAGCAAAACATGACGGTTCAGCCCATGGTCGACTCCGATGGACTACTTTGGTCGCCGTCTTGCTGCAGTTTTGCTATTGCACAAACATGCGGTTCAATAGCGTCAGTGGGGTCGCGTGGGGAGGATGACTACACACCATCAATAGGTGGTGTTTGCGAACAATCGAGAGTCCCAATTCATTTTTGGAAAAAAATTGTTTGAGACTTGTTATGTTAACTGCAGAAGCTTGTTAGTAAATTAGTTACCCTAATGCAGTTCATTGCAAATCTGAAGTGTCTCAGTTTGTAGGCAAGCAAGACAAAAAAAATCCATGAGAGGTTCACTTCTTTTCCAGACGTGGTTTGCTTCATATATGTAGCGACCGAAAACACAAATATGTAAAGTAAAGTGTACAAAAAAGAATGTAGTTAACTTTGCCTTGTGACTCAATAACAACACTGGCAGCGTGTTTGGTCCTTGGATGTGGTTTACTTTTGAGAGCAACAGCACAAAAAAGTAATGCGGTTCACTTGGTGATCAAAAAAATAAAAACACATCGGAAAAGCAGCTCACTTCTCAAACATGAAAATGCAAAAAAAAAAAAAGCGGAATCTCAAAAAAAAAATTTGTTACCAAAACAACACAAAAAGAGTAATGCGGTTCACTTCGTGATCAAAAAACAAAACACACATCGGAAAGCAGCTCACTTCTCAAACACTTCTCAACGCGCGCAAAAAACAACACAAAAAGAGTAATGCGGTTCACTTCGTGATCGAAAAACAAAACACACATCGGAAAGCAGCTCACTTCTCAAACACTTCTCAACGCGCTGCAGTTCGTAGTCAGCCGCACGATTTTCAAATTTAACTAAAAACCGTAACGAATCTCAAAAACATTTCAACATATGAAAGTTGCGCCTCGTTCGTAGCTTTCCAACGGTATATTACACGCCTTGTTCCGACAAACGGTTAAAAAACTAGAGTGAAAACAGTACCGAAAATTTGAAAAAATTCGAAAAAAACAATTCCGCGATTTAGTAAATTCAAAACTGCTCTTAAACCGTAGCGAATTAGAAAAAATAATAGATACGAAAAAGATGCGTGGCAACGATACCTTTCCAACGGTGTATTATATGTTTCGTTCCGACGAGCGGTTTAGAAAAAAAGCCAAAAAACGCTCGCTGCCATTCGTTGTGAGCCGCACGATTTTCGAAACTGCTCTTAAACTATGATGAATTTGGAAAAGTGTTCAACATGGCAAATATGCGTCTACTCTATATCTTTTCAACGGTATATTACACGCATAATTCCGATAAACGGTTAAAAAACTAGAGCAAAAAAGGTACCGAAAAAACAACACGTACAGTTTTTTCAACATGAAGTTCGCTGGTCTCTGTGGTGCGGTGCGTTTAGCTCTCCAATGCAATTTTGCAATGCAGTTCGGAAGTGTTATGAGAATATTATTCTCATAATGTTATGAGAATAGACCGGCTGTATATATATAAGGTGGGTCTATTCTCATAACACCCCTTAAGACCTTATTCTCATAACAAAGGCCTTATTCTCATAACACCCACCCCAGCCGGCCAGCCCCACGCACCACACCCCACCGAACCCACCTTCTTCCCCGGCTCCACCCATCTATCCTTGATGCCCACCTCCCGACCGCCACCCACGCCCCAGCGCCATCACCCCCAATCCCCACCCCCACGAGCATGGCGCCCCGACAACCACCCGAGCCACCTGTCCCGGGCTGTGTCTCACGCCGGGGCGGACGACGACACAACCCTCCACCTCGTCTCCCAGGCCGTCGGCAGCCAAATCCGCCTTATCGCGGCCAGATCCGCGTCACCATGGGCGGATCCACCATCGTCCCCGAGCCCCAGCCTGCCCAGCAAGCAGATCGATAGTACCCCGGCCTCCCGCCCGCCGTGCCCCTGCTCCTCACCGCACCAGCAAGGATCGTCCGAGCCACCACATCCCACTGCGCGCGCCACCACTTCTCCGGGCTCGCCGGTGCTCCACCCCTCCCTAGATCCGTCTGGCGTGCACCGGATCAGCCGAGCCACGAACGTATCAGTCGCCATCCACGGCCATCACGCCACCCCTCACCTCCCTTCCCTCTTTCCCAGGCCATGCGCCCCTCCACTGCCATCGACGGCGAGGTTAACGGCTGAGGCCGTGGCCACCATGTGTGTCTGCAACAGCGAGATCCCACCCCCGGATGCACTGCAGTTCAGTTTTGGTGTTCGCCACTGTCCTCCGACGGGCGTGTATGCAGTGCGGTCCGGCGGTAGGGTAGCAGCCGCTCGACTCCGGGCATACCTGCAGTCCATAGTATGGGCGCCTGCAGCTCTCTCCTTCTCGTGGAAGTACACCACCAGAAAAAGGTGCCCAGATGTGGGCGAGGTCCAATCCTTCGAACTCCCTGCGCCTCCTTCCTTCTTCTGAAGTTGTTGGTCATCGGCGTGGTGCTGCACCAGGCGACGTTGCCGCTGGATGGTTTGTCGCGCGGGGCGCACATCGTTCTCTTCTGCAGTCCAGCGCTCGTGGCGTTGGAGTCCGCATTGTGCAATCCTGCAGCTCGGCCCCTCGCATGCATGCATTTCATGTTTTTCCTGATTTTTGATTGCTAGTGGACTGCAAGCACGGTGGGCAAATACAGATGAGAGGGAATTCAATGAAGGATGCAGGAGGTGATAGCATAAAAAAACAGAAAAAAGGGAACTACAGATGAAGTTCTGTGCCTAGTGTAGTCCTGAGATGTTTCTGCAGTACCAATGTCTTATAAATTTGTATGAAAAACACACAAAAAGTAGTTCTCTCCAATTTGTGTAGTAGCTCATTACCCCCTATGTATGAAGTGCAATATTTTTCGTCTGTTTCAGAAACCAGTCGATTACATCAAAACACATGCAATGCGTTTGGTCCTCCGATGTGGTTCACTTTTGAGAGAGATGTTGTTCACTCGCGCCTAGCATGAAAGATGTGAAATTTTTTAGCGAAACAAACAAAATAGTAATGCGGTTCACTTCGACATATGACGCGTTTCACTTCTCCTCGTCTCTGCAGTCCACTCTCGTTCATAAAAAATGTTGAAAAAAAGACAATAAAAACTCGTCTGAGAAATTTTACGTCCAACAAAAGAATTCATGAAGTTCACTTGCCCGTCTGATGCAGTGCGGTTTTCTATTGGATGAGGTTCACTCGTCGATTTGGGTGCCGCAAAAATAGAGTACCCCCATTTTCGTAATTTTAAAACTGCTCTTCAACCGTAAGGAATTAGAGGGCACATTCTGCATGAAAAAGTTGCGTCTCGATGATATCTTTCCAACGGCGTATATGTTGAATCATTTCGACCAGCGGTTCGTTTAAATTTTGCCAAAAACTACTGCTGCCCCTCGTAGTCAGCCACACGATTTTCAAAATTCACTAAAAACCGTAAGGAATCTCAAAATCATTTCAACATATGAAAGTTGCGCCTCGTCCATAGCTTTTCAACGGTATATTACACGCCTTGTTTCGACAAAAGGTTAGAAAACTGGAGTGAAAACAGTACCGAAAATTTGAAAAAATTCGAAAAACAGAATTCCGCGATTTAGTAAATTTGAAACTGCTTTTAAACCGTAACGAATTAGACAAAAAAATTATATATGAAAAAGATGCGCGCCGACGATATCTTTCTAACGGTGTATCATATGCTTCATTCCGACGAGCGGTTTAGAAAAAAAAACGCTCGCTGCCATTATTCGTCGGTCGCACCGTTTTCAAAACTGCTCTTAAACCGTGTGGAATCTCGAAAAGTGTTCAACATGGCGAAGTAGCGAATAATCCATACCTTTTCAAAGGTATATTACACGCATTGTTCCGACAAACGATTAAAAAATTAGAGCAAAAAAGGTACCGAAAAAACAACATGTACAGTTTTTTCAACATGAAATTCACTAGTCTGTGTGTTGCAGTGCCCTCGTGTTATGCGTGTAGTGCAGAAGTGTTATGAGAATATTATTCTCATAATGTTATGAGAATAGACCGGCTATATATATATATATATATATATATATATATATATATATATATATATATATATATATATATATATATATATATATATAATAAAAAAGTTTTCTTTAAAGAACATTACATCGCATAACTCAAAGCCTATTAGTAGGCCGTTGAAGGCTTCGTTCAGTCCGCCTTTGATAGACTGAATCTTCCCCATGATCGCACTCATCAGAGTGCAGTGTTCCTCAACAATGGAACCACTTTGCTGTGCTCCCTCCAGAGTGTTCGGCGCCTCCGGATTGACGGCAGGCGCCGCAGGAGCAGTGGCTCCCTCCCCCATCGCGAGGGGCTGGTCTCTTGATTCCAGAGCCGCACTAGACTCTAGAATAGTGTTCGGCGGGGCCCCGGATTGTTTGGGGCCCCCGTCTTTGGTTACCATGGGGATCGCTCCCCCTTGGTCGACCGCGGCCGAGGGATTGACCTTGGCCGCCCTTTTGTCCGCCCCACTCCCACCTGCTGGAATAGGGAGAGTTTGTAGAGAGGATACCTTGGTATCCCCTATGGTGGGCGATGAGCTCCGTGGAGGCGTATCGCTCTCCATCTCTCCAGACGCTAGAGAATTCCCCGAGGACAGTGAAGCCACAGGGATGTCGTGTGGAGGGCTATATAAAGGTAAAATGAATATTAGATGCTGAAAAGGAAAAATATCCTAATCTAAGCAGTTTAAATACTTAAGATTCGGCCAGGGGCCTCATCCTGGGCTGAACCCGATAGCTGTGTTCGAACGATGAGTCTGAACTAACAGGAAGAGTCAGCTTCTTCCTGGGCACGGCCTTGCCTACGTCAGCAGGGGCCGCTCTTTTCCTCCCCTTTGCCAGGATGGGGGAAGTCTTCTTCTTCTTCTTCTTCCTTCTCTTCTTCTTTGGGAGAGAGTTGGGAGCCCGTTTCTTCGCACCTTGTGTCCGCAGGGCCAGCAGGGCGGGGGTCGCTCTTGACCTCCTTGCCCTTCTTCTTGGCCTTCTTCTCCGGCACCTTGTACGGCGCCGGGATTAGCATCGCCGTCACACGAGGCATCTCTGGGTCCTCTAGTAGGGGAGCCAGATTCTTGATCCACTCTGCCTTTTTCGTAAAGGCCTGGATAGAACGCAGAAACTCTAACTCATGTTATTATTATAGCAGGGAAGGAGTATATATTCGGCAGAAATCTCAATTACCTCTGATGTGGTGAGCGCATTACTGAAGCCCCTGTCCTCCATCTCTGCTAGCCACCCCTTCTGGGCCTTGAAGAGGTGCTTCTAGATGTCTTCGTGTGTGGTGCCGAAGATGTGCTTCAAGGGCCGGGATCCTTCAGGATTGAACTCCCATAAATAGGAGTCCCAGCGTTGACAGAGAAGGACAAGACGAGCTAGCATTACCTGAACCACATTTGTGAGTTGGGTGCCCTTGGAAATCATACCAGAGATGCGGCTTTGGAGTGCCAGCACCTCCGCCTCAGATCCCCAATCTGGACTCTTGTCGGTCCAAGAGGTTAGCCTCTCCGGGGGTTCCAGATCTGAATGCGGGTGCAGCCACCCACTTGGTGTCACGGGGCTCAGTGATATAAAACCACTCCTACTACCAAATTTTGTTCATCTCCACGAACGCCCCCTTTGGCCAAGTGGTGTTTGGGAGTTTGCTTATCATGGCGCCCCCGCACTCCGTGTGCTGCCTGTCGACCACCTTCGGCTTCAAATTGAAAGTTTTTAGCCATAGGCCAAAGTGTGGGGGACTCGGAGGAATGCCTCACATACCAATATGAACGCGGATATATGAAGAATTGAATTCGGGGCTAGATCATGGAAATCTAGCCCATAGAAAAACAAGAGGCCCTGTACAAAGGGGTGGAGAGGAAATCCTGATAACCCACAAGTATAGGGGATTGTTTAGAGCCTTTTTCGATAAGTAAGAGTGACGTACCCAACGAGGAGCTAAAGGTAGAATAAATATTCCCTCAAGTTCTATCGACCACCGATACAACTCTACGCACACTTAACATTTGCTTTACCGAAAACAAGTATAAAACTAGGAGTACTTTGTAGGAACTTGAAATAGGTTGCAAGACAATAAAAGTAGTGTAGTAGCAAGCTTTTTGTATCACAAGAGAATGATTTGTCCATAGGCCATCAACTACGTTACTAGATTGATAGCAAGTTTATATGTGGGAGAGGCTACTGCTAGCATATCGTCCCTTACTTGGAATTCTATGCACTTATGATTGGAACTCTAGCAAGCATCCGCAACTACTATCGTTCATTATGGTAAAATCCAACCATAGCCTTAAGATATATTGGCCCCCCTTCAATCCCATATGCATCAATTTCTATGCCAGGCTGAAGCTGTTGTCACCCTTGCCCTCATAGTCCTATCAGCATACAACTAACCCTATGGTGTGATGCACACACGCGCTCATATGATGGGCACCAAAGGACAGCAACATAACCACAAGAAAATTAAACCAACCATAGCAATTTCATCGATAAGCCCGTAGGACAAAACAGATCCACTCAAACATCATAGGATAGCCAAATATCATTGGGAAATCATATATGGGTTGAGCACCATGTTTAAGTAGAGAATTACAGCGGGAATAGAGAGTTTACACCGCTGCATAGAGGGGGAGAAAGTTGTTGTTGACGGTAGATAGATTGTTGATGTAGATCGCCGTCTCGATCGTTGCCCCGATGGCACTTCAGCGCCACCGTAAGCGAGGGGGGAGAGCCCCCCTTCTTCTTCTTATTCCTTGGCCTCCTCCCTTGGTGGGAGAAGGGTTCTCCCTCTAGTCCTTGGTCTCGATGGCATGGGAGGGGCGAGAGCCCCTTCGAGATTGGATATGTCTCTCTATCTTTCTCTGTTTCGCGTTTCCCAGATATGGCTGAAAACTGTTTCTTATATTCTCGAAGATCCGTAACTCCGATTGCGCTGAGATTTTTACACGATTTTTTCCTGGATATAAGCTTCCTTGCACCTGAAGTACAGCTCCAACCGACGTTCCAGGTGGGCATAAGACACCACGACACGCTAGGGGCCTCTGGCGCGCCCTGGTGTATTGTGGGCTGTGTGGGCCTCCATTTACGTAGCTTCCACCTCCCAAAAATCACATATATTCCAACATAATGCTCCGTGAAACTTTATTGCATTTGGACTTCGTTTGATATGGATACTCTGTGATACAAAAAAATATGCAGAAGACATGAACTAGCACTGGGCACTGGGTAAGTAAGTTAGTCCACATAAATCATATAAAAAGTTGCCAAAAGTATGTGAAAGTTGTATAATATTGGCATGAAACAATCAAAAATTATAGATACGACAGAGACGTATCAGCATTCCCAAGCTTAATTCCTGCTCGTCCTCGAGTAGGTAAATGATAAAAAAGATAATTTTTGATGTGGGATCCTACCTAGCATAAACTTGATCATAAATCTAATCATGGCATGAATATTAAGACATGAGTGATTCAAAGCAATAGTCTATAATTTGAAATAAAGACATCAATACTCGGGCATCCCGACAAACAATCATGTCTTTCAGAATATAAAATGCTAAAGAACGTTATCCATACAAAATCATATAGTCTTGTCATGCTCTGTTTTCCAGCTCAAAGTATAAATCATGTACTACCATGGTGTCAGCCAAGCAATTGGTTCATACTTTTTAACGCGCTTCAGCATTTTCAACTCTCACGCAATACATGAGCGCGAGCCATGGATATAGCAATATAAGTGGAATAGAATGTGTTGGTAGTAGACAAAAGAAGGGAAGAAAGTCTCACATCAACTAGGCAAACTAATGGACTATGGAGATGTCCATCAATCGATAACAATGTGAGGAGTAGGGATTTCCATGCAACAGATGCAACTAAGAGCTATAAATGTATGAAAGCTCAATATGAAACTAAGCGGGTATGCGTCTAATCCTATGAAAAATTCCCACTAGTATATGAAAGTGAAAGCATATGAGACTCTCTATATGAAAAACGTGGTGCTACTTTGAAGCACAAGTGTGGTATTTGCATGCCCCTTCTCTTCTTTTCTCTTGTTTTTGTTTTTGGTGGGCTTCTTTGGCCTTTTTTTATTTGGGCTTCTTTGGCCTCTTTTATTATTTTTAAAATCCGGAGTCTCATCCCGACTTGTGGGGGAATCATTGTCTCCATCATCCTTTCATCATGGGGGCATTCTCTAATAATGGATAATGATGATCATCACACTTCTATTTACTTATAACTCAAAAGAAATAAAAATTACAACACGATACGTATGACATAGCATGACTCTAAATGAATGCCTCTCGCAGTGTACCTGGATATGCAATGATCTAGCATAACAAAGATATCAAAAAACGGACAAGCCATGAAAATATCGTGCTAGCTGTCTTACGATCAGGCAAGGCAATATGAAAATCAATGCTCAAGTCAACTATATGATGGAAGTGTATGGCAATATATCTTGGAATGGCTATGCAAATGCCATAATAGGTAGGTATGGTGGCTGTTTTGAGGAAGGTATAGTAAAGTTTACGCACCGGCAAAAGTTGTGCGACACTAGAGAGGCTAGCAATTATGAAAGGGTGAGAGTGCATATGATCCATGGACTCACATTAGTGATAAAGAAATCATATATTTATTGCAAAATTTTATTAGCCCTCGAAGCAAAGTAATACTACGCATGCTCCTAGGGGGAGGGTGGTAGGAGTTAACCATCGCGCGCCCCTGACCTTCACACAAAGATTGGAAAATCAAGGATAAATTGTGCTCCAACTTCTCGGCATAACGAGAGACTATACGCGCATGCTTCGGGAATCACAAACCTTAACACCAATATCTTACTAAACACGATCATCCACTAGTACCTCCCACATATTATCAACTCTATATCGCAAAACTATTGCAAGGAATCAAACATATCATATTCAGTGATCCATAAGTTTTATGTAGGATTTTATGACAAACCATGCAATTGACCAATTCTTGTTGATTCTCTAAATAGATATAAGTGAAGCATGAGAGTTTAATTCTTTCAACAAAAGAACATGCTCTGCCAAATATAAGTGAAGCAGGAGAGCATTCTACGAACATTGATTTTCTATGTGAAGAGAAACAGGCAATCCAAACTTCAAATGATATAAGTGAAGCACATGAAGCATTCTATAAAGCCATACTCAAAAGATAGAAGTGAAGTGCAAAGAGCATTCTGCAAAACAACCAAGGACTATCTCATACCAGCATGGTGCATTATTAAAATAAAAATAAAAGGCACACGACGCTCCAAGAATTTACGCATATCATGTGAACGAAACGAATCTGAAAACATACCAATATTTGTTGAAGAAAGATGGGATGCCTTCCGGGGCATCCCCAAGCTTAGACGCTTGTGTAACGCCCCGGACACACCCGCCGGTGGTCGTTACTCCTGGCGGGATCTAGACTGGCCTCACAAATCAGTACTAGTCTTTTCTGCGCACTTTGTCCTCACTCATGCGCACCCGGGAGCAACTTCCCGGTCGGTCACCCATCCTGAAACTACTCCAAGTTGAGCACGCTTAACTTTGGAGTTCTATCCGAATGGGCTCCCGGAAAAGAAGGAATTCCTTATTGATATGAGTAGTCTATTATCCCTAATAAGCCAGGCCATCACATACACCCTCACTCAGAGGAACCGACGTCCTCGTCGGGCCACAGGAACGTTCCCTCTTGGCACAACCGTCTGTGCTTCCAGGACATCACATGTGCCATGTCGTGTGCCACGACGGGTCACAAATGTCATGCACAACATGACTGCAAACTATCTGCAAACATCCGTGTAACCGCGAGGGTCGGCTCTGATACCAACTTGTAACGCTCCGGACACACCCGCCGGTGGTCGTTACTCCTGGCGGGATCTAGACCGGCCTCACAAATCAATACTAGTCTTTTCTGCGCACTTTGTCCTCACTCGTGCGCACCCGGGAGCAACTTCCCGGTCGGTCACCCATCCTGAAAATACTCCAAGCTGAGCACGCTTAACTTTGGAGTTCTATCCGAATGGGCTCCCGGAAAAGAAGGAATTCCTTATTGATGTGAGTAGTCTATTATCCCTAATAAGCCAGGCCATCACAGCTTGAGTCTCCTAGAATATTTACTTGGGGTGCCTTGGGCATCCCCAAGCTTGAGCTCTTGCCTCTCCTCCTTCTCCTCACATCGAGACCTCCTCGATCTTCGAACACTTCATCCACACAAAACTTAATTGAACTTTTAGTGGCGGGGTTAGTGCATATGATCAATGAAATCCCATCATGTACTGCTCTAACATTATTGTATAATTATAAACAAACATTACCCACTTTATGCTATCACAATTCTATGGGCCCAAATCAAGGAGGCTTCAACAAGAATTCAAACATACGCAAATAATGAAGCTATAAGAGCAATCTGTGAAAACAGGACAGTCTGTAAAGATTTCAACATTCGCCATACTTCTGTAACTATAAAAATTCTGAAAAATAGGAAAAATAAACATTTTGTATAGAAAGACTATGCAAAAAGTTTCAGAATCGTTTGACATTCCAGTAAAAGATGTAAAATCGCACACTACAGCCAAAGTTCCTGTTTTTGCACCGCACAAACCAACAAGCAATTTAATCGTCCTAAAGGAAACTCTTGGCACATTATTTTAATAATACAATGGAATTGTACAAGGGGATAATTATTTTTGTTGAGAAGTTTTTGTAATTCAAGATTTGCAAAGTTTCCATGAGCATGTACAAATTTAAGGAGCTCCCCCACTTAACAATGCTTGTCTCTCTCACTTTCACTTTACTTTTTGAAAAAGTGTTAGGTTCCCCTCTATTTTTTGTTTTTTAAACTATATAAATGCACTCAACAGAAATAAATGACTCTTTTTTAAAACTTCTGGTTTGTCTCCCTGGCAGCGCTTTCTTTAAAGCCATTAAGCTAGGCATAAAGTGCTCAAGTAACGAATCCACCCGGATCCCAAGGTATATCAAAGCCAATTTGAATCAACAATGATTTTGCATTTAGTAGTGAGCACAAAGCAACATATATCAAGCAATTACAAAGTCAACTCTATTCCTATGCATCGGCATGCCATAAAAGAACAATTCATACACATCAAGTAAAGACCAACGCATAGTATAAACAGTTTCTTGCAATTTTATCGTGTTGGAAACATAGAGATGCGGAGATGTAGTTCCTCTCTCATATTAATTGCAAGTAGGAGGAGCAAGCACATGCATATTATTTTCATCCAAATCATGATGTGCAACGGTAAAAGGCAACCCATCAATATAATCCTTAATAAGTGCAAACTTCTCTGATATAGTGTAGTTGGGAGAATTAAAAAAGATAATAGGACTATTATGTGTAGGTGCAATAGCAACTATCTCAAGTTTAACATAAGGAACTATAGCAAGTTCATCTCCATAAACATAATTCATATTGGCATGTCGGTGTACTAAAGTAGGGGCACCTTAGTATCCCGAACTTGTGCACGGGCAGTTGCAGCATCCTGCGGCAAGGCCTGCCGGGCGACCACCGAGGTCCTTTATGATTCCTTTGGAGCCATTCAAGAACAAAGTATCCAAGGCAAGGAGACAAGGCCCCGGCAAGAGGAGCTTGCCGGGAAGGCCACTCAAGGCACAAAGCCACTCAAGGCACAAAACCACTCAAGGCTCAAGACCCTGGCAAGAGGAGCTTGCCGGGAAGGCCCTCCGAGGCATCTCAAGAAACTTGCTGCGATGCGCCACGCGTCCCGGCAAGGCCCGGTGAGCGACAAGCTCCCGGAAGCGACAAGATGGCAACCGCGGCAAGACGCTTGCCGCCGCAAGCTTCCACTCAGTACCCGCGCTCCAGCGCATCCACCCACGTGTCGCTCTGGGACCATCCCAGGCACATGTGGCGGAAGGCTGTGCAGCCAGGGGTACAAGGTGGCAAGCAGCGATGACAAGGCTACCGTCGTGGCGGACAGTGGCGCCCCTGACGGCCACTTCTTGCATTGTTTGGGCGACGGCGACGGGCATTTAATGCCCTTGTCCCCTGCCGTCAGGGTTAGGTATGGAACACTGTTCCAACTACCACCCTTTTTACACTTTTACCCTCATATGCGTTGCCACCTGTCGGTGACCCCTTGAGCCTATAAAAGGAGGCCAATGCTCAACGTAGAGGGGGTTCCAATTCCGGTTAGACATTCGAACACTCTCACGCTCGGTCTCGAAGAGTACTGTAGCTTCCAACGCTCCCGAGCCAAGAACTCAATACAAATCAAAGCAGGAGTAGGGTTTTACGCATCTGTGCGGCCCGAACCTGGGTAAACTGCTCGTGTGCTCGCCTCGATCCGCTCTTCGTGCAATCTCCGCCCCCTTGCCGTACCGAAAAGGGGCTCCGTCCCCATAGGTGTTCGTGGGTGGATCAGTTTCCCCGACATCCTTGGCGCGCCAGGTAGGGGCTGCGTCGAGATTGTGTGAACCTGATCCGGCGTTCACACGAGCTAGAGCTTCATTATCATCATCAACATGCCGCCGAAGAAGAAGGCTTCGGAGGCAGCTGGTCCGTCCGCGTCAATCCCACCACCACCGGAGCCAACGGCTGGTGGGGTAGACGTCGGCGGAAGAATGGACGCCGACGAGGGAACTCACGGTGCAGCCAGGTCCAAGGGCAAGGCTGGCGTAGCCTGCTCCCATGACGACCGGGCGCACTCCAAGACCTCGGCATCCGTGCATGCACCGCGTCCGTCTCAGGAGGCGCAGGACCGGCAGCGTCGTGGTACTCACGGTACCATACGCTTGCTGGGCCAAGAACAAGCTGGTGGGTCCCGGGACGCTCAGGACCAGCGTGCACGCCAACACGCCGGCACGAGCAAGGCACGGTCGCCTGGACGGGATACTGCTCCTTCTAACATAGTTAGAAGTCCAAGCATATCCCGC
The DNA here is from genome assembly GCA_902687465.1 of Secale cereale. Lineage (NCBI taxonomy): Eukaryota > Viridiplantae > Streptophyta > Magnoliopsida > Poales > Poaceae > Secale > Secale cereale. Next base: position 640,513,740 of record LR738710.1, read on the forward strand.
TCCTCGCACCGTTCGCCACCGCTACCCGCCACTCCAGCAGAAGCTCTGGCAGCTCAACTGCTTCTAGACTTCCCTCCAGCGGTAGACAAGGCCGACGACTGGAGGGCCACCATCCAGAGTCTCATCGCCTTCGCCAACGGCGACACCCCGCGGCAACCGAGCACATCGCAGCCGCGGCAAGTCAGCCAGGCGCGGGCCGATGGCGACAAGACCGGTGGGGGTGCAACCACCGTGCACTCTCCGCCCCGACGGCCAAAATCGCCGACTCGCCGGATCAACATCGACGACGACTCCACTGCGTCATCCGATCCACAAGCTCGTCGCGATCAGCGCCAAGTTCTTCAAGATCGACAACAAGAAGATGCTCGTACCCGCATCGAGCGCCGAAGAGAAGCGCGGCGTCAATCAGACCAGCGCGCTGGGCCCGCTGTCGACATGCATGCGCCAGGGGGACCAGGCGACTTGCCGTACGCGGTAGGTTGTCCTGCGTTCACTCGTGAGCTGCGGCAAGTCCAGTGGCCCAACATGAAAAACTTCAAATCACATGTGCCAGAGAAGTACGACGGCAAGACGCATCCGTCGGAGGTCCTCAGCATCTACACCATCACGGTGCAAGCTGCCGGGGGACGAGACGACAAGATCATCGCCAACTACTTCCCGCTGGTACTCAAACCCAACGTCAGATCCTGGCTCATGCACTTGCCGGACAACTCCATTTCTTCTTGGGCAGACCTGTGCCATCAGTTTCTCGGCACCTTTACGGGCAGCCACAAACCCCATGGCCAAGAGAGTGACCTTCACCTGCTCGCTCAGAAGGAAGGAGAACCCCTACGCAAATACATCCAGAGATTCAGCCGTGTTCAGCACAACATCCCAGACGTCCACCCTACCGCAGTTATCAGCGCGTTCCATCAGAACGTGTGTAACCGTAGGATGAGGGAGGAGATGGCGATGTGCAAGATCCGAGACGTCAGTGAGCTTTATGCCCTGGCCGACAAGTGTGCATGCGCTGAGGAGGGGAGGAAACTCCCCGGAGAGGATACAGGCGCAGGAGGGTCTGACAGTGAGGATGCCGCCCCGGCAAAGAAAAACCGGCGGCGGAACAACAGAAAGAAGAAAAACAAAGAGGTGTTAGTCGTTGAGCAGTCCGGTAACGGAGGTGGCGCCGACAAGGCCAAAGTTGGTAGCTCCGGCAAGGAGACTGCCGCATGCACCAACTGCCAAGCTGTGGCGGCCGCCGACAAGCAGGACGGCACCGACAAGTAGTACGGCAAGATCCACCGCACCAAGGGTCACGATCTCCAGAACTGCAAGAGGGTCGAGCAGCTTGTTGAACATCAGAAGGCTGAATACGAGCGGCGCGACAAGGAGAAGGCCCAAGGAGGTGAAGGAGGATCCGGCAAGAAGCGGCCATTCAACGGCCGGGGAGGACGCTGCGGCAAGGCCAAGCAGCGGCAAGGAGACAGACCTCCCCGCGGCCGCGACAAGGATGAAGATGACGACGACGACGAAGACATGGATGATGCTGAGAACAGTGAGCAGGAGTTCCAGAAAGCCACATAAGTTTTGTGCGTCGACAGCGGTGCTTCTCTGCATACTTCTCACCGCCAACTTAAACAATGGGTGCGGGAAGTTAATGCAGCAGAACCACCCGTCGAATCGCGCAGGCTACTAAAGTGGTCCAGCACGCCTATCATCTTCGATATTGAGGACCACCCTGATCGCACAACTGCGGTCGGGTGCGTGCCGATGTTGGTTTCACCAACCATCCGCAACCTCAAGGTCACAAAGATGTTAGTTGACGGCGGGGCCGGCTTGAACTTGATCTCCTCCACGGTACTCCATAAACTCTAGATCCCTGACAGCGAGCTCGAAGAGACCGGCACATTCCAAGGAATAAACCCAGGAAGGAGCAAGCCGAAGGGGAAGATCACGCTGCCAGTGACGTTTGGCGGGGAGCTAAACTTCAGGACTGAGAAAGTCACTTTTGACGTTGCCGATTTTGCATTGCCTTACAATGGAATACTTGGCCGTCCAGCGCTCGCCAAGTTCATGGCAGCCTCCCACTATGCATACAACATGCTCAAGATGCCAGGCCCGATAAGCGTCATCTCTGTCCCTGGCAACAAGAAGGACGCTCTTATCTGCGCCGACAAGATCTACCGGGAAGCAGCAGCCGCAGCAGATCGCAAGACACTTGCCGCTGAAACTCCCGGGGGGAAGGAGAAGACCAAGTCCGGCAAGAGCTCTGGGGCCCACTCCGGCAAACGCACCTCTTCAGAGTGCTGCGCTACCGTCGAGGACGTACCATCGAGCTCCATCGGCAAGTGTAAGAAGACGATGGCGGCTCCGCCAGAAACCAAGAAGGTGTCCGCCAAGGAGGACGGCACTGGTGGTACTTTCACCATCAGTGCCACGCTTGACCATAAATAGGAAAGCGCGCGTTGCTTTCCTGCGGGCGAATGTCGACATGTCTGCATGGCAACCGTCTGACATCCCCGGTGTTCCCAGGAAAGTGATTGAGCACAAGCTTGCCGTCTGTCCTCACGCGCGGCCCGTCAAGCAAAAAGTCAGGAAACAAGCAGTGGAGCGCCAAGAATTCATAGCAGAAGAGATCAAGAAGTTGGAAGCAGCAGGCCTCGTCAGAGGAGTGCTCCATCCCACATGGCTAGCCAATCCTGTGGTCGTGCGTAAGGCAAATGGGAAATGGAGGCTTTGTATCGACTTCACTGATGTGAATAAAGCTTGTCCCAAAGACCCATTTCCCTTGCCACGCATTGACCAGATTGTTGACTCCACGGCCGAATGTGATTTGCTTTCATTTCTTGACGCATACTCAGGATATCATCAGATCTTCATGGCAGAAGAGGATGAGGAGAAGACCGCATTCATCACTCCATGTGGCACATACTGTTTCATACGGATGCCTTTTGGTTTGAAGAATGCTGGTTCAACATTTGCAAGAGTAGTCCATACTGCCTTTGAGCCATAGATTCACAGAAATGTAGAAGCATAAATGGATGACATAGTGGTCAAGAGCAAAGATAGGGCAACCCTGGTTCAAGATCTAGACGAAACTTTTGCAAATCTGCGATAGATCCAGCTCAAGCTCATGTTGGGGAACGTAGTATTTTAAAATTTTCCTACGATCACGCAAGATCTATCTACCAGATGCATAGCAACGAGAGGGAAGAGTGTGTCTACGTACCCTCGTAGACCGGGAGCGGAAGCGTCAAGTGACGCGGTTGATGTAGTTGATCTTCTTCACGATTCAACCGATCAAGCACCGAACGTACGGCACCTCCGCGTTCAGCACACGTTCAGCTTGATGACGTCCCACGAGCTCTTGATCCAGTTGAGCTTCACGGGAGAGTTTCGTCAGCACGACGGCGTGGTGACGGATATGATGTATTCACCGGCGCAGGGCTTCGCCTAAGCACCGCGACGGTATGACCGAGGTGTGTTTCTGTGGAGGGGGGCACCGCACATGTCTGGAACAATTCAACTTTTGTGTCCTTGGGTGCCCCCCTGCCCCCGTATATAAAGGAGCAAGGGGGGAGGCCGGCCGGCCCTTCCTGGTGCGGCTAGGGAGTGGACTCCTACTAGGAATAGGATTGCAATCCTATTCCTAGTAGGATTCACCAAAAGAAGGAAGAGGGAAAGGAATAGGAGAGGTGGCGCCCCCCCAATCCTAGTCCAACTAGGAACCCTAGGTGGGGCGCCGGCCAGCCCTATGGGCTGCCTCTCTCTTTCCCTTTAGGCCCACTATGGACCATCCCCTCTCGTAGGGGGTTCCGGTAACCCCCTCCGGCAATCCCGTTAAATCCGAAACTTTTCCGGAACACTTCCGGTGTCGAATATAGTCGTCCAATACACATCGTCATTGGGTGTATGACCATAAAAGGTTTTATTCATGTAAATAGAACAACAATTATTCTCTAACTTACATGAATAACCGTATTGCAATGAACATGATCAAATCATATTCATTCTCAACACAGACACCAAATAACACTTATTTAGGTTCAACACTAATCCCGAAAGTATAGGGAGTGTGCGATGATGATCATATCAATCTTGGAACTACTTCCAATACACATCGTCACTTCATCCTTTAACTAGTTTCTATTCATTATGCAACTCCCATTTTGAGTTACTACTCTTTAGCAACTAAACCAGTATCAAATACCGAGGGGTTGCTATGAACACTAGTAAAATACACATAAATAATCTGTATATCAAAATATACCTTTGTTCACTTTGCCATCCTTCTTATCCGCCAAGTATCTAGGGCACTTCCACTTCCAGTGACCATTTCCTTTGCAGTAGAAGCACTTAGATTCAGGCTTGAGTTTTAGCTTTGGGTTTCTTCACGGGAGTGACAACTTGCTTGTCATTCTTCTTGAAGTTCCCCTTCTATCCCTTTGCCCTTTACTTGAAACAAGTGGTCTTATTAACCATCAACACTTGATGTTCTTTCTTGATTTCTACCTTCGCCGATTTCAGCATTGCGAAGAGCTCGGGAATTACCTTCGTCATCCCTTGCATATTATAGTTCATCACGAAGTTCTACTAACTTGGTGATAGTGACTAGAGAACTTTGTCAATTACTATATTATCTGGAAGATTAACTCCCACTTGATTCAAGTAATTGTAGTACCCAGACAATCTGAGCACATGCTCACTGGTTGAGCTATTCTCCTCCATCTTGTAGGCAAAGTACTGTCAGAAGTCTTATACCTCTCGACACGGGCATGAATATGAAATACTAATTTCAACTCTTGGAACATCTCATATGCTCCGTGGCGTTCAAAACGTTTTTGAAGTCTCGGTTATAAGCCATAAAGCATGGTGCACTAAACTATCAAGTAGTCATCATACCGAGCTTTTGTCAAAACGTTCATAACGTCTACATCTGCTCCTGCAATAGGTCTGTCAACTAGCGGTGCATCAAGGACATAATTCTTCTGTGCAGCAATGAGGATAATCCTCAGGTTACGGACCCAGTCCGTGTAATTGCTACCATCATCTTTCAACTTAGCTTTCTCTAGGAATGCATTAAAATTCAAAGGAACGGTAGCACGGGCCATTGATCTACAACAACATAGATATGCAAAAACTATCAGGACTAAGTTCATGATAAATTAAAGTTCAATTTAATCATATTAATTAAAGAACTCCCACTTAGATAGACATCCCTCCGGTCATCTAAATGATCACGTGATCCAAATCAACTAAACCATGTCCGATCATCACGTGAGATGGAGTAGTTTCAATGGTGAACATCTTATGTTGATCATATCTACTATATGATTCACGCTCGACCTTTCGGTCTCCAGTGTTCCGAGGCCATATCTGCATATGCTAGGCTCGTCAAGTTTAACCCGAGTATTCTGCGTGTGCAAAACTGGCTTACACCCGTTGTATTTGAACGTAGAGCTTATCACACCCGATCATCACGTGGTGTCTCGGCACGACGAACTTTCGCAACGGTGCATACTCAGGGAGAACACTTATACCTTGAAATTTAGTAAGGGATCATCTTATAATGCTACCGTCGTTCTAAGCAAAATAAGAAGCATAATAAGATAAACATCACATGCAATCAAAATATGTGACATTATATGGCCATCATCATCTTGTGCTTTTGATCTCCATCTCCAAAGCACCGTCATGATCACCTTTGTCACCGGCGCGACACCTTGATCTCCATCGTAGCATCGTTGTCGTCTCGCCAACTATTGCTTCTATGACTATCGCTACCGCTTAGTGATAAAGTAAAGCAATTACATGGCGATTGCATTTCATACAATAAAGCGACAACCATATGGCTCCTGCCAGTTGCCGATAACTTTACAAAACATGATCATCTCATACAAATTCGTATAACTCATCATGTCTTGACCATATCACATCACAACATGCCCTGCAAAAACAAGTTAGACGTCCTCTACTTTGTTGTTGCATGTTTTACGTGGCTGCTACGGGCTTAGCAAGAACAGTTCTTACCTACGCATACAAAACCACAACGATGTTTCATCAAGTATGTGCTGTTTTAACCTTCACAAGGACCGGGCGTAGCCACACTTGATTCAGCTAAAGTGAGAGAGACAGACACCCGCCAGTCACCTTTAAGCAACGAGTGCTCGTAACGGTGAAACCAGTCTCACGTAAGCGTACGGGTAATGTCGGTCCGGGCCGCTTCATCTCACAATACCGCCGAAGCAAAGTATGACATGCTGGTAAGAAGTATGACTAGTATCGCCCACAACTCATTGTGTTCTACTCGTGCATATCATCTACGCATAGACCTGGCTCATGATGCCACTGTTGGGGAACGTAGTATTTTAAAATTTTCCTACGATCACGCAAGATCTATCTACCAGATGCATAGCAACGAGAGGGAAGAGTGTGTCTACGTACCCTCGTAGACCGGGAGCGGAAGCGTCAAGTGACGCGGTTGATGTAGTCGATCTTCTTCACGATTCAACCGATCAAGCACCGAACGTACGGCACCTCCGCGTTCAGCACACGTTCAGCTTGATGACGTCCCACGAGCTCTTGATCCAGTTGAGCTTCACGGGAGAGTTTCGTCAGCACGACGGCGTGGTGACGGATATGATGTATTCACCGGCGCAGGGCTTCGCCTAAGCACCGCGACGGTATGACCGAGGTGTGTTTCTGTGGAGGGGGGCACCGCACACGGCTGGAACAATTCAACTTTTGTGTCCTTGGGTGCCCCCCTGCCCCCGTATATAAAGGAGCAAGGGGGGAGGCCGGCCGGCCCTTGTTTGGTGCGGCTAGGGGTGCAATCCTACTAGGAATAGGATTGCAATCCTATTCCTAGTAGGAATCACCAAAGAAGGAAGAGAGGGAAAGGAAAAGAGGGAGAGGTGGCCCCCCTCAATCCTAGTTCAACTAGGAACCCTAGGTGGGGTGCCGGCCAGCCCTATGGGCTGCCTCTCTCTTTCCCTTAAGGCCCACTATGGACCATCCCCCTTCGTAGGGGGTTCCGGTAACCCCCTCCGGCAATCCCGTTAAATCCGAAACTTTTCCGGAACACTTCCGGTGTCCGAATATAGTCGTCCAATATATCAATCTTTATGTCTCGGACATTCCGAGACTCCTCGTCATGTCCGTGATCTCATCCGGGACTCCGAACTACCTTCGGTACATCAAAACTTATAAACTCATAATACCGATCGTCATCAAACGTTAAGCGTGCGGACCCTACGGGTTCGAGAACTATGTAGACATGACCGAGACTCATCTCCGGTCAATAACCAATAGCGGAACCTGGATGTTCATATTGGCTCCTACATATTCTACGAAGATCTTTTATCGGTCAAAACCGCATAACAACATGCGTTGTTCCTTTTGTCATCGGTATGTTACTTGCCCGAGATTCGATCGTTGGTATCTCCATACCTAGTTCAATCTCGTTACCGGCAAGTCTCTTTACTCGTTCCGTAACACATCATCTCGTGACTAACTCATTAGTCTTTTGCTTGCAAGGCTTACTGTGATGTGTGTTACCGAGAGGGCCCAGAGATACCTCTCCGACACTCGGAGTGACAAATCCTAATCTTGATCTATGCCAACACCACGAATACTTTCGGAGACACCTGTAGAGCATCTTTATGATCACCCAGTTACGTTGTGACGTTTGATAGCACACAAGGTGTTCCTACGGTATTCGGGAGTTGCATAATCTCATAGTCATAGGAACATGTATAAGTCATGAAGAAAGCAATAGCAATAAAACTAAACGATCATAGTGCTATGCTAACGGATGGGTCTAGTCCATCACATCATTCTCCTAATGATGTGATCCCGTTGATCAAATGACAACTCATGTCTATGGCTAGGAAACATAACCATCTTTGATCAATGAGCTAGTCTAGTAGAGGCATACTAGGGACATACTATTTTGTCTATGTATTCACACATGTATCAAGTTTCCGGTTAATACAATTCTAGCATGAATAAAAGACATTTATCATGATATAAGGAAATACAAATAACATCTTTATTATCTCCATAAGATTAGGAAATTGTCACTGGAAGTGGAACTGCCCTAGATACTTGGCGGATAAGAAGGATGGCAAAGTGAACAAAGGTATATTTTGATATACAGATTATTTATGTGTATTTTACTAGTGTTCATAGCAACCCCTCGGTATTTGATACTGGTTTAGTTGCTAAAGAGTAGTAACTCAAAATGGGAGTTGCATAATGAACAGAAACTAGTTAAAGGATGAAGTGACGATGTGTATTGGAAGTAGTTCCAAGATTGATATGATCATCATCGCACACTCCCTATACTTTCGGGATTAGTGTTGAACCTAAATAAGTGTTATTTGGTGTTTGTGTTGAGAATGAATATGATTTGATCATGTTCATTGCAATACGGTTATTCATGTAAGTTAGAGAATAATTGTTGTTCTGATTACATGAATAAAAACCTTCTATGGTCATACACCCAATGAAAATAGTTTGTTGGATCTCGATCGTGTGATACACATATTCATAATATTGAAGCCAAAAGATGCAAGGTTAATAATGATAGTGCAACTTATTTGTGGCACTGCCGTTTAGGTCATATTGGTGTAAAACGCATGAAGAAACTCCATAATGATGGACTTTTGGAATCACTTGATTATGAATCACTTGGTACTTGCGAACCATGCCTCATGGGCAAGATGACTAAAACTCCGTTCTCCGGAACTATGGAGCGAGCAACAGATTTGTTGGAAATCATACATACTGATGTATGTGGACCAATGAGTGTTGAAGCTCGCGGCGGGTATCGTTATTTTCTGAGCTTCACTGATGATTTGAGCAGATATGGGTATATATACTTAATGAAACACAAGTCTGAAACTTTTGAAAAGTTCAAAGAATTTCAGAGTGAAGTAGAGAATCATCGTAACAAAAAAATAAAGTTTCTACGATCTGATCGTGGAGGAGAATATTTGAGTTACGAGTTTGGTCTTCATTTGAAACAATGTGGAATAGTTTCACAACTCACGCCACCCGGAACACCACAGCATAATGGTGTATCCGAACGTCGTAATCATACTTTATTTGATATGGTGCGATCTATGATGTCTCTTACCGATTTACCACTATCGTTTTGGGTCATGCATTAGAGACAGCTGCATTCACGTTAAATAGGGCACCATCTAAATCCGTTGATACGACACCTTATGAACTATGGTTTGGCAAGAAACCAAAGTTGTCGTTTCTTAAAGTTTGGGGCTGCGATGCTTATAAAACTTCAACCTGATAAGCTCGAACCCAAGTCGGAGAAATGTGTCTTCATAGGATACCCAAAAGAGACTGTTGGGTACACCTTCTATCACAGATCCGAAGGCAAGATATTCATTGCTAAGAATGGATCCTTTCTAGAGAAGGAGTTTCTCTCGAAAGAAGTGAGTGGGAGGAAAATAGAACTTGATGAGGTAATTGTACCTTCTCCCGGATTGGAAAGTAGTACATCACAGGAAATTGTTCCAGTGATTCCTACACCAATTAGTGAGGAAGTTAATGATAATGATCATGAAACTTCGGATCAAGTTTCTGCTGAACGTCGTAGATCAACCAGAGTACGTTCCGCACCAGAGTGGTATGGCAACCCAGTTCTGGAAATCATGTTACTAGACCATGATGAACCTACGAACTATGAGGAAGCGATGATGAGCCCAGATTCCGCAAAATGGCTTGAAGCCATGAAATCTGAGATGGGATCCATGTATGAGAACAAAGTGTGGACTTTGGTTGACTTGCCCGATGATCGGCAAGCCATCGAAAATAAATGGATCTTCAAGAGGAAGACCGACGCAGACGGTAATATTACTGTTTACAAAGCTCGACTTGTTGCGAAAGGTTTTCGACAAGTTCAAGGAGTTGACTACGATGAGACTTTCTCACCTGTAGCGATGCTTAAGTCTGTCCGAATCATGTTAGCAATTGCCGCATTTTATGATTATGAAATCTGGCAAATGGATGTCAAAACTGCATTCCTAAATGGATATCTCAAAGAAGAGTTGTATATGATGCAACCAGAAGGTTTTGTCAATCCAAAAGGTGCTAACAAAATGTGCAAGCTCCAGCGATCCATCTATGGACTGGTGCAAGCATCTCGGAGTTGGAATATACGCTTTGATAAGTTGATCAAAGCATATAGATTTATACAGACTTACGGTGAAGCCTGTATTTACAAGAAGTGAGTGGGAGCACTACAACCTTTCTGATAAGTATATGCGAATGACATATTGTCGATCGGAAATGATGTAGAATTTTCTGGAAAGCATGAAGGAGTGTTTGAAAGGAGTTTTTCAAAGAAAGACCTTGGTGAAGCTGCTTACATATTGGGCATCAAGATCTATAGAGATAGATCAAGACGCTTGATAAGACTTTCGATGAGTACATACCTTGATAAGATTTTGAAGTAGTTCAAAATGGATAAGTCAAAGAAGGAGTTCTTCCCTGACTTGTAAGGTGTGAAGTTGAGTAAGACCCAAAGCCAGACCATGACAGAAAAATATAGAGAGAATGAAAGTCATTCCCTATGCCTCAGCCATAGGTTCTATAAAGTATGCCATGCTGTGTACCAAACATGTTGTGTACCTTGCCATGAGTTTGTCAAGGGGGTACAATAGTGATCCAGGAGTAGATCACTGTACAGCGGTCAAAATTATCCTTAGTAACTGGATGACTAAGGAAATATTTCTCGATTATGGAGGTGATAAAGAGTTCGTCGTAAAGGGTTACGCCGATGCAAGCTTTGACACTAAATCCAGATGACTCTAAGTATCAATCTGGATGCGTATTGAAAGTGGGAGCAATTAGCTAGAGTAGCTCTATGCAGAGCATTGTAGACATAGAAATTTGCGAAATACATACGGATCTGAATGTGACAGACCCGTTGACTAAACTTCTCTCACGAAGCAAAACATGATCACACCTTAGTACTCTTTGGGTGTTAATCACATAGAGATGTAAACTAGATTATTGACTCTAGTAAACCCTTTGGGTGTTGGTCACATGGTGATGTGAACTATCGGTGTTAAATCACATGGCGATGTGAACTAGATTATTGACTCTAGTGCAAGTGGGAGACTGAAGGAAATATGCCCTAGAGGCAATAATAAAGTTGTTATTTTATATTTCCTTATATCATGATAAATGTCTTTTATTCATGCTAGAATTGTATTAACCGGAAACTTAGTACATGTGTGAATACATAGACAAAACAGAGTGTCCCTAGTATGCCTCTACTAGACTAGCTCATTGATCAAAGATGGCTATGTTTCCTAACCATAGACATGAGTTGTCATTTGATCAACGGGATCACATCATTAGGAGAATGATGTGATGGACAAGACCCATCCGTTAGCATAGCACTATGATCGTTTAGTTTAACTGCTATTGCTTTCTTCATGACTTATACATGTTCCTATGACTATGAGATTATGCAACTCCCGAATACCGTAGGAACACCTTGTGTGCTATCAAACGTCACAACGTAACTGGGTGATCATAAAGATGCTCTACAGGTGTCTCCGAAAGTATTCGTGGTGTTGGCATAGATCAAGATTAGGATTTGTCACTCCGAGTGTCGGAGAGGTATCTCTGGGCCCTCTCGGTAACACACATCACAATAAGCCTTGCAAGCAAAAGACTAATGAGTTAGTCACGAGATGATGTGTTACGGAACGAGTAAAGAGACTTGCCGGTAACGAGATTGAACTAGGTATAGAGATACCGACGATCGAATCTCGGGCAAGTAACATACCGTTTGACAAAAGGAACAACGTATGTTGTTATGCGGTTCTGACCGATAAAAGATCTTCGTAGAATATGTAGGAGTCAATATGAACATCCAGGTTCAGCTATTGGTTATTGACCGGAGATGAGTCTCGGTCATGTCTACATAGTTCTCGAACCCGTAGGGTCCGCACGCTTAACGTTTGATGACGATCGGTATTATGAGTTTATGAGTATTGATGTACCGAAGGTAGTTCGGAGTCCCGGATGAGATCACGGACATGACGAGGAGTCTCGGAATGTCCGAGACATAAAGATTGATATATTGGACGACTATATTCGGACACCGGAAGTGTTCCGGAAAAGTTTCGGATTTATCGGGATTGCCGGAGGGGGTTACCGGAACCCCCTACGAGAGGGGATGGTCCATAGTGGGCCTAAAGGGAAAGAGAGAGGCAGCCCATAGGGCTGGCCGGCGCCCCACCTAGGGTTCCTAGTTGGACTAGGATTGGGGGGGCGCCACCTCTCCTATTCCTTTCCCTCTTCCTTCTTTTGGTGAATCCTACTAGGAATAGGATTGCAATCCTATTCCTAGTAGGAGTCCACTCCCTAGCCGCACCAGGAAGGGCCGGCCGGCCTCCCTCCCTTGCTCCTTTATATACGGGGGCAGGGGGCACCCAAAGACACACAAGTTGAATTGTTTTAGCCGTGTGCGGTGCCCCCCTCCACAGAATCACACCTCGGTCATACCGTCGCGGAGCTTAGGCGAAGCCCTGCGCCGGTGAACACATCATATCCGTCACCACGCCGTCGTGCTGACGAAACTCTCCCGTGAAGCTCAACTGGATCAAGAGCTCGTGGGACGTCATCAAGCTGAACGTGTGCTGAACGCGGAGGTGCCGTACATTCGGTGCTTGATCGGTTGGATCGCGAAGAAGTTCGACAACATCAACCGTGTCACTTGACGCTTCCGCTCCCGGTCTACGAGGGTACGTAGACACACTCTTCCCTCTCGTTGCTATGCATCTGGTAGATAGATCTTGCGTGATCGTAGGAAAATTTTAAAATACTACGTTCCCCAACACTTTGTGTCTTAGAGGGGGATCGAAGCCAACCCCAACAAGATTAAAGCCATTGAGCAGATTGAAGCATCGAAGCGCGTCAAGGATGTGCGAATACTTGCCGGTTGTGTGGCTGCTCTCAGCAGATTCATCTCTAAGTCAGCAAAGCGCGCCCTGCCGTTTTCAAAATTTTGAAAAAGGCAGGTCCAATGAAATGGACTCCGGAAGCGGAGGCAGCGCTGCAAGACTTGAAGAGGTACCTGTCCTCCACCCCAATACTTGTCGCACCTAAGCCGCAAGAGAAGTTGCTGCTGTATCTAGCGGCAACCAATCAAGTGGTTAGTGCTGCGTTAGTAGCGGAGAGGGAGGCAGATGACGAGCCAGCGACCGCGGCAAGTGCATCCAGCGACAAGCAGGGGGCTTCCCCGACAAGCTCTGGTCCCGGCAAAGATGGATCTACGCAGGCGCAAGAAGAGATACGGAAGAAGATGGTGCAGCGCCCAGTTTACTTTGTTAGCTCCCTTCTGCAGGGGGCTAGGTCAAGGTACTCTGGTGTGTAGAAATTGCTTTTCGGCCTCCTCATGGCCTCGAGAAAGCTGCGACATTACTTCCAAGCACATGAGATAACAGTGGTCACTCGCTTTCCGCTGAAGAGGATACTGCACAATCCAGAAGCAACACGCAGGATCGTTGAGTGGGCACTAGAACTGTCAAGCTTTGGCCTCAAGTTTGAGAGCACTTCAACTATCCAAAGCAGAGCCTTGGCAGAATTCATAGCAGAGTGGACGCCAACACCAGATGAAGAAATCCCAGAAACGAGCATCCCCGTCAAGGAAGCAAGCAAGGAATGGGTGATGTACTTTGATGGTGCCTTTTCGCTGCAAGGCACCGGTCCCGGCGTGCTGCTTGTCACACCCACCGGAGAGCACCTCAAGTACGTGGTCCAGATGCACTTTCCCAAGGAGCAAGCAACGAACAATACTGCAGAGTATGAGGGTTCGCTTGCCGGTCTCAGGATCGCGGCAGACCTTGGGATTAAGAAGCTCATTGTCAGGGGTGACTCGCAGCTTGTCGTCCGCCAAGTAAACAAGAATTATCAGAGTCCGTTGATGGAAGCTTACGTCGATGAAGTGAGAAAGCTAGAAGAGCACTTTGACGGACTACAGATGGAGCATGTTCCAAGAGCTCAGAACGACATCGCAGACGGCCTGTCAAAGTGCGCCGCACTTAAGTTACCTGTGGAACCAGGGATCTTTGTGCTCAAGCTGACTCAACAATCCGTAACACCATCAACTGGACAGAGCAAGAAGAGGAAGTTGATTTCTGGCGACTATTTTCCGGCAGAGCTCCCCGAAGCCGCCGCCAAGAAGGTCCCCAAGATCAACGCCAAGAATGCTGAGGAGCAGTCTGCTCCGGCAAGCCCCAGGGTTTGTTCCGTTGAAGCAAACGCTCCCGACAAGTTTTGCTCCGGCAAGCTTGCCGGGGAACATCAAGCTCCGGCTGAGCCGCAAGTTCTCGCCGTAGAAGCGGATGTTCCCGCAGCAGCAGATGTGCCTTTAGTCCTTGATGTCGAGCCACAAGCTCCAGCATGGGCGCAGCAGATCGTCCGTTTTCTCCAGACAGGAGAACTTCCCGAAGAGCAAGAAGAAGTTGAAAGAGTAGCCCGGCAGTCAAGTATGTAGCAGTTTGTTGACAACACGCTATACAGAAGAAGACTCAACGGTGTGAAATTGAAGTGTATTCCCTGGGAAGACGGACAAAAGCTGTTGGCAGAGATACATGGAGGCATATGTGGCCACCACATTGGCGCAAGAGCACTTGCCGGCAAAGCATTCTGGCAAGGTTTCTTTTGGCCAGAAGCCCTCCAGGATGCAACTGCACAAGTAACCACGTGTGAAGCGTGCCAGTTCCATTCCAAGCAGATACACCAGCCAGCTCAAGCTCTCCAGACGATCCCTTTATCCTGGCCATTTTCGGTCTGGGGGCTCGACATCCTCGGCCCTTTTCCCCGCGCAGCCGGGGGCTTTGAGTACATGTACGTTGCTATCGACAAGTTCACAAAGTGGCCGGAAGTGGAACCAGTGAGAAAGGTGACCGCACAGTCAGCAGTCAAGTTCTTCAGGTCGATTATTTGTCATTTCGGAATTCCTAATAGGATCATCACCGACAACGGTACGCAATTCACGAGCCGCACCTTTATGCAGTACGTCCAAGATCTTGGCGCCAAGGTCTGCTTCGCTTCTGTTGCTCACCCGAGAAGCAATGGTCAAGCGGAGAGGGCAAATGCTGAAGTGATGCATGGCCTCAAGACCAGAACTTTCGACAAGCTGCACAAGTACGGAAGAAACTGGATCGAGGAGCTGCCAGTGGTTCTTTGGTCGATCAGAACGACGCCAAATAGAGTCACTAGACAGACACCTTTCGCTCTAGTCTATGGAGCAGAGGCAGTTCTCCCCACGGAACTCGTATACGGGTCACCTCGAGTGCTCGCTTATGATGAGCTCGAGAAAGAGCAACTGCGACAAGACGATGCGCTGCTCCTTGAGGAAGACCGTCTTCAGGCTGCTGTACGAGCTGCTCGATACCAGCAAGCTTTGCGCCGCTACCATAGCCGCAAAGTTAACGCCAGAAGTCTCGAGGAAGGCGACCTTGTTCTTCGGCGCGTTCAGTCCGCCAAGAATTCCAACAAGTTGACGCCAAAGTGGGAGGGCCCTTACCGGGTGAAACGAGTCACCAGGCCTGGCGCTGTCCGTCTTGAGACCGAAGATGGCTTTCCGGTGAGCAACTCCTGGAACATTGAGCGTCTTCGCAAGTTTTACCAGTAAGGCGCGGTTGCCGTGACCCACTCCGGCAACCACCTTTTGTACAAGTCTTGCCGTTGTTGCATGTAATCATTTGTACAAAGCCGGGCGCAGATCCCGTGCATCAGTAAAGCTTATGTGCCCTGCACATCTTGTCATTTCATGCTTTCTATTTTCTTACATTCATTATCTGACACATTGTGCAACACCTACCCCCGGTAAGCAATAATGAGCCCAAGGGCTCCATATCTGTATTTTCTCTTCTTTCTTTTTTTTCTCAAGGAAAAGAAGGTTCCCTCGCGCACAAGTTTGCCGGGGGGAAGAGAAGATAGTGGTATGGACCAAGCATCGTTCAAGAAAGCCTTGCCTTGCCGGAAAGCAAACAACACAAAAGCTAAGTTGCCAAAGTTTGAGCAACCAGATTTTTAAATTTTTAAGTTATCTTCCTTGAACGACCGTGCTTTGTATGGAAAACCTGTGCGCGGAGGAACCAACTCGTAGCTAGTTGCGCCCTTGCTTTGTTTGGAGTTTGCTCAACGACTTAAGTGTGCTGCGACTAGTGTCGCGCCCTTACTTTGTTTTCGAGCCCGCTCAACAACTTAAGTGTGCTGCAGCTAGTTGCGACAAGGTTTCTTGTAGGTAGCTACACTGCCGGCAGGCTGCTAACGTTCCGCACTCAGCACTCGCGGCAAAGGTGCCCGCATCGACAAGTTCCCTAAAAGCGTAGGGCAATAACATACAAAGCCGGAGATCAAGTGGAGGAAATAACATTGCAATTTCTACCCAAAATAGAGTTATAATACAAAGATAGCTTGTCGCGGCTCTAACAGATTGTTTTCATGACTTGATAAGCAGCGACAAGGAAAGAAGGAAATAAGCAGCCTAATCTGCGCGGTCGCCTTCAACTCTCTTGATCCCGCCCACCTTGTCCACAATGGGTGCGACAAGGGCCTTGAGCGCCTCCTGATCAACGTCCAGCGGCAGGGACCTAAGGACGTTGGTGAGGTTGAGGCCTGGATTGCGGAAAGCTACCTTCATCGGCACCTTTTGGAGGGCTCCCGCGCAGAGCCTGCGCGACTCGTCCGCCAGCTGCTTCGGGATCTTCTCACGGAGTTGCTGGAGGGCCGTCGCCACGCCCTTGAAGAATAAAGTGAGCTTAGCGCTGGGGTGGAGGTTCTCATCGGTGGAGTACCCGAGATACTCCGCCCCCAGCTGCTCCAACTCCTTGTCGATGTCTGCGGCGGCGTTGACGAGACCTTCCGTCCAGTGCTCGACGGTCTGCCTAAAGTTGTTCTGGGTGACGGCAGCACTCGCCAGCAACGCCTTCTCGGCCCTAATATCCTCCTTCAGGGTCGCCTCCCGCTCCTTGGCGCCGTCCAGCGTCTGGGTTAGGGTGGTCAGCTTCAGCTCGATATCCGCGTTGGAGTCCTTGGCGGCAATGAGCTCCTTGCCCTTCTCGGAGAGGCGGACCTGCAGCTCGGAGTGGCTGTGGGCGTCCTTCTCCCGCTCGACCTTGAGCGCGGCGATTTCTTCGCTTCTCGCCTTGAGGTCAGCCTCGAGCTGCGTCACCTTCACCTCCAGTTCCTTCTTGGCGGTCTTAGTAGCCGCGGCAGCGTCCTTTGCTTCCTGGAGAGCTCCGCCAAGTGATTGCTCGCGCGCGCCAAGTTCCTCCTCGTGACCATCGAGGTTGACCTTCCGCTGCGCCAGCTCACCCTCCAGCGCAGACAGTTTCTCGGCGGCAAGCCGCTGCTGTTCCTCCACTTCAGCCTTCTCGAGGATGAAGGCCTGCTGCTCCTCGGCAAGTCGCTCCCGCTCCTCTGCCAAGGACCGGAGAGCTGCTTGGTTGATGGCCCGGAGCTCCTCCGCGCGCTTCTCGATATCAGCTCCCGCCTTCGCGGCAAGAGCCTCGCGGGACTCCAGCTTGGCCTGCCGGGCTCGGTAAAGCGACACCAGCTTGCGCAGCAGCCGCTCCTCCTCAGGCTCGCTGCTGCTGCTCGGCGCGTCGACAAGCTTCAGCCCGGTGGAGGCAAGCACCTCTCCGTCGAAGACCTCTCCCTCGACCGGCGCCCTGGACATGGACGCCCAGGGCAGCTAGATGAAGACGTCGTCGCCGGCCTTTAAGTAGGCGCCTGGCTCGAGCTCGTCGGAGCTGGGGGCTGCGGCGGCGGCGGAGGGCTCGGCGGTCGGTGTAGCGCCCAGCGCTCCTGCGGCCTCAGGGCCGTCAGTGCGATCGCCAGCCCCTTCGCCGGCTGCTGCGGCGGCAGCCTTGGCGGCCTCTGCGCCGGCGGGATCGTCCGCACCGACCGTTTCTTCGGCAACGGCGACGTCGTCAACAACGACCTCCGTCTCCATTGGCTCGGCTGCAGATGGGTCTGACGGAAGACGAGAAAAGAAGAACAGTCAAGCAAATATCCAAAAAGAAGAATCGAAAGAAGAAAAGCCAAGGGAATCTTGAAGCGAAGGGATTACCTGCGCGGGCTGGCTCCTCGGTGAGGTTCCTTGCCAGGGAGCTCTCCCTCGGCGGCGTGGTTGTAACTCCCGCCGGCGGAGGGCCGCTAGTGCTATCCCTCCCTGGAGCACTCGCCCTTGGCGGAGTATTCGCCCTTGGCGGAGAATTCATCCTTGGCGGAGGACTCTCCCTTGCCGGAGAGCTTCCCCTCGGCGGTGTGGTCGAAGCATGCGGCTCGTCGGGGGCGGTCTCCTAGCGCTCCTGATGCTGCTGCTCTGCTCCTACACGAATTAACGAACAAGACGTCAGCAAAAGAAAAACCCCCACGCGCGCCTAACCGCAGAAAGAGAACCAAGAACTTACGCTGGGGGCTGCTCTGAAGAACAGTTGCCGGGTCCGGCAAGTTTGTCGCAGGCGCACCCCCTACTGTCGCGGCGGGCTCATCCTCGATGACAATCACCGGGGCCTTGGCTCTCTTTGCTGCCCTCTGAGCCGGGGTTCTGCAAAAAGGAACAGGTTCAGAGTGAGGCAAAAGAGAAACAAGACTAAACAACGAAAATTTAGGAAATACAAGAACAACGAAGTCTTACTCTTCTTCCTCCTCGTCGGAGCTGAGCGCGGAGAAGTCGAAGTCTGGCTCGCGCGCCCCGGTGCGAGGAGGCGGAGGAGTAGGCTCCCTTGGCCGCTTGGCGGGAGCAGGGGCAGTGGTCTGAGACGACCCCGCTCCGGCTGCCGCCGAGGCGTGAGGAGCGGCAGGGGCAGAAGCAGTGGTCCGAGAAGACCCCGCTCCAGTTGCTGCAGAAGCACGAGGCACTCCCGCGGCAACCGTGCTTGCCGCGGTGGCGCGTGTCGTGCGGCGCGGTGGCTGTTGACCCGTCTGCCGCTCCGTCACGTCCCCGGTCTTGCGGAGACGCCTCCTGGGCGGGGCTGGAGGCTCTGCTGGTGGTGGCGAGCTGCCTGAGGACGAGGAAGAAGAGGAGCCGATCTCCAGTGAGCCGCTCGTGTCCCCAACGGGCCCGCTCGACTCGGTGCCCTGCTCGGCGGGCCCGCTCGACTCGACGCCCTGCTCGGCAGGCTCGTTTGGCTCGGCATCTTGCCCGGCAGGCTTCCCCGCATTGAGAAACACTTCTCGCTCGGCAAGGTTTGCCGCCTCCGCTGCCTCCGCCTCCTCCACGGTGTATTTGAATTCGCCCGCGGCCGCGGCTACCGCCGCCTCTTCCAGCCTGGTGGCGATGTACGCCATCTCCTGGTCGGTGGTGTCGCGGGTGAGGCCCTTCTTCTCGTTGGAGCAGATCGGCGTTTCTTCTACATTGTCGAAGAACTGCTGCACGGCTTCGTCGGTAGGCTCTTGCCAAGTGGGGTCGATCCCGTGCGAGTCGCACAGCGGCATCATCGCAAGGATGCGGCTGAGCGCAGAATTATTGCACAGCGGAACTACGCCCCTCGGCAACCTAAACCATTCGGGATGGTCGGGGTCGTACTTGAATAGCTCCTGAAGCATCGCGTTGAGCTCCAGGACAGTGAAGTTGTAATTGAGGCCCGGGCGCAGCCTCATAATATTTGCCGCGTTCTCGAACTCCCAGGCAGGCCTCTTCCTCTCCTGCAGGGGGGCGATGCGGCAGTGGAGAAAGTCCGCGCCAACTGCTCCTACGGTGAGCCCGGCAAGCCTGAGGCGAAGGATCCGGGAAGTGGCAATCTTCAGTCTGCTATCCTCCGGGGCCAAGTCGCTCCAATCGTTGTCGCGTACTACTGGGGCTTGGTGCCGGACGGTGAACGGCTGCGGGTTCTCCTCTACGATCCAACACCAATTGGCTCTCCACTCATCCCACTTGCCGCGGAGCTCTCCCAATAGATAAGCCTCTTTCTTGTGGGTCCTCGAGATCCAAGAGATTCCGCCAGACAGAGGCTCTCCCCTCTCAACTCGGGGCGTAAAGTAATGGCGGAAAAGAGCGACATTGGGGAAGACTCTGACAAAGTTTTCGCACAGATGTGCGAAAACTGCCATGGTCAGAACGGCGTTGGGGGTGAAGTCAAGGAGGTGGAACCCGTAGGTGTTCATGATATCGCAGAAGAATTCGGAGAAGGGCGGGTAGAGCCCGCAGTAGAAGAACAGGGCGAAGAATGTGTATCCATTCGGAAACATTTCGCAAGCAATGGCCGGGAGTACCTTGGTGCGCGGATGCGCCCGCATCTCCCCTGACCAGAAAAGGTAGAACTTCTCCCTCAGCTCCCTCGCGGAAAGCTTGGGGGGGAAGACCGCCTTCTTCTTCCGCATCGCCGCGAGCCGCAGCGCCTCGGCCGACTTCACGGTCTTCCCCTTCTCGCCTTTCGGGGCCATGGCGGAAGCGGTGAGGAAGGTCGACGGCGCTGGTGGTGCTGGTGGCGACGGGGGGCGGAGCGCTGCTCTCTTTCAAGGTTTGGGAAGGAGGGGAGCGGCGGAGTTTTCTTGAGGATTGAAGCAAGCAAAGGGCGGATGGACGAACTGCCCCTGTTTCCCCTGCTTATAAGGGGGGAGGGGGCGGACGTTCCGCATTTCCAATTAAAGAAACCACCCACGATCTCTCCCACGACGCCGCGATCGACGCGTGCCGTTAGGGGAGGGCGCGGTGGATACGGAGAAAGATTCGGCGTAAGCCAGGCCGCGCGAGCCCGTGCACTGTTTTGGGCCTGGCCCAACAGCGCTCGGCACCGCGTATGGCCCAGGCCCGGGGGCTCCTGTCGGTGTACTAAAGTAGGGGTACCTTAGTATCCCGAACTTGTGCACGGGCAGTTGCAGCGTCCCGCGGCAAGGCCTGCCGGGCGACCACCGAGGTCCTTTATGATTCATTTGGAGCCATTCAAGAACAAAGTATCCAAGGCAAGGAGACAAGGCCCCGGCAAGAGGAGCTTGCCGGGAAGGCCACTCAAGGCACAAAGCCACTCAAGGCACAAAACCACTCAAGGCACAAGACCCTGGCAAGAGGAGCTTGCCGGGAAGGCCCTCCGAGGCATCTCAAGAAACTTGCCGCGACGCGCCACGGGTCCCGGCAAGGCCCGGTGAGCGACAAGCTCCCGGAAGCGACAAGATGGCAACCGCGGCAAGACGCTTGCCGCCACAAGCTTCCACTCAGTACCCGCGCTCCAGCGCATCCACCCACGTGTCGCTCTGGGACCATCCCAGGCGCACGTGGCGGAAGGCTGTGCAGCCAGGGGTACACGGTGGCAAGCAGCGATGACAAGGCTACCGTCGTGGCGGACGGTGGCGCCCCTGACGACCACTTTTTGCACTGTTTGGGCGACGGCGACTGACATTTAATGCCCTTGTCCCCTGCCGTCAGGGTTAGGTATGGAACACTGTTCCAACTACCACCCTTTTTACACTTTTACCCTCATCTGCGTTGCCACCTGTCGGTGACCCCTTGAGCCTATAAAAGGAGGCCCATGCGCAACGTAGAGGGGGTTCTGATTCCGGTTAGACATTCGAACACTCTCACCCTCGGTCTCGAAGAGTACTGTAGCTTCCTGCGCTCCCGAGCCAAGAACTCAATACAAATCAAAGCAGGAGTAGGGTTTTACGCATCTGTGCGGCCCGAACCTGGGTAAACTGCTCGTGTGCTCGCCTCGATCCGCTCTTCGGGCAATCTCCGCCCCCTTGCCGTACCGAAAAGGGGCTCCGTCCCCATAGGTGTTCGTGGGTGGATCAGTTTCCCCGACATGGCATCTTGGCCACAAGCATAGCAAGCATCATCAAAAAGGGATATTTCAAAAGAATCAACGATATCATAGCAATCATCATAGCATTCATCCTTCGGTAAATTCGAAGGGAAATGAAACAATGTATGGGATAAATAGTTACTCTCATTAGAAGGTGGGAATGGGTGATCAATCCGCTCTTCCTCATTTTTTTCTTCGCTCTCCTCCTCATCTTTTTCATCCAATGAGCTCACAATGTCATTAATTTCTTCTTCCATAGACTCCTGCAAAATATTAGTCTCTTCTTGGATAGCGGAGGAGTCCTCAATATATGGTTCAATATAAGCATTAGAAGCATAATTATCATAGCAATATTTAAGTATGGAAAAAATTTCAGATTTGTATAGAGTATCATCATACTCTTCAATCAAAGAAGCAATTTCATAAGCACCCTTAAAAGCAACAAATTCTTCAATTTGTTGAACATCATAGTAGTTATAAACACCCTTAGCATACGAAGATACGATTCCATTATCACTAAACTCACATTGGTAAGGAAGGTGTTTCTTAGGGTCTTTAGAACAACAAGTACAATCATATATTTCACATAAATTCCAAGCATAGCACTGTAAAGTATTAATATAATGCCAGAAAAGTTTCCCTTTTTCAGATATGCAGTGTCGCACATAACAAGCATGCTCAGCTAAAGATTTGCCCCAACTAAGCCAGTTGGGGTTTTAGCCCGAGCACATAAGGATCGAAGATGATCCAAGTAAAAAGCTTCAGTAGTGTGATATATTTTGGGTGGTTCTTGAACCATCGGTTTAGTAGGTACCACTAATTTTTCGGTATTTTGCATTTTCTACCCATAACTAAAGATAGAAAACAAGAGCACAGAATAAAAACTACTAGTGATAAAGCAAACAAGAACACACAAGAAATATTCACCCCATGCTATAACTCCCCGGCAACGGCGCCAAAAAAGGTCTTGATAACCCACAAGTATATGGGATCTTTTGTAGCCTTTTTCGATAAGTAAGAGTGTCGAACCCAACAAGGAGCTAAAGGTAGAATAAATATTGCCTCAAGTTCTATCGACCACCAATACAACTCTACGCACACTTAACGTTTGCTTTACCGGAAACAAGTATAAAACTAGGAGTACTTTGTAGGAACTTGAAATTGGTTGCAAGACAATAAAAGTAGTGTAGTAGCAAGCTTTTTGTATCACAAGAGAATGATTTGTCCATAGGCCATCAACTACGTTACTAGATTGATGCCTCCCTGGTGCCTGTCCCCCTGATGGAGTTGCCTCGCTTGCCGCGCCTCACCTCTCCAGCTGTGGAGATGGTGGTGGATCAATATGGCAGCAACATGTCTTCGCTCTGGCTAATGCCCGCTATGCCTGGATTGGAGGTGCCTGGTGAGGAGGGAGAGTGGTAGAAGGGCTTGGGGATCACGGCGGCTGACCCTCTTGCTCTTGCGCCATCTAATTCCTCCACTCCACAAACCCTGACGCCGCGCTCCTCCAGTGCCCCTTCTTCGCACCTATCCAAGACCAAGGGAGGAGTGGAGGATGGTGCCAACGGGGCTCCCATCTCCCCGGTGGCACTCTTGGACTGCTTCGCTGGCGACGGCTTCACCGACAACTGCTTGCCAAGCGACGACTGTATGGCGGCCTTCAATGAGCTTCGCGCGGCCGATGCTGATGTGGCGGTGGCGGATGATGTGGTGCTGGCCTTGTCCTCCCCGGTGCGGGCTACCAGGTCCAGCAAGCGCACCACGACGACCAAGGCCTCCGACATGATGACCAAGGCGATGTCCCTCAAGGCAGGCAAGGCTCTGGAAGGTAATAGAACAACAACCCGCTTGTCACACCCTGATTTTCATGCCACGTTGCTTAAGCTAATAATCATGCTAAAAATGTGGATTGACAAAAACTTTTGAGTGTTTTTGACTTTGCTTGATTGGTTTTCTGTTTGCTGCTTGCTAGTGCTCTAAAAATCAAATAAATCCTCCAACTCTTATACTTCATCTCCTTGATCCGAAACCTTTTCCCAATGATCATGCCATGTGTATAGAACAGTATAGTATTTTCTTATAAAAATATTTTGGCCAAATAGTATTTTCTAAAATTAGTTTTCCAAAAACCCCTGAATTGAGGTTTGCACTTCAAGTACCTTATTTAGGGTGTGAAAAATCTTTCCAAAAGTATATTTGAATCCTATTAGGTATAGGACTCCCATCAACCACAAAATTATAATTTTAGAAGTTATTTTTATATTTTATTTAAATGCTTTTCCTTTAGGCCAGAAATAGTCTTTAATAGGTAAACATTATTTAACTATTTCAAAAATATTTGCCCAAATTCAGGGAAACTCATAGGACATATATTGTCCATATATAAGAGTTTCAACACATGGTCATGTTCAAAATATTGGACAAATCCTTCATTAACCCTTTCTAGATATTTCAAGCTTTTGAAATATTTACAAAGGAAATATTCTCCAAAAATTCCAGGGAAATTCTATCATGTCAAATATGACATGTTTGACGATCTTACAAAGCCTCATGCCTTGAAGATCAAGGAAACAACATCTAATCCCCTCAAAACCATTTCTGTCCATTTTGAATTTTGAGCAACTTTACATTGCCAAACGTGTTCAAATGCTCTCAAACTTGGTGCACATGCTAAAATGATGTAAATATGCATCTATGCCAAATGGCACAAGTTTTGGAGAAGGACAACTTGATCTAAGTGCCCCAAAACCCTTTCTGACTAGATCCAAATTTGAACAACTCTACATTGCCAACTTTTTACTTGGGGCCTCAAATTTTGTGGGCATGCTCACAAACCCAAATGATGACACTACACCAAGTGGTGCATCAAGGAGAGATGATTTGCTTAACCTAATCTTGGAAAATCCATTTCTGTTGATTTCTAGGGTTTACAAAAGTTGCATTGGAAACTTTGCCCAAATGAGCTCAAATTTGGTGGAAGGGCCTAAATGTATGTGACATATGATCCTGTTAAGTCTCATGTCAATTGGAAGTCATTTGCTTGCCCAAAACCACATCAAACACCTTCTGCCATTTTACCAAAACCACTGTTTTGCCCCCCTTTTACTATTCTACTTGAGCTCAACTTTTTACCACAGCTGCTCCTAGTCACCTTCTACCTCCAGGAACTCCTTCTCCTCCACAGCTCATTGATTGAGGGGGGTGAAACCCCATTTTACATCTCTGAACCTCCATTTTCACCCTGGTCTCTCAGCACACTCCCCTTCTAGAAGCTCACCAGGGCATCCAAGACCAAAACCTCTTTGTTTACTCCTCCCCTGACCCCCTAGACATCATTAGGCAAAGTGGGCGCGTCCAGAGCGGTGAGGACACGGCCATGCCGGCCATACGGGCACTCTAGAGCACGCTACAGTGTGCCCCCGCACTGTAGCTGTGTCCTGCCCGAGGCACCCGACAACCTAGGGCATTGGGATCGTGTCCCTCGAGGCCACCTCGACGTCCGGGACACGGCAGCTGATCGGCCCCCTCCTTCCTCTCTCTCTTCGGCCCCTGCTCGCATGCGCACCGTGGTCACCGAGAGCTCCAATGAGCACGCTCACACGCGCGCTGCCCTGGCGCATCCCCGCTCCTCCTCTCTCTTTCTCTAGGCCTGGACCAACCCCACGAACACCCCGGACACGCCCACGCGCGGCCCCGTGACCCGTGGCGACGACAACATGCTCGCCGGTGCACGGGACCTCGGTGGACCGTCGCCCGCCTATTTAAAGGCCACCCCCGAGCCCCCTCGTGGCTCCCTTAGCTCTCTCTCTCTCTCCCGTACGCCCCCCAGGCGAACCCACTTCTCCTCCCGTGCCCCCATTCTACTCCATGGCCGGGAACCTTGCCACTGGCCACCGCTCAAATCCGTTCCAATCCGAGCCCCTCCTCTCCACCTCTCCACTCCAGAGCGTCACCAGAACCACCGCCGACCCACCCCACACTTCAGTCCTTCCTCCACGTGCCTGCATCGCCATGCCCAAACCTCACTGCCAGCCTAGTCCACCGCGGCCAACCCCCTTCTCTACTCGGTGCTCCTGGGCGGCCGTGCCACCCATAGCTGGATGCGGCTGGATCCCTTGATCACGCCGGCAGGCCGAGCGTCACCGGAGATGCCCAGCAGCGCCGGCAAGCCGCCGTCGAGCATCGTCTCTGTCCCCCGTCGCGTCGCGCGGGAGGAAGGGGATGAACCCGACAACTGGGCCCCGCCTGTCGGCTGTCCAGTGGGGCAAGGGCCACTGGCGGGTGGGCCTCGCCTCGCTGTGGATAAGTGGAGGCGGGACGGGCAGCTGCCGCGTCCCTGCGGTGAAGGCGCTTTTCAGGGAAGCTGTCTTCGACGTCGCCGTGTCGCCCGCGTGGCCGAGCCGCTGGGCCGGCCCAGTGCACGGCAGCGCTAAGCCTCGCCCTGTGCGCAGTAAATGGTATAACCATTTTTCCTTTTCTTTTTCTTTTCCAGACAACTTCAAAAATCCATAAATAAATCAAATGTATTCCAAATTTGATGATTCGAATTTCTGGTAGTTTCTAAAATCATGATCTACCTGTTGGTGCAACATGCACATTTTTCCAGAAAACTTTCCTTCACAAATAATATCAAAATGTCATTATTCCATTTTCTGTGATGAACTTTAGAAAATCACAGAGAGCTCAAACTTGATCCAAATGCAATGGTTCAAATTCCTAGATGCTTGTAATATCCTAACTTAGTTTTGGAACATTTTTATTAATACTTTCTGTACCCCACCAAATAACGAGCCATTTCTTCATATTTATCAACTTTGCAAAATCCTAGGAAATTCATTTGAATTCCAAATCCAGTGAAACCAACTCCTAGATGCTTCTAAAATCATGACTTGTTAAATGGGTGCCTTTGCTCATTTTTCAAAAATACATTTCTGTACACTGCTTTCAAATCCATAAACCCCTTGATTCCATCATATTGAAATGTGCCAAACCATCCATTGATCATACTCCAATGAAACCACCTTGGTTGTTTTTCATATGACCAGAGGTATCCTAGAAAAGTCCAACTCCTATTTTTAGAGCAATTTTATTTTTGCTTTATTGTGTTGCTTATGATGATTGTTTCCATCGTTAGTTGGCGAAATAAACGGAGTACTCGGAGATGGACCAGAAGGGTTGAAGACTCGGAAGGACAAGGCAAGCAGCCCTTTGACCATGTTCGAGAAACCTCTTTATGCATGTCATATAATACCATAATGTTGTTGCTACGAAATCATGATGAGGTGGAACCACTTTGATGGTTTGCCACTGCACTTCCTCGTTGACACTTCCATTGAGCATGACCCTACCTTCTTATGAGGGTCATGCCGGTGGGAATAGATAGATGTGTGTTATAGTAGTTGGCTACGCAAATGGGTCAGGGATATGCATTGAGAGAAACAAGTGTGGTTTGACATACTTGCAAATTGATACAGGGTGGAACCCTAATCAGCGGATCTTTCACGTTTGGAGGTTGGCACACGATGAACACGGGGAATCACAAGGGGAAGATGGGGAAAACACAAGAGGAAAACACTCAATCAACACGAAAGCAATCACACAAATGCTAGATTCGCGATACAAGGTTGAGATCCACGATCCAAGGTCAACAACGGTGATACAGATAGTCTTCTCCCGGAGGAGGTCTTGGAATCCCGTGGGATCTTCCCGTTAGGGGTCTTGAATCCAGAGGTGGATCTTCTCCGTAGAGGCGCACCGGTCTCGTGGGAGAAATCCACACAAGTGTCAAATGAGCTAAAACCATAGCTAACCCTAAACGGAATGAGGGGAGGAGTATATATAGTCTACGGGGCGAATGGATACATGGGCCTCGGCCCAGGGGCTGCACGCAGGCAGATCAGGGGCCGGATGTCCGGGCGACGGGCCGGATGTCCGGGACTTCACGGGACGCCGGATGTCCGGGGCGGGGGCCCGGATGTCCGGGCGGGAAGAGCCGATCCTCGGGTGCTCTCTGGACAGGAGCGCCGGATTTCCGGGCCCGAGGCCGGATGTCCGGGCCGTGCTTGGCCGGATGTCCGGGCCCTGGCCGGATGTCCGGGCCCTGTGGCTGGCCTTCTGTAGGGAGGTGCCCAGGGGCCGGATGTCCGGGCCAGGGGGCCGGATGTCCGGGTCCTGGAGCTGCTTTCCGGTCTTCTTGTTGCATCAGCTCGTCCATGACCTTGGGGACTTGTCCATCTTCAAGCTCTTCTCCGAAGTGGTCTCCTTCACACCTGAGCACACAAAGCACACTCGCTTGAGGTAGCAACCATGTCTCGTAAGATTCATAAGGAAGTTGTGCTAGGAGTGACGTCACCTCGGTCTCAAAAGCTCTAGCACGAGCACGTGTCATCGGTCCTTGAGGCACTTGAGGGGGTGAAGGAGGGTCCATGGTGATGGCCCTAGGATACACCGTATCATCTCCCCTCCCTTGGGAAAGATCCGACCTCGGATCGAAATCTTCATCACCATGGAAAGGAGAGAGGTCCTTGATGTTGAAAGTATCGCTCACGGAGTACTTGTCCCGTGGGATGTCGATCTTGTAGGCGTTGTCGTTGTAGCGTGCTAGCACCTTGAAGGGTCCGTCGGCGCGAGGTAGAAGCTTGGACTTGCGCTCGAGTGGGAAGCGGTCCTTGCGAAGGTGAAGCCAAACAAGATCTCCCGGTTGGAACACCATCGGTGCCTTGTTAACGTTGAGCTTGGTGGCGCGACGGTGGACTTGGCGCTCGATCATCGTCCTTGTGTCTTCGTGCACCTTCTTGAGATAAGTTGCCCTTGCACTTGCGTCCATGTCCGTGCGCTCTTGGAGAGGAAGCGGTAGGATGTCCAAAGGCGACAACGGATTGAAGCCGTAGACGATCTCGAAGGGGGACTTGCCGGTTGTGGAGTGTCTTGCGCGGTTGTAGGCGAACTCGGCGATTGGTAAGCAATGCTCCCATTCCCGGATGTTCCTCTTGATCAACACACGAAGAAGAGTGGATAGCGTGCGGTTCGTCACCTCCGTCTGGCCGTCCGTTTGTGGATGGTACGCCGAAGAAAATAGAAGCTTGATTCCGAGCTTGGCACATAGTGTTTTCCAAAAGTAACTCAGGAACTTGACGTCCCGGTCGGAGACGATCGTTTTGGGCACGCCGTGTAGACGAAGTATCTCCCTGCAAAAGAGAGTTGCAACATGTGAAGCATCGTCGATCTTGTTACAAGGAATGAAATGAGCCATTTTGGAGAACCTATCTACCACGACAAGCACTGAATCTTTGCCATTTTGAGTCCTAGGCAAGCCAAGTATGAAATCCATGCTTATGTCTTCCCATGGGTGATATGGAATAGGAAGAGGCATATAAAGACCATAGGATTGAGCTTTGGACTTAGCTTTGCGGCATGTAGAACAACGGTTGGTGAAGCGTGAGACGTCACGAAGCATCTTGGGCCAAAAATAGTTCTTAGAGAGTGTAGCAAACGTCTTGTCTCGTCCAAAGTGTCCCATGAGTCCTCCTCCATGCGATTCCTGCAAAAGGAGTAAACGAAGCGAAGACTCGGGAATGCAAAGTTTGTTAGCTCTCATAAGATATCCATCTTTGATGTAGTAACGCTCCCAAGAAGTGTGAGTCAAGCATTTAGCATAGGCATTTGCAAAGAAAGGATCATGCTCATATAAATCTTTAATATGCTCAAAGCCAATCACATTCAACTCAAGTTGTGTTACAAGCATGCATTTGCGGGAAAGCGCGTCCGCCACAACATTTTCTTTGCCCTTGATGTATTTGATGACATAGGGAAAAGACTCAATGAACTCACTCCATTTAGCATGACGCTTGTTCAACTTGGTTTGACCTTTGAGATACTTGAGTGTCTCATGGTCCGTATGAAGAATGAATTCATGAGGTCTAAGATAGTGTTCCCAAACACGTAGAACTCTCACCAAGGCATAAAGCTCTTTATCATAGATAGGATAGTTAAGTTGCGCTCCCGATAGCTTCTCGCTAAAGTACGCAATTGGGCGCTTTTCTTGCATTAGCACGCCACCTATGCCGGTACCACTAGCATCACAATGAATCTCAAACGGTTTGTCAAAGTTTGGTAGTGCTAGAAGTGGTGCGTGCGTGAGCAAGCTCTTAAGCTCATTGAACGCGGTGTCTTGTGAAGGACCCCAAATGAAGGGTGCGTTCTTCTTGCTCAAAGCGTGTAGAGGCATAGCAATGGTGCTAAAATCCTTCACAAAACGTCTATAGAAACCGGCTAGACCAAGGAAACTACGCACTTGCATAAGATTCTTTGGTTGAGGCCAAGTTTTAATTGCTTCAATTTTAGTTTCATCAACGTGAACACCTTGAGAAGATACGATAAATCCTAGAAAGACAACCTTGTCAACTCCAAAAGTGCATTTTTCCATATTAGCATACAATTGTTGTTTGCGAAGTGCTTGCAAAACTAGTTGTACATGGTCAACATGTTCTTCAAGCGACTTGCTAAACACAAGAATGTCATCAAAGTAAACTACAACAAAGACACCTATGTAGGGTCTAAGAACAAAGTGCATAAGACGCACAAAAGTGCCGGGTGCTTCCGATAAACCCATTGGCATGACAAGCCACTCATATAACCCAAACTTGGTTTTGAAAGCAGTTTTCCACTCATCACCCTCCTGAATGCGAATTTGGTAGTAACCACTTTTAAGATCAATTTTTGAAAAGATGGTGGCACCACAAAGTTCATCAAGCATGTCATCTAAACGAGGAATAGGGTGACGATATCTAACGGTTATAGCATTTATCGGGCGGCAATCGGAACACATGCGAAAAGTTCCGTCTTTCTTAGGCACGAGAATAACGGGAACGGCACAAGGGCTTAGACTTTCACGTACATGACCCTTGTCGATGAGATTTTGCACTTGCCGTTGTATCTCCTTTGTTTCCTCGGGGTTGACGCGGTACGGAGCTTTGTTTGGAAGTGGAGCACCGGGTACGAGGTCGATGCGGTGCTCTATCCCTCAAAGTGGAGGTAGACCCGGTGGTAGCTCATCCGGAAAGACGTCCGAGAATTCCTGCAACAATTTAGACAACACTAAAGGTGGAGGTGGTGAAGTGTTAGTAGGTTTGGCTTCCCCTTTGCATAGGAGCACAAGGTGGAAGACGCTCGATGGGTTCTCACACACTTCTCTCATCTCTCGTTTGGTAGCAAATAGCACTAGTTGCTTCTTGTCGCTCATCGTGGAGTCGCTCATATTTGGCTTGTGGCTCTCGCTCTCTTTTTGGTGGCTCGCTCTCTCACCATTCTCTCCACGATGGGTGGTAGGTAAAATCTTGTCGGCGGCTACTTGACTTGGAGTCATAGGTCGTAGCACGAATTCCTTGCCCTTCATCTTGAAGTGATAGTGATTCGTCCGTCCATTGTGTGTGACTCCACGATCATATTGCCATGGTCGTCCAAGAATAAGGTGGCACACGGACATGGGTATCACATCACACTCAAGAGTGTCCTCGTAAGCGCCAATCTTGAAAGAGACTTGCACGGTGTGCTCGACTCGAAGAATTCCGGCGTCGTTGAGCCATTGGACCTTGTAGGGGTTAGGATGCTTCGTCTTGACCAAATGAAGCTTGTCGCATAGCTCTTCGCTTGCCAAGTTGTGGCAACTTCCTCCATCGATGATAACCTTGACGGCGCGTCCATTGATGCCAGCCTTCGTATGGAAAATGTGACAACGTTGGTCGTCATCTTGTTGATGTTGGAGTGTCAAGACTTTGGAGACAACAAGGTTGGGGCTTGAGTCATTGTCGCAAAACACTTGATTGTCTTCTTCTTCATTGACTTGGCGATGCATAGCGACATGCTCAAGTGCTTCCATCTCATCATCGCTCATGGAGTCATAAGATCCGTCGTCATTGATGATCATGGTGCGAACGGTCTTGCACTCAAATGACTTGTGGCCTCGTCCTTGGCACTTGAAGCATTTGATGGAGCTCGTCTTGTTGTTATCTTCGGTTGGAGGTGTGGTTGAGGAAGCTCTTGGCTTGAAGTTGTTGGTAGAAGGTGGACGACTCGATGTAGTCGCATTCTTGTAGCTTTGCTTGTCTCCGAAGTTTGTAGGAGGCTTGGAAGAGGTAGGAGGAGTAGCCGAAGTCGTTGAAGCTTGGTTGTAGGAGCCGAAGTTCTTGGAGGTGAACTTTGAGTACTTGTAGTCTTCTTGAACTTGGCGCTCCGCTTTGGTTGCTTGATGTACTAGCTCGAGGAGATTGTTGTATGGTTGGAAGTCCGCAATCTTCTTGATGGGATAGTTGAGTCCATTCAAGAATCGCGCCATAGTTTGCTCATCATCTTCCGTGATGTTCGCTCGTATCATGGCAATCTCCATCTCCTTGTAGTACTCTTCAACGGACTTGGTACCTTGCTTGAGGAGTTGTAGCTTCTTGAACAAGTCACGGTTGTAGTGTGTAGGCACGAAGCGTGCTCTCATTACTTCCTTCATTTGAGCCCAAGTGGTGATAGGAGGTTCGCCTTTGGCTTCTCTTCTCTCTATGATTTGCTCCCACCAAATGAGAACATAGTCTTGGAACTCAAGTGATGCCATAGCGATCTTCTTCTCTTCATCGAAGTTGTGAAGGCGAAAGATCTTGTCAACTTTCAATGCCCATGAGAGGTAGTCTTCGGGATCGATGCTTCCGGAGAACTTAGGCATGGTGAACTTGAGCTTGCCATAGCGATGCTCGTCATTGTTTCCTTGCCTATTGGGAGGATGATCTCGATGTTGGCGGTTTGCCATATCGTGTTGCTCTTGAGGATGTAGACGTTCTTGTTGGAGTTGATGTTCTTGTTGGTATTGTTGCTCATGTCGCGCTTGAGGAGGAGCTTCTTCTTGCATTCTTGCTTGATGGCGCCGTTCTTGCATCTCATCTCGAAGGAAATCCTCTTCTTGACGAGTGTGTCGATTGCGGACGGCCACATTGCGGTGTGCATCTTGTAAAGCACGTTGCGCCTCCATAGCTTGAGCTTCACGACGTTGTTGTGCTTGGCGGTTAGCCTCGGCATCTTGTTCTTCTTGATATTGACGAGCTCGCTCTTCTTGTAGTTGGCGTAGTCGTTGCCGTTCTTGTGCTTGCTCAAGTGTAGCTTGGTTTTGACGACGTCGACCTTCTTGCTCGTCGAATAGCTCTTGAGAACTCGTGTCATGTAGAGGTTGCCGATGTTCATGTCGAGCTTGACGTGCGGCTTGACGTAGAGTGTTTGAGGTAGGTGTACTTGAGTCTTGCGTAGAGTCGGTGTGTCGACTTGAGCGGCTTCGTCGATGAGATGATGTTGAGGAAGAACGTCGGTTGATGATCAATGTCCGTAGCTCATTGTATTGAGTAGACATGTTGGTGTTGATGAGGTCGATTTGCTCCTTGGTGCTTTGTTGGAATTGTCGCGTGTCCTCGGCAACTTGACCAATGTACTCTCGCATAGCTTCACTCTCTTGATGTAGAGCTCGTTGGACACCGAATAGATGTAGTTTGGTGACGTAGTTGTTCGCTTCTTGAGGATCATCGAAGATCGGGTTGGTAGATGAACTTGGCCTATCCATCATCACAAGCAAGTATGTGAGTGGAGAAAGGAGAAGACAATATCAATGTAGCTTAACCGAGGTTGAAAATGGATCAATGATCACTCAACAATGTAACCCGGAAATAGCACTATTGGTATCACTTCGTGTCGATTCTCACACCTACAAGTAAAGCTTTGAGAGGAGTTTGGTTAGGATGTGGCACAAACTCAATGCAATCGTCAAAATGATTCAAAGATGTTGAAAATGGTTCACAATTTGCTCATGCAACAAGTAGATCACTAGCAAAGAGTAGCACACGGAACACACGCACGGATAGATAAATGTGGTTGTGCAACGAAGGATGAGCGAAAAATGTGGTAAACCACGGAAAATGCTCGTGTTGCACAACGCTAGAGAGACGCTAACCGATTGCTTAATAGGCGGATACGCACTTGTGCACGACCTATATGGGCAAAACGTAACGACTATCTATCACAAGTATGCTATGAGTGTATGATGTGCCGATGCTCGAGCACAAGATGATGTTGCTATGTATGATCTCTTTGGATGCAAGGCGTATGATGCTATAGTTTCTTTGCTTGGATTGGCTCTTTTGCTTAAAAGCTTTTGAGCTCTTTCTTTGGGCACATATGTATGCTTCTCGTATCGAGGTAGCTATTGTGTATGCGGAACACTCTTGTGGCACAAGAAGATATGCAATATACCAAGATGATGTGGTATGCAATATATATGAGTATCACTAATGTGCACAAGTGTCGTGGCCCGGCAATACTCAAATGGCTAGTCTCAATGGGAAAGCTACGCAAAGATGGTTCATAGGGTGACAATGCAATTGCAAGATAGAATGATCGAAGTGTCGTCGATGTTACCGTCCTTGCCGAAGTTGAGCGGTGGTGTCGTCGAAGTCTTGCCGTCCCAAGGTAGCCTAAACATCCAAGGAAACGGTGAAATCACAACTCAAGTATCCACGGCAAATGGAGACAAATTTTCGAAACTCGAAGCGGTGAAGCGATGGTGGTTGTTGCGGAAGATCGGTGGTGGTTTGCGGAAGAGTGGGTGGATCACTGAACGAAGAGGCGGCGGAGGTTTGCGAGGTGGGGTGTAGTGGGGGAAAATGGCTGCGGGAGGCCGGATGTCCGGGCCAGGGGCCGGATGTCCGGGCCGGGCCGGATGTCCGGGGCACGAGCCGGATGTCCGGGGTGCCCGAGCCAGCAAGAACACGTTGCAA
This sequence comes from Secale cereale, assembly GCA_902687465.1. Classification (NCBI taxonomy): domain Eukaryota; kingdom Viridiplantae; phylum Streptophyta; class Magnoliopsida; order Poales; family Poaceae; genus Secale; species Secale cereale. Next base: position 640,548,316 of record LR738710.1, read on the forward strand.
AAGGGGGGTTGCGGGGCAAAAATTCGGTGGATTTTTCGGATGAAATTTGGGGAAAAGTGGAGGAAAAGCTAGATCCACACGTGGCACAGCAAATCCATGGAACAAATTCAACAAAATCTTGCCAAATCAACAGATCACAGAAAATTTTTGGGGCTCTTTTTGTGGGGCAATTTTCGAAATTAGGAAGAACACGACAAAAACAGGCTAGAAAACGACGTGTGGGGCTCCAAAATCGTGAGAAACCTTTGCTCTAGATACCATAATGATACAGGGTGGAACCCTAATCAGCGGATCTTTCACGTTTGGAGGTTGGCACACGATGAACACGGGGAATCACAAGGGGAAGATGGGGAAAACACAAGAGGAAAACACTCAATCAACACGAAAGCAATCACACAAATGCTAGATTCGCGATACAAGGTTGAGATCCACGATCCAAGGTCAACAACGGTGATACAGATAGTCTTCTCCCGGAGGAGGTCTTGGAATCCCGTGGGATCTTCCCGTTAGGGGTCTTGAATCCAGAGGTGGATCTTCTCCGTAGAGGCGCACCGGTCTCGTGGGAGAAATCCACACAAGTGTCAAATGAGCTAAAACCACAGCTAACCCTAAACGGAATGAGGGGAGGAGTATATATAGTCTACGGGGCGAATGGATACATGGGCCTCGGCCCAGGGGCTGCACGCAGGCAGATCAGGGGCCGGATGTCCGGGCGACGGGCCGGATGTCCGGGACTTCACGGGACGCCGGATGTCCGGGGCGGGGCCCGGATGTCCGGGCGGGAAGAGCCGATCCTCGGGTGCTCTCTGGACAGGAGCGCCGGATTTCCGGGCCCGAGGCCGGATGTCCGGGCCGTGCTTGGCCGGATGTCCGGGCCCTGTGGCTGGCCTTCTGTAGGGAGGTGCCCAGGGGCCGGATGTCCGGGCCAGGGGGCCGGATGTCCGGGTCCTGGAGCTGCTTTCCGGTCTTCTTGTTGCATCAGCTCGTCCATGACCTTGGGGACTTGTCCATCTTCAAGCTCTTCTCCGAAGTGGTCTCCTTCACACCTGAGCACACAAAGCACACTCGCTTGAGGTAGCAACCATGTCTCGTAAGATTCATAAGGAAGTTGTGCTAGGAGTGACGTCACCTCGGTCTCAAAAGCTCTAGCACGAGCACGTGTCATCGGTCCTTGAGGCACTTGAGGGGGTGAAGGAGGGTCCATGGTGATGGCCCTAGGATACACCGTATCACAAATGACCCAGTGGGTGCCACTAATGCCCCCTGGGAGACAATGAGGAACTAGGGCACTACTTGGTGAAGAAGTAGTGTACCGAGGCTTGATGAAAGTGTTGTTTACAGAGATGGATTAGATTTATGTGTGACTACCGTCCCAACCAAACATGCGCAACCACTCTACCCTTATATGGGAAAGGGCATTATTGATTACCTAGGTTGATACTAGCATGGTGCCCGCATTACTAGTGACGGGGGTGACATGAGGTCACTCTCGGGACAGGGTCGTGCTTGGATAGGCGGCCATGATTGTCTTTACAGGGCACCGGACACACCGTTGGTACCCCGTGCTTGTGGTATGTGATGAATATGGGAGCAAGGCTCCACAAATTTTAAGATGTGAAATGTTGGCACGGGGCTGTTACCAATGGAGTGGACTCTATGTTAGTGTCGTCTAGGGAAAGATAGTGATCGGGTGCTTACCTCGGGTACTTGAGGTACCGCGGGTCGTGAATGACACGGAAGTTCCCCGGATCTTGTGGGTAAAGTGTGCAACCTCTGCAGAGTGTAAAACCATTCGAATAGCCGTGTCCACGGTCAAGGACAGTTGGGTGGTGCTACTTAGACTATGTCCATAAGTTTCTGGAAAACAACATGGTTTGGTAAATGTGTTGATGTGATTGTGAGAAAGTCACGATGAGCGTGAGCAAGAGTTGTTCATGACTCTTTCTCGATATTGATGTTTGAAACCTCCTGATGCTTGTTGCAGACACATGCATGTCCATGTTATATGTTCATCATACTTGCATATGAAAAACTAGCTTTCCGCAAAACTGCCAATTTAGCAGTAGAGCCTTGCATAATTATTCTGTCATCACACTTGGGTTGCTTGCGAGTACATTCAAAGTACTCATTGGCTTGCCACTGGTTATTTTATTAGCCAGGCAGGAGAGAACATGATATGATGAAGATTTCTTGGTGACGAGCATGCGAGCTAGGACGCTTCCCAGTCAGAATGCATGTAGGGTTAAGGCAGATGGCATGGGTCCAAGTTGTTATTGAAGATTTCCGCTGCAACGATATACTCAAGACTTGACCATTATGGTCCTATTTGTGTAATACGGTATGTATGGATGTAAGACTCTTGTTATTCAGCTTCTGTGTGTTCAGTGAGCATTGATCTCTGGGATCACTGTACACGTGCATTCGGTGATCACGACTTATGAGTCGGGGTCCCCACACCGCTCATTGTCTTCATTTAAGGTACTCGCTTTCGCTTCGAATCGCCATCTCCTCAAGGTGGCCACAGACAGCCACGTGATTCTGGGTATAATAGTATTCGGGCCCAGGAGCTGGTTCAGGCTATGGTGGCCGAGGCCAAGGCTCGTCAGCACATTGCTCGGACCATGGCGGCAGAGCTGCGTGCCGCTTCGACTGCCAATGCTGCAAGGGAGAATCCGTGTCGGCAGCTCAGGCTGTGGCATCCGAGCATGTTCGGCCTTCACGTGGCCGTGGCCATGGCCGGGGGCGTGGCCGTGGGAGAGGCCGTTCGACTGCTACTGCCAGAGAGGAGAATTTCGATGGGGCGGGGGCCCGGTCCCCCTCGGTTATGCAATGAAAGGCCTAATCTGGAATATGAGGGGTTTTGGTCAACGCGATAGACGGCGGCAATTTATCGAATACATCCGTGACCAAAATCTCGACTTCGTGGGTCTCCAGGAGACCATTCGGTCCTCATTTGAGCCATATGAGCTTGACGCCCTAGGTGGCGCGTTCAAATTCCAATGGGAATGGCTTCCGGCTTCGGGACGATCAGGTGGGATACTATTGGGGGTGAATACGGAAAGTTTTGAGGTGGTGGGTTTTACGCACAGATCCTTTTCCTTGCCGCGGAAGTTATTCAGTGGAATAACGATTTTAGATGGGAGCTAGTTATGGTGTATGGCCCAGCGGACCATGATCGGTCAATTGATTTTCTTCGAGAGATCTACGCTAAGATCACGGCATCCCCATGGCCTATTGTCATATGTGTGGATTTCAATCTCTTGCGGGGTGTGATAGACAAGAGTAATGGTATTATTACAGACCACAGACTGGTAGACACCTTCAATGATTGGGTGGCTGATCTTGACCTAATTGAGCTGCCTAGGGTGGGGGCTCGGTTCACTTGGTGTAATAATCAGGATGACTCGTTTACGGGGTCTTTGTTTCCACTAATTGGGAGGCCAAATTTGCGGGATGCTCGCTAGTGGCGGAACCAAGGCTTGGCTCCAATCACTGCCCGCTTATCCTAAACTTTGGAGAAGCCCCTCACCGCACCACCAAGCGATTCTTTTTTGAGAAGCAATGGCTCCTTCAGCCGAGCTTTCTTCAGAGGGTTTCGTCGATTTGCGTCACGGCTAGGAATCGCCCCCTCACCGGTATGACCCTTTATGCGATGCTATGGACATTTGGCAACATTGTGCGCTCTTGAGTCATCGCCACCTCCGTGGTTGGCGCGCGAACGTGGGTAGCCAACAGAAAGCTAGAAAAGAGGCCCTGATCAGCGAAGTGTCATCCTTGGACACCAAGGCAAATTTGATCGGTCTGTCACGGGATGAATGGGCGAGAAGATATGCGATTGAGTATGAGATTATCTTTATCTTGACCTGTGAGGAGATTTATTAGAAACAGAGGAGTCAGAAAAATTGGGTGCTGAAGGGGGACACGAGTACCCAATTCCTTCATGCTGTGGCAAATGGGAGATGCCGGAGATGTATGATCCGTGTTCTCCGCGATGGAGAAAATGTTACTACTGAAGAAGGTGCCCTCCAAACACATATTTATGCATTCTATCGGGAGCTCTTGGGTTGTTCTAGGGTGAGATTAGCATCCCTTTAGGACTCAATATGGGATAATGAGCGGTTGGTCTCTGAAGCTGATAACTCCATCCTCACTAGGCCTTTCACGCTTGATGAGATTACAGAAAACCTAAATCAGATGAGGGTGAACACGGTGCCCGAGCCTGATGGTTTGCCGGTTATATTCTATAAGCGTTTTTGGAATATAGTGGGACCACAGTTCACTGACCTTATGAATGAATTTACCAGGGGCCGAATAGACATTAAACGCCTAAATTATGGGGTGTTGGCTTTGATTCCTAAGGTACCGGGAGCAGAACAAATTAGACAGTTCCGACCCCTCACACTCATAAATTTCAGCTTCAGGTTGATTGCTAAGGGATTCGCCTCACGCATTGCTCCGGTGGCGGACAAGATTATTGATAATCTGTAAACTGCCTTTATTAAAGGGCGAAGCATCCTGGATGGGGTAGCGGTGCTCCATGAGGTGCTTCATGAGATCAAGAATTCCAAGGAAGAGGTGTCCATTCTTAAGCTCGACTTTGAGAAGGCCTATGACCGGGTCCGATGGGACTTCATTGAGGAGGTGTTACACAAGAAAAACTTTAACCCGCAATGGGTGAGCTGGATGCGGCAAATCATGAGGGGTGGGCAAACTGTTATTAATATTAATGGATCGATTGGCCCATATTTCCGCAACGGAAGGGGACTGCGGCAGGGCGACCCGATCTCTCCCCTTCTGTTCAATATTGTGTCGGACGCGCTAGCTTCCATTCTGGACAGCGCCAAAGCTGCTAGCCACATCTCAGGTGTTGCCGAAAGGGTGGTACCAGGAGGGTTTTGGCCACCTTCAATACGCTAACGATACCCTTATCCTCATCAATAATTCCGAAGAGGCGATTGCTAACCTTAAGTTTCTCCTCATGTGCTTTGAGGCCATGTCGGGACTTAAAATAAACTTCGATAAGAGTGAGGCCTTTGTCACGGGAGGTGACTTGGAGACTCAGCTCAGAGCAGCCCACATGATGAACTCCAAATTGGGATCTATTCCCTTCAAGTATTTGGGCATGCCCATTTCGGATCGGGCTTTGTCCATGGGTGATTTTGGGCCAATGGTGTACAAGGTCGCTAAAAGAGTGGAATCGTGGCAAGGCAAGCTACTAGCCTCAGGTGGCCGGCTCGTGCTCATCAACGATTGCCTGACAAACATTCCTATGTTTGTTATGGGTTTTTATCTTTTGCACAACGGGACCCATGAGAAACTTGACAAGATCCGCTCCAAATTCTTTTGGGCTAAGGAAAATGGTAAACAACGATACAATAAGGTTAAATGGGATGTGATTGCCTCTCCTAAAGAGGTGGGTGGTTTAGGTATCATTAACTCCAGAGTTACAAACTGGTGCCTTATGACGAAGTGGGCGTGGAAAATTTTGACGGGACAAGGGGGTCTTTGGCTTTCCATATTTAAAACTATATATCTTGAGTTCGATGGGGTCACTTTTCCGCCGTAGGTCAGACGGTCGCAGTTTGGGAATGATATCCGAAAGGTTCAACCATTGTTGCGGCTAGGGACGAGATTTGTTGTGCATAATGGAGAATTGACGCTCTTTGTAAAGGATGTTTGGTGGGGTGAGCAGTTGCTTGATCTGACCTACCCCAATCTCTTTACAATCGTGAAACAGCAGGAGGCGCGAGTTGTAGATACATGGGTTAACGGGTGCCTTTGCCCTACTTTCAGGAGAACCCTTGGGCCTTGCGAAGCCCCAGAATGGGAGGAACTATGGGAGGCCCTGGCCTCTGTGCATTTATCTATTGAGCGCAACAAGGTCCATTGGCGGCTAGAGCCATCGGGTTGCTTCTCTACCGGCTCATTGTATAAGAAAATTTTCAAAGCCCCTCCAGCCTATGATCAGCGTTCGCTTTGGAAAGCAAGAATGCCAGCAAAAATTAAAATCTTCTTATGGCAGCTGGCTAGGAACCGGATTCCCAGCGGTGACCAGATCCAAAGAAGACACGGCCCGGGTGATGGCCTGTGTGTTTGGTGCAGAGAAGAGGAATCTAGCGGCCACATAATCTTTTGATGCATTGTGGCTCGGATGGTTTGGAGCTCGCTTAGAGAGGCGACTGGATGTACTTGGAACCCGAGTGGGTTCGCTGAACTGTATGGGCTTATCATGGCTAGCAATGCCCGAGATCGTAAGCTAGCATGGCTTGGCGTTGGGGCGCTTGCTTGGTCTCTCTGGACTACACGGAACAAAGCTACCATTGAGGGAATTTTCTTTAGACATCCAGCTGATGTTGTATATAAATTGGTCATTCTATTATAGCTCTGGAAGGGGTTGACGAGACAGTGGGACCACCCCGGCATGGAACGTATCAACGCCCGATTGAAGGCCAAGTGTGCTGAGCTCCGGCGTGTCGGATAGAGGGATGCAACGGCAGGCGTGCCACCCTCCTCAAACCCCATATCGCTCCTGGAGCGACCTCCCCTTGGCCGCGACCAGCGCGTCGCTGTTTTTGGGCCTCCGTGCCTTGTACCCCTGATAGTTTTCTTCCTATTTGATTATGTACTATACTGACTCTATGTACTCTAAGGGCCTCGTTCTAAAGGCCGGGCAAGCGCCTCCTTTCTAAATAAAGTTTATATGTGGGAGAGGCGACTGCTAGCATACCGTTCCTTACTTGGAATTCTATGCACTTATGATTGGAACTCTAGCAAGCATCCGCAACTACTATCGTTCATTAAGGTAAAACCCAACCATAGCCTTAAGATATATTGGTCTCCCTTCAATCCCATATGCATCAATTTCTATGCCATGCTGAAGCTGCTGTCACCCTTGCCCTCCAATACATAGTCATATCAACATACAACTAACCCTATGGTGTGATCCACACGCGCGCTCATATGATGGGCACCAAAGGACAGCAACATAACCACAAGCAAATTAAACCAACCATAGCAATTTCACCAATAAGCCCGTAGGACAAAACAAATCTACTCAAACATCATAGGATAGCCAAATATCATTGGGAAATAATATATGGAGTTGAGCACCATGTTTAAGTAGAGAATTACAGCGGGAATAGAGAGGTTAGACCGCTGCATAGAGGGGGAGAAAGTTCTTGTTGACGGTAGCAAGATTGTTGATGTAGATCACCGTCCCGATCGTTGCCCCGGTGGCACTCCGGCGCTACCAGAAGCGAGGGGGAGAGAGCCCCCCTCCTTCTTCTTCTTCCTTGGCCTCCTCCCTAGGTGGGAGAAGGGTTCTACCTCTGGTCCTTGGTCTCCATGGCATGGGAGGGGCGAGAGCCCCTCCGAGATTGGATATGTCTCTTTGTCTTTCTCTGCTTCGCATTCCCCAGATCTAGCCGATAACAATTTCTTATATTCCCAGAGATCCGTAACTCCGATTGCGCTGAGATTTTGACACGACTTTTTTCTGGATATAAGCTTCCTTGCGCCCGAAGTACAACTCCAACCGACTTTCCAGGTAGGCATAAGACACCACAGCATGCCAGGGGCCTCTGGCGCGCCCTGGTGTATTGTGGGCTGTGTGGGCCTCCGTTTACGTAGCTTCCACCTCCCAAAAATCACATATATTCCAAAATAATGCACCATGAAATTTTATTCCATTTGGACTTCGTTTGATATGGATACTCTGCGATACAAAAAAACATGAAGAAAACAGGAACTGGCACTAGGCACTGGGTAAGTAAGTTTGTTCAAATAAATCATATAAAAAGTTGCCAAAAGTATGTGCAAGTTGTATAATACTGGCATGAAACAATCAAAAATTATAGATACGACAGAGACGTATCAAATCCCAGCCTCCGAATGAAGTGCAAGAGTAATACAACCCTCTCACCCGCCTTAGGGGCGGGGATCACTTCGTCCTTCTCGAGGAGTCAATGCGCCACATCGTCGGTGAGATAGCCCGTGCTCCGAAGGCTCTTCACGGTCTTTTCAGTGACCGTAGATGCCTCCCACTTTCCTTTAGAGCTGGATCCAGTCATTGCTGGGAAAAGCAGCGGTGGTGGAGGAGTTGAGGATTGAGGGCACAAGAGATGTGGGTGCTTGGGCTAGAGAGATTCGAGAACTAGGGCTTGAGGAAAGCGTGGGGATAATGGGTAAGATCTGAGTCCTTTTATAAACGGTGAATGCTAAACACCCCCACTCCAGCCGTAAACCTCACCGGTTCCCAACAAGGTCGTGCGTAAGGCGCGGTTAAGATGCTCACGTCACATTGATAAGGATCTCGTAATGGCGGGCACGATCTCTGCTTTGACAAGACATGCCAATGAGGCTACACCTCGTAACACGAAACCAGGGCCAAGAAAATGGTTTGATATGTATAAAAGGGACAGACGTGATGCTTCACTGAAAGGTTGTCAGTAAAGACATAGTATCCATTTTTCGATACCTTGCCTTCGAGGCTAAGGGTTGTACTAACCATGCAGAGCCGGACACAGTACCATTTGTAGGGAATATTTCTTCCATATGTTCGGGAGGAGGAACCCGCCTTGCAATGCCGAAGACAGTGCGCCAACCGAACTCATCATCATCAAAGACTGGTTCAGGGGCTACTGAGGGAGTCCTGGATTAAGAGGTCCTCAGGTGGCCGGATCGTTGGTTATGGGCCGGACTGGTGGGTCGTGAAGGTTATCGATGGAGACTTCTCCCGTATCCGGATAGGACTCCCATATGTGTAAAATAGCAAGTTTAGAGTCCAGGTGTAATACTTTCCTTCCTCTGCAAAGTGATCATGTACAAACCATAACTCCCTCTGATGCATATATAAACTAGAGGGTTTAGTCCGTAGAGACAACAGCAGAATCATAGAAATCACATAGGCTAGACTTTTAGGGTTTAGCCATTACGATCTCGAGGTAGATCAACTCTTGTAACCCATATGCATCAAGATCAATCAAGTCGGAAGTAGGGTATTACCTCGATCGAGAGGGCCCGAACCTAGGTAAACATCGTGTCCCTAGTCTCCTGTTACCACCGATCCTCAGATGCATAGTTCGGGAACCCCTACCTGAGATCTGCCGGTTTTGACATCGACAGTCGCGGCCCTTGGTGTGGTGGATCCTGTGAAGGAAATATGCCCTAGAGGCAATAATAAAGTTGTTATTTATATTTCCTTTATATCATGATAAATGTCTTTTATTCATTCTAGAATTGTATCAACCGGAAACTTGATACACGTGTGGATACATAGACAAAATACAGTGTCCCTAGTAAGCCTCTACTAGACTAGCTCGTTAATCAAAGATGGTGGACTTTCCTAACCATAGACACGTGTTGTCATTTGATTAATGGGATCACATCATTAGGAGAATGATGTGATGGACATGACCCATCCATTAGCTTAGCACACTGATCGTTCAGTTTTACTGCTATTGCTTTCTTCATGTCAAATACATATTCCTCCAACTATGAGATTATGCAACTCCTGGATACTGGAAGAATGCCTTGTGTGCTATCAAACGTCACAACGTAACTGGTTGATTATAAAGATGCTCTACAGGTATCTCCGAAGGTGTTTGTTGAGTTGGCATAGATCGAGAATAGGATTTGTCACTCCGAGTATCACAGAGGTATCTCGGGGCCCTCTCGGTAATACACATCATAATAAGCCTTGCAAGCAAATGACTAATGAGTTAGTCACGGGATGATGTTTTACGTCACGAGTAAAGAGACTTGCCGGTAACGAAATTGAAATAGGTATGAAGATACCGACGATCAAATCTCGGGCAAGTAACATACCGATGACAAAGGGAATAACGTATGTTGCCATTACGGTTTGACCGATAAAGATCTTCATAGAATATGTGGGAGCTAATATGAGCATCCAGGTTCCGCTATTGGTTATTGACCGGAGAAGTGTCTGGGTCATGTCTACATAGTTCTCGAACCCGTAGGGTCCGCACGCTCAACGTTCGATGATGATTTGTATTAAGAAGTATGTGTTTTTTGTGACCGAAGATTGTTCGGAGTCCTGGATGAGATCACGGACATGAAGAGGAGTTTCGAAATGGTCGATAGGTAAAGATCGATATATTTGATGATGGTATTCGGACATCGGAATGGTTTCGGGACGTTTCGGATATTTATCGGAGTACCGAGGGGCTACCAGAAACCCCCCGGGGTAGTATTGGGCCGACATGGGCCATAGGGGAGAGGGGAGGCTGCCCACAACGGGTGACCGCGCCCTCCTCCCATAGGGACTCCGAATTGGACTAGGGGAGGGGGCGCGCCCCCCTTTCCTTCTCCTCTTCCCTCTCCGTTCCCTCCTTCCAACTCTAAGAAAAGGAAAAAAGGGGGGGAATCCTAGTCCTACTAGGAGTGGAGTCCTAGTAGGACTCCCCCCATGGCACGCCCCCTTGGGCCGGCCGCCTCCTCCCCACCTCCTTGATATGTAGGGGTAGGGGGCACCCTAGAACACACAAGTTATTCTCTTAGCCATGTGTGGTGTCCCCCTCCATAGTTTACACCTCATGTCATTTTGTCGTACTGCTTTGGCGAAGCCCTATGCGATCTACTTCACCATCACCATCAACACGCCGTCGTGCTGCCGGAACTCTCCCTCGACCCTCTGCTAGATCAAGAGCTCGAGGGACGTCATCAAGCTGAACGTGTGCTGAACTCGGAGGTTTCGTACGTTCGGTGCTTGATCGGTTGAATTGCGAAGACGTTCGACTACATCAACCGTGTTATTCTAACGCTTCCGCTTTTGGTCTAAGAGGGTACGTAGTGTAACATCCCAAATTTTCAATTTGGAATGTTATACATTAGATCATCATGCATATCATATTTTCTTGCTTTTGGTGGATCCAAGAAATTCCTAAGCAACTCAAGGACCCTCGGAGAGAGTTGGGGATTTCAATATTTTCATATTTGAGGTTTCTCAAATTTTGAAAATAGGATCATTTGATTTTATTTATTTTATCTTCAAGTATTTCAATCATAAAAACATGAGAGAGGGAGTAAAATGACTCTCCCAAAAACAAAGAAATACTGAGGATTTAATAAAAAAAATCAAATAAGTTTTATTTGGAGTTTTATTTGAATTAGGAAAAATTGCATGTTTTCAAAAATGCATTTTAGTGCCAAGAAAATGTTCATCTTGTTCTAAATATTCTATTTAGACGGTGAAAATTTGTTTTGGAAATTTTAGGTTATTTTTTCTAGAGTTCTTTTCGTAGCGTCGGCGTATAAACAAAAAGGGGACCCGACCCGACTGGGCCGACGCCCAGCCGAGCCAGGCCGAGCACCCCGCACCGCCTTCCCCGCCTGTGCCGCTCGCCGTGGCCGGATCGGACACGCCGCCGCCGCCGACTTTCTAGCCCCCTCCCCCAAGTTTCTAGCCCCCCTTCCCCCTATATAAGCCGCCGCCCTGCCCCCTTGCCGCACACCGCCGCCTCGCCGTAAGCCCGCCACCGTTGCCGCACGCCGCCACTGCTGCACGCAGTCATTGTTGCCGCACACCGCCGCCGCCGCTGCCCACCACCACCACCACCGCAGCCCCGCCGCAGCCCCGCCGCCCGCCGTCGCCGACGCCGCAGCCGCCGGCCGATTCGACGAGGTAGCCGCCGCCGGTCGGTTTTCGGTAGAAAACCACCGGTTTTTCTTTTAGAACCCTAGTTCGTTTGTTTTTTTACTAGATCGGTTTTCTTTTTTTCGTTTTAGTTAATTAGTGTACGTTCACCCGTTCGTTCATTTTAACGAACGAGTTCATCGTTTAGTCTCAGCTGACGAACGTCCGTTCGTTAAGCTGAATTAGTTTTCTTTTCCTAATTTATTTTCAGATCGATTTCTGATCCGATCTTCATTTTAGTTTATCTTTTCGCTCGTTTATCGGAATCAGGCGATTCATGCGCCTGGAGTTTCGTCTCGAAATTCTCTTTCCGTCTAACCTAGTCACTCAAGCGTTTGCCTCTGTTAAATTTGGACTTAGGTCCATATTGGTTCGGTAGTTGTTTCTCTTTTGTCGTTTGTCTTTCGTTGCTTTTCTTTTGTCGTTTCTTTTGCAAACCGGAGTTCTTAAGTTGAACTTTCTGGTTAGATCTCTTATTGGAGTTTTACCCATGCATTAGTTAAGTACTTATTGTGTGCTTGTTTGTTTGCGATAGAGTACCCGGAGTGCGCCGCTTGCTACTTTGAATCTCTAGGTTTCGCGGATCATCAGCAAGGCAAGTAACACTTTGATCATACCTTCCAATTACCCAGTTTTCAATGCATTAGTCAAACCCTCACACATTGCATGAGTAGGAGCTGTTAACATGTGGGACTGGGAAGTAGATTGAGGTAGAACCTATTACGTGCATTACATTTAAACCCTTGGGAGTTACTTTTACGTTTGTTGTTAGGACATGCTATGCTCGTAGACGTGGATTGGGTGAGTGTATCCATGACAGATGTGAGATTGTTAATTAATGGTTCAACTTAAGGTGGCAACTTTAACACACATCTGGGTGGATTGAGGCACCTGGGTATTCGAGCGATTGCCTGTTTTCTTTTGGACCGCCACCCAGGCTCAAAGGGATCATGAGATTATTCATACTAGAAACTTCCATGTGCAGCCACAAGCTATTATGGGCTCTAGCATAGTTGACTAAGTTGTGCGAACTCTTACAGTGGTGGACTAGCAGATGTAGGGGATGTAGGTTAGTACGGTCCACCCGGACGTAAGGTGCTAGTGCTTCAAAAAGACTGTGTCTCGGTCATCCGTTTCTCAAACAACATGTAGTGCGAGAATCCCAACGGAGGCGATCGAGTCTTGTGGGGAAAAGTGCACAAACCTCTGCAGAGTGTACAAACTGATCATGATTAGCCGTGTCCCCGGTTATGGACTTCTTGAGTATCTAGTACTTGGATATCATGTGAATCTCATCATGTTACTCTAATTAATATTGTTGGGTTTAATGATGATTATTAATTGGGGTTGAGAGGATGTCTATCTTCTCAACGATGTTTCAACTACCATGATAGTTAACTAAAATCTATTCCTTTGCAGTAGGAAAAAATTGGCTTTACGCAAAAAAAACTGTAACCATAGAGCTTTCCACCAGCCATATTGCATATAGTGTAGTTTTACTTTTGTTACTCTCTATGTGTTGCTTTGCCAGCATATTCGATGTGCTGACCCGTTTTCGGGCTGCAACGTTCATGTTGCAGACTTTTCAGACGACGAGTAAGGTGCCTTATAGGTCGTGGTTCTATACTAAGTGATGATGTTGGAGTTGATGGACTCACTTATCTTCCAAGCCTTCCGCTGTTATCGTGTTAGATGACCTTAAGCCATTTTTATTGAAATAAGTTCATCATTGGAACTATCGATGTAATAAGTGTGTGATTGCTACTCTGTTATAAATCCCTCAAGTACTGTGCGTGTCAGCATTACTGATCCAGGGATGACACTGATGCACAGAGATCAGACTGTTTGAGGTCTGGTTGCTACAAGATGGTATCAGAGCACACGCTGACTGTAGGACACGACCACTAAGCTAAAACCCTAGAGCACTATTCACTCTTCTCTTTTCTGACTCCTCATCTTTTCTACTCTTTTAGGATGGTGGATGCAAAGAACAAGTTCACTCAACCTGATGAGGATACACCATTTGGACGACACCTGAAGGAAATCACCAGATATCTAAACATCGGATTACCAAGTTTCACCGAAACCTACAAAGCTACTTTACCTGAAGAGGAGCGCTGGTTGATTCAAGCTCAAGTTCCAGGAAGGAAGTTCAAGCCCGTCACCGCACCCATAGAAATTTCCTTTAATGCGCCTACATGGAGCTTAGGCAGAAGCATGGCAGCCCACATTGCTAGTGGAAGGATTGGAGAAATCTATAAGCAGGAGCTAAAGGACACCATCTACCAGATTTGTGGACATAGAGATGAGCGGTGGGACATGGTCAACATCCGGAAGGACAGGTCCATTGCCTCGTTCATTCAAGAGTTAAACCAGCACATTCGTCGCCAGGAACACCAGATGTGTGTAGGGATTGTAGATTTGAAGAAAGCACTAACCAGGAACTTGGAGTTAGAGGAAGAACTCAAGTTGACACGCGATGGATATGAAGAGGAGATGTTAATACTTGTGGAGAAGAATGATGATTTGACACGAAAGCTAGGAGTACTCATGGGAGAAGAGGAAGAAGAACCCAAGGAGATTCCACCTGAAGACTACATCATCATCAACGACACGGACTCAGACCCCGATGATAGCGATGATGAGGACTATGAAGATGAAGCTGGAACGGACATCATGGAATCCTCTGCCGATCAAAATTTCTAGAAGACCTTCCTATGACTAGTAGTTTATCCCATTTAGTAGACTTAGAGCACTTTTGTAACGATTAGATCCGTGTAAGCCCTTGATTGAAATTGATATTGGTGTGATAATGTTTGTGTTTGCCTCATGTGCATTTGGGTAGTGATTTCCCTTAGACCTCTTTTCTATTCTAATCTCTTCCCTCTACACCCATCAGATGCCTCCAAGACGTGAGCCCGGATTTGAGTTTCCCCCTGAGCTCACTCAGTTGATCCAATAGCAGAACACCCTGATGCAACTTCTTGTTCAAAACGTGGATAACCTAACCCGTTTCTTAAGGTTACAACCACCGGTGTTTGCTAGTAGCATTGAACCAATAGTCGCTGATGATTGGATGCGCAAGATTGGAAGGGATTTGACCAGTGCTAACTGCTCAGATGTTGAGAACGTGCGTTTTGCCGCACATCAGTTGTCTGGACCGGCCGCAGCGTGGTGGGAGAATTACACAACCACTTTTCCCATAGCCAATGTTACTTGGGATCAGTTTCAGCAAGCTTTTGGTACCGCCCATGTCTCAACTGGAGCTATGAGCATGAAGAAGCGGGAGTTTTGCAACTCGCGCCAAGGCAACCGTACTGTGGCTCAGTACGTGGATGAGTTTAGTACCCTATCTCGTTATGCCCCAGATGATGTGGCCACAGATGCCGCTAAGCAGGAGAGATTCATGGAAGGGCTGAATGATGAGATGAGTGTACAGTTGATGGTGGCAACTTTCAACAACTACCAGGAGCTGGTTGATCGAGCTCTAATGATTGAAGGGAAGCACCAACAGATTGAAAGTCGCAAGAGGAAGTATGGACAAGGAAAGTACAATTCTGGAGCACAGCAAAAGCCACGTTTTACCCCTAAAACGGTAGGACAATTTCAACATACCCATGGAGGAGGTAGCTCGCACAATCATAGTGGCCCCAAGAATGGGAATGGAAATGGAGGAAGCAACGGACAGAACCGCCCTAACCCAACAACTCCAGCCAAGCGAGACCTGAGTCAAGTCACTTGCTTTAAGTGCCAAAAGACGGGACATTACGCCAATGAATGTCCAGAAGCCCAGAATGGAAATGGCAATCCAAGCTCTGGGAAGAAGCCGAACCCTTTTAATAGGGGACAAGTGAACCACGTTAGCGTGGACGAGGTTGAAGCTCAGCCAGATGCAGTAACAGGTAAGTTTTTAGTTAAGTCCTTTACTACACTTGTTCTTTTCGATACTGGTGCAACGCATTCATATATTTCAAGGGGATTTGTGGATAAGTATAAGCTGCCAACCCAAGCCCTTAGGTCACCCATGTTAGTAACCTCACCCGGAGCAGAGTATATGGCTAAGTTATGGTGTGATCAGTTGCCATTAAGGATTGGTAACTACACTTTCCCTTCGGACCTAATAGTATTGGAATCTCAAGGACTGGATGTGATATTAGGCATGGATTGGTTATCTAAGTACGAAGGGAATATTGAATGCGCCAAGTCCATTTTGCTTACTACGCCAGAAGGAAGAAGGATCAAGTATGTATCCCGGCATGTGCCGAAAAGGAACAGAGTAAATTCCTTATCAGGAGTTGTTCAGGAAGAAGTACCAGTGGTGAAAGATTTCCCTGACGTATTTCCAGAGGAACTGCCAGGCATGCCACCTGACAGAGATATTGAGTTTTGATTGAGCTTTTGCCACGCACAGGGCCAATTTCTAAGAGACCATATAGGATGCCCGCAAAGGATTTGGAGGAGATTAAGAAACAGATTAAGGAGTTACTGGATAAAGGCTATATTCGCCCAAGTTCTTTGCCTTGGGGTTCGCCAGTACTTCTAGTGGAGAAGAAAGATGGATCGTTAAGAATGGTTGTCGATTATCGAGGATTGAATGAAGTAACGATCAAGAACAAGTACCCACTGCCGATGATCAATGATTTGTTCGATAGATTGCAAGGAGCTAAGGTGTTTTCCAAAATCGATCTGCGATCAGGGTACCACCAGTTGAAGATTCGAGAGTAGGATATACCTAAGACGGCCGTTACCACCAGGTATGGGTTGTACGAGTATACCGTTATGTCTTTTGGTCTGACTAACGCACCAGCATATTTTATGAACCTGATGAACAAAGTGTTTATGGAGTATTTGGATAAGTTCGTCGTGGTGTTCATATATGATATATTGATCTTCTCAAAGGATGAAGAGGAACATGCAGAGCATTTGCGTTCGGTATTGGAGAAGCTCAGAGAACATCAGTTGTTTGCCAAGTTTAGCAAATGCGAGTTTTGGTTGAAGGAAGTTGGATTCCTCGGACACGTTATATCCAGGGAAGGAATAGGAGTAGATCCCGCCAAGGCGGACACTGTGACAAATTGGGAAGCACCGACAACAGTTGGAGAGATCCGGAGTTTTCTTGGACTGGCAGGATACTACTGAAGATTTATTGAGAATTTCTCGCGGATTGCCAAACCAATGACGAAGTTGCTAAAGAAGGATACCAAGTTCAAATGGACCGAAAAATGTGAGGCCAGTTTCCAGGAATTAAAGAAACGGTTGGTCTCATCACCTGTGTTGATTTTGCCAGATCAACATAAGGACTATGAGGTGTACTGCGATGCTTCACGTCGAGGACTGGGAGCAGTTCTTATGCAGGAAGGAAGAGTTGTTTCGTATGCTTCACGACAACTGAAACCTCATGAGTTGAACTATGCCACCCATGATTTGGAGTTAGTAGCCGTAGTTTATGCGTTGAAGACTTGGAGACACTTTCTCATCGGAAACCATTGTGAAGTATATACGGATCACAAGAGTTTGAAGTATATATTCACTCAGAAGGAGCTGAAACTTAGGCAAAGGAGATGGCTGGAACTCATTAAGGACTATGACATGAGATTGCATTATCATCCCGGAAAGGCTAACGTAGTAGCTGATGCGCTAAGCCGTAAGAGCCATGTCAATACCCTAATGACAGAGGATTTACCAAAGGAGTTAGCCGAGGACTTACGAGAACTATGTTTGGAGATAGTTCCGAGAGGCTATGTAGCAACATTGGAGATCCAGTCTACCCTGATGGATAAAATCAGAGAAGCTTAGAAGACTGACGAGGAGGTTGCCTCTATAAAGGAGAGGATGAATGAAGGAAAGGCCAAAGGATTTCCTGAGGATGAGCACGACACCTTATGGTTTGAGGACTGCATTTATGTGCCTAACGACCCAGGGATCGGGTAGTTGATTCTACAGGAGGCCAATGATTCACCATACTCAATTCACCCAGGAAATACTAAGATGTATTTGGATTTGAAGGATATTTTCTGGTGGACCGGTATGAAGAAAGATATTGCGGAGTATGTAGCAGTTTGTGATGTATGCCAGAGAGTGAAGGCGGAACATCAGAAGCCGGCAGGATTGTTACAACCATTGCCAATACCCGAATGGAAGTGGGATAAGCTAGGTATGGATTTTATTATGGGATTACCCAGAACTCGTTCTGGCTATGACTCGATTTGGGTTATAGTCTATCGTTTGACAAAGGTAGCTCATTTCATCCCTGTAAAGACTACTTATACCAGTGCAAAGTTGGCAAAGATATACATGACCAGAATCGTATGTCTGCATGGAGTTCCGAGGAGCATCGTATCAGATAGAGGAACCAAGTTTACCTCAAAGTTTTGGAATCAGTTACATGAAACTTTGGGTACCAGGCTAGAGTTTAGCACATCTTTTCACCCGCAGATAGATGGACAGTCTGAAAGAGTCAATCAGATTTTGGAGGATATGCTAAGAGCCTGTGCACTAGATTATGGATCTAGTTGGGACGACAGTTTGCCGTATGCCGAATTTTCTTACAACAACAGTTATCAATCCAGTTTGAAGATGGCCCCTTTCGAAGCATTATACGGAAGGAGGTGTAGGACTCCGTTGTCGTGGGACGAAGTTGGAGGCCGCAAGTTGTTCGGGCCAGATTTGATCAAGGAATCGGAACAGAAGGTGAAGTTGATTCGCGATAGGCTCAAGATAGCCCAATCCAGGCAGAAGAGCTACGCGGATTCAAAACGCAAGGAGATCGTTCACGAAGTCGGAGACAGAGTTTACCTTCGAGTATCTCCACTTCGAGGAGTTAAGCGCTTTGGAGTTAAGGGAGAGCTAGCGCCCCGTTTTGTAGGACCATATAAGATTATGGAACGTATGTGAGAACTAGCCTACAAGTTGGAACTGCCCGAAGGATTGTCAGGAGTTCACGATGTATTCCACGTTTCCCAGTTAAAGAAATGCCACACAGAGATGGCCGAGATGCCGCTGAGGGATACTGTGCCATTGGAGACTATTCAGTTGGACCGCGACTTGACCTATGAAGAGAAACCAGTCAAGATTCTTGAGTATGCCAGTCGAGTCACCCGCAGCAAGGTTATCAAATTTTGCAAAGTTCAGTGGAGTCACCATACCTAGGATGAAGCCACATGGGAAAGAGAGGAAGACCTACGGAAGGACCACCCTCACCTATTTTCTAGCCAACCCGAATCTCGAGGGCGATATTCATCTTAAGGGGGGTAGGTTTGTAACATCCCAAATTTTCAATTTGGAATGTTATACATTAGATCATCATGCATATCATATTTTCTTGCTTTTGGTGGATCCAAGAAAATTCTAAGCAACTCAAGGACCCATGGAGAGAGTTGGGGATTTCAATATTTTCATATTTGAGGTTTCTCAAATTTTGAAAATAGGATCATTTGATTTTATTTATTTTATCTTCAAGTATTTCAATCATAAAAACATGAGAGAGGGAGTAAAATGACTCTCCCAAAAACAAAGATATACCGAGGATTTAATAAAAAATCAAATAAGTTTTATTTGGAGTTTTATTTGAATTAGGAAAAATTGCATGTTTTCAAAAATGCATTTTAGTGCCAAGAAAATGTTCATCTTGTTCTAAATATTCTATTTAGACGGTGAAAATTTGTTTTGGCAATTTTAGTTTTTTTTTCTAGAGTTCTTTTCGTAGCGCGGGCGTATAAAAAAAAAGAGGACCCGACCCGACTGGGCCGAAGCCCAGCCGAGCCAGGCCCAGCACCCCGCACCGCCTTCCCCGCCCGCGCCGCTCGCCGTGGCCGGATCGGACTCGCCGCCGCCGACTTTCTTGCCCCTCCCCTAAGTTTCTAGCCCCCCTTCCCCCTATATAAGCCGCCGCCCCTGCCCCCTTGCCGCACACCGCCGCCTCGCCGCAAGCCTGCTGCCCCGCCGCCGTTGCTGCACGCCGCCACCGCTGTACACAGTCGCCGTTGCTGCACATCGCCGCCGCCGCAACACCGCCGCCGCCGCTGCCCACCACCACCACCACCACCGCAGCCCCGCCGCCCGCCGTCGCCGACGCAGCAGCCGCCGGCCGATTCGACGAGGTAGCCGCCGCCGGCCGGTTTTCGGTAGAAAACCACTGGTTTTTCTTTTAGAACCCTAGTTCATTTTTTTACTAGATCGGTTTTCTTTTTTTCGGTTTAGTTAATTAGTGAACGTTCACCCATTCGTTCGTTTTAACGAACGAGTTCATCGTTTAGTCTCAGCTGATGAACGTCCGTTCGTTAAGCTGAATTAGTTTTCTTTTCCTAGTTTATTTTCAGATTGCGATTTCTGATTCGATCTTCGTTTTAGTTTATCTTTTCGCTCGTTTATCGGAATCAGGCGATTGAAGCGCCTGGAGTTTTGTCTCGAAATTCTCTTTCTGTCTAACCTAGTCACTCAAGCGTTTGCCTCTGTTAAATTTGGACTTATGTCCAGATTGGTTCGGTAGTTGTTTCTCTTTCGCCGTTTGTCTTTCGTTGCTTTTCTTTTGTCGTTTCTTTTGCAAACCGGAGTTCCTAAGTTGAACTTTTTGGTTAGATCTCTTATTGGAGTTTTACCCGTGCATTAGTTAAGTACTTATTATGTGCTTGTTTGTTTGCGATAGAGTACCCGGAGTGCGCCGCTTGCTACTTTGAATCTCTAGGTTTCGTGGATCATGAGCAAGGCAAGTAACACTTTGATCATACCTTCCAATTACCCCGTTTTCATTGCATTAGTCAAACCCTCACACATTGCATGAGTAGGAGCTATTAACATGTGGGACTGGGAAGTAGATTGAGGTAGAACATATTACCTGCATTACATTTAAACCCTTGGGAGTTACTTCTACGTTTGCTGTTAGGACATGTTATGCTCGTAGACGTGGATTGGGTGAGTGTATCCATGACAGATGTGAGATTGTTAATTAATGGTTCAACTTAAGGTGGCAACTTTAACACACATCTGGGTGGATTGAGGCACCTGGGTATTCTAGCGATTGCCTGTTTTCTTTTGGACCGCCACCCAGGCTCAAAGGGATCATGAGATTATTCATACTAGAAACTTCTGTGTGCAGCCACACGCTATTATGAGCTCTAACATAGTTGACTAAGTTGTGCGAACTCTTACAGTGGTGGACTAGCAGATGTAGGGGATGTAGGTTGGTACGGTCCACCCGGACGTAAGGTGCTAGTGCTTCTGAAAGACTGTGTCTCGGTCATCCGTTTCTCAAACAACATGTAGTGCGAGAATCCCAACGGAGGCGATCGAGTCTTGTGGGGAAAAGTGCACAAACCTCTGCAGAGTGTACAAACTGATCATGATTAGCCGTGTCCCCAGTTATGGACTTCTTGAGTATCTAGTACTTGGATATCATGTGAATCTCATCATGTTACTCTAATTAATATTGTTGGGTTTAATGATGATTATTAATTGGGGTTGAGAGGATGTCTATCTTCTCAACGATGTTTCAACTACCATGATAGTTAATGAAAATATATTCCTTTGCAGTAAGGAAAAATTGGCTTTACGCAAAAAAAAACTGTAACCATAGAGCTTTCCACTGGCCATATTGCATATAGTGTAGTTTTACTTTTGTTACTCTCTATGTGTTTCTTTGCCAGCATATTCCATGTGTTGACCCGTTTTCGGGCTGCAACGTTCATGTTGCAGACTTTTCAGACGACGAGTAAGGTGCCTTATAGGTCATGGTTCTATACTCAGTGATGCCGTTGGAGTTGATGGACTCACTTATCTTCCAAGCCTTCCGCTGTTATCGTGTTAGATGGACTTAAGCCATTTTTATTGTAATAAGTTCATCATTGGAACTATCGATGTAATAAGTGTGTGATTGCTACTCTGTTATAAATCCTTCAAGTACTGTGCGTGTCAGCATTACTGATCCAGGGATGACACTGATGCACAGAGATCATACTGTTTGAGGTCTGGTCGCTACACGTAGACACACTCTTCCCATCTCATTGCCATGCATCTCCTAGATAGATCTTGCGTGACCGTCGGATTTTTTTTTGAAATTGCATGCTACGTTCCCAACATCTTGTAGTACTGCTTGTCGGAGCCATCTGTCTTGTCGGCAGTCGGCAAGGCCTGACACGAGACGCACCTGGCAACTTCCTTGCCGGAGCTCTCAGTCTTTGCCTTCTTGGCGGTGTCGGTGTTGCCGGATCCCTCAATAGCAAGCACAACTTTTCATGCGCACTTCCTGTTGCGCCTGCGGCATTTCCTTTTTTGGGTGGTGGCTTCGTCGTCCTCCGAGTCGACCTCTGCGCTAGCATCCTCAACGGGAAGTCTCCTCCCCTATTCATACCGTGCACACTTGTCAGACAGAGCATAGAGCTCAGCGACATCCATGAGCTTGTTCATCGCCAACTCTTCCCATATCTTGCGGTTATGCATATTTTAGTAAAATGCGCTAATGACGGCAGCATGATGAACATCTGGAATGTTGTGCTTTACACGGCTGAATCTCTTTATGTACTTGCGGAGAGGTTCACCCTCTTTCTGGAGTATGACATGCAAATCACTTTCCTGACCAGGAACTTTGTGGCCTCTAGTAAAGGTGCCTACAAACTCATGACATAGATCCGCCCAAGAGGAGATGGAATTCTCCGACAAGTGCATCAACCACGACCTGACGTTGGGCTTGAGAACCAACGGGAGGTAGTTGGAGGATCGTGTCGTCACGATTCCCGATAGCTTGCATCACAATAGTGTAGATGCTCAACAACTCTGACGGGTGGGTGTTGCCATCGTACTTCTTCGGCACTTCTGGTTTGAAGTTTTGGGAATTGGGCCATTGGACTCGTCGCAGCTCACGAGTAAATGTCGGACAACCAACCTCTCGTGCTGCTGGGACTCTCCCTCGACCCTCTACTGGATCAAGAGCTCGAGGGACGTCATCAAGCTGAACGTGTGCTAAACTCAGAGGTGATGTACGTTCAGTGCTTGATCGGGTGAATCATGAATACGTTCGACTACATCAACCGCATTATTCTAACGCTTCCGCTTTTGGTCTACGAGGGTATGTAGACACACTCTTCCCGTCTCGTTGCTATGCATCTCCTAGATAGATATTGCGTGATTGTAGGCTTTTTTTTTAAATTGCATGCTACGTTCCCAACAGTGGCATCATGAGCCAGGTCTATGCCTAGATAATATGCATGAGTAGAACACAAAGGAGTTGTAGGCGGTCATTTTCATACTACTTACCACCAATGTCTTATTTTGATTAGGTTGTATTGTAAGATGAAGCGGCCTGGACCAACATTACATGAGCGCGTTCATGAGACCGGTTCCACTGTTACGTGCAACTTGTTTGCATAAAGGTGGCTGGCAGATGCCTATCTCTCTTGCTTTAGTTGAATCGAATTTGACTGCGGCCGGTCCTTGTTGAAGGTTAAAACAGCAAACTTGATAAATCACCGTTGTGGTTTTTGTGCCATAGGTAAGAACGGTTCTTGCTAGAAGCCCATAGCAGCCACATAAAACTTACAACAACAAAGTAGAGGACGTCTAACTTATTTTTGCAGGGCATGTTGTGATGTGATATGGTCAATACGTGATGAGTTATAAGTTATTGCATGAGATGATCATGTTTTGTAAATTAGCGGCAACCGGCATGAGCCTTATGGTTGTCTCTTTATTGTATGAATTGCAAACACCATGTAATTGCTTTACTTTATCACTATGAGTTGGCGATAGTTGTCAGGACCCCGATCCTAAGTCACACAGGTCAACCTGTAACACATCATATCACTTTGCGGCCTCACGCACGGTATCCCCACGGGTGCCACCTTACCTGGCCCGGGACCGTTTGCGCATTTTGGCACACGTATATGATAGTGTCGCTAGCATCCATATGACAGAGAACCCGGGCCGACATGACCAGTTATAAACCAAAAGTGGCACTAAATTACAGAGACAGGCATACATGACCCAGCAACGAACGTGTCGGTCATCAACGTACGAACCCAAGTCGTAGCAAGCTACAAGGACTTAAAGGAACAACGCGTGACATTTCCCCTAAGGGACAGACACAGGAATGAAGAAGGACACATGCCGGCCAGCCTAAGTGTTCCGGAGCAGTAGCAAGCTACCAAGGCTCAGTGGAAGCAATAGGAGACATTTCCCTGTAAGATAGGCTACCAAGGGTAAACAACTAGGTGTCGGATCCCACACATAGCAATACACATTACACGTACGCATAATATGCAAGTATGTGCTATACAACATGGCATCACAACATAACTCAACAACTCATATAGATAAAGGCCCAGAAGAGTCATCATAGCATTTATTACAAACAGATGTCACATGACCCATCATAGAGAGCATACAGGCAACGGAAGCATAACATGTCTGAGTACAGACAACTACAAATGAAAAAGGCTGAGAAGCCTGACTATCTACAAGATCCTACAAGGGTACAAGATCGTAGCTGAGGTAACAAGCTAAACGTCGAAGTCCACGCGGAATCACTAGCGAGACTGAAGTCTCTCTCCAAAAACATAAATTAAGCAAACGTGAGTACAAAGGTACTCAGCAAGACTTACATCAGAACTAGCTACATATGCATCGGTATCAACAAAGGAGTGGTGGAGTTTGACTGCAGCAAGCCAGCTTTGACTCGGTGGCTATCCTAAACTACGACTACAAGTAACTCTTTTGAGGTGGCGCACACGAGTCCACATATTAACCAGTCAATACATCACTATGGATCCGCTCCCGTCTCCCTACGAGAAAGCCATCCATAGCACTCACGCTTATCTTGCGTGTTTTAGAGTATCCACTTTCACTTGTCTATGAACTGTAAAGGCAACCCAGAAGTCCATTTCCGTGGACACGGTTATTCGAATAGATCATATATAAAACCTTGCAGGGGTGTACTTCTTCACACATGTTTCCACCACTTAGCGTCTGCACACGACATGTGCTCGGCAGACTTCAAGCGAAAGCCGACGTGGGTGTAGACCACGACCTAACCAACCACTCAAGTCTCTCGTCCAGGTTTATCGCCTATTTGGGTTCCATCCGTGGGGAGATCCGGCCGGGGTGTCGCTCACGGCCCCAAATGATGTGTACAGGGTTCCCGCGTCACCAAACGGGCGACCGGTACACCGTGCCACGTACCTGCCGCGTCACAGCCCACCCCGAGGGTCAGCGCTGCGCACGACCTCCATTAAA
Organism: Secale cereale; assembly: GCA_902687465.1. Classification (NCBI taxonomy): domain Eukaryota; kingdom Viridiplantae; phylum Streptophyta; class Magnoliopsida; order Poales; family Poaceae; genus Secale; species Secale cereale. The sequence goes on from LR738710.1 coordinate 640,573,193, forward strand.
CTACAAACACCAGAAACTAATTGCAACTCCTGGACAGAGAACAAGGGCAGCCAATAAGTCGAGCGGGGTCATATTTCAGGGCCCAACGTGTGGTAGTAGCTGTTCACGGATCAACCAACACAGAACTCAGTTCCTGAGGACGGCTTCAATGAGACAACCCACCATGTACTCCTACATGGCCTCTCATCGCTACCTTTACCAAATCGTGTTCACACACTTAGCTCTCAACAGTAGGACATGTTCACCACATTCCAATTCATCCCCGATGAATCAGACTTGACACAACTCTAAGCAATAGCAGGCATAACCAGAAAGCATGAATGAGTAGGCACAACATGGCTCAAACAACTCCTACTCATACTAGTGGGTTTCAACTATTTGCTGTGGCAATGACAGATCATGCAGTGGAAAGGGGTTCAACTACCGCAGCAGGTAACAGTTGAAGCGTTGTTGTCCTAATGCGGTTAAAGAGAGCAAGAGCGAGAGAGTGGGATTGTATCGGAGTGCTCAATGGGGTTTTGCTTGCCTGGCACTTCTGAAGATAACATTGGGTCTTCATCGGTGTCATCGATCACAACGTCGGAACAGTGTCTACTGAGAGGGGACAAACACCGGCAACAGAGAAAGAACACAATCAATGCAATGCGACAATATGATGCATGATCATGACATGGCAATATGCTGTTGATTGGGCTAATGCAACTAGCAACCATATTAAATGGAGTTGGTTTGAACCAAATGTTCAAATTCAAATTCCATATGTGAGTATTCAAATGCCATTTATTCAAATTGTGCTAAACAGTGGCTGTAAGTTATTCAAACATGCATGAAAATGCCATAAACAGATTCCTTGGATTTTTTTTGATCAATTTTCATATATAAATTATTTTCATCTGAGCTATAGATTATTTTCTGTGATTTTTAGAAGTTTTGGCTATTTTCTGAAATAAATAAATCATTTCTGATTTATTTTAAATCACAGAAAATAGTTACTGCGTCAGCACTAGGTCATGCTGACATCAGCAAGTCAACAGGCGGGTCTAGGTCAAACCTGCTAGTGGGGCCTGCATGTCAGTGACTCAGTTCTGGTTAGAGTCGCTGACATGTGGGCCTAGTCAACGCCCACGTCAGCACGGTCAAAACTTACGCGTGGGGCCACTGTGGTTAACTTAAACTAAACAGGAATAAAAGTCGTAGTTAATTACACAGTGGGGCCCGTATGTCATGGACAGGGGGCACTAACTAAACAAGATTAGTCCCTAAACTAATGATGCCACATCAGCGTCACCGAAACCTCGCCGGCGGTGACCAAATCGACGGCGGCGCGGCTCGGGAACACGCTACGGGCGGTGTTTTGGCTTGCAGAGGGCACCAGGGCGTAGCCCTTGCTCACCCGCATCCATCCACGAAAGTGGGAGGGGCCGGGGTGGACGGAGCTGCCGACGGCGAGCTCTTTGCGGCCGCCGGAGTTCAGGCGACGATGGAAACGGCGCTGCGGTGCACTAGGGGAGGAGCTAGGGGGTGCAAAAGGCTTCTGGGGGTGCACTGAGCTTCGTGGTGTGCTCGGGTATGGCCCTAGGTGGCAATGTGCACGGTGGCGACATGGCCGGCGGCGGGGAGCTCTCGGCTCCGGCGGCAAGGCAGGCTAGAGGGAGGTTTGACCGCGGGGAGGAGGGGGAGAACACTCGGAAGCTCACAGAGGTTCCGTAGGGAAGGCCAGCGTGCTCGGGGGCGTCCTCGACGGTGCGAATCGACCGGCGACATCCGGCGGTTCCCGAGGTTGAAGACGACCAGATGGAGGCGATGCAGGGCTTCCGGCGAAGCGTGGCTCAGCAAGGAGGAGGAGGGCGTCGCGGCAGTCCTTCTGGACACACTGGGGAGGCAGGAGAGGGACGGGGAGCGTGGTGGTTCTCGTCGGCGGGGGAGGGCGCATTCGGTGAGGAGAACAGAGGGGGGGGAGAGCGTTCGGGGGAGAGAGGGAGAGGTGCAGGGGGGTTCTGGCATCTCCGTGGCATCGTCTAGGCGCGTCGAGGGGAGCCAGGCAGGAAGCTGCGTGCCGGCGCGCGCAGGCGCCGTGCTCGCTCTCGCCTCTGCTAGTAGGCAGAGGTTGAAGACAAGTATGCCCCTGGTGGGCTGGGCTGGTTCTGCTGGTGAGGCCCAGGTAGGTGCTCTCTCTCTCTCTCTTAAATTGTTTCTGTTTTCTATTTTCTATTGACTTTAGGGCTTTATTAAAAATACCAGGGCATTTCCAAAAATCATGAAACTAATCATGGCTACTGTTTAGAATAAATCCAACAGCAAACATTTTAGTTTATGATTATTTGAGCATTTAAAATATTTTATAGAATTTAAATGCCCAAATGCAAATAGAGTATGATTTAATTCAGAGCCCAAATATGTCATGGAAAAATGTGCATCACCTCTGGTTACTGTTACAACATTTTCCATAAATGATGAACATTTTTGAAAGCCATTTGGACTTACTGAAAATATTTTAGGTGAACCTAGTGATTTCCTTTAATGCTAGGGTTTAGGCAAATCCCAATTCAACTTTCTGTGAAAAGTAAACATGATGCATCACCAAAGGCTAGTACTAGTGCAAGACCAGAAGCTAGGGATGTGACAACTCACCCCCACTAAACAAGAATCTCGTCCCGAGATTCAAGCGTAGGGTAAGAAATTGGAGGGGACACTAATTAACACAATCTTCATGATCCAGGTGCCCTTCATATGAATGTTCATTGTTTGCATCATGTTGATCCTGGAATCCTTGCTTTCGAGATCTTTGTCCAACACGATGACGACGAAAGAACTTTACAAAATTAATCTCTAGAAAGATCGAGCAACTCAATATCAACTCATGGAGTGAGACGATGAAACATCTCTTGAGCTGAGGCACGGAATACACATCCAGAGGGATGGAGTGAAACAAACGATAAAGGTTCACCTAGTGGCAATAATTCCACACCTAAGAAGAGGTGATCGATATCACCAGACGGGACACCTTAGAGAAGGTGACTCATAGAGTTATTCCCTTAAGTGGCAAAAAGAATTACTTTTGATATAGAGATCATTGAAATTCTCTATACCAGCCTAAGGCAAATCACAATCGATCGTTTGACGGAGTCCGAAAGAACGATATTCTCCTTTTGGAACGGATGATATGGACTGCCTTGTAAAAGACAATGCCAAGGTTGATTTTGCTTATCACCGGAAATGGATGGGACCCATGGCAAGTCCACTGCTGAAAATAATTCTGAACATCAGTTGCTGAGATGGGCAACCAATGGAAAGTTGGCACGATGGTGGTGCAAGCTGGGAACAAAATGCAAATGCTGGGAATGATTCTGGTAACTGGGAATAGACCCAACAGTAGAGAGTGAATCTACTCTTGGAAAGGTTATAGCATAACCAAGAACACTGGGAGCAATCCCGGTTAGTGCCGGTGATAACACCTAGTGCTTGTGCGTGCTTTCAAGAACTTGAGCATTCCCATATTCATCAAGTTTTTACCAATATCCGTGTCAAGGATCCTAGCAACACCACATACTACCATGATGAATAATGATGGACGATGCAGATGCAAAGGAAGATAACACTTTCTCAGATTCCACCTTGGCGGAGTCAAAGGGCAAAATCTGAATGATCGACTGAGAGACATTTAGCACTCCGCTTCTAATGTTCTCCTTGATGTGCTAGAGCAATCCATTTATTAAAATGGTTTGGTACCTAGAACCTCAAGTAAAAGCCCGGACTTCAGGAGCACAAAAATCCATAAGGAACAACTAGGGAGTAAATCCTACGAAATCCTTATGGGGAGGTGGCCAACTTCTTCAATCAAGATACTACAACAATAGGTCTTCCGGCTGGGTGTGTTGGCCACGACATCCACTTTACCGGTTATCGAGAGACCAATATTATAGTTCTTGGAAAATGCTCCAACCATCATATCTGCCTGATATTCAGTTCTGGTTGGGGTCAGGATATTCCAGACTCATTGAGTCTAGAAAGAAAAATGAAAGTTTGCAAACCAAATCGATGAGACGACGTTGCGGGATTCTCGGGAATGAACTACGATAGCAGGCTCCAAAACATGAGCTGGTTCTGCTACAAACTTGTGAACACGTTGTCAAAGACAAGCATGACCACGTAGTAGTCTTATGATAAAACACTACCGAGTTCAGGTGGGAACCATCATCGAGGATATCGAAGTCCTTGCATAAGTCTAGCTCTTAAGAAGAAACTTCTTCTCCTTGAACAATTCAATCAGTGGCTTGGTGTGCTAGGGATACATGTAGAGTGAAGTTTGCAAGTCTCCAAACCACAGAATACTTCGCACATATGCATGACTGACTTGGGATGATTCCACAGGAAGCAAACAACTTTCTCAAACTCACGGTGGCAACGTACATCAATTACACATGAATTAGGGAAAGTCTCTCCTCTCATCGGACATATACCTCATGAACGGGACACGAAGGCAATGATTACAAAGTTTCCAACACTAGCTTAATGTCCTACAAAATCATGGAGGAGATAAGGATGTTTGTTGATGGGCTCAAGAATAATCCATCCAGGTTTCCAACAAATGGAATTCCATAACTATGTGAACAACGTGATAGCATTGGTCAGACCAAAAGATATAACGGTGTATGCTCGAGGAATCAACCACGAGTAAGACAACATTATGAATACCATTGGTTCTGATTTGATTTGACGATAGCCCACACTCAAATCAAAGTTTGGACAAGACAATAGATCCAACAATTGATCACAGGGACCAATTGATGAGGATATCATCTATCTTCAACACACGCAAATAGACCCCTTGAAATGAACTAAGTTGGCAAGCTTTATCTTCCAACTCTCTAAGTTGTTGTTTAGCTTGACCAAGTAGTCCAGGGTATCCAACACAGATTCTTGGAGAAAGGGTGGTTTAGAGAGAAACCAGCTTGATCACGAGCGCAACATAACAGTCAGGGATCAACCTGGTAATACTTCCGAGAAGATACTCGGAAAATCACGGACCAACGATATGTTGCTAAGCCCGAGAACAATCTTGCTTTTCAGGGCAAGACGATATGATCAAAAGGGCGAGAGATTGACACAATCCTAACTCAGTGATCAGAGAGTGCACCAGAAATAAGGACTAGGTAGCACGATCAATCTTAGAATGATGATTCGGTAACCATCATGCTAAGAATGAGATTACCGTCCATTAACTACCAAGCAACAGAGTTGCTAGGAGTATTGATTTCACATATCACAATTCACTTGTCAGTATTCCGGTTACTATAACATGGAGACCGAGAATGAATGATGATAGCGAGGAGTATTACTGTATCAAAAGTTCATAGGAGGTGGTGCAATTCCCATGACATTCTTGACTTAAAGGAGGGTAACACTCCAAGGTAGAGCGGAGCAAAAACTGGATTGGCATTTTAATCTATGGAATACAACTGCTTTGACCCAATCCTAGATATGGATGAGGTACTGGAGTTTGTTTCTCCTAGTCATTCCAGAAAAGATTGGCTTGACGGACCACAAGGGTAGAAGGCATCGATGAACACGAATGCACGACTACTCCTAACTATCAACTGATAGACGGAGGTCACAAAACAATTGGAAGGGACAACTCAAAGGAACACGTAACTTTCTGAGTTGTGGGTGCATAGATTAGTATGTCGAACTAGTTCAGCATGTTTCTTCCAGATAATCCATGCAGAAAGGTAGGACTGGCAGAGTCACAATATGAATTGAGTACTACTCGGAGCACTCTGGTTGTGATCTTTTGGTTCGGGAGAACTTCTGCCAAGGATGGTTCATGGTATTTGGAAGAATGATATACCACGGACCTCGAGGACTATCACAAGGTTACTAATATCCTAAAGGAACGAGCAAACACTATCAACATGAAGTAAGTAGAGTGAATCTCGGGTCCAAGAACCCAGGAGTAGAATGCCTACTAACTAAATGGCATCACGGGATGCTTTCGAGAATAATGGCCAGAGTCATCACACTTTGAATATAACGCATTGCTAGATTACTGGTGATCTTCTAAGACACCTAGGGTCATAATAATAGCTCCAACATGTATGTCGAGGCAACGAAGTACCTCAACACAACGACTAGTGTGGTTAATCCGGCCCAAAAAAGCATCGGGACAGGAAGAAGGGATTTGCAAACGCATCAGACTATTTAGAAACCTAGGATGACTCGGACAACATAACGACTGTAAATGCTCGAAAATACTTATGAGATCCAAGCAAAAGGGTAGCATATCCACTTAACATCATAAAGTCAAGGTTCTGAGACCAACAATTTAACAAACGGAAGTAGAAGAAACTAACTGAGGGTTGAATCCACAATTAACGTGATCCTGATAGATAGAAGAGGAAGCCTATTTCCTTAATCCCCGTAGAAAAGAAGAGGATGACTCAGATCAGAAGGTCATAAGGTAAAGGAGTAAAAAGAGCCTTACGTTCCCTTCCACAATCAATTCCCTTATTATAACTAAAGAATTTTCTAGACACGACTTCAACCAGTTTGGCTTACTAATCCTACAGGCAGTCAGGCTCTGATACCAAAGCTGTCAGGATCCCGATCCTAAGTCACACAGGTCTAGCCTGTCACACAGGTCTAGTCAATCAGGTTCCAATTGATTATGAGAACAAAGTTGCTATCTATGATAATTATTGTGATGACTTGTATGCTATTAAGAATAATGATAACCATGAAACTTGTCATCATGATTTTAGTTTTCAATTGGATTATGCCTCACATGATAATTATTTTGTTCAGTTTGCTGCCACTATCATTCATGAGAATAAATTCGCTTATGTGGAGAGTAGTAAATTTTCTATGCTTGTAGATCATGAAAAGAATGCTTTATGTGATGGCTATATTGTTGAATTTATTCATGATGCTACAGAAAATTATTATGAGGGAGAAATATATGCTTGTAGGAATTGCAATAATATCAAGTTTCCTCTCTTTGTGTAGAAAATCTTGTAGCTATGATTGTTTTGCTTTCCTATGCTAGTTGATTCTTGTTTCCATAAGTCGTTTGCTCTCAAAATTCCTATGCATAGGAAGTGGGTTAGGCTTAAATTTCCTAGTCATATGCTTCACGATGCTCCCGTTATGTTTCAATTCTAATCTTTTATGTGAGCATCATTGTCATCATCATGCCTAGCTAAAAGGCATTAAAGAAAAGCGCTTGTTGGGAGACAGCCCAATATTTACCCTTACTGTTTTTGTGTCTTCACATGATTAAGCTACTGTAGTAATCATGTTTTATAGCTTTTGTTTCAATAAAGTGCCAAGTAGAACCTTTGGGAAGACTTGGGTGAAAGTCTTTGCGATCTTGATGTAAAAAACAGAAACTTTTGCGCTCCCGAGATTAGCTGCCATTTTTTACAGAAGAGTGCTTTTAAGTTGATTCTTTTTGAAGAAGATTAATATACAAAATCCTCACATCCACCAATTTATTTCCGATTTTTTTAAGTTACAGAAGTATTCGAAAGTTACAGATTGCTATAGACTGTTCTGTTTTTGGCATATTCTGTTTCCATTGTGTTGTTTGCTTATTTTGATGAATCTATGAGTAGTATCGGAGGGTATGAACCATAGAGAAGTTTGAATACATTAGATATAACACCAATATGAATTTACAATAAGTTCACAACAGTACCTAAGTGGTGCTTTTATTTTCTTATACTAACGGAGCTTACGAGTTTTTTGTTGAGTTTTGTGTTGTGAAGTTTTCAAGTTTTGGTTAAAGATTCGATGGACTATGGAATAAGGAGTGGAAAGAGCCTAAGCTTGGGGATTCCCAAGGCACCCCAAGGTAATATTCAAGGACAACCAAGAGCCTAATCTTGGGGATGCCCCGGAAGGCATCCCCTCTTTCATCTTCGTTCATCGGTAACTTTACTTGAGGCTATATTTTAATTCACCACATGATATGTGTTTTTCTTGGAGTGTCAATTTTTTTTATCTTTTTTGCTAGTTGTTTGAATAATATCCCAAGATCTGAAATTCTTAAATGTTGGAGAATCTTCACATAGTTACATAATTATTCGACTACTCATTGATCTTCACTTATATCTTTTGGAGTAGTTTGTCATTTGCTCTAGTGCTTCACTTATATCTTTTTAGAGCACGGCGATGGTTTTATTTTGAAGAAATATATGAACTCTCATGCTTAACTTATACTATTTTGAGAGTATTTTATAACAGCATGGTAATTTGCTTAGCTTATGAATTTAGTCCTAATATGATGGGCATCCAAGATGGGTATAATAAAAACTTTCATATAAAGTGCATTGAATACTATGAGAAGTTTGATACTTGATGATCGTTTTGAGATATGAGGATGGTGATATTAGAGTCATGCTAGTAGAGTAGTTGTGAATTTGAGAAATACTTGTGTTGATGTTTGCAAGTCATGTAGCATGCACGTATGGTAACCGTTGTGTGACAAATTTGAAGCATGAGGTATTTCTTTGATTGTCATCCTTTGTGTGGAGGTCGGGATCACGCGATGGTTAACTCCTACTAACCCTTCCCCTAGGAGCATGCGTGTAGTACTTTGTTTTGATGACTTGTATATTTTTGCAATAAGTATGTGAGTTCTTTATGACTAATGTTGAGTCCATGGATTATACGTACTCTCACCCTTCCACCATCGCTAGCCTCTCTAGTACCGCGCAACTTTCGCCGGTACCATAAACCCACCATATATCTTCCTCAAAACAGCCACCATACCTACCTATTATGGCATTTCCATAGCCATTCCGAGATATATTGCCATGCAACCTTCCACCATTCCATTTATTATGACACGCTCCATCATTGTCATATTGCCTTGCATGATCATGTAGTTGACCTTGTATTTGTGGCAAAGCCACTATTCATAATTTTTTCATACATGTCACTCTTGATTCATTGCACATCCCGGTACACCGCCGGAGGCATTCATATAGAGTCATATTTTGTTCTAGTATCGAGTACTAATATTTGAGTTGTAATTAAATAGAAGTGTGATGATCATCATTATTAGAGCATTGTCCCGAAAAAAGGGAAAGGCCAAATTAAAAAAAGGCCAAATAAAAAAAGAGAAAGGCCAAAAAAAGGAAGGCCCCAAAAAAGGGAGGGCAATGCTACTATCTTTTTTCCACACTTGTAATTCAAAGTAGCACCATGATCTTCATGATAGAGAGTCTCTTGTTTTGTCACTTTCATATACTAGTGGGAATTTTCATTATAGAACTTGGCTTGTATATTCCAACGATGGGCTTCCTAAAATGCCCTAGGTCTTCATGAGGAAGCAAGTTGGATGCACACCCACTTAGTTTATTTTGTTGAGCTTTCATACATTTATAGCTCTAGTGCATCTGTTGCATGGCAATCCCTACTCACTCACATTGATATCTATTGATGGTCATCTCTATAGCCCATTGATACGCCTAGTTGATGTGAGACCATCTTCCTCTTTTTTGTCTTCTCCACAACCACTATTCTATTCCACCTATAGTGCTATGTCCATAGCTCATGCTCATGTATTGCATGAAAGTTGAAAAAGTTTGAAAAAATTAAAGTATGAAACAATTGCTTGGCTGAAACCGGGGTTGTGCATGATTTGGGTATTTTGTGTGACGAAGATGGAGCATAGCCAAACTATATGATTTTGTAGGGATGAACTATCTTTGGCCATGTTATTTTTAGAAGACATGATTACTTTGTTAGTATGCGTGAAGTATTATTATTCTTATGGCAATATTAAACTTTTGTCTTGAATCTTTCAGATCTGAACATTCATGCCACAATAAAGAGAATTACATTGAAAATTATGTTTGGTAGCATTCCACATCAAATATTCTGTTTTTATCATTTACCTACTCGAGGACGAGCAGGAATTAAGCTTGGGGATGCTTGATACGTCTCCAACGTATCTATATTTTTTGATTGTTCCATGCTATTATTGTAATGCCCAGGATGGGACTATACCTCCTACGTGTCGAGGCACGACTTAAAGGTATAAGCCCATTCTGGATTGATCTCAAGTTTGGTATCTTTGAACGACTCATGTAAAAGAGGGATTAAATTGCAAAAGAATAGTTGGCTTACACTTGCCACTTCACACAATACATTGCATAAGCAAACATCATCCAAAACATCACAACCCGACTACGGGCGAAGATCCAAAAGAAAGATACTAAAACATAAAGCCACAGGTCCAAATCGCCCCTAGTAGAAACCACTACTGATCGTCGAAAACATCACAAGCATACGGCTAAACTCTTCATGGAACTCCCGAAAGTTCTGATCCAGCTCCTGCATCATACTCGGCTGAACCTGCATCTGGTGTTGTAGTATCTGTGAGCCACGAGGACTCAGCAATCCCACATCCATGGGTATCAAGACTAGCAAAGCTTTATGGGTAGGAAGAAGGAAAAGTGGTGAGGTTGCAGCAGTGGCTAAGCATAATATGGTGGCTAACTTACGAGTACAAGAGTAAGATGAGCATCTACGCAAACGGTCGCAACTAGTAGTGATCGCTAAAGATCCTGAACTACATACGAATCAAACATAACCCCACCGTGTTCTCTTCTCAAAGTGAAAAGAGACAGTCACGGTTACTCACACAGTTGTGTGTTTTACTTCGGATCCTCTGTCAAGTTTTCTACAACCGGACATTAACAAATTCCAATCTGCCACATAACCGCGGGCACGGCTTTCTAAAGATCATAACCCTGCAGGGGTGTCCCAACTTAGCCCATCACAAGCTCTCACGATTAGCTGAAGTGATAAATATAATATCATCACCCCTTATCTTAGGGAAATCCGATCAGGCTCGGCATCCCGGTGCACAAGACATTTCGACAATGGTAAAACAAGTCCAGCAAGACCTCCCGGTGTGTCGACACCCTTATAGTAGCCGCGCGTATCTCGTCTCAGGCCATGACCGGATGGGCGAAGCTACGAGTAAAACCAAACCTCGAGTTTCCCCGTGGTGGCCCCGCAGGCTCCCCGTTTGGGACCAACACCATCAGCACTGCCCCCTGCTATGTAGAAAGAATCCTCGGGTAGCGCTAACTCCCTATGCAATTTAATTAATTAATTAAGTTGTTATTATGAGCAAATTAAAACCAATGTTGGGCCTTGCTGGAGGAGTTTTATTCAAAGACGAACTGTCAAGGGGTCCCCATCCACCCATCATGTAAGGAACGCAAAAATCAAGGAACATAATGCCGGTTTATCGTCGCCTAAGGTTGCATGAGTGGAAAAAAACACCAAGCAAAAGGCCAAGCCTTCCACCCATGCCCAGTATATAGGTGTGTTAATAATAATAATAATAGATATTGTGATATTCCAACAACAAGTTCCCACCTGGAACGATCTTCATCTTCACCTGCAACTAACAATGCTATAAGAGGGGCTGAGCAAGCGGGTAACATAGCCAAACAATGGTTTTACTAGGAAGGTTTCAAAGGTTAGAGGTTTCATGGCAACAAGGAGAGGCTGACATAAAAGATGGGTAGCGCGGCATGTAACGATAGCATCGAGACAACTAAGCATGGCAATGGTAGTAAAGGTATCCAAGGGTATGATCATCTTGCCTGGGATTCCGCAAGGGAGAAGAACGGGTCCAGAAGAAGACGAAGAAGAAGCCTCACAACTCCGGAACGAACCCGAAGCTAACGAGGGAAGCAAACCGGAAAGAAGCAAACAACATAGTAAACACACAAACATAAACATGGCATACGATGCACATCCAAGTATGATGCATGTCCGGTTTAATTATGCATGGCATGGCAAAGTGCACAAACAAGTACTACAAGTTAAGTGGAGCTCAATATGCAACGAGTTGCATATTGATGAAACACCACATTTAAATTATTTAATTGACTCTCGTTTATTTACAAGACAAGGTTAAATGTTTGTTAACATGGCAAGAGGTCAAGCAAAATTAAACTACCTATTTAGTCATTTTAAATGAGGCCGGAAATAACAACAACAATTCCGGGGAAAACCCCATATGCATGTTTAGCAATTTTAAGGCAAACAACAATTCACACATTTTAAATGTTGTTACACATGACGCGGATGACATGATCAAGTTTTATGCAATTTTAGTTAAAAGTTAACATGAAGAGATGTGAAGTATTTGTCACCGTGGTGGAAGGAAAGGGTGCCACGGCAACGATCCGAAAATGATGCAACGCAACAATTCGGTTCCGGTAACCCGTTGAGAGACCGGTGCAAAAGAAAAGGTGGCGTGAGCGAGTCGAACAAGATGAAAAGGTGGGGTGATCCCGTCACCGGGTTCCCACGAGTCGGCGACGAGGCAACCGAGGAGCATGACAAAAGGCGAAACGGGCACGGTGCACACAAGGGAAACATCTCATACAACCACAAGCATTCCACGGGTTATCGTCTCGGGGTTATACCTTCGGAACGTTCGTTTTCGGAGGGGTTCGGGTCATCGAGGGACGTAGTGGAAGTAGTGGTACACGGTCATAGAGGAAGTAGTCGTTCCGTAGAGGTACTCGTTATGTAGCCGTTCTCGCGATTCGTAGAGGAAGTAGGCGTTCTCGCGAGTCGTGGTACACGTTCGTAGAGGGAAGTAGTCGCTCCGTCCGTAGTCGTTCACGTTTCCGAAGAGGTACTTGGCGGGTCGTCGTGGTACTCGCCGCAAGGGTCGTCGTGGTACTCGTGGAATCCGTGTAGTCGAACTTCAAGGTCGTCGACGCGGTGTCGTGGGAGGTAGTGGTACATGTTTGTTGTTCCCGGACTTGGCCATCCTTGTTCTTTCGGGTTGTAGTTGTACTCGAAGTTCGGAGTCCGGTTCTTGCCGATGGTGTACTTGACGAGCCTGCACGTGGAGGTACTTGGCGAAAAAAACATGAAGACGATGCGTCCGTGTACAGTTCTTGGCGACGTTCTTGCTGGTCCAGAAAGAAGACAAGAGGCCGATGCAGGGGGAACGCCGTCGAGGTAGTCGATCCAGGGGCCGATGGACGGAGGTCGGGCTTGGGGCGGCCGTCGCCGGCGCTGGAGGCGCGGGAGAGCTGGGCTCGCGCGGTCAACGCGGATCGAATCGAGCCTTGCTCGATGCAGCGGGCGCAGGGGAGGTGACGGCGCGATGCAGAGGGAGCGCAGCAGCGGGACTTGGCAGGTGGCGACGATGAGGCAGGCGACGGCAGCTTGGCACGGCGTGGGACCGGCTTGGAGACGACGAATCCGGCTGAGGGCGAAGCAGATGGGGCGGTGGCGGCAGGAGATGGTCAACGCGGGAGGACCAGAGGAGGCCGAGGCGCCATGGTAGGGGAACTGCAGCAGCGTGACATAGGATATGGCGGAGCAGTGAGGTCGTGGCGAGGCGACGGGCTGGGTGCGCTGGGACGAGCGGCGCGGGAGGACGAGGCCCCGAGCCTCGCTGGAGCATCGCGAGGGCGGCTTGAGGACGGGGCGCGGGGCACTGGCTTGGCGCGCCGGTGGCGATCCGGCCTAGTGATGCGGCGGGGTTGCGGCCCTGGGGCTCCTGGCGCGGAGGAGACGGAGGAGACGCGGGCGCTGCGGCCTGGCGATGCGCCGAGGAGGAGGTCGACGAGGTCCCTGAGCGGGAGAGGGGATCGGGAGGAGGGAGGGGATGGGGTTTGGGATCAGACGAGAGGGGAACGAGGGGTGGCGGCGGACGAGGGGGGAGAACGAGTGGATGGGGGTCGGGGCTAGGGTTAACAGAGGGATGGCTGGGCCAGGAGGGATGGGCCGGGCGGCTTGGGCCAGAAGGCCTGAGCTGGGAGCAGGCCAGGCTGCGGCTGTCTTCTTCTTCTCTTCTAAAACAGAAAAGAAAAGAAAAAGCAAAGAAGAAAAGGAGAAAATAGGAAGCGTTTGGGATAGTGTTTAGGCATGGGGTTAATTTTTCTGGACTCGCAAAAATGTCCACGGTCCACGAAAAATGGGAGAGGCAAGAATGCAAGAGATAAATTCAAACTCATTTGAATTCAATTCAAATGGTTTGAATCAGGGCATGACTAGAAAGTGTCCAAAAGTGTTGAGGTTTTTGGAGGAACCTCGATAAACGGGAAAAGAAAAAATATAGGGAGGGTTTTTGACGGTGAAACTTGAATTAAGAGGCATGGGGAATATTTGCAGGTGTGTTATGGTGAATTCCAACAAATGGAATAATTTAATAAAATAGCTCCATATATTAGGAGGATATGTTATAAAGAGAAGTCACACTTCCCTCGATTTAAATGGATCGAAGATCCACACGATTTATTTAAGTTGAGATGCAAAAGATTAAAGACATGATGGCATGATGACATAATGCAATGCAAAATAAATAACACAAGCACAAAAGAAACACACGGGAGGACCCGGGACATCTGGAATCTTCTGGGACGTCGGTCTTCGGGCGTCACAACTCTCCCACACTAACAGAGGATCTCGACCCAAGATCCTGGAGATGGCACCGGTAAAAACGGAAGAGGAAGAGGTAAAACAAAGTTGCTTCTTTGACAGACGAGTGAAACCAAAGAACCTTGAGAGGTTGAACAATCTTGAAGGAAAAAATACAACAGAGATGAACGAAGTTAAGAGCACTCCGGTAAAAGGAGGAACAAGGAACATTATGAGAACTTAAATAGGTTGAAAGACATGAAGCAAGAGCTTACGAACCAAAAAAAATATGAAACCGCAATGGTATAGTCAAGGAAAAAGAATGACATAATTTGGACAGCACTCCCACTAAAAATGGAAGGAATTAACAAGAACTTGAGGAGATGGAATGATACTTGAAGAAATCAACAACATATTGCCTCTGAAACAATTGAAAGAATGGCACAAGGGGTAAGGAAGGCTTCAGACAGCACTCCGATTGAAAAGAGAGGCAAAACTTAGATAAGATGAGAGAACTCGAACGTAGGTGACAACATTCCGGTTAAATAGACAATCAAGGGAAGAATATGATCTTGACAAAACGAGATTATGGTTTGGAGAGAGCAACATCACAATGCCTCCGGAATGAAAGAATAGCATATAATCAATGAAAGAAATGAATGGAGAAGAAAACTGACAACTTCTCCCACGAATGAATCAGGAAATCCTCCTTACAAAGAAGGGTTGAATGGGGTTGATGGAAAAATCAACACGAAACGAATAAGCTTGATGTGGCTTATGAAAAACATCTCAAAATTAAGAGGTGACAACCGGCCACTAACGGAAACGATTGATTGCATTGAGATCAACAAGGAGACGAAAACTTAATTCACCGGATTGATAAATGAAGAACTTGGGTCATTTAAAGTACCATAATAGCAACAATTCTCAGGGAAAGCTTTTAGGTGAATTATAACCCAAGATAACTCCAACGAATAATTAAAGGGTTGAAAAGATCTCCTGAACAAGGAAAAAATGATGGTTTTAAATATCTCATTCCCGACAACTTGTGAATCATGAAACATGACGGAATTGTCAAGAATGACATAACACCATCTGAAAAGATAAGGTAGAAGAATTGCAATTGGAAAGCATGATGAAGAATGCTTGAGCTCCAACAAGAATCTTGATGAAGACTTCGAGGATGAATTAAATCTTGATGAACCACCATGAAAACTCCGGTAATGAAAGCATGAGAAGTGAAAGATGAAAAGAATAAGATTCAAGGCCTGCGATGAATTAGATTGAGGTTTGAAATGATATAATAGAAATAACTTGGAGCTCCGAAAAACAAGATGTAGAATTTAGAACCGAGAATATGATATGATGAACAAGCTCCGAAGGAAGGGATTAACCTCTTGGAACAAACTAGAATAAGATTTATGTTATGCATATCCTTCACCCATTAAATTGATGACAAGCAAACGGATTGGCATACTACTAATTCTCGTTGCAAAGAATTAAAGAGAGATCTAGCACAACCTCGGATAATTATTCAACGAACCACCGGTAGGATTATGAAAAGAACAAATGAATTAATACGATAACAACGGAATAGTAAACTTGAAAGAACCACCGTAAAAATATGGAGACGAACGAAGAGACATCAATGAAGAATATTTGGAGGACGAAGTTGAAAACTGAGAATAAATAAATATTCTGAAATGATGGCCTTCGGAGGATCACAATGGAAAATAATTCATGAAATGCTTCAGACGAGTATAAAAAGAATTCTCGTGATCGAAACACTTATGAGGATGGCATGAAGCTAGAACCACGAATCTTCAAGAGAAGGGCCAAGATTTAAGAGATACTCTTCTCCGGTCTCCGAATGCTGAGAATGAAGACGAGAAAAGCCATGAAGAATTTCGAGATACTCCGGACGAATGACAAGAGGAAGGTGGAGCTAAAGATGGAAATAATTGAAAACAAGCTTGGAGAAGGCATGTGACTGATGGAAATCATTCTTACGTCACATTTGAAAAGTATTCTCCGGAAAAAGAAGAGTCAGGTAAGATCCTGGGAAAAGACCTGTGGGTTAGGGCCCACTCAAAAGAAATCACCGTTGGGAAAGATTGCTTAAGAGATATTGCACCGGTTGAATTAAATGGCTTGAATAAGATAGCAATCTCAAAATAGTTAGAACGGATTAAGAATGGAATTATGAATCTTCTGAGTTGTCTTGTACACTCCGGATAAGAATAGCAAGAGGAGAATGATTAATTGGTGCACCGGAATAAGAAAGCATTGTGAAATGAGGAAAAAGGATAAGATCAACACCGAAATCTTGAATTACATCCACCGGCAGAATTTGAGAACAAAAGAATGATGAACTTGAAGCTCTTGAGCATCTTCACGGTAATCACCGGATAAGAACATTGAAGGAAAAGAATGAAGAAACATCACATGAATAAAATGGATACTTCATTTGAGAATTTCTGGCTCCATAAGAAAAGGGTGGGAGGGCGAGGAAAACAAAGATAACTTTGGACGAACAAAATGGACACCGGTTGAAAAGAATTTAACATGACCATCTTGATGATTAAGAAGGACTAGCACTCCCATAGAAATATGAGAATACCGATTAGGAAAGGTATGGAATCAACATTTGACATCGAAGCAACTCGAATACCAGAATCAAATCAAAACAAAGGATAGATATGTTGTAGCATAATCTTCACAATATCATCCGAGCAAAGAATGAACGAATGAATTCCGCCGGTACATCAGCTTGTCGAGAAGCCACTTGGAGAACAAAAGGTAAATAAAAAAACAACAAGGAGCAGAAAAACAAATACAAGATAGAAGCTTCATTCGACATATTTGTGCTGAAAGCTCATGGAACGTGTTACAAAAGGGTTTTGCAATCCCCGGATCAGCATAGCCAAGGACCCTTTAAGATGCAACTCCCGATCGGAACAAGCCCATAAACCACTTCACTCAATGTAGAACCCCGAACTCCATATCGTGCATTCGTTGGAAGAAGCCTACGAACTACTGGATGAACCCACCTATTAATTTCCGAAAGTTTCCAGTTATGCAATCGGGTGTTGGGGATACAGGGGAAGCATCGCGCACTCAACTCTAATCCTACATCCAGCTGTATCCATCCTTCAACACATAACCAGTCATTTTCGGAAACCGTTTACCTCGGACCTTCGAAACGCATCTACTATACAAGCTATGGCAATACTCCCGAACTACCTCCCCAGTACTGGGTGATGTCGGGGTTATCTTGCCACTAACCGCATAGGAGAGTTTTCGATGTCGGCCGTCTTAAGTATTCTAGAACTGATGCGATATATTTGTGACAACAACACCTCAGAGCTCAACCTCCTGGGACACTGCCACAACCCCTAATGACAGGACGCATCGAGAACAATGTTCTCATCACAAAGACATCGGAACAATCCAAACAATACTCGCGTGATCCTAAAAAAAAATTGGTGCATTTTTGAGTTTAGAAGAGATAAGAGTAATCGTCAAGTGTCCTCACCAGAGTGAAAAGAGATGAGGAGCAAAATAAATCCTACTCTCCGATATAATATAGGACTCAAAACATTTTAAGTGTGTGCCTAGACTCAACCGTCAACGATTCGATCAATCAGTGGGGGCTTCTAGGTCGGAGAAGGCTCTGAATACCAACTTGTAATGCCCAGGATGGGACTATACCTCCTACGTGTCGAGGCACGACTTAAAGGTATAAGCCCATTCTAGAATGATCTCAAGTTTGGTATCTTTGCATGACTCATGTAAAAGAGGGATTAAATTGCAAAAGAATAGTTGGCTTACACTCGCCACTTCACACAATACATTACATAAGCAAACATCATCCAAAACATCACAACCCGACTACGGGCGAAGATCCAAAAGACAGATACCAAAACATAAAGCCACAGGTCCGAATCGCCCCTAGTAGAAACCACTACTGATCGTCGAAAACATCACAAGCATACGGCCAAACTCTTCATGGAACTCCCGAAAGTTCTGATCCAGCTCCTGCATCATACTCGGCTGAACCTGCATCTGGTGTTGTAGTATCTGTGAGCCACGAGGACTCAGCAATCCCACATCCATGGGTATCAAGACTAGCAAAGCTTTATGGGTAGGAAGAAGGAAAAGTGGTGAGGTTGCAGCAGCGGCTAAGCATAATATGGTGGCTAACTTACGAGTACAAGAGTAAGATGAGCATCTACGCAAACGGTCGCAACTAGTAGTGATCACTAAAGATCCTGAACTACATACGAATCAAACATAACCCCACCGTGTTCTCTTCTCAAAGTGAAAAGAGACAGTCACGGTTACTCACACAGTTGTGTGTTTTACTTCGGATCCTCTGTCAAGTTTTCTACAACCGGACATTAACAAATTCCAATCTGCCACATAACCGCGGGCACGGCTTTCGAAAGATCATAACCCTGCAGGGGTGTCCCAACTTAGCCCATCACAAGCTCTCACGATTAACTGAAGTGATAAATATAATATCATCACCCCTTATCTTAGGAAAATCCGATCAGGCTCGGCATCCCGGTGCACAAGACATTTCGACAATGGTAAAACAAGTCCAGCAAGACCTCCCGGTGTGTCGACACCCTTATAGTAGCCGCGCGTATCTCGTCTCAGGCCACGACCGGATGGGCGAAGCTACGAGTAAAACCAAACCTTGAGTTTCCCCGTGGTGGCCCCGCAGGCTCCCCGTTTGGGACCAACACCATCAGCACTGGCCCCCTGCTATGTAGAAAGAATCCTCGGGTAGGCTAACTCCCTATGCAATTTAATTAATTAATTAAGTTGTTATTATGAGCAAATTAAAACCAATGTTGGGCCTTGCTGGAGGAGTTTTATTCAAAGACGAACTGTCAAGGGGTCCCCATCCACCCATCATGTAAGGAACGCAAAAATCAAGGAACATAATGCCGGTTTATCGGCGCCTAAGGTGGCATGAGTGGAACAAAACACCGAGCAAAAGGCCAAGCCTTCCACCCATGCCCAGTATATAGGTGTGTTAATGATAATAATAATAATAGATATTGTGATATTCCAACAACAAGTTCCCACCTGGAACGATCTTCATCTTCACCTACAACTAACAACACTATAAGAGGGGCCGAGCAAGCGGGTAACATAGCCAAACAATGGTTTTGCTAGGAAGGTTTCAAAGGTTAGAGGTTTCATGGCAACAAGGAGAGGCTGACATAAAAGATGGGTAGCGCGGCATGTAACGATAGCATCGAGACAACTAAGCATGGCAATGGTAGTAAAGGTATCCAAGGGTATGATCATCTTGCCTGGGATTCCGTAAGGGAGAAGAACGGGTCCAGAAGAAGACGAAGAAGAAGCCTCACAACTGCGGAACGAACCCGAAGCTAACGAGGGAAGCAAACCGGAAAGAAGCAAACAACATAGTAAACACACAAACATAAACATGGCATACGATGCACATCCAAGTACGATGCATGTCCGGTTTAATTATGCATGGCATGGCAAAGTGCACAAACAAGTACTACAAGTTAAGTGGGGCTCAATATGCAACGAGTTGCATATTGACGAAACACCACATTTTAATTATTTAATTGACTCTCGTTTATTTACAAGACAAGGTTAAATGTTTGTTAACATGGCAAGAGGTGAAGCAAAAGTAAACTACCTATTTAGACATTTTAAATGAGGCCGGAAATAACAACAACAATTCCGGGGAAAACCCCATATGCATGTTTAGCAATTTTAAGGCAAACAACAATTCACACATTTAAATGTTGTTACACATGATGCGGATGACATGATCAAGTTTTATGCAATTTTAGTTAAAAGTTAACATGAAGAGATGTGAAGTATTTGTCACCGTGGTGGAAGGAAAGGGTGCCACGGCAACGATCCGAAAATGATGCAACGCAACAATTCGGTTCCGGTAACCCGTTGAGAGACCGGTGCAAAAGAAAAGGTGGCGTGAGCGAGTCGAACAAGATGAAAAGGTGGGGTGATCCCGTCACCGGGTTCCCACGAGTCGGCGACGAGGCAACCTAGGAGCATGACAAAAGGTGAAACGGGCACGGTGCACACAAGGGAAACATCTCATAAAACCACAAGCATTCCACGGGTTATCGTCTCGGGGTTATACCTTCGGAACGTTCGTTTTCGGAGGGGTTTGGGTCGTCGAGGGACGTAGTGGAAGTAATGGTACACGGTCGTAGAGGAAGTAGTCGTTCCATAGAGGTACTCGTTATGTAGCCGTTCTCGCGATTCGTAGAGGAAGTAGGCGTTCTCGCGAGTCGTGGTACACGTTCGTAGAGGGAAGTAGTCGCTCCATCCGTAGTCGTTCACGTTTCCGAAGAGGTACTTGGCGGGTCATCGTGGTACTTGCCGCAAGGGTCGTCGTGGTACTCGTGGAAAATCCGTGTAGTCGAACTTGAAGGTCGTCGACGCGGTGTCGTGGGAGGTAGTGGTACACGTTTGTTGTTCCCGGACTTGGCCATCCTTGTTCTTTCGGGTTGTAGTTGTACTCGAAGTTCGGAGTCCGGTTCTTGCCGGTGGTGTACTTGACGAGCCTGCACGTGGAGGTACTTGGCGAAAAAAACATGAAGACGATGCTTCCGTGTACAGTTCTTGGCGACATTCTTGCTGGTCCAGAAAGAAGACAAGAGGCCGATGCAGGGGGAACGCCGTCGAGGTAGTCGATCCAGGGGCCGATGGACGGAGGTCGGGCTTGGGGCGGCCGTCGCCGGCGCTGGAGGCACGGAAGAGCTGGGCTCGCGCGGTCAACGCGGACCGAATCGAGCCTTGCTCGATGCAGCGGGCGCAGGGGAGGTGACGGCGCGATGCAGAGGGAGCGCAGCAGCGGGACTTGGTAGGTGGCGACGATGAGGCAGGCGACGGCAGCTTGGCACGGCGTGGGACCGGCTTGGAGACGACGAATCCGGCTGAGGGCGAAACAGATGGGGCGGTGGCGGCAGGAGATGGTCAACGCAGGAGGACCAGAGGAGGCCGAGGCGCCATGGTAGGGGAACTGCAGCAGCGTGACGCAGGATATGGCGGAGTAGTGAGGTCGTGGCGAGGCGACGGGCTGGGCGCGCTGGGACGAGCGGCGCGGGAGGACGAGGCCCCGAGCCTCGCCAGAGCGTCGCGAGGGCGGCTTGAGGACGGGGCGCGGGGCGCTGGCTTGGCGATGCGGCCTGGAGATACGGCGGGGCTGCGGCCCTGGGGCTCCTGGCGCTGAGGAGACGGAGGAGACGCGGGCGCTGCGGCCTGGTGATGCGTCGAGGAGGAGGTCAACGAGGTCCCTGAGCGAGAGAGGGGATCGGGAGGAGCGAGGGGATGGGGTTTGGGATCGGACGAGAGGGGAACGAGGGGTGGCGCCAGACGAGGGGGAGAGAACGAGAGGATGGGGGTCGGGGCTAGGGTTAACAGAGGGATGGCTGGGCCAGGAGGGATGGGCCGGGCGGCTTGGGCTAGAAGGCCTGAGCTGGGAGCAGGCCAGGCTGCGGCAGCCTTCTTCTTCTCTTCTAAAACAGAAAAGAAAAGAAAAATCAAAGAAGAAAAGGAGAAAAGAGGAAGCGTTTGGGATAGTGTTTAGGCATGGGGTTAATTTTCCTAGACTCGCAAAAATGTCCACGGTCCACGAAAAATGGGAGAGGCAAGAATGCAAGAGATAAATTTGAACTCATTTGAATTAAATTCAAATGGTTTGAATCAGGGCATGACTAGAAAGTGTCCAAAAGTGTTGAGGTTTTTGGAGGAACCTCGATAAACGGGAAAAGAAAAAATATAGGGAGGGTTTTTGACGGTGAAACTTGAATTAAGAGGCATGGGGAATATTTGCAAGTGTGTTATGGTGAATTCCAACAAATGGAATAATTTAATAAAATAGCTCCATATATTAGGAGGATATGTTATAAAGAGAAGTCACACTTCCCTCGATTTAAATGGATCGAAGATCCACACGATTTATTTAAGTTGAGATGCAAAAGATTAAAGACATGATGGCATGATGACATGATGCAATGCAAAATAAATAACACAAGCACAAAAGAAACACACGGGAGGACTCGGGACATCTGCAATCTTCTGGGACGTCGGTCTTCGGGCATCACAATTATATTATCTGTTTTGGATGTTTAATGGGCTTTAATATGCACTTTTATATGATTTTTGGGACTAACCTATTAACCTAGAGCCCAGTGCCACTTTATGTTTTTCCTTGTTTTTGAGTTTTACAGAAAAGGAATACCAAATGGAGTCCAGTTGACGTGCCAATTTTTGATGATTTTTTATGGAGCAAAAAAAGCCCCTAGAGTAAAAGAGTTGGGCTACAAGAGTCCCGGGCCGTCCACGAGGGTGGAGGGCGCGCCCCCTGCCTCGTGGACGACTCGGAGACCCTCCTGACTAAAGGAAATATGCCCTAGAGGCGATAATAAAGTTTTTATTTATATTTACTTATATCATGATAAATGATTACTATTCATGCTAGAATTATATTATCCGGAAACTTAGTACAAGTGTGAATACATAGACAAAACAGAGTGTCCCTAGTATGCCTCAACTAGACTAGCTCATTAATCAAAGATGGTTATGTTTCCTAGCCATAGACATGAGTTGTCATTTGATCAACGCGATCACATCATTAGGAGAATGATGTGATGGACAAGACCCATCCATTAGCTTAGCAACTGGATCGTTTTGTTTTACTGCTATTGCTTTGTTCATGACTTATACATGTTCCTACGACTATGAGATTATGCAACTCCCGAATACCGGAGGAACACCTTGTGTGCTATCAAACGTGACAACGTAACTGGGTGATTATAAAGATGCTCTACAGGTGTCTCCGAAGGTGTTTGTGGTGTTGAGATAGATCGAGAATAGGATTTGTCACTCCGAGTGTCGGAGAGGTGTCTCTCGGACCTCTCGGTAATGCACATCACTATAAGCCTTGCAAGCAATGTGACTAATGAGTTAGTTGCGGGATGATGCATTATAGAACGAGTAAAGAGACTTTCCGATAATGAGATTGAACTAGGTATGATGATACCGCCGATCGAATCTCGGGCAAGTAACATACCGACGACAAAGGGAACAACGTATGTTGTTCTGCGGTTTGACTGATAAAGATCTTCGTAGAATATGTAGGAGCCAATATGAGCATCCGGGTTCTGCTATTTGTTATTGACTGGAGGTGTGTCTCGGTCATGTCTACATAGTTCTCGAACCAGTAGGGTTCGCGCGCTTAAGGTTTGATGAGGATTTGTATTATGAGTTATGTGATTTGATGACCGACGTTTGTTCGGAGTCCTGGATGAGATCACGGACATGACAAACAGTCTCGAAATGGTCGAGACGTCAAGATCGATATATTGGAAGGCTATATTTGGACATCGGAAAGGTTCCGAGTGATTCGGGTATTTTTTGGAGTACCGGAGAGTTACAAGAATTCGTATTGGGCCTTAATGGGCCATACGGGAAAGGAAAGAAATGCCTCAAGGGTGGTTGCGTCCCTTCCGCATGGACTGGTCCGAATTGGACTAGGGAAAGGGGGCGCCCCTTCATTCCTTCTCCTTCTCCCTTCCCCTTTTCCTATTCCATGGGGGATGTGGAATCCTACTAGGACTAGGGAGTCCTAGTAGGACTCCACACTTTGGGCGCGCCCTATGAGGGCCGGCCTCTTCCTCCCTCCATCCTTTATATATGAGGCCAGGGGGCACCCCATAGACACGTAAGTTAACATCTGTTTTAGCCGGGTGCGGTGCCCCCTCCACAGATACACACCCCGGTCATATCGTTGCAGTGCTTAGGCGAAGCCCTGCGTCGGTACCTTCATCATCACCGTCACCACGCCGCCGTGCTGACGAAACTCTACTGTGACGCTCAACTGGTTCAAGAGCTCATGGTACGTCATCGAGCTGAACGTGTGCTGAACGCGGAGGTGACGTATGTTCGGTGCTTGGATTAGTTGGATTCCGAAGACGTTCGACTACATCAACCGCGTCACTAGCCGCTTCCGCTTTCGGTCTACGAGGGTACGTAGACACACTCTCCCCTCTTGTTGATATGCTTCTCCTAGATAAATCTTGCATAATCGTAGGAAATTTTTGAAATACTACGTTCCCCAACAGTGGCATCATCAGCCAGGTCTATGCGTAGATGATATGCACGAGTAGAACACAATGAGTTGTGGGATATAATAGTCATACTCTTTACCAACATGTCATACTTTGATTCGGCGGTATTGTGAGATGAAGCGTCCCGGACCGACATTATGCATACGCTTACGCGAGACTGGTTTCACCGTTACGAACACTCGTTGCTTAAAGGTGACTGGCGGGTGTCTGTCTCTCTCACTTTAGTTGAATCAAGTGTGGTTACGCCCGGTCCTTGTGAAGGTTAAAACAGCACACTTGACGAAAAATCATTGTGGTTTTGTATGCGTATGTAAGTACGGTTCTTGCTAAACCCGTAGCAGCCACGTAAAACTTGCAACAATAAAGTAGAAGACGTCTAACTTGTTTTTGCAGGGCATGTTGTGATGTGATATGGTCAAGACTTGATGAGTTATACATTATTGTATGAGATGATCATGTTTCGTAAAATTATCGGCAAACTGGCATGAGCCTAATGGTTGTCTCTTTATTATATGAATTGTGAAAGCCATGTAATTGCTTTACTTTATCACTATGAGTTAGCGATAGTAGTAGTAGCAATAGTTGGCGAGATGACCACGACCATACGATGAAGATCATGGTGTCTAGCCGATGACGATGGTGATCATGACGATGCATTGGAGATGGAGATCAAAAGCACAAGATGATGATGGCCATATCATGTCACATATTTTGATTGCATGTGATGTTTATCTTATTATGCTTCTTATTGTTCTTAGTACGGTGGTAGCATTATAAGATGATCCCTTACAAAATTTCAAGGTACAAGTTTTCTCCCTGAGTATGCACCGTTGCGAAAGTTCATCGTGCCGAGACACCACGTGATGATCGGGTGTGATAAGCTCTACGTTCAAATACAACGGGTGTAAGACAGTTTTGCACATGCAGAATACTTGTGTTAAACTTGACGAGACTAGCATGTACAGACATGGCCTCGGAACACTGGAGACCGAAAGGTTGAGCGTGAATCATATAATAGATATGATCAATATAAGATGTTCACCATTAAAAACTACTCCATCTCATGCGATGATCGGACATGGTTTAGTTTATTTGAATCACGTGATCATTTAGATGACTAGAGGGATGTCTATCTAAGTGGGAGTTCTTTAGTAATATGATTAATTGAACTTTAATTTATCATGAACTTAGTCCTGGTAGTATTAGCATACTTATGTTGTAGATCAATAGCTCTCGATGTAGCTCCCCGTTTAATTTTATATGTTCCTAGAGAAATATAAGTTGAAAGATGACAGTAGCAATCATGCGGACTTGTTCTGTGATCTGGGGATTTTCCTCATTGCCGCACAGAAGAATTATGTCCTTGATGCACCGCTAGGTGACAGACCTATTGCAGGAGCAGATGCAGACGTTATGAACGTTTTGACAAGCTTGGTATGATGACTACTTGATTGTTTAGTGCACCATGATTTACGGCTTATAACTAGGACTTCAAAAATGTTTTGAACTCCACAGAGCATATGAGATGTTCCAAGAGTTGAAAATAGTATTTCAGACTCATGCCCGAGTCGAGAGGTATGAGACCTCTAACAAGTACTTTGCCTACAAGATGGAGGAGAATAGCTCAACCAATGAGCATGTGCTCAGAATGTCTGAGTACTACAATCGCTTGAATCAAGTGGGAATTAATCTTCAAGATAAATAGTGATTGACAGAGTTCTCTAGTCACTATCGCCAAGTTGCTAGAACTTCTTGATGAACTATAATATGCAAGGAATGATGGAAACGATTCCCGAGCTCTTTGTGATGCTGAAATTAACTAAGGTAGAAATCAAGAAAGAGCATCAATTGTTGATGGTTAACAAGACCACTAGTTTCAAGAAAAGGGCAAGGGGAAGAAAGGGAATTTCAAGAAGAATGGCAAGCAAGTTGTCACCCCCGTGAAGAAGCCCAAAGCTGGACCTAAGCCTAAAACTGAGTGCTTCTAACTTCAAACATAATGGTCACTAGAAGCGGAAGTTCCCAAAATATTTGGCGGATAAGAAGGATGGCAAAGTGAACAAAGGTATATTTGATATACATGTTATTGATAATGTGTACCTCACTAGTGTTCATAGTAGCCCCTGGGTATTTGATACTTGTTCGGTTGCTAAGATTAGTAACTCGAAACGGGAGTTGCAGAATAAACAAACACTAGTTGAGGGTGAGGTGACGATGTGTATTGGAAGTAGTTACAATATTGATATGATCATCATCGCACACTCCCTGTACTTTCGATATTAGTGTTAAACCTAAATAAATGCTATTTGGTGTTTGCGTTGAGCATGAACAAGATTGGATCATGTTTATTGCAATACAGTTATTCATTTAAGTGAGAGAATAATTGTTATTCTGTTTACATGAATAAAACCTTCTATGGTCATACACCCAACGTGAATGGTTTATTGAATCTCGATCGTAGTAAATACACATATTCATAATATTGAAGCCAAACGATGCAGAGTTGATAATGATAGTGCAACATACTTGTGGCACTGTCATTTAGGTTATATTGGTGTAAAGCGCATGAAGAAACTCCATGCTGATGGACTTTTGGAATCACTAGATTATGAATCATTTGATGCTTGCGAACCATGCCTCATGAGCAAGAAGTCTAAAACTCCGTTCTCTGGAACAATGGAGCGAGCAAGTGACTTATTGGAAATAATACATACTGATATATGCAGACCAATGAGTGCTGATGCTCGCGGCAGGTATCGTTATTTTCTCACCTTCACTGATGATTTGAGCAGATATGGATATATCTACTTGATGAAGCACGAGTCTGAAACATTTGAAAAGTTCAAAGAATTTCAGAGTGGAGTAGAGAATCATCGTAACAAGAAAATAAAGTTTCTACGATCTGATCGCGGAGGCGGATATTTGAGTTATGAGTTTGGTCTTCATTTGAAACAATGTGGAATAGTTTCACAACTCACGCCACCTGGAACACCACAGCGTAATGGTGTGTCTGAACGTTGTAACCATAATTTATTACATATGGTGCGATCTATGATGTCTCTTACCGATTTACTACTATCGTTTTGGGGTTATGCTTTAGAGACAACTGCATTCACATTAAATTGGGCACCATCTAAATCCGTTGAGACGACGCCTTATGAACCGTGGTTTGGCAAGAAACCAAAGTTGTCGTTTCTTAAAGTTTGGGGCTGCGATGCTTATGTGAAAAAGCTTCAACCTGATAAGCTCGGACCCAAGTCAGCGAAATGTGTCTTCATAGGATACCCAAAGGAAACTGTTGGGTACACCTTCTATCACAGATCCGAAGGCAAGATATTCGTTGCTAAGAATGGATCCTTTCTAGAGAAGGAGTTTATCTCGAAAGAAGTGAGTGGGAGAAAAGTGGAACTCGATGAGGTAATTGTACCTTCTCCCAAATTGGAAAGTAGTACATCACATAAATTAGTTCCGGTGGTTCCTACACCAATCAGTGAGGAAGCTAATGATGATGATCATGAAACTTCAGATCAAGTTACTACTGAACCTCGTAGGTCAACCAGAGTGTGTTCCGCACTAGAGTGGTACGGTAACCCAGTTCTGTAAGTCATGTTACTAGACCATGATGAACCTACAAACTATGAGGAAGCGATGATGAGCCCAGATTCCGCAAAATGGCTTGAGGCCATGAAATCTGAGATGGGATCCATGTATGAGAACAAAGTGTGGACTTTGGTTGACTTGCCCGATGATCGGCAGGCCATTGAAAATAAATGGATCTTTAAGAGGAAGACTGACATCGATGGTAATGTTACTGTCTACAAAGCTCGACTTGTTGCGAAAGGTTTCGACAAGTTCAAGGTGTTGACTACGATGAGATTTTCTCACTCGTAGCGACGCTTAAGTTTCTCCGAATCATGTTAGCAATTGCCGCATTTTATGAAATTTTGCAAATGGATAACAAAATTGTGTTCTTTAATGGATTTATTAAAGAAGAGTTGTATATGATGCAACCAGAAGGTTTTGTCAATCCTAAAGGTGCTAACAAAATGTGCAAGTTCCAGCGATCCATCTATGGACTGGTGCAAGCATCTCGGAGTTGGAATATACGCTTTGATAAGTTGATCAAAGCATATAGTTTTATACAGACTCACGGTGAAGCCTGTATTTACAAGAAAGTGAGTGGGAGCACTATAGCCTTTCTGATAAGTATATGTGAATGACATATTGTCGATCGGAAATGATGTAGAATTTTCTGGAAAGCATAAAGGAGTGTTTGAGAGGATTTTTTCAAAGAAAGACCTCGGTGAAGTTGCTTACATATTGAGCATCAAGATCTATAGAAATAGATCAAGACACTTGATAAGTTTTTTTGATGAGTACATACCTTGACAAGTTTTTGAAGTAGTTCAAAATGGAACAGTCAAAGAAAGAGTTCTTGCCTGTGTTGCAAGGTGTGAAGTTGAGTAAGACTCAAAGTCCGACCACGACGAAAGATAGAGAGAATGAAAGTCATTCCCTATGCCTCAGCCATAGGTTCTATAAAGTATGCCATGCTGTATACCAGACTTATTGTATGCCCTGCCCTGAGTTTGGCAAGGGAGTACAATTTTGATCTAGGAGTAGATCACTGGACAACGGTCAAAATTATCCTTAGAGGACTAAGGAAATATTTCTCGGTTATGGAGGTGATAAAGAGTTCATCGTAAAGAGTTACGTCAATGCAAGCTTTGACACCGATCTGGATGACTATGAGTCTCGATCTGGATACATATTGAAAGTGGGAGCATTTAGCTAGAGTAGCTCCGTGCAGAGCATTCTAGACATAGAAATTTGCAAAATACGTACGGATCTAAATGTGAGAGACCCGCTGACTAAACTTCTCTCACGAAGCAAAACATGATCACACCTTAGTACTCTTTGGGCGTTAATCACATGGCGATGTGAACTAGATAATTGACTCTAGTAAACCCTTTGGGTGTTGGTCACATGACGATGTGAACTATGGGTGTTATTCACCTAATGATGTGAACTATCGATATTAAATCACATGGCGATGTGAACTAGATTATTGACTGTAGTGCAAGTGGGAGACTGAAGGAAATATGCCCTAGAGGCAATAATAAAGTTGTTATTTATATTTCCTTATATCATGATAAATGTTTATTATTCATGCTAGAATTGTATTAACCAGAAACTTAGTACATGTGTGAATACATAGACAAAACAGAGTGTCCCTAGTATGCCTCTACTAGACTAGCTCGTTGATCAAAGATGGTTACGTTTCCTAGCCATAGACATGAGTTGTCATTTGATCAACAGGATCACATCATTAGGAGAATGATGTGATGGACAAGACCCATCCGTTAGCTTAGCAACTTGATCGTTTATTTTTACTGCTATTGCTTTCTTCATGACTTATACATGTTCCTATGACTGTGAGATAATGCAACTCCCGAATACCGGAGGAACACCTTGTGTGCTATCAAACGTCACAACGTAACTGGGTGATTATAAAGATGCTCTACAGGTGTCTCCGAAGGTGTTTGTGGTGTTGGCATAGATCGAGAATAGGATTTGTCACTCCGAGTGTCGGAGAGGTGTCTCTCGGCCCTCTCGGTAATGCACATCACTATAAGCCTTGCAAGCAATGTGACTAATGAGTTAGTTGCGGGATGATGCATTACGAAACGAGTAAAGAGACTTTCCGATAACGAGATTGAACTAGGTATGATGATACCGACGATCGAATCTCGGGCAAGTAACATACCGATGACAAAGGGAACAACGTATGTTGTTATGCGGTTTGACCGATAAAGATCTTCGTAGAATATGTAGGAGCCAATATGAGCATCCTGGTTCCGCTATTCGTTATTGACTAGAGATGTGTCTCGGTCATGTATACATAGTTCTCGAACCCGGAGGGTCCGCACGGTTAACGTTCGATGACAAATTGTATTATGAGTTATGTGATTTGATGACCGATGTTTGTTCGGAGTCCCGGATGAGATCACGGACATGACGAACAATCTCGAAATGGTCGAGATGTAAAGATCTATATATTGGAAGGCTATATTCGTACATCCGAAATGTTCCGAGTGATTCAGGTATTTTTCGGAGTACCGGAGAGTTACGAGAATTCGTATTGGGCCTTAATGGGCCATACGGGAAATGAGAGAAAGGCCTCAAAGGTGGTCGCGCCCCTTCCCCATGGACTGGTCCGAATTGGACTAGGGAAAGGGGGCGCCCCCTTCCTTCCTTCTCCTTCTCCCTTTCCCTTTTCCTATTCCATGTGGGATGTGGAATCCTACTAGGACTAGGGAGTCCTAGTAAGACACAAGTTAACATCAGTTTTAGCCGTGTGCGGTGCCCCCCTCCACAGATACACACCTCGGTCATATTGTTGCAGTGCTTAGGCGAAGCCCTGCGTCGGTAGCTTCATCATCACCGTCACCACACCGTCGTGCTGACAAAACTCTCCCGTGACGCTCAACTGGATCAAGAGCTCGTGGGACGTCATCGAGTTGAATGTGTGCTGAACGCGGAGGTGCCGTACGTTCGGTGCTTGGATCGGTTGGATCCCGAAGACATTCGACTACATCAACCGCGTCACTAGACGCTTCCGCTTTCAGTGTACGAGGGTACATAGACACACTCTCCCCTCTCGTTGCTATGCTTCTCCTAGATAGATCTTGCATGATCGTAGGAAATATTTGAAATATTGCGTTCCCCAACACAAACATGAGACCTATGCCAAAAATTCCTATAAATACAGAAACCCCCCAAAAGAAACCTAGATGTGGAGTTCCGCCGCCGCAAGCCTCTGTAGCCACCAAAAACCAATCGGGACCTTGTTCCGGCACCCTACCGGAGGGTGGATCCATCACCGGTGTCCATCTTCATCATCCCGGTGCTCTCCATCACGAGGAGGGAGTAGTTCACCCTCGGGGCTGAGGGTATGTACCGGTAGCTATGTGTTTGATCTCTCTCTCTCTCTCTCTCGTGTTCTTGATTTGGCACGATCTTGATGTATCGCGAGCTTTGCCATTATAGTTGGATCTTATGATGTTTCTCCCCCTCTACCTTCCTGTAATGGATTGAGTTTTCCCTTTGAAGTTATCTTATCGGATTGAGTCTTTAAGGATTTGAGAACACTTGATGTATGTCTTGCATGTGCTTATCTGTGGTGACAATGGGATATTCACGTGATCTACTTGATGTATGTTTTGGTGATCAACTTGCGGGTTTAGTGACCTTGTGAACTTATGCATAGGGGTTGGCACACGTTTTTGTCTTGACTCTCCGGTAGAAACTTTGGGGCATTCTTTGAAGTTCTTTGTGTTGGTTGAATAGATGAATCTGAGATTGTGTGATGCATATCGTATAATCATACCCACGGATACTTGAGGTGACAATGGAGTATCTAGGTGACATTAGGGTTTTGGTTGATTTGTATCTTAAGGTGTTATTCTAGGATGAACTCTAGGATAGATCGAATGGAAAGAATAGCTTCGTGTTATTTTACTACGGACTCTTGAATAGATTGATCAGAAAGAATAACTTTGAGGTGGTTTTGTACCCTACAATAATCTCTTCGTTTGTTCTCTGCTATTAGTGACTTTGGAGTGACTCTTTATTGCATGTTGAGGTATAGTTATATGATCCAGTTATGTTATTATTGTTGAGAGAACTTGCACTAGTGAAAGTATAAACCCAAGGCCTTGTTTTGAAGCATTGCAATACCATTTGTGCTCACTTTTATCATTAGTTACCTTGCTGTTTTTATATTTTCATATTACAAAACCTATATCTACCATCCATATTGCACTTGTATCACCATCTCTTTTCCGAACTAGTGCACCTATACAATTTACCATTGTATTGGGTGTGTTGGGGACACAAGAGACTCTTTGTTATTTGGTTGCAGGGTTGTTTGAGAGAGACCATATTCATCCTACGCCTCCCACGGATTGATAAACCTTAGGTCATCCACTTGAGGGAAATTTGCTATTGTCCTACAAACCTCTGCACTTGGAGGCCCAACAACGTCTACAAGAAGGTTGTGTAGTAGACATTAGAAGCCTATCGCCATCGGAATGCGCATGACAACCGCCTTGTGCCGAACCCGTGGAACGCTGCCAAGCTCCGACGATTCTATGGATAGTTCGGTAGCATTTTTTTTCTCTCCTCCTTTTAAGTTAGGTCTTGTTTCTTATATTTTATTTTCCCCTCTTCCCTTTTTAATTTTTCTTTCATTGGTAAGTATTCGGCTCACCCGAACTACCACAGGATAAGTACATCTTTGAATGTATCTACCTCAAATATACTTGGGGGCTTCTTTGACGAAGCCCATTATCAAAAAGCTTCTTGCTTATAATGTCATCTGTTTTTACAGTCCTTCCTTGCCATTATATGCACCAATATGACTTAAGTTTTGGCCAAGCTGGGTTTCCTGGCTCCTATGCTTACCCTTAATTGCGTTCCCGATTGTTCGGCTAGGGTGTAAAGGGAGCACCTCTGCGATTGTTACAACCGGGTAATCCGGAGATGTACCTCAGACTGGGTGAAGCCGAAAGCTAGCGCTCTTAAGGGAATAATCGGTCGGTGGATACATGACATATTGCTTTTAACACATACATTTTAAACTATCATAGGATATGGCATCCTACAATCCTTTTTATAGGATCAAAAGCCTAGGCCTGCATATGTACGCATGCTGACCCAGGTAAAGGAACACTTAACGGGACTATTCTCTCTGGAAGATGTTTCTTACGTTAAATAGTAATATAACATAACTCCCCAAAAACAGTTTGTCTGTTCAAGCAATTATGACCGGATTGCCTAGTTTCCGAACATACCAAATGTTTACCACATGTATAGTATTCGGAAACACTCTAGCCTTTGGGTTTATGGAGGTTAAAGCGGAAGGTCGGCCATGACAATCCTTTCATAATTTCGGCCGGAGATAGGTTTGATGTTAAAGTACATCGATACATAGAATCAAACGACTACTTTTTCTCTATTCTCTTTATAAGGCTGTCTAGTCTACAGTCCTGTTAGGAAAACTTGGCAGTTGTCTCCACTTGGTCATATACCAAGCTCATGGGGATTTCTTGTCCATCAGATCCTTGAGGTCCCACGCGAGCCATATGATTGGGATCAAGACGGGTGTAGCGTGTCTTCACCATGGCCCGGGCTTCTCGAGCACCCATGCGACATGCTGACGCTTTCCACAGTTCGAAGCGGCGTTAAGCCCCTTTGAACAAGTCCGCCAGGTCCTCCATAGTTCTGGAGGGGAATTGTCCGACCATAGAGCCTTAGCCATATTCTTCATGGCCTTCCGAGCTCGCTCGTGTACTCTGGAAAGCTCTTGCAGCACGTCACCCTCAAAACCGGACACTTCCCTTTCTGGTTGCCCAGTTAACCTGCAGGAATAGTTTTATGAAAAACTTTCAAAATAAGGGACTATAAGGAGAGCTAGGTATAAGGGACATACTGAATATGCCGCCTTTTAGCCTCCGGTTCTCTTCCATGGCATTTGAGAGTTGGGCTCTTACGTCCTTTAGCTCCTGTTCTAGCCTGACATTTTTATCCTGCGCTTGGTTTCTTTTATCTATGGCTTGTGTCAATACACGCTTACCAGCAGCTATTTCCCCTTCGGCTTATTTCTTGTCCGCCAGAGCAGCCCTTAGCTTCTTCTCCCATTGGTCGGTCAGCCTTGTTGCTGTATTTCAATCAGTATGTACTTAAAGACTATTGATCAGCACAAATATCATACTGTCCGGACACCATTGTTCTTACCACCAGTATCCTTTTCGAATTTCTTTGAACTTTCCAATTCGGTGGTGACAGTCGTCAGCTGGGTCCGGCATTCTTCCAGCTCCTTGGATAAGATGTTATTCTTTTCTTGGAGCACCTGCAAAAACACAACGATCCTCAAATCAGTTGGACCAACTGCTTTAAGTCTCGGGGGCTACTGGCATGGGAACATTAAAATTTACACTTACCCGCATATCTTTTGAAAGCTGGTGAGTGGCTCCAGCGAGTTCGTCTTGAGCAGCTCGGATATAAGCATCTGCAGAACTGAGGCCGTTAAACGCCTCCTCAAAAAAGGCTGGGTCACGCATGGCTGCTTTTCGCCACCGGTGAACCATCGCGACCTCCGCTTCGGAATTACTGACAAACATTTCATCTGAATCCTCTTGAGCATGGAAAAGTGTGGTGGGTAAGGCGCGCCGGGAATCTTCTCTTTGAGGAGGTATGTCCTAGGTACTTACGTGAGAAGAAGGAATAAGGCCGGGGTAATCGGCTACAATAGCCACTACGGCGCCCTCACGACTGGCTTGATAGAAGACTCCGTCGTCTAGCTCTATGCCTATGTCCGGATCTTCATTGTATCCAGGGCACGCATTTCGAGAGCGGCCCTCTGGCTGTGGGGCGGGACTATTAATCCCCTCAACCACCATCCTCCACTCCTATTGGGAAAAACCGAAATCAGTTCGGTCAATACATCATAACAATGAAAAACGGGCGAATATAGCGGTGAAGAGAAAGACTTACCCAGTCAGGAGGATTGTACATAGAAAAACCCTCCCGGCACTTCAAGCGAAGAAAGTCCTGCTTGTTGATACGACTCCAACGTATCTACTTCTCCAAACACTTTTGCCCTTGTTTTGGACTCTAACTTGCATGATTTGAATGGAACTAACCCGGACTGATGCTGTTTTCAGCAGAATTGCCATGGTGTTATTTTTGTGCAGAAATAAAAGTTCTCGGAATGACCTGAAAATCCACGGAGAACATTTTTGGAATATATAAAAAATATTGGCGAAAGAATCAAGACCAGGGGGCCCACACACTATCCACGAGGGTGGGGGCGCGCCTGCCCCCTGGGCGTGCCCCCCTATCTCGTGGGCCCCCTGACGCTCCACCGACCTCGACTCCAACTCCATATATTCACGTTCGGGGAGAAAAAAATCGGAGAGCATGATTCATCGTGTTTTACGATACGGAGCCGCCGCCAAGCCCTAAACTCTCTCCGAAGGGCTGGTCTGGAGTCCGTTCAGGGCTCCGGAGAGGGGAATCCGTCGCCATTGTCATCATCAACCTTCCTCCATCACCAATTTCATGATGCTCACCACCGTGTGTGAGTAATCCCATCGTAGGCTTGCTGGACGATGATGGGGTGGATGAGATTTACCATGTAATCGAGTTAGTTTTGTTAGGGTTTGATTCCTAGTATCCATTATGTTCTAAGATTGATGTCGCTATGACTTTTCTATGCTTAATGCTTGTCACTAGGGCCTGAGTGCCATGATTTCAAATCTGAACATATTTTGTTTTCATGAATATATGTGAGTTCTTGATCATATATTGCAAGTCAATAGTCACCTACTATGTGTTATGATCCGGCAACCCCAAAGTGAAAATAATCGGGACCACTCCCGGTTATGACCGTAGTTTGAGGAGTTCATGTATTCACCAAGTGTTAATGCTTTGGTCCGGTACTCTATTAAAAGGAGGCCTTAATATCCCTTAGTTTCCAATAGGACCCTGCTTCCATGGGAGGGTAGGACAAAAGATGGCATGCAAGTTCTTTTCCATAAGCATGTATGATTATATTCGGAATACATGCCTACATTACATTGATGAACTGGAGCTAGTTCTGTGTCACCCTATGTTATAACTGTTGCATGATGAACCGCATCTGACATAATTATCCATCATTGGTCCAATGCCTACGAGCTTTTCACATATTGATCCTTGCTTAGTTACTTTTCTGCTGCCACTGTTACAATTACTACAAAACTGCTACTGTTACTTTTGCCACCGTTACCGTTACTTCCATACTACTTTGCTACTAAATACTTTGCTACAGATATTAAGTCTTTCGGGTGTGGTTGAATTGACAACTCAACTCCTAATACTTGAGAATATTCTTTGGCTCCCCTTGTGTCAAATCAAGAAATTTGGATTGAAAACTCTACCGTCGAAAACTGTTGCGATCCCTTATACTTGTGGGTTATCAAGACTATTTTCTGGTGCCGTTGCCGGGGAGCATAGCTATATTCTTTGAGTCACTTGGGATTTATATCTGTTGATCACCATGAAGAACTTGAGAGACGAAAAAACCAAGATCTTTCCCTCAACTACGAGAGGAGGTA
Source organism: Secale cereale (assembly GCA_902687465.1). Lineage (NCBI taxonomy): Eukaryota > Viridiplantae > Streptophyta > Magnoliopsida > Poales > Poaceae > Secale > Secale cereale. Next base: position 640,609,914 of record LR738710.1, read on the forward strand.
AGGAACTGCCATCTAGCTCTGCACTTGATTCACCTTCTGTTATGAGTAAATTTGTGACACCTACAACTGCTATTGAATCTGATATGTCGCATGTTCTTTATGATGCCACTTCTGCTATGCATGATACTTATGATGAAACTACTTCTATGCTTGATAATACCGTGCCACTAGGTGAATTTCTTGATGAACAACTTGCTAGGGTTAGAGAGAATGAAATTATTTAAACTGATAATATTGATGAAAGTGATGATGAAGATTCTCTCCCTAGATATGAATTGCCTGTTGTGCATGAGGGTTGTGTTATGGATGAAGAAACTGCTAGAGATCTTTTAGCTTGCAAAGATAGATATGATCTTAAGAAACTATTAGCTAAGCTAAAAGAAAAGTCTTTGAATGCTAGAATGAAATATGACCCTGCTTTTGCTACTTCACCTATCTGAATTTCTGATAAGGATTATGATTTCTCTGACGATCCTGAGTTAATTACTTTGGTTGAATCTGATCCTTTCCATGGCTATGAATCTGAAACTGTTGTGGCACATCTTAATAAATTGAATGATATAGCCACCCTATTCACCCATGAGGAAAAAAATTGTTACTACTATATCCTTAAGTTATTTCCGTTCTCCTTAAAGTGTGATGCTAAAACATGGTTTAATTCTCTTGATCCTGGTTGTGTGCGTAGTCCCCAGGATATGATTTATTACTTCTCTACTAAATATTTTCCCGCTCATAAGAAACAAGCTGCCTTAAGGGAAATATATAATTTTGTGCAAATTGAAGAAGAGAGTCTCCCACAAGCTTGGGGGAGGCTTCTCCAATTACTTAATGCTTTGCCTGATCATCCTCTTAAGAAAAATGAAATACTTGATATCTTTTATAATGGACTAACTGATGCTTCCAGAGACCACCTGGATAGTTATGCTGGTTGTGTTTTCAGGGAAAGAACTGCTGATCAAGCTGAATTGCTATTGAATAATATGTTGAGTAATGAAAATAACTGGACACTTCCTGAACCAACTCCTAAGCCAACTCCGAAGAAAAGTGGTATTCTACTTATCAGTCCTGAAGATATGCAAGAGGCGAAGAAATATATGAAAGAAAAGGGTATTAAAGCTAAAGATGTTAAGAATTTACCACCTATTGAAGAAATACATGGTCTTGATAACCCGACACAGGTAGTAAAGGTAAATTCTCTCTATAAATTTGATGAAGGTGATATCCCTCGTAATAAGTCAGCTAGCCAATGCTTAGGTGAGTTTGACAATTTTATTGTTAAACAAGAAAACTTTAATGCTTATGCTGGTAAAAAATTGAAACGTAATGCTTATATGATTGAACACTTGAGTGATTATATGTCTAGAGTTAAAGGTGAACTTAAACTCATTAGTAAACATTCTTCTATGGTTACCACTCAGGTAGAACAAGTACTTAAAGCACAAAATGATTTGCTCAATGAATTAAATAATAAGAAAAATGATAATTATATTAGGGTTATGACTAGAGGGGGTAGAATGACTCGGGAAACTTTGTATCCTGAGGGCCACCATAAGAGAATTAAGCAAGATTCTCAGAGAACTAATGTTGATACACCTAGTCCTTCTAAGAAGAAGAAAAAGAAAAATGATAGGACTTTGCATATTTCTAGTGAACCTGTTGTTGACACACCTGGGATTCCCAATGATATTTCTATTTCTGATGCTAAAACACAATCTGGTAATGAACATGAACCTAGTGAAAATGTTAATAATGATGTTCATGATGATGTTCAACCTAGCAATACCAATGATGTAGAGATTGAACCTGCTGTTGATCTTGATAACCCACAATCAAATAATCAACGTTATGATAAAAGAGACTTCATTGCTAGGAAGCACGGTAAAGAAAGAGAACCATGGGTTCAGAAACCCATGCCTTTTCCTCCTAAACCATCCAAGAAAAAGGATGATGAGGATTTTGAGCGCTTTGCTGAAATGATTAGACCTATCTTTTTGCGTATGCGTTTGACTGATATGCTTAAAACAAATCCTTATGCTAAGTATATGAAAGATATTGTGACTGATAAAAGAAAGATATCAGAAGTTGAAATTTCCACCATGCTTGCCAATTATACTTTTAAAGGTGGAATACCAAAGAAACTAGGAGAACCAGGAGTACCAACTATACCATGATCCATTAAAAGAAACTATGTTAAAACTGTTTTATGTGATCTTGGACTCGGCGTTAGTGTTATGCCTCTCTCTTTATATCGTAGACTTTATTTGAATAAGTTGACACCTACTGAAATATCTTTGCAAATGGCTGATAAATCAACTGCTATACATGTCGGTATTTGTGAGGATGTGCCTGTTGTGGTTGCAAATGTTACTATTTTAATAGACTTTGTTATTCTGGATATTCCCGAGGATGATAGTTTGTCGATTATCCTTGGTAGACCCTTTTTGAATACTGCAGGGGCTGTTATTGATTGCAACAAAGGCAATGTCACCTTTCATGTTAATGGTAATGAGCATACGATACACTTTCCGAGGAAACAACCTCAAGTGCACAATATCAATTCTATTGGAAAAATTTCAATGATCATTATTGGATGTTTTGAATTCCCTCTTCCTACTATCAAGAAGGAATATGATATTCTTATTGTTGGGGACATACATATCCCCGTTGAGGTAACCTAGTGTTATTCAAAAATTCTCCGGTTTCATGTTATTCGGAAAGAGTTTGTTAACAAGACCCGATCAACCTTATTAGTGGATTCGTTTTGATGAGCATGAGATGGATGAAGTTAGAAAGCACAACTCTCTGAACCCTCCTTTTACTTTCTGTTATTTAGATTAAATAAAGCAAAAATAGTATTTTATGTCTGTTTTCTGAATTATCCTTGCAATAAAAAATACACCAAAAATAAAAGTTCTCCATATGTCCCGAAAATGAAATATGATTTTTTTTGTAGAATATTTAAGAATATTTGTCTCTGAGAACACACCAGGGGGCCACAACACCTGGCCACGAGGGTCCAGGGCGCGCCCACCCCCTGGGCGCGCCCCCTGCCTCGTGGGCCCCACGTGGCCCCCCCTCCACTTATTCCAGCACCCACACACTTCATCTTCCTCCAGAAAAATCCTCCCATAGCTCAAACCCATGTTCTAGCTCATCTTACTGCCATTTTCGATCTCCTTGCTCAAAGCTCCATTCACAAAACTGTTTGGGGAGATTGTTCTTCGGCATTATGAGAAGGAGGAGAAGTTGTTGCCCCTTGATTTTCTAGATTATAAGAGTATGGTAGCACATGATTTTATTGTTAAAGACAAGAAGAAGTAGCTTAAGTATAAATTGATATTTGATAAAAAGTAATGTGAGATTGTTACCTTGCCTGCACTCCCGTTGTTTAATATACTTTTAGGCACGTACCTCATCTTGCCAGATGTTGTTTATGCGTACTAGAGCCTGGAACAAGTTCCAGAGACTGAGCCGGAGCCATCACTTGACCCTTATCGGTAGTCGGTTTATCAGTGGGATCCGGAGGAGATTGCGAGCCAGTGGCACCCAGAGGACACTCCTCTGTACACCGGAGAGAGTAGCTTTGATCCGTGGCCATAGACCAACTTAGGCCAAAAGCCTAAGCTTGGGGGAGTACGTATTTCTCATCGACATTACATTCATGTTCACACACTCATTCTAGTTATCGGTGCTCATACTTTTTCATTGTACTATCCATGCTAGTTTAATTTCTTTTCTAAGTCTTCTTCTTGTGTGTTAGAAAAACCTTAAGAAAAACCAAAACAAAAAAATTAGTTGTTGCTTTTAGCTAGTTTACTTTCCATGCCTGTAGTAGTAGTAATTAAAAGAAGACCCAAAAAGATTTCTCGTTCTTCTTTTGCTTGTTGGGAGCTTTCCCGTGTAAATAGTTTCTTTTCTTTTCTTTGGGGGTTAAGAGGAGAAGACCATGCATTATTGTTGATTTAACCAAGAGCCATATTACCTTGTCTTCTCCCTTGTATTAAATGCTCGCAGATTCCAGCTTAGTCCAATGCGCGTGCACTATAATTATTATGCACACCGTTCGGTTGTGCGAGTGAAAGGAAATAATGACGATATATGATGAATTGACTGAGATGAGAGAAGCTGGTATGAACTCGACCTATCTTGTTTTTGTAAATATGATTAGTTCATCGTTCCTGATTCAGCCTATTATGAATAAAGCATGCTTGCAATGATAATTAGAGATTATAGTTGCTCATGTCATGCTTAATTAGCTAGGAGTTTATAATGGTTTACTTTGCGTGCCGACATGCTATTAAAATGATTGTGATGTGGTATGATAGGATGGTATCCTCCTTTGGACGATTCAAGTGGTTTGACTTGGCACATGTTCATTCATGTAGTTGAAACAAAATCAACATAGCCTCCATGATATTTATGTTCATGGTGATTTATATCCTACTCATGCTTGCACTCATTGTTGATTAATATTAATGCATGTTCATGAATGTTGTCGCTCTCTAGCTGGTTGCTTCCCAGTCTCTTTCTAGCCTTCACTTGTAATAAGCGGGAATATTGCTTGTGCATCCACTTCCATAAACCCCAAAGTTATTCCATATGAGTCCACCATACCTTCCTATATGTGGTATTTACCTGCCGTTCCAAGTAAATTTGTATGTGCCAAACTCTAAACCTTCAAATGAAATTATGTTTTGTATACTCGAACAGCTCATGTATCAACTAGGGTTGTCTATATCTTCCATGCTAGGTGGGTTATTCTCACGATGGGTGGACTCCGCTCATCATTCACGAGAAAATGACCGGTAACAGGGATGCCCAGTCCCATGCTCAAATCAAATCAAAATAATTAAACAAAATTCACCCAGGACTGTTGTTGGTATGGATGGTACCCGTTGTTTCGGGCCAGCCATGGAGTGTGCTTGTTGGTTGTGGGGGAGTATAAACTTTACCATTCCGTTTGGGAACCGCCTATAATGTGTGTAGCATGGAAGATATCGAGAACTCTTGGTTGTTATGTTGACAATGAAAGTATGCCACCCAAAATATTATTTATCTCTATTTCAAAACTCGAGCTCTCACACCTATACAAATCCCTGCTTCCCTCTACGAAGGGCCTATCTATTTACTTTTATGTCGAGTCATCATCCTCTTATTAAAAAGCACCAGTTGGAGAGCACCGCTATCATTTGCATGCATTGCTATTAATTTACATTGAGTATGACTGTGACTGGATCTCTTTTACCATGAATTACAATGTCTAGTTAGTCCTTGATCTTCAGAAGTGCTCTGCATTTATGTTTTGCCGTCTCAGAAAGGGCTAGCGAGATACCATCTCGTTATATCATATTATGATTGTTTTGAGAAAGTGTTGTCATCCGAGGGTTATTATTATTGCTCGCTAGTTAATTATGCCATTGATATGAGTAAACATGAGACCTAAATGTTATTGTGAATGTGGTTAGTTCATAATCTTTGCTAAAAACTTGAATGTTGGCTTTACATATTTGCAACAACAAGAGCAAACAGAGTTTGTAAAAGTTTTTCCTTATCACTTTCAGTTTGTCACCTAAATTGCTTGAGGACAAGCAAAGCTTTAAGATGGGGGGGGGGTTGATATGTCTCCAACGTATCTACTTTTCCAAACACTTTTGCCCTTGTTTTGGACTCTAACTTGCATGATTTGAATGGAACTAACCCGGACTGACGCTGTTTTCAGCAGAATTGTCATGGTGTTATTTTTGTGCAGAAATAAAAGTTCTCGGAATGACCTGAAAATCCATGGAGAATATTTTTGGAATATATTAAAAAAACTAGCGAAAGAATCAAGACCAGGGAGCCCACACCCTGTCCACGAGGGTGGGGGCGCCCCCCTGTCTCGTGGGCCCACTGAGGCTCCACCGACCTCGACTCCAACTCCATATATTCACGTTCGGGGAGAAAAAAATCGGAGAGAAGGATTCATTGCGTTTTATGATACAGAGCCACCACCAAGCCCTAAAATCTCTAGGGAGGGCTGATCTGGAGTTCGTTTAGGGCTCCGGAGAGGGGAATCCATCGCCATCGTCATCATCAACCTTCCTCCATCACCAATTTCATGATGCTCACCGCCGTGCATGAGTAATCCCATCGTAGGCTTGCTGGACGGTGGTGGGGTGGATGAGATTTACCATGTAATCGAGATAGTTTTGTTAGGGTTGGATCCCTAGTATCCATTATGTTCTAAGATTGATGTTGCTATGACTTTGCTATGCTTAATGCTTGTCACTAGGGCCCGAGTGCCATGATTTCAGATCTGAACCTATTATGTTTTCATGAATATATGTGAGTACTTGATCCTATCTTGCAAGTCAATAGTCACCTACTATGTGTTATGATCCGGCAACCCCGAAGTGACAATAATTGGGACCACTCCCGGTGATGACCATAGTTTGAGGAGTTCATGTATTCACCAAGTGTTAATGCTTTGGTCCGGTACTCTATTAAAAGGAGGCCTTAATATCCCTTAGTTTCCAATAGGACCCCGCTGCCACGGGAGGGCAGGACAAAAGATGTCATGCAAGTTCTTTTCCATAAGCATGTATGACTATATCCGGAATACATGCCTACATTACATTGATGAACTGGAGCTAATTCTGTGTCACCCTATGTTATAAGTTATAACTGTTGCATGATGAATTGCATCCGACATAATTATCCATCACTGATCCGATGCCTACGAGCTTTTCACATATTGATCCTTGCTTAGTTACTTCTCCGTTGCCACTGTTACAATTACTACAAAACTGCTACTGTTACTTTTGCCACCGTTACCGTTACTTCCATACTACTTTGCTATTAAATACTTTGTTGCAGATATTAAGTCTTTCAGGTGTGGTTGAATTGACAACTCAACTGCTAATACTTGAGAATATTCTTTGGCTCCCCTTGTGTCCAATCAATAAATTTGGGTTGAATGCTCTACGCTCGAAAACTGTTGTGATCCCCTATACTTGTGGGTTATCACTTCTCTCCCTTGTAAAGACCTTCTAGGATGGCGGCTAGAGCGGCAGGGTCGTCTGGACCCAGGTGTAAGCAGCATGAGGCATCATTCTGGCCATTATAATGCCACATAGGAAATCCTCTAGCTTGGATTGGTTCCATGCATCGCTTGATTGAGATCACCATCACTTCAATTATTGACAGCCTTGAGTTGGCGAGCAATTTGATCGTGTTGGCCAGTCTTTTGACCTCCGCACTCTCTTCTTCCGAAGGACTGCGGGGACACCAGTTGAAAAGCTTCTTTGGAGGAGCGTTGGAATATTTGGGGAGGCCTTGCCAAACTGGATCCGGCAGGGCAACGTCTTCGATGTGAAACCACTCCAAAGGCCACTCTTCGGATGCCTTCTTTGGAGTGCCGGACAGATAGCTTGTCCCTGATATGCGCCCTACTTCGGCGCCGCCAACTTCAAATATGGATCCCTCCTCGGAGCAAGGGACAAGGCAGAAGAACTTCCGCCATAGCTCAAAATGAGGCTCGCAGCCCAGAAATAGTTCGCATAAAGCGACGAATCCCGCAATGTGCAGGATAGACCCTGGCGTGAGATCATGCAATTAAAGACCATAGAACTCCAGGAGCCCCCTAAGGAAGGGGTGGATGGGAAAACCAACGCCTCTTAGAAGGAAGGGAACAAAGCATACTCGCTCTCCGTCAGAGGGGTCGGAAAAGCTCTCTGCCAGGGCTTGATTGTCGCTGGAGGTTAATCCGGCCCGGACGGGGACTAGATCCTCGAGAGGGAGATATCCCTGCGCTTGAAGCTTTGTCATATGCGCATGGGATACAGAGCAACTTTTCCAATCACCCGCTCGAGCGCCGTGAGGGCGCGAGGAAGAGCTGGGAGCGCTGGCCATGTTTGAAGATTTTTTGCAGGCACTAGGGATTTTTCCGCGTGGAATGGAATGGAATGGCATCTGAGATCTAGTCTCTTTATATAGGCGCCTTCCCTACGTAGTCAAGGGGGTAATTGCAAAAATACCCAGACGGTTCGCATTCATTGGACACGTCGAGGCAAAGGCGACGGCGGCGAGGAATCGATGGAATACAATATTGAAAGAAGCCGAACTATCATCCAGAAGGACTCACCTTGCAAGACCGAAGACTTGAAGCCGGACACAATCTCGTCCTTGAAGGCAAGTCCGGGGGCTACTGAGGGAGTCATGTATTCAGGGGTCCTCAGGCGTCCGTATCGATGAAGCTGGGCCGTATTGATGGGCCACGAAAGTAGAAGCAGAATACTCTCCCCCGTATTTGGTCAGAACTCCTATGTACATAGAAAGGCAAGCGTGATGTCCGGATGTATCTATTACTTCCTCCCCAAGTCACCTTTGTAACCATATGCCCCCTCTGGCGTGTATATAAGCCGGAGGGTTTAGTCTGTAGAGGCTAACATCAAAATCATAACACCCGCATAGGCTAGGCTTTAGGGTTTAGCCATTACGATCTCAAGGTTGATCAACTCTTGTAACACATATTCATCAAGATCAATCAAGCAGGAAGTAGGGTATTACCTCGATCGAGAGGGCCTGAACATGGGTAAACATCGTGTACCCAGTCTCCTGTTACCATCGATCCTTAGACGCATAGCTTCAGCCCCCCTACCCGAGATCTGCCGGTTTTCACACCGACATTAATATTTCAAGTAAATGCCCGAGTTGAGAGATATGAAGTCTTCAACAAGTTCTATAGCTGCAAGATGGAGGAGAACAATTCTGTTAGTGAACACATACTCAGAATGTCTGGGTACCATAACCACATGACTCGGTTGGGAGTTAATATTCCAGATGATAGTGTTATTAACAGAGTTCTTCCATCACTGCCACCAAGCTAGAAAGGCTTCTAGATGAACTATAATATGCAAGGGATGGAGAAGACAATTCCCGAGCTCTTCGCAATGCTCAAAGTTGTGGAGGGAGAAATCAAAAAGGAGCATCAAGTGTTGATGGTTAACAAGACCACTAGTTTCAAGAAAAAGGACAAGGGAAAGAAGGGGAACTTCAAGAAGAATAGCAAGCCAGTTGCTACTCCCGGGAAGAAACCCAAGTCTGGATCCAAGCCTGAAACTGGGTGCTTCTACTGCAAAGGGACTGGTCACTGGAAGCAGAACTGCCCCAAGTATTTGGCGGATAAGAAGGATGGCAAAGTGAACAAAGGTATATTTGATATACATGTTATTGATGTGTACCTTACTAATGCTCGTAGTAGCGCCTAAGTATTTGATACTGGTTCGGTTGCTCATATTCATAACTCAAAACAGGGGCTATGGATTAAATGAAGATTGGCTAAGGACGAGGTGACGATGCGCGTGGGAAATGGTTCCAAAGTTGATGTGATCGTCGTCGGCACGCTACCTTTACATCTACCTTCGGGATTAGTTTTAGACCTAAATAATTGTTATTTAGTGCCAGCGTTGAGCATGAACATTATATCTGGATCTTTTTTGTTGCGAGACGGTTATTCATTTAAATCATAGAATAATGGTAGTTCTAATTATATGACTAATATCTTGTATGGTCATGCACCCTTGATGAGTGGTCTATTTTTGTTGAATCTCGATCGTGGTGATACACATATTCATAATATTGATGCCAAAAGATGCAAAGTTGATAATGATAGTACAACATATTTGTGGCACTGCCGTTTAGGTCATATTGGTGTAAAGCGCATGAAGAAACTCCATGCACATGGACTTGTGGAATCACTTTATTATGAATCATTTGATACTTGCGAACCATGCCTCATGGGAAAGATGACTAAAACTCCATTCTCCGGAACAATGGAGAGAGCAACTGACTTATTGTAAATAATACATACTGATGCATGCGGTCCGATGAGTGTTGTCGTGGAATTAACACGTCAGATGTCCGGTTTAGCGGACTTTAGTCGTGAAGCCGCGCATCTATGTAGTAGCTTGAGAGGGGTTGAGCAGAATCGAGACACGCGATGCAAGATACGGATTTAGATAGCTTCGGGCCCCGGAAAACATCATCCGGTAATAACCCTACGTGTTGTTTGAGGCTAGGTCTCATTATGATCCTCGTGGTGTCGCCGGTAAACCGGCTCTTTGTGTCTAACCCTAGAAACTTGTCTAACTTCTCCTCTACTTTGTAACTTGTTCTCTTTGGGGAGCCCTGCCCCTCCTTATATATGTTGAAGGGGCGGGTTACATGACTAGTCCTAGTAGGACTAGGATTGATCTATTACAAGGAGTCCTAGTCTTGTTTCCTTTGTATGAGAATATTCCTTGCGCTTTATTCATAAACCGGCCCACTATTAATATGAACCGGCCTTCTGGGCCTTGGGCCTTGTCACCCGCGATCCGCTTGCCGGGTTACCAGTAAATTGTCAATTGTAAACCGTCTTAAGTAAAATGCCAAGTCCGGTCGGGTTATAATTCCGGCCGGTTCATACCGCGGGGTATATCCCCGACATTAGCCCCCAAGTTTAGCTTGGATTTGTCCATGGTAAACTTATGCTACAAAATAACCACAAGAACAAATCTGACTGGTTGTGCTCCGGGTTAAGAATTTCTTGTAAACCGGCATCTGATCATCCTTAAGTCCTTGTCCTTTCCTTCTTCTAGAAAATCCGGGTCAATAAACCAGCTCCATAATCAACTTGCTTGTATAGAAATATTGTAAAGCCAGAATTTATTTGAATCAGCCTTTCAATGCTCTAACTTGACAAAAAATATTGATCTTCAAATATTCAATTGATATCCAACCGGTTTGGAAATGTAGAACTTGCCGGTTTTTGACTACCACCATTGTCGGGTTATAAAAATTGATAATTCCGGGTCATGACTGCTTATAAATGCCGGGTTATGATTGTTGCCAACGCCGGGTTATGATTGATCTTCCGGATTTACCCAAAACTGAGAATTTGAAGATGTTCCTTCTTTATATCCATATTACCTGTAGCCCCCAAGTGCCGGGTCATTATGAAATAATGAACAGGGACTTTGTATATACTTCATTGAAAATAGCATTGTATAATCTTGAAGAAATCCGGACTGTTCATCCCAATCACTATGAAACTGAATATTCCATATTATGTAGCCCCCAAGTGCCGGGTCATTATTTAATAATGAGCAGGGACTTTGAAAATATGATCATGTAAACTTGAATAGCAACATGTAGCCCCCAAGTGCCGGGTTATTATGCAATAATGAGCAGGGACTTTGTAGATATAATCATTGAAAATAACATTATATAATGTAACTTCCATCGTGGGGTTTGAACCCACGTCCACAAGGTTAAGAGCTTTGTGCTTTACCAACTGAGTAGTGGACCCTTCAATATAATGGATGAATACTTGTGTACCTTGAATTGTTGACAGGAGCGATTGGTAGCCCCCAAGGGCCGGCTCATTATGATATGATGAGTCGGGTCTTCAATAAGGTGATAAAAAAATGACTTTGCATTAGCCCCCAAGTGTCATGGTGCATGCTTGCAGCGACATGAAACTTGCGTATTTGATATAATCTCAATCTGAATAATGTAGCCCCCAAGTGCCGGGTTGTAAGCCTGCAGCAACTCGGGACTATTACTTTGTAGAATAAATCATACCATTGACAATATGATATCCATTGCGCTGAAACGACTTTGAAAACCTCAACCATAAGATTGGTTATTGATAACCATAATAAACATCCAGCCATGTTGGCTATTTAAAAATCTGAAGAATATAATCCGATTTGAAAACCGGTTCCAGTTATATTTGATCACAACCAGGCCGGGTTAATAAACACCGGTCATTATTTTGCCTCATACTGGCGACTTATAGTCAAAGCCAGGCCGGTTTAATAAACACTGGTCATTATAACTGATCATGTACTGCCAATAAAATACTTCATACATGTGATTAAATATGCTTGATATCCTTAATCTGGCGATCATTGTTGTTTCTGAGGAAGCTCTTGGCTCCGTTGGGGCGTACCCAATTATTCCAGGTTTACAAGAACTGTCGGTTTAAATAATGCTGGAGCTCTGTGTCCAGACTTTTGAAGATATGTAATCAACCTTGAAGTTGTCCCACTCCGGATCAAAGAACCATAAAACACAAATACCAAAAATGCAATTTTGCAAATAAAACCATGTAGTCAAGGCTTTTTACGAGCTGCCAGGTTCAAAGCAAGGTTCAGCCAATCAATGGAATGGGCTTACCATCCAGAGGGCCGGTCGGTGGATGCGGGTACCATCCATAGGAACCATAAGAAAAACTTTAGCCAATCACTGGATGGCTGTCGCCTGTCCAGAGGGCCTCCATGGTTCCATGAAACCATAGGTAAAACTTTAGCCAATCACTGGATGGTTGTCACCTGTCCAGAGGGCCTCCTTGGTTCCATAGAACCATAGGTAAATCTTGAGCCAATCAATGGATGGCTGTCGCCTGTCCAGAGGGCCTCCATGGTTCCATGAAACCATGGGTAAATCTTGCGCCAATCACTGGATGGCTGTCGCCTGTCCAGAGGGCCTCCATGGTTCCATGAAACCATGGGTAAATCTTGAGCCAATCACTGGATGGCTGTCGCCTGTCCAGAGGGCATCCATGGTTCCATGAAACCATGGGTAAATCTTGAGCCAATCA
>LR738710.1:640632916-640646509 GCA_902687465.1 Secale cereale
ACACACACACTCTCTCTCACACACACACTGACACACACACACACACACTCTGATATTATAGGACCAAAAACTTTTACCAATTACCATACTCTAGAACACCACACTCCTCACTGCATCGATGGGCGTTGGATGGTGTCTCTCCTCTACCTGGTCACCTGACATCCTCTAATTTTGCGCCACTATCTCGATTATCTTCCTTGGCACCGAATTGTAAACACCTGCCCTCCTTCTTCTCCTTCCCTGTGCTCCACAACACCCAAGCTGACCGGGAATCAAATCCGGACTGCTGGTACGGGCGGACATGAGCTAATACAACGATTCTCAATCAGAAATGACAAGAATGTAAAAAAGAGCACATACCTTGATGCGAAAACTGCTGCCGCCTACCAAGTGAAGACCAGCAGGGCGCTGCTCCATCGTGGACCTGTGCTGGCTTGAGTCCATGTCCGCCGTTAGCCGTTGTTCGCATTCGTCCGACCCATCGCCCAAGCCGGCGTTAGAAGCAAACTCAATAGCCTTGCCCACCTTCATGGCTCCAGTCCACGAGATCGAATCAAGCATCATAGAGTTCGAGGAGGAGTAGCATTTCCACCGTCATCTCCTCGTTGATGTATCAGCATAGAGTGCGGGGAGGACATGGAACGTAAATACCTAGGGTTTAGCGCTGGTGGCGGGAACGACCGACACAGCCTCCTTGCGCCGCTCCTCGCTGTCGCCCTGCTCTGGGGATCCTAGTGCCCTGCCGTAGGGTTCCGCGCTGGTGGCGGCGACGACGTGGTAGTACGGTGAAGTGGAGTTTTGCATGCGTCGGATGTGACGGCGTGGGCGGAGTACCGAGGAGTCGCCGAGGTCGGCCAAGGCCTGGGGCACAGAGGAGTCCTCCTGGTCAGGGAAATCAGAGAGAAGAAGAGGATGGCGGTGCGCCGGCGCGAGGACACATGAGGGCAGGAGTCGAGAGGATCGGCCGTTCAGGCTCGTGAGGAGGGGAGCGATGGGAGGATCGCGTTAATGGTACCGTGTACAAAAATCCCATCAAAGCAAGTAAAATATAGCAGGAATGCTTGATTGATTCTGATTTATTTTTTTATAGGCATTTTCGGATTTGTAGGGCATGTGCCCACGATCCTCGCACGCCCTACCATTTTTTGACGTGTATGATTCATGATAAGAAATGAAAATCACATCAATGTAAGGAAATATCCCATCAATGCTTGATTGATTGTGGTTAGTTTTTTTATATGGTAACTAATCCGATGGGTGTATGTGGGCGGTGAAGCGAAAAGGCAGGTGGGAGAGGAGACGAAAAATAACCGGTCAGAAAAAAATGAATGGATTGTTGCCTTGTACGTTTGGTTTTGGTATTTGAAGATTGATTACCATCCGTTAGTTGGGTTACAAAAAAGAAATCAATCACCATATGTAAATTCATTATGTTACCAAATAAATGTTAGGTTTGTCCGGCCAGTGGGAGGAGGGCGAATAAAAAACCGGCGAAAAAAGCCCGACGAAATTGGGAGGTGGGAAGATGACGAAAAAAACCAGCGAAAATAAACCGCGGAGACTATTCACCAAGTCGTCCATTAGGAGTAGAGATATTTGTCCGGCCAGTGGGAGGGGGGCAAATAAAAAACCGATGAAAAAAAGCCCGACGAAATTGGGAGGTGGGAGGATGACGAAAAAACCAGCGAAAATAAACCGCAGAGACTATTCACCAAATCGTCCATTAGGAGTAGAGATATATCCGTAGCTAATCCTCCTTATCCAAACAATCATTTAGAAGGCTCTCGTCTAGGGTTTAAGGTACCTCCGGTGGCGACACCGTGAGGCGGATCGGGACTCTACCACTACACCTACACCCTACCGGCGTGGGTCTCGGGCTGATAAAGGGGATAGGTTCTCTATCCACCCGGCCTTGGAACCTGTCTCGGTTTGTTAGGGTGTGGTGGCGGCTGAAGCACGAAGCTCGTTAGGGTTTGACCATGGCGGCAAGCGGATCGCAATCATCGGCGGGGAGTGCGGCTCCGGGGGGGAAGCCGATCGGGGTCGAGGAGATGATCAGGAGGCTTAACCTGCAGGCCCGTGAGGAGGACGATCTGGACTTTGATTAGGAGTTCGCGGAAGAGATCGAGGAGGCGGAGTTCATGGCGCTGGCTACGGTGCACACAAATAAGCCCTACAGTAGGAGTTCTTTCTATGAGACGATGAGACTTGCATGGAGCTTGGCGCAGGGAGTTAACTTCAAACCCTTGGGTGAAAATCTGTTCTCCTTAACAGTAAAGTGCATGGGAGATTGGAAGAGGGTCACAGAGGAGGGCCCCTGGCTGTTCCGTGACCATGGAGTGCTCATTGAGAAATACGATGGATACACTAGATACGATGAAGTGGTGCTGGACAAACTTGCAGTATGGATACAGATTGTCGATCTTCCCCCACTCTTTAGGAAGGAAACTGTCGTGAGAGCGTTGGCAAAGAAAGTTGGGATCGTGGAGAAGGTAATGCTAAACCCTAGATGGGGTGACGGAAGGATCGTGAGGGTAAGAGTCAAGCTAGACATCCATGAGCCTCTGATGCGATATGTCTCGATCACAAAAGATAAAAAGAAGGTTTACTACTCGGTCTTGTATGAAAAGATGCCTGTATTCTGCTATGTATGTGGTCTCATGGGCCATACCCACCTAGAGCATGGCAATGGGAAACATGACCCGAGGACCATGGAGTGGGGCGAGTTCATACTTGCACCACGGCCAGGAGAAAAGAGGCAAACAGGTCAAGGATCGCAGGACTGGAGGAATGACAGGGCAAAAACAGGTGATAGGGGAAGAACCAACGCTTCGGATGATGATGATCTGAAGGATACAGGCACGAGCCCCATTAAATCCATACGGGGGGGTGGCTGAGGACAAACCCTCCGGCAGGAAAAGGCTCGCTTTTGACAACAAGAGTGCAGACCCGGCTACAACGGATGGATTATCAGCAAATGAGCCCCTGGGTGATATGTCAACCGCGATGGTAGTTCACTCTAGGATGGACCTATCCACGGAGAAAGTAGATGAGGATGATGGGGATACTTCCTCGCATGATTCGGAAAGGTCGAAGAAGGAAAACTTGGCTGTGATGGATGCCAGCCACAACTTATCGGCGAGCTCCGAGAAGGGGCTCGACCGATCGCAATGAAACTCCTAGCATGGAACTGCCGCGGGATGCGTAAACCCGCGGCAGTTCGAGCGCTCTTGGGGGTCCAAGAGCGAATAAAACCGGATGTGTTGTTCCTGTCTGAAACACACCTGGATAAAGCTAAGGCAGAAAAACTGAAAAGGCGATTAGGTTTCGATGAAATGGAAGTCTCTGAAAGCGATGGAAGAAGTGGGGGACTGATCATGTTTTGGCATGCAAACCTGGGGGTCTCTTCACGTGAAACTCGAGCGAATTTCATTGATATTCGAATCAAGGAGACAACACCTGCTGGATGGCGGTTTACCGGTTTCTACGGTGAACCGAGCAGCGACCGAAAACACCTGTCATGGGAGTACTTGCGAGAGCTTCAGACTATGGTTGATCTACCGTGGCTAGTAGCAGGGGACTTCAATGAAATTTTGCACGCTCATGAGAAGGAAGGAGGGGCGGCACGGCCCCAACGTTGTATGCAGGCCTTTAGTGCTGCGTTGAGTGACTGCGGGCTGGATGATCTTGGCTACTCGGGGGATATTTTCACTTGGCGAAGGGGACACATAAGAGAACGACTGGATAGAGCAGTCTCGAATAGCACTTGGGCAGACCTGTTTCTGTCTTATGGGGTGTCCAATGAACCGTTTAACAAATCGGATCACCGTCCAACCTTGATTGACACTGACTTCCAGCAAGGCCTGCAACCAAGGGGTCCGACAGGGCCAAGGAAATTCGAAGCAAGATGGTTGGCTGAGGAGGATGTTGAGGTTATTGTCCAAACCGCATGGGACCGAGCTAAGGCTAGTGGGGTGATGCCATACTCGCAGGTCATAGGCGATATACATGCCACGTTGCATACATGGGATAAAGAAACACTCAAGGGACCCAGAACAAGGTTGAGGAGATTACAAAAAGAGCTGAACGATGTACTGTCGGGTCCTCTGACGGATGAAGCAATTACTCGACAGCATGAGCTACACCTCCAGATTGAAAACTTACTTGAACAAGAAGAGGTTTACTGGATGCAGAGAGGCCGTGTTGATTGGCTTTGCCGCGGCGATCAAAACACGGATTTCTTCCATAGAGCAGCGACTGGAAGATGTAAGAAAAACTTTATTAAAAAGCTAAAAGGAGAGTCAGGGGATTGGATTGAGGAGGAGGACCTGCTAAGGAATCATGTGGCGAGTTATTTTGAGGGACTCTCCTCCTCGGAAGTGCAAAACCCAGACCAATCGGTGCTGGACAAGGTAAAAGCTAGAGTTTCCCCAGCAATGAATGAGGAACTGATGAAACCCTATACTAGAGAGGAAGTGAAAAGAAGTATGTATAATATAGGGGACCTGAAGGCGCCGGGACCTGATGGTCTTCATGCAGTGTTTTACAAGAGATTCTGGCATATCATTGGAGAGGACTTAATCGATGAAGTGTTGATGGCAGTGAACAACAGAAAGATTCCGGAGGGTTGGAATAACACTACAATTGTCCTTATACCAAAGGTGGAAAATCCGGAAGTCATCACACAATTTCGCCCTATTAGCCTTTGTAATGTGGTATACAAGGTGATCTCTAAATTGTTAACCAATAGGCTAAAATATCTGCTACCAGAGATTATCTCGCTTAATCAAAGTGCCTTTGTCCCCGGGTGCTTGATTACTGACAACTTCTTAGTTGCATTTGAGTCTTATCATGCTATCAAGAGGAAGAAGACGGGAAAGTTTGGGACATGCGTGGTGAAACTTGACATGCACAAGGCCTACGACAGGGTGGAGTGGGTGTTCCTTGAAAGGATTATGCTTAAGATGGGCTTTGCTTCGGACTGGGTTGCACTCATCATGGAATGTGTACGGTCAGTTAAATACCAAGTCCGTTTCAATAATTCTCTAACCGATTTTTTTGCTCCATCTAGAGGCCTTCGACAAGGTGATCCGCTGTCGCCCTACTTGTTTCTACTTTGTGCGGAAGGACTTTCTAGTTTGCTCATGCATGAGGAGGAGGCCGGTAACTTGATGGGGGTGCGAGTCTATAAGGATGCCCCGGCAGTCTCTCATCTCCTTTTTGCGGATGATTCCCTTATTTTGATGCGTGCAGATGCAACAAATGCTACGAGCCTTCGCCGAGCTCTAGATGACTACTGTGCTGCCTCTAGACAACTGGTGAGCGAGGCAAAATCGAGCATCTTCTTCAGCCCTTGCACCACGACAGATGTTCGAGCAAAGGTGTGCTCTATCCTGAATATAATGGCGGAGGCGATCTCTGACACGTATCTGGGACTGCCCCCAATTGTTGGACTAGATCGAACTGACTGTTTTCAACATATTGTGGATCGGATCTTGGCCAGGATGAGAGGCTGGAAGGAGAGGATTCTTTCGTTTGGTGGAAAAGAAGTGTTGCTGAAGGCTGTGATTCAAGCTATTCCATCGTATGCCATGCTTGTGTTTAAACTCCCAAAACAAATTTGTAACGCGATAACTACTGCCATGTCCCAGTTTTGGTGGGGAGATGAGGATATGAAGAAGCACATGCACTGGTTTGCATGGTGGAAGATGTGTGTACCTAAGAGCATGGGTGGCATGGGATTTAGAGATGTACACTCCTTTAATCTGGCCCTCCTAGCTAAGCAATGCTGGAGACTGCTTGCAGAGCCAGAGTCACTATGTGCAAGAATTTTGAGAGCAAAATATTATCCAGATGGTGACCTATTAAATTGCACACTCAAGAAAGGGAGTTCCTTCACCTGGCAGAGTCTGTGGAGTGGGATTCAGACTTTCAAGAAGGGTCACATTTGGAGAGTTGGAGATGGTACACAAATAAATATATGGGATGATCCTTGGGTCCCTAGTAGCCCAAGCAGGAAGGTGATGACCCATAGAGGTAACATTGTACTTACAAATGTTTCTGAACTTATTTACATGGAGAATAGATGCTGGGATGAAGATCTGATCCGACAGGTACTATGGCCTATTGATGCAAATAGGATCTTGAATATCCCCCTAGTGACAGGAATGATGGAGGACTTTGTTTCATGGCACTACAACAAAACGGGCATTTTCTCGGTTAAGACGGCTTACCACATGGAGTGGGATCACCAACATGGACGAAAGTTGAGACAAACAAACACAATATTGTCTTCAAGTACTAGTCCAATCTGGCGCACCCTATGGAAGCTTCAATTACCGGGAAAGATTAAGGTGCATTTCTGGAGAGCTTTGTATGGTGCAATCCCTTGCAGGGGAGTACTCGCCAATCGACATATGATAACAACTTCGGACTGCCCGATATGCGCCACGGATTGTGAGAGTATCCGCCATTCTTTCTTCAGATGTAACAGGGTGCAAGAGATATGGGCAAAACTAGGATTGCTCCATACAATAAATGAGCTGGCTGAGACTGAGTTGGAGGGATCTTCGATCCTCGGCGACCTGTTGCTAATGCCTAATGACACGGTCCCGTCGCTCCCAGGCGTCCCCATGAAGGAGCTGGTGGCCGTGGCTGTTTGGTACATCTGGTGGGAACGGCGGAGATTCACCCATGGGGATTCTATCCAAGAGCCTGGAAGATCGGCCCAAGCCATTGTTACCTTGACCAAAAACTTCTTGAGGGCAAGGAAGAATGGTGTTGGCAGGATACAGAGACATGGATGGACAAGACCAAAAGAGGGATTTGTTTGCCTTAATATTGAGTCTCTTTTGATGTTGACAGTGGTACAGGAGGGACTGGTGCCATCATACGTGACTCCACGGGGTCCTTCATCGCGGCATCCACAAGCAACATCCCTTTTGTCCAGGACGCAGCGACGGCCGAGGCGAGAGGCCTTAAGGATGGGCTGGTCCTGGCTAACAGTATCGGCTGCAACAAGGTGGAGATCAGGGCGGACTGCATGGAGGTCATCCAGATAATGCAAGACGGCGGAAACTCTTTAGGACCAGCTGCAGCCATCTATGAGGAGTGTGCCTTCTTATGTCGTAATCTTATTTCTGTTAGTTTCTGTCATTGCCCTCGGGAAGCCAATTTGCCGGCTGATCTTTTGGCTACAAAGTCGGAGCCCTCGCGAACTATTGTGTGGCAGAACGAGGCTCCGGACTTTTTGCTCGATGTAATCATAAACGATGTAGCCCTGTTTCCACATGAAATATAAACCGCCATGATGGCATTTCCCTCAAAAAAAAACAATCATTTAGAAAAGGCAAAGATCGGTGCATTAGGTAAATTAGAATTTGGAATTGATCGTCATGAAACTAAATTTTATTGATTGGTAATGTGTTATCAGTTCTTGCCGTTTATAACGTGTTTAGTTAGGAAACTTTGAAAATGTTAGGAAAGTTTTTATTGTGAGGGTAAAAAAATCAACGTGAGGAGATATGGTGGTGGGATGCGAGACAAAAATAAACCGGACGAAAATAAACCAGGCGAAATATAACCAGACGAAGTGGGAGGTGGGACGAAAAAAACCCTGAAACAAAGACTACCAACTGCTCCATTAGAAGTAGAGATACCCGCTCGACACCTGTACGACAAGTGACAAGCTGGTCGTTAGGATGGAGAGGTGGCTAGGCAGTGGAATTTTGCCAGGCGTGGAGCTTGCTGGGCCTTGTATGCTTGCCGTTAACTGCTGCCTTGATCTTCTGTCCTTCTGACCACTGGCTTGGACGTCTTCTTCATAGTTTTGTCAACTAGTATTGGGTTTGTTCTCAGCTATCCTCCGGTAAACCTTGTCGTGGGAAGGCTACAACTGCATGTGCACAAGCATGAGGGTGTTAAAGAGCTCAAACTTTAATACACCGATAAGAGCCCCGGACCTGGGCCACACACGCATGCGAGACATCGTTGAGCTAGGTCCAAACAGTGCACATGCAGAATAACTGTTGTAATCTTATTTTTAACCATGCCCCACGATGCGCATTAAATGCAATGAGGTGTCCGCGTTGGAGCTTCCCTAATATAATTAGTGCTACATTTTACTTTTGCTCGGAAACTACAAATCTTCTGAACTACTACAGGAAAATTTGGTCACGTAGATCTTCTATTTCGCCGTACAGTAGTACCTTTTTATCGACAGAACGTATCATTTTCCGTTGAGTCTCGTATCAGAAAGTATTCCAAGCCTCCCAGCCAAGAGGACCGAACTGTTCCGGATGATAAACTACTCTTGACGTCCTTATTTTACAAGGATTATTACATCATCGGCAGTACTGTAGCACCATTTATATGTGTTGCGCTGCCATTACACTCTTGAGATGAGGCTGCTACTTTATTCTCCGACCCTTGTCATCAAGAACAGCAAGGCCAGGCACAGCAATTCCAAGAACCCTCTGGATCATGTTCTTTCCCATTATTTCAGTAAAATCGACACTGCAGGCGCATGTTTTATGCATGCTGGATGACGAGGCAATCTGAACCAGTTATTAGATGCAGACATGAAGTACGAAAAGGAAATCTTACCAACATTCTTCTCAAGTAACCTGGCAAATCTAATCTAACATGTGTACATGTTTCAGTCCAATGCACAAGCCAGAAAGGAAGGCACTGAAAACGGCGTGCCACTGCGGTCCTGCAGAGATACAAGATGATTGTACTTCGTTGTTCATCGCCACGGACACGTAGGGAGAAACCTAATGCTCCCCAGTCGCTATAAACATTCTCCATCACCATTACACTAGTAGAAAGCAGCAATCCAGTTCCAACCCGAAGGAGAATCTCTCTATCCTGAGCACATGTATATCGTACTAGCCTAGCTTCTGGGTGATGACCCCCTGGATGGAGCCGACGAGCGCGAAGGCGCTGATGAGCAGGCAGACGGTGCTGAAGCCCTGGAGGACGAGCCACCTGGTGGACCAGCGGGGCACCTTCCGCTGGATGAAATACATCTCCACGGGGAAGTAGATGGCCAGCGGCCAGAAGTTAAGCGCGCCCAGCAGCGCCAGGATCTCGTTGAAGTAGGGGAAGAAGAGCGCCACGGCCGTCGTGCTCGCCACGTACGCCGTCCGGAAGCACACCCGCAGCAGGTTCACCCTGTAGGGCGGCAGCAGCGGCACCTTCACCGTGTGGAAGTCGTTCACGAACCCGCTCCCCGGGTACCGCTCCGCGAAGTACCTGTCCGCGAACTGGTAGATCGGCTGGCTGTACACCTGCGTTCGTTTTGTTTTGCTTCGCATCAATTCAGAGCTCTGCATTCTGTAAAACCGCTCTGAAGAGGTTTCAGTTTCAGGGGTTTTCACTTTTGAGTAGTAGTACCTGGTAGCCACCGAGCAGGTGGAGGATGATGCAGGCGTTGGCGAAGTCGATGAGCCAGTAGGGCTCGTAGAAGCCGAAGCCGGTGAGGAGGTTCCCCGGCGCGTCGTTCCCGAAGGCGGCGTAGCCGAAGCAGCCGCAGCAGAGGTAGAAGAAGGTGGTGACCAGGATGGAGATGATGGACGCCTTCTTCATCGTCTTGTTCTCGGCCGGTGGCGACTTGAGGGTATCCTACAGTATGTATTGGCACGCGAGGAAACAAAACAACGTGTCATCCTGCTCAGTGGTTTACTGACAGTATTACCAAATATTCTGAAATCACGGGATGCTACCAGCTAGAAGTATTACCTGAATTTCTAGGAGGATCAAGGAGTACGGGTACGCGAACGCAATGTCGCCGATGGCCTGTGAGACGCGCCATACCTTGGCGAGAGGGGTTTTCATTGGGACACCCGTTATGCTTCCTTTGATGACGCCGTTAGCTGAAGAACAAGCGTGTCAACTTTGTGTGATTTCTTTTTTTTAGCTGATTTTTAGTAATCTGACTGGGCGCACCCGGGAAACAAGCAGGGCATAATACTTACAGATGGTGCTGGCGAGGCCAAGGCCGAGGCCGATGAAGGCGTAGGAGAAAGACATGACCGCGGCGAGGACGGAGAGCCACGCCATGTCGTGGAAGTCCGGTATGGAGGAGAGGAGGAGCTGCAACCCGCCAAACATGAGCATGTAGTAGCTGCCGTCGAAGCTGCAGGGCGCGTCGTGCCCGTGCGCGTGGTAACAGTTGGCCTTCAGGATCGCCCTGCACCATGCAAAACGATCCATCTGAGTTACCTATCTCTGCAAATCGAGCAGCAGCAGCACGTACTAATAATATAGCACAAAAGGAATGCAAAATGATTCTAATCCGATTAATCCACTTGATTCTTGCTTGCTCAACCGACGCTGCGATGCAACTGGCGGCTGGCCGGCGAGGCGGCGGCGACTACCTCATGCTAGTGGCGGTGGTGATGGTGTAGGCGACGCCGCAGCCGTACAGGCTCAGGTACTGCAGCGAGCCGCAAGCCCAGGTCTGCTTCTTGCCTGAGCACGTTGCCACAGTGATGCACCGATCAAATCACAGTACCACAGCACAGGCGAGTAGTAGCACAAGCTGAGTAGCTTTGCATGCTGAGTATGTATGTTGCTAAAAGGATAGTAGTACCGAGGTAGACGCGGACGGCGTCCATGTAAGAGCGGTTCCTGGGCCCCTTCTCGGCGTCCTGGCAGCGGTAGCAGTCGGAGAGGAGGGAGGCGGAGACGTAGGTGACGAGCGCGAAGCACAGCATGCACGCCGGCCCGGCCACCCACCCCAGCTGCGCCACGCCCCAGGCCAGCGACAGCACCCCGGACCCGATCACCGCCGTGATGATGTGCGCCGCGCACGTCCACTCGGTCCCTGCAGCAGCACCACGGCAGGAGGACACGCCGGGCCGTCGGCGGCGGCAGCAGCAGCAGCGTAAGCAAACGAAGAAGCAACCGTGCGCGTATCGCGTGCTAGGAGGAGGAGGTGCGTGCCGCCATGCATACCGGTCCGGGGCGGGCTCCCGTCGTCGTCGCACCGGCCGTCGATCACCTGCAGGGAGTGCCGCACCGCCATTGCCCCGGCACCGCGCAGAGGCTCGCCCTAAGCCAAGATTCGCGCCGCTTCACGGGAAGAGGCTAGACACAGGCTCAAATTAATGGGGGGTTCAGCCAAGAATCGCGGAGCTATACGGCGGCACACGACCGGAGCGAGAGCACGTAGCGGCTGTGGGTGTGTGGGTCCCGCGGGGACGTAGCGGGTAGGTTGCTCCTTTCTCAATCGGTTTTGACTGTCAGCTCGTTCGTGGCAAGCGGGTGGAGAAGGAGCGGAGACGAGACACGAGAGTGAGACAGACATCGCCATGCCGGTGAACCCCCGCGGACCAGTGCGTGAATCTTTGGTGCCGTCGCCATCGCGATTTTGTCCGCTTCTTTTGGACACGGATCCCGTAACTTTTTCTCGAGAGCGAAAACAGATATGCAGGTCAGCTTGGGCGAATGTCAGTGAATCTTCTCTTCTTGCCAAGGACTGTGAATCTGATAGAGTTTATCTGTGAATATTTTCTTCTTGCGAAGGAATGTGATGGAAATGTAGATGCGGATATGATCAATTATAAGGATCGCCGAACTCTGAATGTAGATGCGGATATGATCAATTATAAGGTGTCGTGACAGCATTCGGATTTGAAGATAAGCAGGGAGTGTGTTGGTTTGGCACTGCGTTAGTCGGAAAGCGCATGTGGGCTGCCAATGCACATGCATGAAGCCGGTTGGTCCATTGAACTGCACCTAGAGGTAGGGCCGCAAGGGTTAGGACTTAGAGCATCTCCAGCCGTTCAACCTCAAAAACGCCCAAATAGCGCTGCCTGAGGTGATCAGGCAAAAACAATGTCTTGGGGGCGTTTTTCCCCGGTCGCCGACCCCCTGACGGTGCTTTTTCGTTTTCCAACCCCCAACCGCCGCGCATTTCCTCTTCCCGGGCCCGCTGGTCGGCGTCCCATTGCCCCTAGCGCGCCCCTCGCTCGCCTCCTTCTTCACTGACGCCGTCGGCCAGTTAAACATAGAAAAATAAAAATGATACATACATAATGAAAATGATACGTAGATAGTTCACCGTAGCAAAGCATGTTAAAAGAAAAGATCAACTACTCGTCGTTTTCCGGCTCCGACTCGGTAATGTCCTTCTCCGACGTCTGCAAGTAGGCGTCAGCATACCGCTCGTCCTCGGAGTCCCAGGACGACGCTTCTCCTAACTTCATGTTCAGTTGAGCGGCCTGCTTTCGCGCACGCTTGTCCTCCCGATAGGCCCTCACTCCTTCCTCCTCACCTCCCTCTGTGTCATACGTTGCTTGTAAGACTGACGCTCGTTGACGATGTCTTGCGGGAAGCGCTCGCGCCACTCCGCCATGGATTCCACGTCCATCTCCGCGATGGCGAGGCGACGCTGCCGCCTTCGGTTGTCACGACGATCATCGTCGGTGAAAAGCCGCAGGAGATGCGCGAGATCCTGCGCGCGCTGGCTCGTCGACACGTCGGGGAAATTCATATCCAACGAGGCCGCCGGAGGCGCCATGCCGCTGCGTCGTACGCGCGGGTCGCCTCCTCTGCGGTGTCGAAGGTGCCGAGACTGAGCCGTTTTTCGACAAACGAGATTTCGGAGCAGAAGACGCCGGAGCGGCGCTCACGGACTCCGCGAAAATCAGCTGCGCCCAGGCGGCGCATCGACATGGTGGCGCAGAGGCGAGAAAGAGAGGAGGCAGGAGCGCCGGCGGCGGAGAGGAGAGGAGAGGAGAGGGGAAATGTGCGTCCACCGACGGGGGTAGGCTTTTTATAGCCACGGGCGGGCGGCGTCCGCGTGGCCGCCGGGCGTACGCGTGGCGCCGCACCTTCACTGCGTCGCCCGTGAGGCAACAATGGATGCTGACCGGCGCGGCAGCGCGCCGCAGCTTTTGCATTGATTCCCCCCACAGGAACCGAGACGATGAGGACGACGAAGCGACGAGAAGCATCGTGTCGCTGACTCGAAGGCCCGCGGTTAGTTCACGCCAAAACCGTTTCATCCGGTGCCCCCGAGCGCCCCCGGTGCGCCGGGTTCGGCTTGGGTCCGCCGGCGCCAAATTCGGCCCGAACCGACGGAAAATGGGGCTTCTGGGGGTGCGGCTGGGGCGATTTTTGGACGCCGGCGCGAAAAAATCGTCTGAGGACGGCGTGTTGGGGACGCGGCTGAAGATGTTCTTAGGACCATACTAGAACATAGAAGGACGTTTTCGCGTGGGATGCTATGCTAGAGATTTGGCAACAAATGACTACCCATGCCCATCCCACAATCGTTTATGATCTTGTTTCAATGCTCATAGGCAATGCGTCAATAATTATGCATGATCATGAAGAAAATGCTGAAGAAAACTTGCTAGAGAGGCATTGGAAATTGACAATTGGGAGTACAAGTTATTGATCATTAACTTTCGGCGTTCGCTAAACATCGGGCGCCTGGAAAAAATTGGGTGTCGGTCACTTTTCCCGCAAAGCACGAGGCCAAAGGCGGGGACGGCACGAGGAGTGCCGGCCAGGGCGACGCCGAGCCGTGCACAAGTGGAAGTATGCCTAGAGCGAGTCCGAAACTTGACGGATGGAGGGGGG
>LR738710.1:640646577-640690025 GCA_902687465.1 Secale cereale
CGGTAGGGCGGTTCATCAATAGGGGTTAGAGGGATGACCGGGGGCTGTGACGGCTAGCACGGCAGGGCAGGGAGGCGGTAGCCGGCTGGCGGAGGCCAGCTGTTGCACGGGAGTAAGACGAAGATGAGGTTGAAAATGGACAATGTCTGATTTATTTTTGTCCGTTGGGTCAAGATCTAATGGTCGTGAGAAAAGTGACAGATGCAAAAAAAAAAAAGTTTTCATGTACCTAGCGTATGGGCAGTCCCTTGTTTTTTTACAGATTCAAAACCTCTGGACTTGATGCACCTAGCAAAATTTACTGGAAATGCAGAGTACTTAGATATCAATACCGAACATTTTTTGCTGAATTGGTACCTATTCCATGACCACCCTCTTGCAAGCGCCAAGCGCCATACTCAGGAAAGTGCTAGTGGTCAGTTGGTCACGAGGAGGCGTCACCCCTCTCCTGATGGAGTCCGAGCATTTGGACTTGCGGGGAGCGTACAGATATACTGTACATGCTGTGGTAGTAGCTTTCTCTCAACTTCTCTGTTGACTTGACGGTCCCCTTGTAGTTGCTCGAGAAAACAACCCTTCCGGCCAAATTCGGCACGACATTCTCGCGTATGCTAAGCACCAGATAGATCGTGACAACCCGGAGGGGACAAGTTGGTTATAGATTTTTTTTTATTACGGCCAAATCCAGGGAAAACGACCAGCACGCCATTGCAGGGAGAGAACCCGGATTTTATTATTACTACTCCCTCTGTTCATTTTTGTAAGTCCTTTAGGACAGCTGAAATCGAACTGTATTTGGGGCTGTCCCATAAATATCTAAAAGGTCTTATAAAAATGAACGGAAGGAGTAATATTTTTTAGGCAAAAAGAACCCCGGATGTTTGGAAATGGGCTAGGCTCCTACCGGCCCAATCCATGGTATATGAATTGTCTCGAGGCCACTTTGGGCCTGGAGATCCATCCAAGCTTTAAAATAGTAACAAGTTGGGATGTCCCGTTTTTCTATTAAAAAGGCCAAATCCTATTCGGCGCCCTCAGCGCCCGATATAGGGCCACGCTGGGCAGCTCCACTGTCCTTTTTTTTCAATTTTAAAGACGCAAAAAAGAAAGCGTGTACATTCTTGGGGTTCACATTGGCGATCGCCTGTTTCAACCTACGCTACCTTAACCAATCAGCCACATGCGCTTGACGTGTTTAGTTATAGATTTTTTTCTTATTTTCTTCTTTCTTTTTTTGCTGGAACGGCTTAGTTTTTTTCTATTTTTATTCATTTCCATTTTACCCTTTTTCCTTAACTTTTTTATAATACATGATTTTTTCCTTCAAATTCCTGAACTTTTTCTAATTCGATGACTTTTTTTATGAATTCGATGAACTTTTGCCAAATCTGATGATTGTTTTTTTCAAACTTGATGAACTTTTTCCAAAACTGTTGAACTTTTTTTCCAAATTGGATGAACTTTTTTCAAATTCAATGATTTTTTTAAAATTTGTAATCTTGTTTGAAAAATCACGTACATTCTTGAATTCACGTTTTTTGATTCTTCACGAATTTTCTATTTTAAATTTTTTTAAACAACAAGGGTTTTTTGGCAAGTGCCGCAAGAAAAAAAATGGCTAGCAAAGGAGCAAGCAGCAGCAGTCGAGCGAGCAGCGATCAAGCGAACGATGGGCCACAGCCCTGTAGGGCGCGCGTGAGCGCCTGCAAGGAGGATGGGCAGGGAAAAGAACAGCCCAGTAAGCGAACCGGGCGGTTGAAATGAAATTAAAAAATCAGGGCAGCAATAAAACAATCACTACAGGGTCTACAGCTGAGCGACTCGCCCAACTCAAAAAAAAAAAAAAAAACTAAGCCTCTCGCACTAAAAGAAAAGACGGCCGGGCCAATCTAGATAAAAGGTGTACACACAAAAAAAAAGTGTGCATGAAATGAAAGTAAGTAATGTACCTGAAGCTGATGGAAGCGGTGATGGTGTAGGCAATGCCGTAGCCGAACAAGGCTGTTTGCTGCAACAACTGGCAAACCCACGCGCTACTGCTACCTGGAAAATCATATGATTTTTTTCCTTTAGAAATGACCAGCCATTAGGAACTAAACTTTTCACACTAGGAGTAATAATATACAAATTCACAAACAAAAAGAGTAATACGGAGTAATATACAAAAGATCATACTAGAAGCGAAAACAGGGTTGCTAGTAGGCTCCAACTTCTAACAACATTTTTATTTTTTGAAACAATGCAAAAGGCTTGCCATTTTCATTGAATACGAATATTTTTAAAGGTATTGGCCAAAGACCGAAATACAAAGCATCATTCTCACAACATTACATTACACACATATTTAGGCCTACCGATGCACCATAAAGATGCTTCCTCTTTGATTCTAGCAACTATGACAATCATTGGCCAATACCTCTAAAAATATTCCAATGGTTTAAATATGTGGGACAACTATTGCAATCCCACCGGGCTGCCCGAAATTCGTCAGTGACGTAGGAGGCGCATCTAGCGTTGTTCTCGTCTGCGATCGCCTGCAGCCGCGCCTCACGACAGCCTATTCCTGCCGAGTGAAGGCTTGAGCGGGGGCAGCCTCGTAGATCGCACGATGCTCCGCGACGAAGTTGGGATTCGTCGTGGTCATGGCCTCCACGACGTCCTTGCTCGCACGCTCGCTGTTTATTTAGCCCTCCGCCAGCCGGTGCTGCTCTAGGAGGAACATGTCATACCAGTGTTCCTCCTCCGCCTGCTGGAACACCGACATAGGTGTCGGCATAGGCTGCTCCTCTGCAATGGCGGCGTTCAAGTGCACTTGCGCCTGCTCCATGGTAAAGCCAACATGCACTGCCGCGGGCTCCGGTGCAGTGTCGTTGTAGCCTGTCTCCGAGTGAGGTTGTCCTCATCGTCGGAGACCTCGAGCGAGCTGGTCGGCATGTCGGCCTCAATCCTCCTGGTACAGTGGCTCTTCTAGACGACTGCAAGGGCGGCCACCTCGCGCTTCATTTCCGTCGAAAGGCTCTCCCACAGAGCATTGCCGCCAGCAGTCATGGCAGATGTGGTGCAATAGAGGAGGGTGGGAGCGGCTTGTGTTGCAGCGCGTAGTTAGTCGAGTGAGGTCGTCTTTTAAAAAGCGGATTCCGATGAGGCCAGGTGTCCGGGTGCGTCAATGCGCTATGCCGGAGTGGGTTTCCCGCCCGACGAGCCTACTTAATGGCGGCATACAGATGGATGGGGAAAGAACGGGCGTAGATATCCGTCCCGTCCCGTCCAATAACGCATCTCCGACATTGAACATGCGCGGTCACTTGGGATGCATCGCGGGCGGGTGTGGCTGTTATCCGGACCCTCGCAAAGCCCCCCTCCTCAGTTTGTCTCCAGTTTTCGGGAGAAAGTGCGTCTGAACCACCCTGCGGACCGATGCAGAACCGCGTTGGATACACAACACGTACGGACCGTACGGTCCGGGCAGCTGTGGTCGGTTTAAGGGTTAGCGTTGGAGATGCCCTGATAAAGAAAGCACCCTTTCAAGATGTTTTTTTCTTCAAAACGGAGGCATAAAATTTGCCTCATCAATTAAATAAGGATAAGGCCTCCTTTGGTTTGTAGGAATTTCATAGGAATTCTATAGGATAGGATTCTTATAGGAATTTTTCCTTTAGAGCCATTTGGTTCATAGGAATGGATTCCTATTCCTACATAGGATTGGTTCCTATCCTCCACATTTCATAGGAAAATAAAAATGAGCCTAGACTCAATGGAAAAATTCCTTTGGTGTGAACCAAATGACATCTCTTTTCCTATTCCTACTCATAGGATTTGAGATACATGTCATCTCATTTCCTACAAATTTCCTATTCCTATGATAATCCTATCCTATGAACCAAAGGAGGCCTAAGTTATAGTATTACAAGTGACCAACATCTCACGGCATGACAGTTACTCACACGTTATGAAATATCCTAGTTTTCTAGCCCCCGCTAGCACCCAAGGCTTTGCCTCGTCAAGAATGATTCTAAGTAGGATGGGTGGCGGTGTGAACTTGTTGCGAAAACACCCTCACATTTTTTTCATTCCAAATAGACCACGAAACAAGCATGGTGAGTGTTGACATTGCTCGCCTATGAGGAGTAAACACGTCGACCCTCCTATCCTACCAACTCCTGAGCGAGTCGTCGATGTGCTAATTGAAGATGTCCATACCCGTCAGGCCAACTTCTCAATGACCACTCGCCAAAAGCCTAATAGTATAGCGGCACTTAAAGTAAATGTCAAGATTGCACATCATGAAGGCTGTTCCACCACCCCTTCACGAAAATCACACCTCCCCAATCTGATAGGTGTACATCGTGTAAGTCAAGTTAGGCTCACACCTCCCAAATCTGTTAGGTGTATATCGTGTAAGTCAAGCTAGGCTGCTTTAATCATACCCTAAACACGTACGGTGTAGCGACATCGAAAAAGAAGGTCCTTTTCAAAAAGTGAAGAAGAAGGTGGGCCGCCCGACTCTTGGACCCGGTTTCCCCAAACTTCCAACAATGTTGGCACATCTGTATCGTTTCATTATGGACGAAGCACGTTTGGTACGGCGGAAGAATCCGCTGGGGTCCGGATTAGGGTCACAATCAAACAGCAGCGCCACGCCCACGCGGCAGCCTCACATTGGCTGTAACACTTGTCTCATGCCTTGCCGAGCTCAAACGGACCACCCACTTCCGCTTGTTGCTTGCCAGTCCTGCTCGCCATGCCCAGCTGTCCTGCTCTGCAGTCCCAAACACGAACCCGTGTACCGCGACCAGTTATTTATATTAAAGAAATTAGCGGTCTCAATCAGCGGGGAAGTTGGATTAGGAACGTGCTTGTCCACCACGTGCCCCCTTTTGGCGTGCTCTCCGTGAGTGAGCTCCACAGAATGCCTGGTCCAGCCGCGAGATTCACGAGCCTTCTTCGATCGATCTCTTGTTCCAGTGCTGCTCATCTCCGCTTGCGTGTCTCTCTCTCGGAGTTTGTTTTTTCTTCGCTCCGGTTACACACCACAAGTAATAATAATGTGAGTACTAACGAAGATTGCATGGTACAGAAGCATCATGGGCGACAGAGACATCAGTGGCTGGATAGGCACCAGGCAGAGGAAGAGAAGCAGAACAGAGACGTGACTTCATAATTTCCCCCCTTCTTGTGTAACACACACATGCAGCTTTGTTTAATGACCCTAAAAATGGTACCGAATCTTTGTTTAACGACTTGATGCCCAATGTGTGGCTATGTTGTCTCTGTCAGACTGTCACTCGATCGTGGCTAACAGTGAACGGATACCACATACCCGCTCATTAACTAAGATTATCATCTTGTCTGAAGATTTGGATTTGGAAGAGTCGAACAGGGAAAAATGCCAAGAACGGAAAAGGACGGGCGGGACGTGGATTGCGTACCTAGGTTGCGCTCGACGGCGTGGGCGTAGGTGCGGTTGCGGTGCGGGCCGTGCTCCGGGTCCGGCGAGCGGTAGCAGTCGGCGAAGATGGTGGACTGCAGCGCCGTCACGGAGGCGAACACCACCATCATGCCCGGCCCGGCCACCCACCCCAGCTGCGCCATGCTCCACGCCAGCGACAGCACGCCGGACCCGATCACCGCCGTGATCACGTGCGCCGACGCCGTCCATTCGTTCCCTGCATTCCAATCCCAATCCAATGGCCAAGTCACAAGTCACAACACATCAACGACCAGATGCAGAGAGAAAGATCCAAAGAAATCGATCGATGAATCGACGGGGATGAGTTTTGGTCCGGGCGGGGGTGCTCACCGTTCCTGACGATGTTGAGATGGCGCTTCGGCACGTCGGAGGAGATGAGAGGGGCCGTGGCATCGCCTCCCCCTTCGCCGAACGCCATCGTCGGGGAAATTCCGCTCCCTTCCCTTCCCGGCCGGCCGGCGGAGAGCACCGGAGGGGAATCGTATCACGGAGACCCACGGAACCGACTGGAAAACTACTTGGCGAATGGTGGCCGGATCGATCAGCTGTTATTCGAGGAGGCACTGACTGATACGGCGGTGGATCGAGAGGACAAGGAAAGAGGCTTATTGTACTAATGGGAGTGGCATGCGTGAGTTCTGCCGGCTCTCCGGTGACTGGCTCCTCGAGTGTTGGCCGCGTGTAGGCCCGGCCAGCACACTGTGGTGTGGTGAGGTGCTACTTGGCGCCGCGTGATTGCGCTGTGGTCAATTCACACGGAGGTACAGCGGGGCGCTGCGTAATTGCAGCAGATCTTTCAGGGCCACACATTGTATGCGGAAACCAAATTTGGTTTTGAGAATGTTACTATGTGCAATCATTGCAGGATGCATGTTTTGTTGCAAGAACAATCGCGACAGGGATTGGAGCCGAGTATTCTCGAGAGTCCTCTATTCTGGATCTGTCCCGAACAACAGATTTACCTAGGCAGGGGTAAACTGTTTGGCATTTTCTGAAATACTCTAAGCGTGTTTGGGTTGTGGCATGCACCCTAGGAAAACCAAAGAACTTAATATTTATTTTCTTATTATTAATATCGTTGCAGGCAATGAACTGATCAATGCATGTCATGTTTGCTAGTCTTAAGTCATTCAAAATATACACGCCCCATATTTTTTATTGGTTGATTCATTTATTTATGTAAAGAAATAAAAAATGACATGAGAGTTAATACACCACCCCTAAATATTTTGGGATTATTTGGTTTTATAAGGTGACTTAGGGCAAATTCTTTTAGCCTCATGATTATATAGAATCTGATTCTGGGAAACTGCCAACAAAATTGTCTGCCCAGTTCTTTTCTGTGATTGTTGTATGAGATGTGTGCTGAAATGTCTCTAACGCCCCTAGACCGAAGTGAATGATGAATTGGTAACACTTGGTTATTATGAACACGAAAGCGAGTTGCAAATCTCATAAAGCATATAATATTACAATATAAAGCAAGTTGCAAAATCATAAAGTGCTTAGTATTACAATTTAGAACCAAAGTTGGAAATATTATATAGTGCTCAATATTACAAATTAAAAGCGAATTGCAAACTACAAATAGACGGACGCTCTCAAGGTACAAGACAGACAGCAATAGCCTCACGTGTAGCGGTCATGGTGTCATCATCTTCAGGTGGTAAAGCGTTGGCACCTGTAAACGGATGTGGAGGTTGCACATACGCATCATTGTCAAACTTGTCAAAATGCTCATGAGGTAATTTGCTATCACAAATGTAGTTGTGAAGACACATGCATGCAGTGATGATCATCTTCTGGATCTCTGGTTTGTACCATGGTATGCCTTGGAGAATACGCCATTTCATCTTGAGAACACCAAACGTTCTTTCGACAACATTTCGCAAAGAAGAATGACGATGGTTGAATGTCTCATACCTCCCCATGGGAGGGTGTTGTTGGAAATCAGGTACATGATACCGTTGTCCTTTGTATGGTGTTAGATATCCAACTCCGTTTGGATATCCAAAGTTGACAAGGTAGTATTTATCTATAATAAGACATAGGAGGTTAACAAGAAGGTACAATAGCATTACCATAATAACATGCATACATACAAGAGATTACCTGTGGGTGGTTGTGGAAAATGCTGATAACGAACTATAACATCGCTCCATACACGCGTGTCATGAACAAATCCGGGCCATCCAGGAACAACAAAAGTGAACCTCATATCGAAATCACACACTGCATGACATTTTCGCTTGTGTACCCTTTTCTGTTCCTGCGTTGGGGCTCCAATTCCTTAGGCACAACCACTTTAATATGTGTTCCATCTATGGCTCCAATAGCATTTTTGAAATGAGACCAAAACCTTGTTTTTCTAAGTATGGGATGAGGTTCAGAGAATGATGGATCCATTGGTCTAATGTAGTCACCGGCCATGCGGTCCACACACTCCAAAACCTCATGGAATTTTTTGTTAGTGATAGAACGACTATGTGCAAACCGATCTGCAACATTGTCAGTGGTCCGCGTTGTTCCCAAAGTCCATAGAAAAAGTGCCAACGCTTCTTTGGATGATATGTTCCAAGTTGACTTAAGCCCATACTTCTCAACCAACAGATCATGTAATGGGTAAAGCACTGACCTCCTCATTATAAACATGGCATAGAAAGCTTTTGGATCCTGCTCCTTCTCTTCCACCCATTGGAGGCCTCAAATTCCTCATCTTATTGCTTTTTTTTATGGGACAATTACATTTGAGCCCCTAGTTGTGTCACACCCATGTTTTTTGCCCCTAAATTCAAAAAACCCTCGTTTCTGCCCAAGTTTGTTTGGTCTTCTTATGCTTTTGCCCTTTGACCGTTTGACTTTAACTTTGAAAAAATCATAACGAATTCATACTAACTCAGGAAAATGCATATAAGATATCAAAATGTTCGGAAAAACATCACCTATATGTGCACGTCATTTGCATTCATGACAAAAGTGTTGCAAATCCGAAAAAACTCATATGATCTCAAACTGAGGTATAGACTTTTCAGCATTGTTGTCATGAATGCAAATGACATGTACTTATGGGTGATGTTATTTCGAACATTTTGATATCTTATTTGCATTTTTCCGAGTTAGTATGAATTCGTTATGAAGTTTTCAAAGTTGCGGTCAAACGGTCAAAGGGCAAAAGGATAAGAGGAGCAAAGGAGCTTGGACAGAAACGAGGATTTTTCGAATTTAGGGGCAAAACACACGGGTGTGACACAACTAGGGGCTCAAATGTAATTGTCCCTTTTTTTTATCTATTTGTCACAACCACATACACACATAGGAGGTTACCACAAGGTACAGTAGCAAAAGAGTAGTTCATAACAAGGTGCAGTAGCAAAAGAGTAGTTCATAAGAAGGCAAACAACATAATTAAATATGGTACATGTTCAAAGCGAATACAATGGTTCAAAGAAAATAAGATAGTAACTACACTACACATTGTAAGCATTTGAAACATAGAGGTTCTACTTATTGTTGAAATCCCATGTTTTGTTTATACATAGAAGCCTTGCATTAGGCTCGTGACCCTTGAAGGCAGAGAACATCATGATTTGTCCGATCCTTAAATAGTTGTGAAGCATAGAAATGAACATCGCTCCCAGGTGCACCACCATCCGCTTCTACCATGGCCATCATTTCGTGAATCTCATGTCTTGCTGAAACTTGAGTTTCATCTTTCTTGTTCCTTGAATCAAAGAGCTCCACCATACGCAGAAATGCCTCATTTTTTGCATGCTGATAACCCTCAACCGTAAGGGATCGAGATAGTCTTCGCGGGTAAGAATAACCTAATTTATTGATTCGACACACGGGGAGCCAAAGAGTATTTATAAGCTTTGACAGTTGAGTTGTCAATTCAACCGCACCTGAAATATACTTACTTGCAACAAAAGATAAGTGGTAACAGTGATATGATAGTGATGATAGTGATAGTAAAAGTAAACAGTAAAAGTAAATAGCAACAGTAGATAGCAAAAGTAGCGACTAGTAACAAGCAGGATTTAAAACACTGTAGGCTAGGGAGATGGATGGTTGGGCGCTGCATGGATGGGATAGATTCTAACTTGGGGCACGGCACACGAAAAAGTAATGATCATCTAGGCAAATATCAAACATTAGGCATGTATCCCGTAGGTAGTTGTACGTGCTTGCAATAAGAACTTGCACAACATCTTTTGTCCTACCATCCCGCTACGAACGGGGCCAAAAGGAACTTATGGATATTAAGGTGCTCCTCTCAAAGAGCACCGGAACGAAGCAATGAACTCAATGGATACATGTAATCCTCAAACTACGGACCATCCCCTTTGGTGTCCCAAGCTGTCACTTTTGGGATCGCCGGTTCCGGACCGTAACAGGTGCAAACAACTCATAGATAGGATCACGAACACAAATATATTCATACAAACACATATGATTCAGATCTGAAATCATGGCACTCGGGCCCTAAGTGTCAAGCATTAAGAATAACAAGTTGAAGCAAAGATGATAAACAACATAGTAGATGATAGGCAACATGCCCCCAACGATCTGATAAACTATTACATGATCTAACTCATCCAATCCCTACCATCCCCTTCGCCTACAGCAGGGGAATTACTCACACATGAAAGGGGAAGTCATGGAGGGATGATGGAGTGGTGATGATGATGACGATGGCGACGATCTCCCCTCTTCGGAGGCCAATTCAGCCTCCAGATTAGCCCTCCCGAGGAAGAACAGAGGGTGGCGGCGGCTCCGCGACGGAAAACTGCGAAAAGAACTTCTGATCTGGGGTTTCTGCGTCGGGAGTAAAAATAGGAGGCAAAGTAGGGCACCAGGGGGTGTGGGACCCACCCAGGCGGCCCCCCGGCGCGGCCCAGGGGGGGGGCGCGCCCACAGGGCGCCTGGGCACCCCCTGGCCCCCCTCTGGCCCCACTTCTGGCTCCTGGTTCCTTCGGGTGCGTGGATTTTCTATGATTTTTCGTGGATTTTTCTGAGATACCTAAAAATCCGTTTTCCTGCACACAAATAAACCATACAGGCAGCTCTGCTGAAAACAGAGTCAGTCCGGGTTAGTTTAGTCCAAATCATGCAAGAATGAGGCCAAAACAATATCAAAAGTGTTTGGAAAAGTAGATACGTTTGAGACGTATCAACTCCCCCAAGCTTAGCATATTGCTTGTCCTCAAGCAATTCAGTTCAACGAACTGAACGCGACAAAGAAAACTTTGACAAACTCTTTTGCTTCATTAGATGTATATAACCATGTACTACGAAAAGAGTTTAGCAAGTATTGAAACAGTACTATGAGGACAATGCAAGGAGCAGTCCTTCCTTCAAGTGACCAGTCACAAAAACTTAAAAGTAAATAATATATTATTGAAAATCAAAACAAGATTACATTGCACATAGCTTGAGCATACTAGGGTGGTATCTCGCTAGCCTCCATGAGTGAAGCAAAACATAAATGCAGAGACTCCTCTAGAGTTTTAGAGGAGACTAGAACTGAGAATTTCAGAATAAATCATATCACAAGTATGCAGAAGACAATGTAATACTTTGGGACAATGCATGTTACACTCAGAATGACAATTATGCTCTCATAGTTGATGCTTTGAAGAAAGAAGGTGAGACTCTCGAACCGTGGATTTTATTGGCAAAGTTGAAAACCCGTGATCGGAAACAAAAACTAAACATGTACCAGAGCTCTTGGTTTTAAAAACAGAGATAAACATGTTTTGAGAAGTGCATATTTCGTCAACGAATGCTAGCAGATAACTCAATCACTTTTTGAGTGGACAAGTCTCGAGGAACGGCTCCCGCATGAGGATGATCACATCCTCTTAATCTCCTTTGTTTATCACAGTTTTCTGATTTCTCATGAACAAAGCGTGAAGGAGGGTTTGTTTATTATATTATCTTTTTGAGCCGGGCGCACTCAATGCCAGTTCCTTTTCGTATTAGGGGTTTGCACATTATACATGCAATCCAGGGGTGAAACTTGTCCAACTTAAAAAGATCATGAATTAACTACTACTTCATCATGAGCTAAAACATAGGCACAAAAAAGAAATGCTTTTGATTAGTTTCGAGATGGTACATGAAAGTCTTCGTTAGGAATGGCAGGTAGATACCATGTATAGGAAGGTATAGTGGACTCATATGGCATAACTGGTTTTAAGGATTTTGGATGCACAAGCAGTCAGTCCGCTTAGTACAGGTGGAGGTTTAGCAAAAGACTGGGAAGCGACCAACTAGAGAGCAATAACGGTCATAATCATGCAGAGCGACAAAGCAACATTGAATCGGGCGTGAAAGTGATATAACTATTCTAAAACTCAAAGATCATCAAGGCAAAGTAGACTTTTTAGTCTTAAACATGTGTAAGCATGTGCCAAGTCAATCCAAAAATTCTCTAAAGGGAAATACCACCTTAGTATACCAGACTATGAACAGTGCAATGCATGTAGATCATTTCAATAACACATTATATACTCTAGTTATTCGAGACTAGCCACAAGGAAAGCATGAACCGCTGGAAGAGCATTGTAAACATAGCACTATGTCGCTACAAGCTGGTCTCTAGATCATAAGTACAGGCATATGTACAAAAGTAGAAACAAAAAGAGTTCATACCGGTCTTCCTTGTTGCTTCCCTCCAGTCGATCTTCGTCATCACTGCTTGTCACTTGCACGATCGAACGTAGGAAATATAATCAAATGACATCACGGACTCGAGCTGATCTCTGAAAACAAAGCAAACTAAGGAGAGAAAGGAAATCTTTTTGGGTTTTTTCAAAGGTTGAATAAAAGCAAAAGAAAGAAAAAATCTTTTTGTTGTTTTTGCAAAGAGAGAAACAAAGAAGAACGGGCAAAAACTTCGAAAAGATCAAAGCGAATAAAACGGATAATACAATAGAAAAGTGAGAAGGGCACGCACTCCCCCAAGCTTAGGCTTTTGGCCTAAGTTGGTAGCAGCTACTGCCCCCAGGAGCCTCCTGCTCCAGGGGTATGGTGGTGAGTCCAAGGGTCGTAGAAGGATGCTGGCGCATACACCGAACTCCTCGGAGTCTCCCACGAGGAAGGTTCCGAACGCCAAACAGAGGAAGACCCTTCACCAAACTTGGTGGCGGTCTCTTCCTGAAAATGTGGTATCTCACCGTGCCTCTCCTCGTCGGGCACAACCCCCTCCATGGGGTTATGAAACTGATGCTGGACCATGAACTCATCGAACTGAACAACATCAAAGGACCATCCGTTCATGTGAGAAAAATCAAACAAAAGAGGTGCAGGTAGACGGATCTCGCGTTCCGCGGCAGTTCTGAAATGCAAGATATAAATAAGATTATCAAGCTCAGAACCCATGGTAACAAACTTATGCCTTTTCATAGCAGCAAGATCAAAGCTTAAATAAGTAAAAGGAGTATCATCAGGGTGTGGGGTGCCTCCAAGATGCTCTAAGATAAGTGTGGCATAAACGCCACCATATAAGTCCCCCTTGTTACCGTTCATAGCAAGGCGTCGAGCAATTAAGGTACCCAGATTATAATCACACCTCCCTGAGAGGGCTGCTGCCAGGATAGCAATATCCGGAGCAGAAATGTTGCTCGTGTTGTCACGAGCTAACACCCCTCTAGCAATATAATATGCAAAATACCTGAGGTGAGGAAATAAGATGCTGGAGATCTTCGACCGATGAATATCCCTCGTACCCATGCTGCAGAGGGAGTTGATGACGGTTTTCAGCTCGGAGGGCTGAGTGGCCATCCTAGCCGTCCTACCAACGTTCGGCACACGTATT
Organism: Secale cereale; assembly: GCA_902687465.1. NCBI lineage: Eukaryota > Viridiplantae > Streptophyta > Magnoliopsida > Poales > Poaceae > Secale > Secale cereale. The sequence continues at coordinate 640,659,867 of LR738710.1, forward strand.
ATTTCACAAAAATTTTCCAAAGTCATGGTGATAAGATCATTATAAATTTTAAACTCAATAGCACCTGAATCAGGATTATATCTAAAACTGTTAATGAAACTGGAGGTGAGTTTTTGATACTGAGTAACACGACTCGTGACGAGTCGCGTCAGACTTGCATTAGCACAAAGATTATAAAACTCATCCTTGATTCCCGCAGCTTCCATGAATTAATCACATGGAAATGTCATCGCACGTGCTGGACTTGTGTCTTCCAACAACTCCAGGGGCACATGATCTTCATTATAGCTCACCCTAGCAGTCGATGATGAAGCTGCGGCTCTAGTAACTCGATCGGAGTATGCGGGCTTCCTCTTCTCAAGCCACCCTTTTGCCCTTCCTAACAAACTCATTTCTGAATTTTTTTACAATTTACAAAAACGAGGATTAAAACAAAGTGAGCTAAGGCAAACTACTCAACTCACTTGCTCAAGGCATAAACTTGCATCAAAACTTGAAAAATAACTTTCTACATATGCATGCAAGCTCATCTATACAGCACCAAGAACTACTAAATACTCACAAATGAAGCCACCAATCAAAAATCTAATTGGATGGGGTGGAGGAGTCACATACCAGGGAGTATTTGCTCAAAATTTCAGCTCAAATGATGAGCTGTAGAGAGAGATCGAAGAATCACCTCCAAGAACAGCAAGAACACAAGAACAAGTGCAGAACTCGAGTTTTTGGAGAAAGAGAGAGAGGGAGGAAGAAGACATACCTGGAGGGGGGCCCTGTGGGCCCCAGGCGCCCTATGGGCACAGCCTGGGGCTGGGCCGCGCCAGCTGGCTGCCTGGGCCACTGGTGGGTCCCCCTGGCTGGCCCCAGGACCCTCTGGGTCTCTCCCGACGTGGAAATTTTTATTTTTATTTTTCTGGAATTTTTCTGAAAACTTCACTGTTGAAATTTTTTCGAAGTTCAAAAAGCTGCGAAACTCTCCGAAAACTTGAAGCAGTTAGTAGTATTGTGAAGCTTCAAAAACATAAATACTTGGTACAGCAAGTAGGACAAAACTAAAAACAAGTGAAAACATAACAAGCTCAACTTTTTATCCATATAAAACATGTTTACTAGTAAGGTTGATCAAGTCTTACCAACAAACAAGCGATATATAGAGCAAAAAGTCTCACCTCTTACGAAGTAATCACTGAACCTTTACTTTGATGGACATTGTCCCCACCATGATAGTTTTGTATTTGTGAGGCACATGTAGTGGACAGTCCCATTCTCCAATTTTCACGGTCTCGATATTCTCTATAGAGTTGAGGCCATGCCTCCCGTCGATCTTCTTCGGAAAATATACCGTGTGTTCTTTATCATTCACATGGAAGGTAACCTTCCCTTTATTGCAATCAATAATAGCACCTGCGGTGTTAAGAAAAGGTCTACCAAGAATAATGGACATGCTCCCATCCTCGGGCATGTCAAGCACAACAAAATCAGTAAGAATTAAACAATTAGCAACTTCTACGGGAGCATCCTCACAAATACCTATCGGAACAGCGGTTGACTTGTCAGCCATCTGAAGGGAGATATCTGTAGGAATTAGTTTCTCTAAACAAAGCCTCTCGTAAAGAGAGAGAGGCATAACACTCACTCCTGCTCCAAGATCACATAAAGCAGTTTTGACATAATTATTCTTTATGGAGCAAGGAATGGTGGGTATACCTGGATCATCGAGCTTCTCAGGAATCTTTCCACTGAAAGAGTAGTTAGCAAGCATAGTAGATATTGCATCATTAGGAACTTTTCTTTTGTTAGTGACAATATCTTTCATATATTTTGAATAAGGAAGTAACTTAATAGCATCAGTCAAAGGGATTTGAAGAAAAAGAGGTTTAATCCACTCACAAAACTTATTATAATGCTCTTCTTCTTTAGATTTGATGGACTTACCTGGAAAGGGCATGGGTTTCTGTACCCATGGTTCTCTTTCCTTCCCATGTTTTCTTGCGATGAAGTCTTCTTTAGTGTACCTCTTACGTTTGTCAGGTGCTTCTTCTTCTCGTACTTCAGGCGGATCATTCTTCTCATTATCATTACCTTCAGGTTCAGCACCGTCTTCAGTCTCAGCATCGGAGATAGATACACTGTTGGGATCAATAGCTGGTTCTTCATCTGCAATAGGGTCATTAGAATTGTCAGTCTCCTTATGTTTCTTCTTCTTCTTTGGAGAGACAACAATTTCTTCTTCCTGTATTTGAGAATCCTGCTCGATTCTCTTCGGATGTCCCTCTGGATAAAGAGGATCTTGAGTGCTAGTTCCTCCTCGGGTCTTAATCCCAAAAGCCTACAAATTATCTTGTTTGGCATTGTTAGCAAGCAAATCTCTTTGCACATTAGAAATTTGATCAAGCTGAGTTTGGACCATTTGAAAATGCTTCACAAGACATTGAACATCATTAACTGTTCTATCTAAAACATCAAGCAGTCTTTTGATAGCAAGGGAATTATCATGCAACTGACTTTCTATCCTCTCATTAAAATGATTCTGTTTCATAATAAAATTATCAAACTCATCTAAACATTGATCAGGAGGCTTACCATGAGGGATGTCACTTGCGTTGAAATCTAAAAGAGAGTGTACCTCTACCATAGGAGGGTGAGTGGTAGGCTCACACAACTTCTCAATAGGGGGTAGATTCTTCACGTCTTCAGCTTTAATACCTTTCTCTTTAATAGACTTCTTTGCTTCTCGCATATCCTCGGGGCTCAGAACAAACATGCCCCTCTTCTTTGTTGGTGGAGGTGGTTCAGGGACGGACCAATCTTCATGGTTTTTGGCAATCCTGCCCATTAAATCTTCCGCATCGTTCGGTGTTCTTTTCCTGAAAACACAACCAGCACAACTGTCCAAATAGGACCTGGATTCATCAGTTAGACCAGCATAGAATATATCGATTAATTCATTCTTAGGGATTTCATGTCCAGGTCTAGCCCAAATCAGACCGCAGTACCTCCCCCAAGCTTTAGGGAGGGACTCATCCTGCAACCGTTTAAAGTTATAAATTCTTTGTAAAGCAGCATGTTGCATGTGAGCAGGAAAGTACTTATCAACAAAAGAGTGAGCTAAGTCCTGAGGACTCTTAATGGAACCGTATGGGAGTGAATCATACCATGCTTTAGCACCTTCCTTCAACGAGAAAGGAAGAAGTTTGGTCACATAAAAGTATCGTATCTTCTCATCTGTGGTAAACAGGCTACCCAACTCACTGAGTTTAGTCAGGTGTGCAATTGCATCATCATTTTCTCTGCCATAAAAGGGGTCAGCTTCAACCATAGGTATAAGTGAAAGATCAACAGAGAAATCATAATCAGGATCATCAATGCATATAGGGGATGTAGCAAATTCAGGATTAGGAACGGTTTTGTTCTTCAAAGAGTGTTTTTCAAATAGCTTCTTAATGACTTCAGGGTCAGAGCCGGAAAACTCTGTCAGTTCCCTGCATAAATCTTCATCTAGTATATAGTAATCATCATCAAGGAGACTCTCCTTGAGTTTACTCAAATCAGGATAATCATAAGTTTCACCAATAGGGTAGCGAGTAACAGGAAGTTCAATTCCAGACTTTTTAGCAGCAGCAACAATTTGTTTCTCAAGAGCATAACCAAGCGAACTAATATCATCAAAAGTAGTAGAAGCATCATCAAGAGTATCAGACATAGTAACAGATTCAGTAGGAGCATCATGTGGTGGTGGTGAGGCAAACTTACTCATAACGGAAGGTGAATTAAGCGTAGCACTAGTGCTCAGAGCAGTACCTCTTCTTGTAGTGGATAGTAAGATCGGAACCTTGGGGTCCCCTTTCTTACCCATAGTGGATGAAGTGCAGCAGGTAGGATACCTCAAGTAGACTTGTAAAGATTGCTATGCTCCCCGGCAACGGCGCCAGAAAACGGTACTTGATAACCCTCAACCGTAAGGGATCGAGATAGTCTTCGCGGGTAAGAATAACCCAATTTATTGATTCGACACACGGGGAGCCAAAGAGTATTTATAAGCTTTGACAGTTGAGTTGTCAATTCAATCGCACCTGATATATACTTACTTGCAACAAAAGATAAGTGGTAACAGTGATATGATAGTGATAGTAAAAGTAAACAGTAAAAGTAAATAGCAACAGTAGATAGCAAAAGTAGCGACTAGTAACAAGCAGGATTTAAAACACTGTAGGCTAGGGAGATGGATGGTTGGGCACTGCATGGATGAGATAGATTCTAACTTGGGGCACGGCACACGGAAAAGTAATGATCATCTAGGCAAATATCAAACATTAGGCATGTATCCCGTAGGTAGTTGTACGTGCTTGCAATAAGAACTTGCACAACATCTTTTGTCCTACCATCCCGCTACGAACGGGGCCAAAAGGAACTTATGGATATTAAGGTGCTCCTGTCAAAGAGCACCGGAACAAAGCAATGAACTCAATGGATACATGTAATCCTCAAACTACGGACCATCCCCTTTGGTGTCCCAAGCTGTCACTTTTGGGATCGCCGGTTCCGGACCGTAACAGGTGCAAACAACTCATAGATAGGATCACGAACACAAATATATTCATACAAACACATATGGTTCAGATCTGAAATCATGGCACTCGGGCCCTAAGTGTCAAGCATTAAGAATAACAAGTTGAAGCAAAGATGATAAACACCATAGTAGATGATAGGCAACATGCCCCCAACGATCTGATAAACTATTACATGATATAACTCATCCAATCCCTACCATCCCCTTCGCCTACAGCAGGGGAATTACTCACACATGAAAGGGGAAGTCATGGAGGGATGATGGAGTGGTGATGATGATGACGATGGCGACGATCTCCCCTCTCCGGAGGCCAATTCAGCCTCCAGTTTAGCCCTCCCGAGGAAGAACAGAGGGTGGCGGCGGCTCCGCGACGGAAAACTGCAAAAAGAACTTCTGATCTGGGGTTTCTGCGTCGGGAGTAAAAATACGAGGCAAAGTAGGGCACCAGGGGGTGTGGGACCCACCCAGGCGGCCCCCCGGCGCGGCCCAGGGGGGGGGGGGCACGCCCACAGGGCGCCTGGGCACCCCCTGCCCCCCTCTGGCCCCACTTCTGGCTCCTGGTTCCTTCGGGTGCGTGGATTTTCTGTGATTTTTCGTGGATTTTTCTGAGATACCTAAAAATCCGTTTTCCTGCACACAAATAAACCATACAGGCAGCTCTGCTGAAAACAGTGTCAGTCCGGGTTAGTTTAGTCCAAATCATGCAAGAATGAGGCCAAAACAATATCAAAAGTGTTTAAATGTCCCAAATTGCTTTTGGATACTTCACTTTCTCCATCTACAACATCAATATGTGAACGTTTAAATGTAAACTATTTTTTTACTGAGCAGCAGTCATTTCATACCGCTACAAAATTCATACAGTAGCAATCAATCATGCAATTTTTCATTGCTATAAACAGAGTTCGAACAGTAGCAATCAATCATACAAATTTCATACTAACCAACGAATATGTAACAGATATATGACAGAGAGAAGGGGGGAAATGATGAGGTAGAGAGGAGCTCACCAGCACCGGTGATGTGGGATTGGTCGAGGATAAAAAGATGGGGTTTTCATCATATTGCTTGAGTTAATTCCTCTACATCATGTCATCTTGCTTAAGGTGTTAATCTATTCTTATGAACTTAATACTCTAGATGCAGGCAGGAGTCGGTCGATGTGTGGAGTAATAGTAGTATGCAGGCAGGAGTCGGTCAACTTATCTCGGACGTGATGCCTATATTCATGATCATTGTCATATATGTCGTTATAATTATTCGCTTTTCTATCAATTGCTTGACAGTAATTTGTTCACCCACTGTAAACTTGCTATCATGAGAGAAGCCTCGAGTGAAACCTATGCCCCCGAGTCTCTTTTACATCTTATAAGTTTCAGATCTACTATTTTGCAATCTTTTACTTTTCAATCTATAAACCAAAAACCCAAAAATATTTACTTTATTTGTTTATCTATCTCTATCGGATCTCACTTTTGCAAATAACCTAGAAGGGATTGACAACCCCTTTATAGCGTTGGGTGCAAGTTGTTTGATTGTTTGTGCGGGTATTTGGCGACTTGTGTGTAATCTCCTACTGGATTGATACCTTGGTTCTCAACAAACTGAGGGAAATACTTACTTCACTCTGCTGCATCACCCTTTAGTCTTCAAGGGAAACACCAACGTTACCTCAGGAAAGCAGCGAGGAAGAAGTCGGGGAGGCGGCGACGGGGAGGCTCGGGAGGGGGGTGGGCAGGCATGGAGCATGCGGCGATGGTGTGGGGAGGGGTGGTGATGGGGCGGGGAGGGTGCGGCGGCAACGATGTGGGGTGGCAGGGAGGGGGCGGCGACCGAGGTGGCGGGGCAGCCGCAAGGCCTGGGCGGGGCGACATGGCGACGTGCTGGTCGGGGACGGGGCGGAGTGGCGACGGGCGGCGACTGTTGGTGTCAAAACCGACATATTTCGTGTAGGGGGTCCCGAACTGTGTATCTTAGGATCGAAGGTAACAGGGGAAACAAGGACACGATGTTTACCCAGGTTCGAGCCCTCTTAATGGAGGTAATACCCTACTTCCTACTTGATTGATCTTGATGAATATGGGGATTACAAGAGTTGATCTACCTCGAGATCGTAATGGATAAACCCTAGGTATCTAGCCTATGGTAGTTGTGATTGTCTCTACGGACGAAACCCTCCGTTTTATATATGCACCGGAGAGACCTAGGGTTGTACATAATCATCTTGCATAGGAAGGAAACATTACACCCGGACTTTAAACTTGCCATTTCACACATATAGGAGTCATATTCGGATACGAGGGATAATCTTCTATGTTGATCTTGACGGCCGACCAGTCCAGCCCATAACGAGTAATCCGGCCACCCGAGGACCCCTTAATCTAGGACTCCCTTAGTAGCCCCTGAACCAGTCTTCGATGATGATGAGTCCGACACGCATACTATCTTCGGCATTGCAAGGCTGGTTCCCCCTTCCGAACATATGAAATTTATTTCCTGCATAAAGTAACTATATCCGGCTCTGCATGATTAGTACAACCCTTAGCCACGAAGGCAATGTGTCAAAACAAACACTGTGTCTTTACTAACAACTTTTCAGCGAAATGTCATGTTTGACCCTTCAATATTTCGAACCGTTTTCTTGGCTCGTGTTTCGTGTTTCGAGGCATAGCCTCCATTAGCACATCTGGTCGAAGCATAGATCGTGCCGCTTATTGTGGGATCCTTATCAATATGATTTGGGTAACCCAATTGTACATTACACACGGTTGCGTTGGGAACAAGCGAGTTTTACGGTTTGAGTGGGGGACGCTTGGTATTTACCACCTATAAAAGGACATAGACCCCCCTTTTACCTCACACTCTCCTCTAGCCTTCGCTTCCCAATCTCCTAGCTCCAGCGCCCGCAGCTCCCATCCCATCCACCACCGCCTCCTTCTCCAGCAATGGCTGGATTTGGTTCCTAGGGCAAGTGGGAGGCCTCCTCTGTCATGGAGAAAGACGTGAAGAGTCTCCGGAGTGCGGGCTATCTTGCCGCCAACATAGCGCACTGGATTCCTGATGAGAATCAGGTGATCCCCATCCCAAAGCATGGCGAGAGGGTTGTATTCATTCCTCACTTTATTCTGGGGCTGGGATTTTTGCTGCACCCCTTTGTTCGGGGCCTCTTATTCTTCTATGGGCTAGATTTCCATGATCTGGCCCCAAACTCTATCCTCCACATATCGGCTTTCATAGTCGTATGTGAAGCTTTCCTCCACGCCCCCCACACTTCGGCCTATGGCTCAAGACCTTCAATCTGAAGCCGAATATGGACGACGGGTAGCATGCGGACTGCGAGGGAGCTATGGTAAGCAAGCTCCCGAATGCAACTTGGCCCAAAGGGCTTTTCTGGAAACCAACAAGGTACGTCACCAGGAGTGGTTCTATGTCACCGAACTTCGTGGGGCCAAATTGGAGGCCATGCCCGAATTCAGATCCGGACCCCCTAAGAGGCTCACCTCATGGACCGCCAAGGGCCTCGATTGGGGGTCTCAATCGGAGGTGAATACGCCCCAGAATCGCATCTCTGGCATGATAGCGAAGGACACCCACCTCACTAACGTGATTCAGGTGATGCTCTTTTGCCGCACCCTTCCCTGCCAACTTCGGGCCTCCCGCTTGTGGGAGTTCAATCCGGAGGGACCACAAACCTTGAAGCGCTTCTTCGGCACCACACACAAAGATATATGGAAGCAGCTTTTCAAGGCCCTGAAGGAGTGGCCAAAGGATACCCAAGACATCGGTTTTGACAGCGTGACTCCGGCTACGGAGGTAAGCACGATTTTGGCGAAGACTTATCCTGTCCATATTTCAATTATAACAGGAGTAAGAACATTTGTGTTCCATACAGGCCTAGACGGAGAAAGCGGAGCAAATCAACTGTTCGACCCCGCTGCCCGAAAACCTAGCCACGCCTCAGCTAATGGCAATGCTGGTGCCGACGCCATACAAGGTGCTGGAGAAGAAGGCCAAGAAGAAGAGCAAGGAGGCCAAGAGCGGCCCCCGCCCTAAGGGTCCTTCGGAAGATATATTCGAAGAGACCAACGCCCCCTCCTCCCATGATGAAGAGGAAGAGGAGGAGGTGGAAAGCTACTCCCCCATCCAAGGAAAGGGGAAGAAGAGGGCGCCCCCCTAAGATACGGGGAAAGGGGCGCCTAGGAGGAAGCTGAACCTCTCAGATAGCACGGACTCAGAGTCCGAAGCTGATTTCCGAAGAATACCCAGGAGCAAGCCCCTGGCCAAATCGTAAGTGTTCGAATTTTTGCTGTTATCTTCGGTCAGTTTATTATCATTGCATAAGCAATTCTATTTGTTGTTTTGCAGTTCTCCCCACACACTCCTCAACACACCATTATCATGAGGGAGCTCTCTGCCAGCTGACATGGCGGAGAGTGACATGTTGCCGCGGGCTCAATCGCCCATCATCCTAGGGGACACCAAGGTGTCTTCCCTGCGGGCGTCCCCTGTGCGAGGAGGTGGGAGTGTGGCGGACGAGAGGGTGCCCGAGGTCAACACCTCGGCCACCGTCTGCCAAGGGGAAACAATCCCTATGGCAACCGACGGCGGGGAGCCCAAGAAATCCAGGCTCCCGCCGAACACCATTTCGGAGGCCAGCACGGCTTCGGAATCAAGAAGGCACCCCCCTATGATAGGGGGAGGAGCATCGGCCCCACCGGCGTCCTCCATTAATCCGGAGGCGCCGAACACGCTGGAGGAAGCACTGCAAGGTGCTTCCATCATGGCAGAACACCGCACCCTGATGGGTGCGGTTATGGGGAAGATCCACTCTGCCAAAAGTGGACTGAATGAAGCCTTCAACAGCCTACTGACAGGCTTTGAGGTATGCAATGTAATATTCTAAGCAAACTTTACATTTTATTTGTATAGGATAATAAACATGTGTACGGACGCTAGCTCCTGATGCTTTGTTCGATTATGAAAGGAATCGGACGGAGGATTCGCATAGTATCTGCTAATACAACATACTGTGCCATTTATTTGAGCAGGCTTCCCTGTTAGCGGCATTCGTACAGGCCGCAGAGGTTTCCGAGCTCAATCGGAAGCTTCAAAAAGCTGACGAGGAACTCGACCGCATTAACAAGTGGTTTGATGAAATGCAAGGTATGCGGACTTTGAAAATTATTATGTCAAAAAGATGATATGTCTTTATTTTAAGAGTTTTAACTCATTGTGTGGTGTGATTGTGGTCACATTTGGCGCAGCTGAGGTCGAGACCCTCAAGGGCGCCCTTGCTCAGGCCAATAAGGAGGCTGAGATGAACAAGGCAGATGTTGACAAAGCGGTGGCTGAGCTTGAGACCGAACATGCCTCCCGCCATCACCATGAGTCTCGGGTGGCCGAAGTCGAACAAGAGCTGGGAGACGCCATCCGCAAAAGTGAGGAGTTAGAGTAGAAGACTTCAGACCAAACATCCGAGCTCAACAAAGCTCTCAGTGTTCCCAAGGAGGCACATAGCAAGTCCCGGAGTGCTCGCAAGGAGATCCATCATGCGCGGCAGATAGCGGATGGTAAGGCCTTTCTTCTATAGAGTATCTTTGGAGGTCAGAAGTATGCGTCGCTGACTCGAGTGTGGCATTCTCCAGGCGCGTTTGCAGATCTCCCGAAGAGTATCACCGCCGCCGCCCAATTCTTCAGATCCCAGGAGGGGAATACAACGGAGAAGCTATTCTGGTCGCAATTTCTTGCACCAAAACATCTAGTTCCTTCGAACGACCAGTTGAAGCAGCTGGTCGAGTTGCATAACATGGCGGGTGCGGCCATGAAGGATTTAGTAGTCTGACTCTGGCCCGTCGATCCAATCCCTACTAGCTACTTTGGATTGGTGAAGCGGCTCGTTAATGCGAGGCCACGGGTCGATGCTGTGAAGCGTTTGGCATGTATAGAAGGTGCCCGGATGGCCTTTGCCCGCATCAAGATGCACTCGGCGAAGATGAAGGCCACCAAAGTGGCGGCCGCCGGCCGAACCAAGGGCAAGAATCATCGGAGGCCAGAGAGGTACTTCGATGACGTCCTAGAAGGAGCCTGCATTGTAGAGGGCTATTGCTCAAAGGACGTGATTTTTGATTAAGTGTGTTCGGGTTGTAAAGACTATGCTTATGAACCGATATGTATATATTTTTGCGCCTTATATTTCAAGCAACTTTTCCTCCTATGCGGCTGTTTATTGTTATATCTAAAAGTTACGAGTCGTCAGCTTCATCCCCCATGTAGATGCTACAGGGTTGTTCGGCATGACGCGTGACCACGCTTTACCCAACGTCTTGGTCCGTAAAGGAGGTGTCCGTGAAGTGAGCCAGGCAATCAGACTATGCGGCTTTATTTCTTTCACTTAGCCATAGGATCTTGACTGTGGGGCTAAGTACTGGCCCCTTGTGCGTGTGCGACTATCCAGATTATGGTACCTACTCTACGCGGCTGGGTGAAGACCAGCGCCTCATGTAACCCGGAGTAGATCACTAATGGTCTGTAGTATAATACTAAGTCGCCAAATCGCCAACCAGCTCTCGCTTATCATGATAGTCAGTTTTCGGCTTTATCTATTGAGGTACTTGACCGGCTGAACCAGAAATACAGTCGCAGTAGTTCTCCCTTTACTACCTTAGCCGAACAATGCAGAATGTATGGTGGTAAGCACAGGAGCCGGACAACCCAACTATAGACCCAAGACATGATTCGGAGCTGAAAGAGCTGTATATCGACTAGAGGGGGGGGGGTGAATAGGCGATTTTTATGAAGTCTTCAAAACATGGAAGTTTCGAAGACAAACGATAGAACCGATCCTATTTATATGCAGCTGAAGGTAGACTACACTAGACAAGCCATAGTCAAGTATTCAATGAAGTGAAAGCACGAAGACTAATAGCATCTAGGCAGTATAGATCAGGATGGAAGATTGTATGAAGCCAGTCAGAACAAGTAGTCACACAGTGAAGTCAAACAGATATGGCAAGCAGGTAATGACTTCATAAAGACAAACAGTAAGTAAAGAGAAGGAAGGGATAGAACCAGTAGCTTGGGGAAGACAATGATTTGTTAGACCAGTTCCAGTTGCTGTGACAACTGTATGTCTGGTTAGGGAGGCTGAGATTTAACTCAGAAGACCGCGTCTTCACCTTGTTCCCCTTGAGCTAAGGACACCCAGTCCTCGCCCAATCACTCTGGTAAGTCTTCAAGGTAGACTTCCAAACCTTCACAGACTTCATTCACCGGCGATCCACAATGACTCTTGGATGCTCAGAATGCAACGCCTAATCGGCTGGAGGATTCACAGTCCTCAAGTGTAACAAGTCTTCAGGTCACGCAGACAGAAAGACTTCAGTGATGCCTAACACTCTTTGGCTCTGGGTGTTTGGGCTTTGTCCTCGCAAGGATCTCTCTCTCAAATGCTTCAGAGGTGGGTTGATCTCAAACGACAAAAGCCGTGTACTAACTCTGAGCAGCCACCAATTTATGGTGTAGGGGGGTGGGCTATTTATAGCCACTAGGCAACTCGACCTGATTTGTTCGAAGTGACCCTGGGTCACTAAGGAACTGACATGTGTTCCAACGGTCAGATTTCAAACACACGCGGCAACTTTACTTGGGCTACAAGTAAAGCTGACTTATCCAGCTCTGGATAAGATTTTCTCTTATTGTCTTTGCTCGAAGACATAGGATTTGGTTGAGCATCACTTCAGTCACTCTGACTTTGTTCACTTGGACCCCACTTAACAGTACGGTGGTTCCTATGACTCGGCAAAGAAGAAAAGGAAACAACGAAACGTCTAAGTCTTCGTCCTCCATAGTCTTCACACAATGTCTTCTCTCGTCATAGTCTTCAATATGAATATATTCATATACCACCATTATCGTCAATGTCTTCATACATTTTTAGGGGTCATCTCCGGTAGGTAAACCGAATCAATGAGGGACTACTACCTGTGTTATCCTACAATTCTCACAAACACATTAGTCCCTCAACTAGGTTTGTCGTCAATACTCCAAAACCAACAAGGGTGGCACTAGATGCACTTACAATCTCCCCCTTTTTGGTGATTGATGACAAACTGGTTGAAGTTTTCAACGGGGATAAAAGTATGTGAAATTGTAAAGGATAAAGGTATTGTCGTCATAAGTAGCAAAAGGCTCCCCCTGAAGATGTGCATATAAGTAATTTGCTTTTGAATGCAAATGCACATGGCAGGTTATATTTGTGGGGATCCTCTTCAACTTATGAAGACAATTCATCATGCACAATTGATAGGTCGAATATAATGATATGCATAATGAGAAATGGACATCTGTAGAATGAATAAGTGCGGAATTTATCGTCGCACATGCGGAATTTATCATCGCATTACAGAGTACCAGAAAACGTAGCAGACAACCATAAAGTTCAAGTGTTACAACTCAAAGAACCAAAATGTAACAAAAGCGAGAGTTGTAAACACTAGGCAAAATATAAAGCACCCGCCCATATGAACCCACTTGAAGACTATCAACTCATATGCTTCTCCCCCTTTTGTCAGTAAGGACAAAAAAGGTTTGAAGACACAGAGACTCTACTCGTTCCCAGTAGGAGTAGGAGAAGATGCAGTGTCTGCGTTAGTGTTTGGCAGCGCAAAAGAACTTGGAGCAGTGTCGACACGCGCCAAAGGAGGAGGTGGTGAGGTAGCATCATCTTGATCATCGATCACTCTGGCATTCACCGTTGCAGCAGAGGATGAATAATCAGAGTCTTCAAGAGACGGAGTTCGACGCAAAACTGCATTCCTTGGGGGAGTGTTGTCAAACTTTAATCTTCCAGTGAAGCCATCGTCTTGAAGATCTGCTTCAGCACTCAGCAATGTCAAACTCTTCCATGACCTCCGACAGGTTTCATGAGCAACAAAGGCATTCTTGGTGGCAAGGTTGCGAATACTATTGACGTCCACCAAGAGGCTTTGCATCTGGCGCTTCAGCCAGTAGTGATGCTTATCATGTTTCTGATGTAAGGCAACGAGAAGTTCTCGGTCATTGAGAACACGAGATCGCTTCCGAGGCCTTTGGGCAATGGTGCTCTCAGTAGCTTCAGTCTCTGCACGGTGAGGTAAGCGAGTATGTCCAGCCAGAGGATAAACACGAGTGACTGCTGGAACTCCTTCAATGGGCTGAGTGAAGCTTTGGTGTTCAACATTGTGAAGATAAACATGCTCTTTGGCAGGCTTTGGGTATATGGCTTCAACTGACATATCAACCTCTGGCAAGAATATGAGATGGTTGCGAGCAGAAGGCTGATAGTTGATAGCAGAATGAAGCTTGATGAGGCGCATGACCCATGGAGCGTAGAACTTAAGTCCAAAGAGATTAGAGCCTGATGCAGCCAACTGCCTGATAAAGAAGTCTTGAGCGTTGAAGCTGATGCCATTGAAGATATAGAAGACCAATGTCTTCATTGTTCCTTCAAGTTTGGCTGATGAAGAGTGTCCGTTGACAGGCCATAGAGTTCGCCTGATGATATGATATATAGTGCGGGGCAGATACTCAAGGTCTTCGACAAAGAACTCCTTTGGGTACTCAGCATCACGTGGCAAAGGCTTCATCATGCTCAGCATTTGGCTCATGTTGGGATCTGGCTTCTGAAAGATACTCTCCAAAGAATCGCGGTGACGTTGACAACCAGGTTCATATAGTTCTCCTGGAGTGGGCAGGCCAGTTAGCTCAATGATGTCAAAGGCTTTGGCTTCATGATGGACATTTCCTGTCATCCACTCAAGGACCCATGTCTTCAGATCCCTGTTGTAGCCGCGAATGTGGAGGGTTGCATAGAATTGCAGAAGCAGCTCTTCATTCCAATGCTCTTTATCAGTTACGAAGTTCAGTAATCCAACATCATAGAAGCAATCAAGGGCTTCTTCAAGGCAAGGCAACCCAGCAATGGCTTCAGTGTCAAGACGCATATGTGGGAAGATGCGCCATTGATCATAGAGAACACGTGAATAATAGCTGCGCTGTTGATGGCTCCAGAACCTATCTGATGAAATCCTTGGTCTGGAATAGGGGTTCTTGGCGCTATCAAAGAAGGTGTTGTGTGCAATGAAGCCATTATCATTGAAGGACCCTGGCGAAGTGGCAGTACCTGGGAACCTGGGCAGTCTTGGCTTAGGCTTCTGAACCCGAGGCCTGTGCTCGACGTGGTAATCAAATTGAGGACCAGCAACATGAGAAGGAACCAGAAGAGGCCATTTGATAGTGATGAGCTAGACATAGCTGTATGCTTGCTCGATAGTGTGTGGCCTTGGAGGCGGAACAGGAGCAGTGGCATTGACTTCAGACTGCTGATTTGCGTCAGGTGCAGCATTGGCTTCAGGTGCGATCACTTCAGGCACCACATTGAATTCAGGCGCCACATTAGCTTCAGCCATGACAACATCATTGGCTTCAGTGGTGGTGTTGGTGGCCGCCTCAGAATGTGTAACCTCCACTTCAGGAGCTGGAGGGTCGGACACGTTCTCCTTGAGAACAACTTTGTTGGCAGGGGGTGTGGCAACTCGTGCTTCTTCTTCTTTTGTTTCTTCTTCATCGGCTAATGCAGCCGGAATATCTTCAACCGCTTTGGCTTCAGACTTAGGGATGTTCACAGTAGGATAGGCTTCAGGAAACACTTGGCGTGAAACAGATTGGCGCTCATCTCCTTCTGGAACATTTGACAGATTGACTTGTGGCCTTGGTCCTTTGCGAAGCCTGTGAAACACTGGCGACGCTTGTGGAGATGGAGTTGGTTGGGCCTCAAAGGCTTCATCGTCAACCACTGTAGTGGTGACCTGTGTTGGGGGAGTAACTGGTGTGTCTTTATCACGTGGGGATTCTTGTGGGTCATGAGTCATCCTGAGCAATTGGCGTCAATGGACGACCAATGCTGACGAGTTCGCTGTTCGTGAGAACATGCGATGATACCACATTATGCTCGATCTGAGGAAGGAATTCATCATCTTCAACATTGTCGTGATGACCAATGTCTTCAATTGCGGTGGGGTCAACAGCTGGAATGTCTTCAGGAGCCTCTGTGGAAGCAGGATCATGAACAATCATGCGGCGTTCTTGTTGTGGAGATGCAGGACGAGCAACATAAATTGGCTCGACGATAAGGGGCTCTGTGGGAGCAGCCCGGACCTTCTTGATCTTGCGTTTCTTGGTGGGTGGAGCATCAGCAGTGGTGTTCTTGGTTTTGTGCTTGCGGGCTTCAGCTTCAGCGACCTTTGTCTTCTTGAGTTCTGAAGCAACTATGAGGACCTTATGCTTCGAGCCGGTCATGCTGGCAGGGAAGACAATGCGAGGTTCTTCCTGCCTTGTTGCTTCAGCTCGGGCCACAATTGGCTTCTTCTTCTTGGCAGCCATCCTAGGGTCGATGCCAGGACGCCCAAGGGACTTGCGCTTCTCAGCTTCATTATACGCTTGAACACACTTGGCAGCCAAAACCTTTATGCGCTCATGAGAACCTTTAGCTTCTTCACGCTTCTTCTGAAAGGCTTCCTTGAGCTCATGCATCATGAATTGAAAATTTTGGACATCTTTGACGCTGAGATTGGCCATATGCTTCTTGAACTGAGCCTTTTCAAAATCAATCTTGTGCTTCAGCTCAACAATTTTCCGAGCAAGAGCTAGCTCAGAAGCAATGGCGCCGTTGAATGAGACGCTCGGGCCAATTGGAAGTTGCAGATCATCAAAGCTGAGATTGGGGGTGTCAAACCACTCATCAATGAAGTTGTTGATGACTGCCACGTCAAAGAGAGGCAAGTCATTGAAGATTTCTGCTTCTTGCTTGCTCTTTATCAGTTGCTCAAGAGCGTCATCAGCAAGATCTTCATCACTTGATAGATCAATGGAGTCATTTTCATTCCTCAGAACAACATCAGGAGTCAGAGCAGAACTAGGGGTGTGCATGGGCTTCTTCTTCAACTTCTTGCTCTTGGAGATGCGAGAGTGATCTTCAGACTGCACACTTGGTGCAGGTGGAGCTGTGGCCAAAGGCTTCACTCTTGAAGGTGTTGGTGGAGTGGAAGGCTTCGAAGCCTTGGATTTCTTCTTCTTCTTCGGCTTCGGAGGTGCAGGCGCTTCATCAGAGTCAGGGTCGTCTGCCGGTTGATCCACATCCACCCCTTGAACCCTTATGTGAGAGATGAGACCTTCTAAGTTGTAGAAGGGCCCAACAAGATTTGGTTCAGCTTCGCGTGTGCCATGGGCACGAGGCGCAGAGGGGCCAGGGTTGAAGTCTAATCCCCAAGTTTTCTTGTTCTCCTTGGCCGAGTTCTTGGCATACTGGAGGTTGCGCTTGAACAGATTGTCGTCTCGACACCATAGCAATGATGATGGGTCAGCATCAGCTGGTTGTGGTCCTCGGACCATGCAAGGATAGAAACCTTGCGCAATGGCTTCAGCTCTGGACCTGGGTGGAAGATTTTTGTACAAAATGACTCCCCATGGTCGCTTGATGGCATTCTTCTCAGCATACTCCTGGGTCACAAACCTGTACTTGAACCACTGTTCTGCCCAGTATCTTCGAATCCATTGGATTCGAGTTTTCCTCTGATTATAGTCCTCCTCTGGACCAGTCTTGTACATCTCATCGAGGTCAGAAGGCAAATCTCTGGAGGTGTTTCCACGGCGCTGTCTGCCACCCTTCCTAACAGATTTCTCAGTTGTCATGAGGTTCAAACTGAAAGGCTTCAACACTGTCAAAGGCTTCCGTCTGCTGGTCAGACAGGAACTGGCTTCGGGAGAGTTAATGTGACGCTGTAAGAATTCTGCAAATGAATGCAGACTATGAGAACCAAGGGATTCTCCCACGGACATGTACTTGTGACAGCATTAGAGATGCGAGGGAAGGGGAAGAGGTCATATGCATTCTCAGAAGATTTTGAAGATAAATCAGTTTAGAAGACATTGACCTCATAGCGCGAAGACATTCACTTATATGTTGAGAGTTGGTTCCAGATTTGTACGAATCCAAGAATAGGTACAAGTGAGGAATCTAACTATGTGTGAAGCATAAGTGAATATACTAGGCAAAGTATGAGATGCAGACAGGATAGATCCAAATATGTGGAGGCAGAAACTTCTTTTGGTAGTAAGGATGAATCTATATCAGATCAAGAAGACGGTAAAAAGAGGGTTTTAATTTACCACACGATGAACTGCTAGACGGAGACAAAGTTGAGGCCGAGCAGTTCGATCTTCCATGCCCTAACTTGGCGACGGAGGACGCCTACGGCGGCGGCGGAGAAGACGATGTCCGCGGCCAGCGTGAAGACGGCGTCGACGAGGTCGCGATAGCTAAGCGCTTCGTCGCCGGCATCGTCGAGAGCTAGCGGTGGTGCTAGGGTTTGTCGAGGTGGAGAGGTGGTAGAAGAGTTTTGACCATGATGGGATGGGCATTTATAAGGAAGGGAGACGGCACAACACAATTACGCAGGTGCCCCTGGCGGTTCACATCTGAGGGACACGTGGCGGACATGTAACACATAGGGAGTTGTTCCATGTTCCCACGCACGCCTGGACTGTCGAGGTGGTCGTTCTGGCTTCTCCGGGTTTCAGGCAATAAGGATTGAGCATTAAAATCAGATTTAATGTTTGTCTCTATATCTTCTGCTGACAAGGACGCAGAGAAGACATTTGACGGTTCCAACAGAATGCATATGATTTGGATAGATAGAGTGTGAGGTAGAAAGCATAGAGAGGTTAGGGTCCGATCACATTCACTTAGTTCAAAAGATTCAAATAAGAAGACAAAGCTATAAGTGAATGTTGTAGAGGACAGAACACAAGTCTATATATGTTTATATCTGAGTAAGATCAATTTGACAAAGAGAAGACATATATGAAGATAAATCAAATGCGAAGATTTTGCAAATGTAACGCCAAGAGAAACACTTCAAGCAAAGATTTGGTGGTGGCGTTACCCACCGTATATGAAGTATTAGACCCAGACACGGTGCACAATTATCGTGGCGCTCCAAAGTCAAATTCTGTGTTAATGTATTCACACTCAGAATGTAAGTCTTCATTGATTGAAGATATACTTTACTTTGTGTGTTGCACATCTAAGTCATCAACATGCATAAGTGTTAGGATGTGTGCCTGATTACAGGACATTCGAGGATTCCAAGATATTTAGCTCACACCGCAACTTGCAAAACCTTTTCTCATCCAAGGGCTTTGTGAAGATATCTGCTAGCTGCTCTTCAGTGTTGATGTGTATGATATCAATATCTTCCTTCATGACATGATCTCTGAGAAAGTGATGACATATTTCAATGTGCTTTGTCTTCGAGTGCTGAACTGGGTTGTTGGCAATCTTGATGGCGCTTTCATTGTCGCAATAGAGTGGCACATGCTTCAGATGGACACCATAGTCCTTGAGAGTTTGCTTCATCCAGAGAAGCTGAGCGTACCAAGATCCAGCAGCATTGTATTCAGATTCAGCACTGGAGAGTGATACACAGTTCTGCTTCTTTGAAGACCAACATACAAGTGATCGTCCCAGAAAGTGACATGTGCCTGATGTAGACTTGCGATCAACTTTGTCACCAGCATAATCAGCATCTGAGAATCCAACTAGATCAAACTCTGAGTCCTTTGGATACCATAATCCTAGTGTTGGGGTGTAAGCCAAATATCGAAGAATTCACTTCACAGCGAGGTGATGCGATTCCTTTGGTGCCGCTTGGAATCGAGCACACATGCAAACACTAAGCATAATATCTGGCCTAGATGCACATAAATAAAGTAAAGAACCAATCATGGAGCGGTATACCTTTTGATCGAAATCTTTACCATTGGTGTCGGGACCCAGATGACTTTTAGTTGGCATAGGCGTCGTGTATCCTTTGCAGTCTTGCATTCCAAACTTCTTCAGGCAATCTTTGAGGTATTTCTCTTGAGATATGAAGATGCCGTTGCTTTGCTGACAAATTTGAAGACCAAGGAAGAACTTCAGCTCACCCATAATGGACATCTGATATTTCTCTTGCATCATGTGAGCGAACTCATCACTGCATCTTTTGTCAGTGCAGCCGAAGATAATATCATCCACATAGATTTGGCAAACAAACAGTTCACCATCATATGTCTTCGTGAAGAGTGTGGGATCTCCAGGGAAGCAGGTTGAAGCCGTTGCTCTTCAGGAAGTCTTTGAGAGTGTCATACCAAGCACGAGGGGCTTGTTTGAGGCCATAGAGTGCCTTGTTGAGCTTGTATACCATATCAGGATGTTTTGGATCTTCAAAGCCAAGTGGTTGTGCAACATACACTTCTTCAATCTTGCCATTGACAAAAGCACTCTTCACATCCATTTGATACATAAGGATGTTGTGATGGTTTGCATAGGCTACCAGTATGCGAATAGCTTCAAGCCTAGCCACATGAGCAAATGTTTCATCGAAGTCAATTCCTTCAATTTGAGTGTATCCTTGAGCAACGAGACGAGCTTTGTTTCTGAAAACTTGACCATGCTCATCTTGCTTGTTGCGATATATCCATTTTGTGCCTATTATGTTGTGCTTGCGGGGGTCGGGACGCTTGACAAGTTCCCATACGTTGTTCAGCTCAAACTGTTGAAGCTCTTCTTGCATAGCTTGAATCCATTCAGGTTCCATGAAGACTTCAGCAACTTTCTTGGGTTCAGATATCGAGACAAATGCAAAGTGTACACAGAAATTTGCTAGCTGTGTTGCTCTTGAACAAGTGAGTGGACCAGGTGCATTGATGCTGTCAATTATCTTCTCAACTTGTACTTCATTTGCCACACGAGGATGAACTGGACGAAGATTTTGCTCTTGCTGGTCATTGTCATCATTAGGAGGATTGTCTTTAGGCTGAGCATTGTCTTCAGGTTGATTGGGAGCAAAAATGATGAGTTCCTCGTCAGGCTGTGCTTCAGAAGGCATGAGTTCACCTGTTCCCATTAGCTTGATAGATTCACTAGGTGGAGCTTCATCCAGCACATTTGGCAGGAACTCTTTTTGTGAGCCATTCATTTCATCAAACCGCACATCCACAGTTTCAACCACTTTATAGAGAAAGAGGTTGAAGACTCTGTTGGAGTGTGAGTCCTTTCCGTAGCCGAGCATGAAACCTTCATGTGCTTTTGGTGCAAATTTTGATTTGTGATGTGGATCCTTGATCCAGCACCTAGCTCCAAATACCCTGAAGTAACTGACACTTGGCTTCTTGCCAGTAAGGAGTTCATAGAAAGTTTTCTTCAGAAGCTTGTGAAGATAAACACGGTTGATGACATGGCATGATGTATCAATAGCTTCGGGCCAGAACCTTCTTGGTGTCTTGTATTCACCGAGCATCGTTCGAGCCATCTCAATTAGGGTTCTGTTCTTGCGCTCCACGATGCCATTCTGCTGAGGTGTGTACGGAGCTGAGAACTCATGAGTGATTCCCATTGTATCCAGATAAAGATCAAGGCCGGTATTCTTGGTCTTAGTGCCATTGTCACTTCTCATATGCTTGATCTTGACGCCATAGTTGTTCATGGCACGGTTGGCAAAGCGTCTGAAGACATCTTGCACTTCAGTCTTGTAGAGAATTATGTGCACCCATGTGTATCTTGAATAATCATCAACAATGAAGAAGCCATAGAGACAAGCTATAGTAGTGAGCGTAGAGTAGTGAGTAGGGCCAAATAAGTCCATGTGAAGCAGCTCGAAGGGTTGGGATGTCGTGATGATTGTCTTCGAGGGATGCTTGGCCCTAGTCATCTTCCCAGCTTCGCAGGCACCGCACAGATGATCTTTCTTGAACTTGACGCCCTCAATGCCTACGACGTGCTTCTTCTTCGTGAGAGTGTGCAAGTTCCTCATGCCGGCATGTCCTAGCCTCCGATGCCAGAGCCAACACTCTGAAGCTTTTGCTAGAAGACATACAGCCATCTGTGGTCCTGCTGAGAAATCTACCATGTACAGATCATCTTTCCAATATCCTTCAAAGACTAGAGACTTGTCAGATTCCATTAGTACAAGGCAATGATATTTTCCAAATATCGCAATCATGTTTAAGTCACAAAGCATTGAGACATACATTAAGTTGAAACCAAGGGATTCAACAAGCATGACTTTATCCATGTGCTGATCCTTTGAGATTGCAACTCTACCTAGACCCAATACCTTGCTTTTACCAGTGTCAGCAAATGTGATGTGACTCTTATCAGATGGACGTAAGGTTGAGTGCATAAGAAGACTTCGATCACTAGTCATATGATTAGTGCAACCGCTGTCCATAATCCATTCTGAAGTCTTTGGTTCCATACCCTACAGTGCAGTTAGGGGGATAGGCTTCACGAAGAGTATGTGAAGCATAAACATTTGACGAACAAGCGGATTATGAAAGCTTAGATCCAAGTTGGGACTGATAGGATGATTGGCAAGTGATTCAGGAACAAAATACATAGTAAGACCATTTGGGCATTTGATCCTGCGCCCTACAAGTTGCTTTAGGTCCCCAGCAATAGCATCAAACGCTTTTGATTTTCGACTGGAGACCTTTCCCTCCAAGAGAAAGTTAATTTTTCTTAACCACCCACATCTTCAGGGGTGGCTTAGAAGCAATGAGTCTAAGTGCAACATCTGAGAATTTTGGCTTTGGAGCCCTAGCAAATAGTCTTGTGGTAGGAGAATAATACTCATAAGAATAAGCAGAAAAGTTCTTTGTTTTGGGAATATAGCGGTTTGAGGAAACACGCTCATATTCATGGGTCTGAGTACAATTTCCCTGCAAAACATTGGCGTTAGGGTGACTCAGGTGAGTCCTCTGTCTGTATGAAGCCTCAGGACCGTATGAAGCCTTTGGTCTGGGGTTTGTCTTCTTCCCAGGTGGTGTCATAATGACATTTACTGGAAGTTTCTCAAAACAACTTTTGGGAACCCAGATCTTCTTCATAGGTGGCCCATTCCTGCAGTTAGTACCAATATACCTGGCAAACACTTCACCATTCTGATTCTTAAACAGTTTATAGTTTGCATCAAAGGATTCATCAATGATAATAGGATTAGCACAAGTGAAGCCAGATAAGGTAGACGGATCCACTGAAAGTTCCTTTGCAGCAACCCATGTGGTTTTGGGGTACTGCTCAAGCTTCCAGTATGAACCATCAACATTCATTTTCCTCTCGAACCCTACACCCTCTTTCCTAGGGTTTCGGTTCAGAATATGCCTTTTGAGGACATCACATAAAGTCTGATGCCCTTTGAGGCTTTTGAACATCCCTGTTTCAAGAAAAGTCTTCAACCTAGCATTTTCATCAGCAATAGTAGTGGTATCCTCAGCAGAGGGGTTAGTTACCACATCAGCAGTTGAAGATATTCCGACAGTAGCAGCAGTAGAACATTCATCAATAGATGTAGCGTTATCACGCTCAATGCATTTTAGACATGGTGGTTCAAATCCTTCCTGAGCGGAGCTGATCTGTTGAGCGCGGAGGGACTCATTTTCTTTTTGAAGATCTTCATGAGCCGCTCTCAATTTCTCAAGTTCTTGCTTCCTTTGAAGATAATCGTAGGAAAGCTTTTCATGAGTTTTTGAGAGCGATTCATGACGACTTTCAAGTTCCCCGTACTTAACATGAAGATTTTTTATGTCTTCAATTAAGGACTGAGAATGGGTCATTTCCGCTTCCAACAGGTCATCACTTTTGTCTAACAGTTTTTGAATATGTACCATAGCTTTCTGTTGTTCAGTGGCAATTTTAGCAAGTGTTTTGTAGCTAGGTTTGGATTCACAATCGGAGTCATCTTCACTGGATGTTTGAAAGTAAGCATCGCGTGATTTTACCTTGGCACTGCGTGCCATGAAGCAGTAGGTGGGAGCGGAGTCGTTGTTATCATCATCATCAGTGTTGGTGACGGAGCCATTGTCTTCGGCGTTGAAGATGGACTTGGCAACATAGGCTGTGGCTAGACTTGCAACACCAGAATCAGACTCCTCCTCAGACTCCACCTCCGCTTCTTTTGAAGCAGACTCCTCCTCTGAATCCATCTCCTTGCCAACAAACGCACGAGCCTTGCCAGATGGATTCTTCTTGTGTGATGAAGACTTGGAAGAAAACTTCGAGGATTTCCTCTTTTTCTTGTCATCAGAATCATATTCCTTGCTCTTCTTCTTCTTCTTCTTCTCATTGTCCCATTGAGGACACTCAGAGATGTAGTGACCAGGTTTCTTGCACTTATGAAATGTTCTCTTCTTGTGGTCATGGGTAGAAGCTTCATCATTTCTTGAGCTGGATCGCGAAGACTTTTTGAAGCCTTTCTTCCTAGTGAATTTCTGGAACTTCTTCACAAGCATGGAAATCTCCTTTCCAATGTCTTCAGGATCACCAGAACTGCAGTCAGATTCTTCTTCAGATGAGGAAACATCCTTTGCATTTCAAAGCGCGAGTTCGGCCATAGTTGGGACCATAGATGTCACGTTTCTCAGATAGCTGGAACTCATGTGTGTTGAGCCTCTCAAGTATGTCAGACGGATCGAGAGTCTTGAAGTAAGGGCGTTCTTGAATCATCAGGGCAAGGGTGTCAAATGAGCTATCAAGTGATCTCAGGAGTGTCTTGACGATTTCATGCTTAGTGATCTCAGTGGCGCCAAGTGCCTGAAGCTCATTTGTGATGTCAGTGAGGCGATCAAATGTGAGCTGGACATTCTCATTGTCGTGTCCCTTGAAGCGATTGAAGAGGTTGCGAAGGACACTGATCCTTTGATCTCTCTGGGTTGAGACGCCTTCGTTGACCTTGGAGAGCCAGTCCCAGACTAGCTTCGACGTTTCCAGAGCACTTACAGACCATACTATCCTTTGGTCAGATGACCACCGATAATGTTCTTGGCAGTGGAATCCAGTTGAATGAGCTTCTTGACATCAGCAGGGGTGAGACCTTCACCAGTCTTGGGAACACTGTTCTTGACGACATACCAGAGGTCCACATCAATGGCTTCAAGATGCATGCGCATCTTGTTCTTCCAGTAGGGGTATTCAGTGCCATCGAAGATGGGGCACGCAACGGAGACTTTGATTATCCCTACAGTCGACATAGCTAAAACTCCAGGTGGTTAAACCGAATCACACAGAACAAGGGAGTACCTTGCTCTGATACCAATTGAAAGAGCTGTATATCGACTAGAGGGGGGGGGGTGAATAGGCGATTTTTATGGAAGTCTTCAAAACATGGAAGTTTCGAAGACAAACGATAGAACCGATCCTATTTATATGTAGCGGAAGGTAGACTACACTAGACAAGCCATAGTCAAGTATTCAATGAAGTGAAAGCACGAAGACTAATAGCAGCTAGGGATGGAAGATTGGTGGCTGCCACCAATTTATGGTGTAGGGGGTGGGCTATTTATAGCCACTAGGCAACCCGACCTGATTTGTCCGAAGTGACCCTAGGTCACTAAGGAACTGACACGTGTTCCAACGGTCAGATTTCAAACACACGCGGCAACTTTACTTGGGCTACAAGTAAAGCTGACTTATCCAGCTCTGGATAAGATTTGCTCTCATTGTCTTCGCTCGAAGACATAGGATTTGGTTCAGCATCACTTCAGTCACTCCAACTTTGTTCACTTGGACCCCACTTAACAGTACGGTGGTTCCTATGACTCAACAAAGAACAAAAGGAAACAACGAAACGTCTAAGTCTTCACGCTCCATAGTCTTCACACAATGTCTTCTCTCGTCATAGTCTTCAATATGAATATCTTCATATACCACCATTGTCATCAATGTCTTCATACATTTTTAGGTGTCATCTCCGGTAGGTAAACCGAATCAATGAGGGACTACTACCTGTGTTATCCTGCAATTCTCACAAACACATTAGTCCCTCAATCAGGTTTGTCGTCAATACTCCAAAACCAACTAGGGGTGGCACTAGATGCACTTACAGGAGCCAATGCATATAACGCAATATTCGGGATGCCAAACAGTTCCCTATAGGTGTTCGTACTTTGAAGTGTGCTGGGCCGCATACAACCCCGGTGTTAAATCCGGATTGAAGCACATCTGGCAATATGAGGTAAAGAGAGAACAAAGATGGTAATGTAAAATAAACTCCAAACAAATTGGAACCAAACTGCTTCTTTTATACCCTGATTAATACGGCGAGCCGTGTGGTTACAGATAATGCCAACAATATCTTGGACATTTTACATGCCAAAAAATAAAAATAATAAAGGGAAAGGTTTACGCAGAGCCTAAGATTACTGATAAAGAAAAAATCCCAATGAAGCTCTATTGCACGTCTGTGCCATTTCTCCTTTGTGACACATCCTTCAAAGGAGAGGGGTCTGATGGCCGCCTATGAAAAAGGAAGAGGAAATCTCGAAAACAATTCCCTGCACAACCATAGATAATGTGGGTTCTTTGATGAACCTGTAATGAAAATATGTTTAGAGTCCAAATAGGGTTGAGCCGTACTATGGACTGTTTTTCCGCAGTGTGCCCCCGGCGCTGCCCAAGGTATTTTAAGGGCGTAGTTGTGTACACGAGGTACGTATGCCACAACCTTGTAGAGAAGTCGGCGATGGCGTAACTGCTAATCAATCTCAGGTTCATCTGAGCTGCCACATTGTAGTGCGGGCCGGACACGTTTAGCAGTGTCTCTAGTCTTGACGACCGACGAATTATTTGGTTTGAATAGGACACCTTGAACTTTGGCTGCCAGGGCCGCGGTATCCTCCTCTCTATGGAGTGAGCGCTTCATATTCCCATTGACTGTAATGACGCCGCAAGGTCCAGACATTTTAAGCTTGAGATAAGCATAGTGCGGGACTGCATTGAAGCGGGCGAAGGCAGTTCTTCCGAGCAGTGCATGATAGCCACTGCGGAAAGGAGCGATGTCGAAGATTAGCTCTTCACTTCAAAAATTATCTAGAGAGCCGAATATGACTTGCAGTGTTAGCAAGCCTGTGCAGCGGGCCTCTACGCTGGGTATCACTCCTTTAAAGGTAGTGTTACTGGCCTTGATTCTTGATGGGTATATCCCCATCTTGCGGACAGTGTCTTGATATATCAAGTTGAGACTATTGCCACCGTCCATAAGGACTCGAGTAAGATGGTATCCATCAATATTGGATCGAGTACTAGGGCCGCCGAACCTCCATGACGGATACTGGTTGGGTGATCCCTATGACCGAAGGTGATCGCACAAGCCGACCATGGGTTGAACTTGGGGGCGACGGGCTCTACGGCGTACACGTCCCTTAGTGCGCGTCTGCGCTCCCTCTTGGGGATATGGGTGCATAGATCATATTCATCATTTTCACCTTAGGGGATATTTCTTCTATCCCCCTATATTCGGTGGGCGAGGCTCGTCTTCATCCTTGCTTTGAGGTCCTTTCCCCTTGTGTTCGGCATTTAACTTGCCGACTTGCTTGAAGACCCAACAATTTCTGTTGGTGTGGTTTGCAGGTTTGTCAGGGGTGCCATGAATCTGGCAAGGTCTCTCTAATATCTTGTCTAGGCTGGATGGACCACCCCTATTGCCTTTGAATGGCATCTTCCGTTGACCAGACCTAGAGCCCTTGAATCCGGCATTTACTACCGTGTCATCTGTTTCTCCGTTATTGTTCCGACGCTTATTGTTATTGCGTCGTGGCTTGCCATTGCCATCCCTGGCATCAGAATTGCCAGGGTCGCTCGTACTGTTGCTTCTAGGAGCCAACCAGCTGTCTTCGCTTGCGCAAAAGCGGGTCATAAGTGTAGTAAGGGGTGCCATTGTCTTCGACTTCTCCTGGCCGAGGTGTCTTGAGAGCCATTCGTCTCGGACACTGTGTTTGAATGCCGCTAAGGCTTTGGCGTCCGGACAGTTGATGATTTGGTTCTTTTTAGTTAAGAGCCGATTGCAAAGCTTGCGGGGTGACTCCCCGGGTTGCTGGATTATGTGACTTAAATCATCAGCTTCCAGTGGCTGGACATAAGTCCCCTGAAAGTTATCCTAGAAAGCATCCTCTAAATCTTCCCAGCTTCCAATGGAGTTCTCTAGGTGGCTATTCAACCAGAGCCGAGCTGGCCCTTTCAGCTTTAAAGGTAAGTATTTGATGGCATGGAGGTAATCTCCACGAGCCATGTAGATGTGAAGAATAAAGTCTTCAATCCATATAGCGGGATCCGTCGTTCCATCATACGCCTTGATGTTTATGAGTTTAAACCCTTCCAGAAATTGGTGATCCATCACCTCATCGGCAAAGCACATGGGGTAGGCAGCACCCCTGTATCATGTGACATCGCGACGTAGTTCGGACGGCATCTGTGTTCGGTGTTGACTCCAAACTTGATTATATCGGGTGTGCTTAGCTTGATAGCCACCATCCAGTGTGAGAGCATGTTCTCTTGACCCATAGATCGATCTGGCCTGACTGGCTTTATTGTTCAGATCCTGACGTAGGTCGTACTTGTGGCCCTGAGCCACTGTATCATTTCCTTTATGGTTGGGAGGTGCGGGTTGATGTACGACATTTCTAGCCACTATGTCCCGTCCACGAGGTGGTCAGTCTGGTTGATCAGCCTGATCGTGCCTCGACGGAATTGCCGCAAGGGCCTCTTCATCGAATTGTGGCAGCAACTTGCGCTTGGGATATCTCTTTGTTTGGCGCTCACGGCCGTATCTCTCTTCAGCGTCTGGCACTTCATTCCATCCGTCGTTGAGCGTCTCTTGTTCGGCTTTAAGCCACTACTGCTGCTTTTTCAGGCTCCTTGCTGTGGCAATAAGCCGTTGCTGAAAGCGTTCTTGTTCGAGGGGTTCCTCTGGGATGATGAATTCCTCGTCTCCCAGGCTGACATCCTCTTCGGAGATAGGTAAGTAGTTACTATCTTCAGAATCATTGTGATCGGTGAGTTGATTGGACTGCATTGGCCATCTTCCCGCTCATCCTGCTCTAACGCTGGCTCTGCAGGGTCTTCAGCATCCTCTGGAGCCTCATTGTCTCCGGTACCGGTATTACTTTCCCTTTCTCGACATGATCGTGAGCGGCGCCGCTGATGCGACGCTTAGGAGGTTCATCGACGGGCTTATCCTCTTCTAGATCTTTGTCACCATTGTCGTCCTTCTCGTGGGGTGTGTCCACCATGTATACGTCATAGGTAGAAGTGGCCGTCCATCGCCCGGTGAAGAGCGGGTTTTGACCTAGATCAGCTTCGACGTCGTGGTCCATGCGATCGCAGTCTTTGGAAGCGTAGTATAGTATGTCGGTTAAGTCTTCCACCGTGGATACCAAGTGGGTGGTGGGTGGGAAGCAAAATTCCTTGATCTTAGCCCCCAATTTTAACTGGGCGTAGTTCAGCGATGAATCCTCCGTAATGGCGAGAGATTGCAGCAAGTCCAACGCCTCATTTAAGAGCGAGAGCTAGACATGAGTCTGGGGGTCTGCGGAGCCAGGCTCGGTGATGACCACTTGGTCGAGCCTGGAGAGTGCAGATCCCAAGAGTTCGGAGCTCATAATTGGAGACGAGTCTGGCTTCCCAGCGGGAAGGAGAGTCCCGTTCGATTCTGGGTCTGTGAGCGACACGATCGCCGTTGAGCCTCCGGCTAAAAGTTCCATGGAGGGGGAGAGTCTGGTGGGGTTTATCCTCCCATCTTTCGACGAAGTGATCTGCTCCGGATCTAGGGCCAGAGCGGACACGGATGTTGACCCCTGGACAAGATGTGATGATAGATCTGAGATGTCTTCATCGTGTAGGCTGGGAGCGATAGCCGAGGGCGCAAATCCTTCGAAGATCAAATCTCCTAGGATGTCGGCAACATAATTCATACTTTCAAACCTGATCTGATGACCAGGGGCGTAGCTGTCAAGCTGCTCAAGGTGGCCATCCGAGTTGGCACATAGCACAAAGCCGCCAAACACGAAAAGCTGTCCGGGGAGGAAGATCTCCCCGGGGGTGACGATGTCGTTGATGACAAAGCGAGCGATCAATCCTTCTGTCAATGACACAATGGAACTCTCAATGAAAGCACCAATGTCGGTGTCAAAACCGGCGGATCTCGGGTAGGGGGGACCCGAACTGTGTATCTTAGAATCGATGGTAACAGGGGGAAACAAGGACACAATGTTAACCCAGGTTCGGGCCCTCTTAATGGAGGTAATACCCTACTTCCTGCTTGATAGATCTTGATGAATATGAGGATTACAAGAGTTGATCTACCATCATAATGGCTGAACCCTAGGTGTCTAGCGTATGGTAGTTGTGATTGTCTCTACGGACTAAACCCTCCGCTTTATATATGCACCAGAGGGTCCTAGGCTCGTACATAATCGTCTTGGAGAGGAAGGAAACATTACACCCGGACTTTAAACTTTCATTCTACACATATAGGAGTCCTATCCGGATACGAGGGATAATCTTCTGTGTTGATCTTGACGGCCCACCAGTCCAGCCGATAACGAGTAATCCGGCCACCCGGGGACCCCTTAATATAGGACTCCCTCAGCGGCGGCGGCCAGCTGGTTTCGGGGTCGGAGGAGGACAGAGAGGGAGAGAGAGAGAGAGAGAGAGAGAGAGAGAGAGAGAGAGAGAGAGAGAG
>LR738710.1:640690089-640806898 GCA_902687465.1 Secale cereale
GGAGCGTTGCAGTGTACTGGCATCCAATGGATCCCACCAGCACCTCTTTGCCGTCCGCTGGCAGACGACAAAGATTCTTTGCCGTCTGCCAGCGGATGGCAAAGAACTGATAGATGGCAAAGACCTTCTTTGCTGTATGCCAGTTCTTTGCCGTCTTTTGTTTGCTAGCTGATGGCAAAGACCTTCTTTGCCGTCTGCTAGCAGACGACAAAGAACTGGCAGACGGAAAAATCCCTGATTCCAGTAGTGATAGTAGTGATCTCCTATTTTGACTGAGACGACAGACATGGCAACAACATGGTTATTCTTATCTTTAATGTCGGGTTTGGCAATTCTAGCAGCTTCATCACGGAAATAAATAATATGCCCATCAATATTATTGACCAAGACATCTTTAACCATAGAAATACTAGGTTCTAGTTTAATTTGTTTAGAGGGTTTAGGTGCTCTAATATTACTTTTGTTAACCATGGTTAAGAATTTAGCATGTTCCTCTATCCTAACAGAGAAAGGTGGTTTTTCAATATAAGTTGTAGGCACAACTGGGTCAACATTGTAAATGATAGTTTCATCTTTAAGTCGAACTAGTTCCTCAACTTTTTATTTAATGGGGGATGATATTTAAACCACTTCTCCTTAGGAAGATCAACATGAGTAGCAAAAGATTCACAAAATGAGGCTACCATCTCAGAGTCAAGTCCATATTTAGTGCTAAAATCATTGAAAGCATCGGTGTCCATAAAAGATTTAACACAATCAAACTCAAGTTTAATACCTGACTCCTTACCTTCGTCGAGTTCCCAATCTTCAGAGTTGCATTTAATTATTTCAAGGAGATCCCACATGAATTCAATAGTCTTCTTCATAAAGGATCCAATATAAGAAGTATCGAGCATTGATTGATCATTGCGAGAAAGATGAGCATAAATTTTTTGTATAATGATTTCTCTCTAGATATCATGATTGGGGCATGAATATAACATTGACTTAAGACCCCCCAAGCTTGAGCGATACTTTCTCCTTCACGAGGCCATCCGATCATGATGAACTAGATCCATATGATATTTTTTGGGTGAAATTCCAATTTCAATTGATTTCGGCTCCAAGATCTAATATCACCGCCTAGCCTATACCATGTAATGATTCACCCCCAAATATAAAGGGAAAACCTTATTGTTAACTTTATCTCTGGGTAAACCTGCATGCTTAAATAATCCACAAATTTCATCCACATAGATTAGGTGCATATCAAGATGTAGTGTTCCATCTTCTGCATATCAGTTTCTCTATCATACCGGAAGGAATCACATAACCAATATTTTCAGTAGGTTCAGGGGTAACTCTGTGTACTTCCGGTCGAGGTGAAGATACCCCGAACAAACCCCTTAAAGGATGATTTTCTATAGTACCAAGTAACAGTAAATTTCAGCACATAATATAATTTTTTCCTTACCAAATTCCGCTTACCAAAGGCGCTTCACTCCCCGGCAACGGAGCCAGAAAAGATTCTTAATTACCCACAAGTATAGGGTATCAATTTTAGTCCTTTTGATAAGTAAGAGTGTCGAACCCAACGAGGAGAAGAAGGAAATGACAAGCGGTTTCCAGCAAGGTAATTTCTGCAAGCACTGAAATTGCGGTAACAAGTTGTTTGGTAGCAAGATAGTTTGTGACAAGTAACAAGTAGCAACAGTAACAATAAGTGCAGCAAGGTAGCCCAATCCTTTTGTGGAAAGGGATAAGCTGGAACGATCTCTTATGATAAGCAAAGTGTTCTTGAGGACACACGTGAATCTCATCTAGTCACTTTCATCATTTTGGTTCGATTCACGTCGCTACTTTGATAATTTGATATGTGGGTGGACTGGTGCTTGGGTGTTGTTCTTACTTGAACAAGCCTCCCACTTATGATTAACCTCTCTCGCAAGCACCCGCAACTACGAAACAAGAATTAAGATAAAATCTAACCATATATAGCATTAAACTTATGGATCCAAATCAGCCCCTTACGAAATAGCGTATAAACTAGGGTTTAAGCTTCTGCCACTCTAGCAAACCATCGTCTAATAACTACTCCACAATGCATTCCCTTAGGCCCAAAGATAGTGAAGTGTCATGTAGTCGATGTTCACAGGACACTACTAAGGGAATCACAACATACATATCAACAAAATATCGAATGAATATCAAATTCAGATGATTACTTATGACGAGACTTATCCCATGTCCTCAAGAACAAAAGTAACTAGTCATGAAGAATATTCATGTTCAAGATCAGAGGGGTATTGAATAGCATAACGGATATCACATATAACCTTCCTCTAAATAAACCAACTAGCATCAACTACAAGATGTAATCAACACTACTAGCAACCCACAGGTACCAATCTGAGGTTTGGATACAAAGATTGAATACAAGAGATGAACTAGGGTTTGAGATGAGATGGTGCTCGTGAAGATGGAGATGGAGATTGATCCTCCCACTAACGAGGACATGTACCTAGGGTAGGGTCCTAGACCCGATATATATGCCCTACCCAAGGACACTGCACAAGAGGCCAAGGCCTACAAATATAGAAAGAAGATAGCGACTGGAATCATCATAGGGTGCAATCCACTTGACGAAAGATCCACTCGGATACCCCAATTCCACTCGACCGTCGTTATTCACTCGGAAGACAAGAATTCACTCGAAGGACAGAAGGCCTAGAGTCACCTCTGAATGGCAACGGTCGGGCATTCACTCCGTAGCCTTAAAGTTCATTAAACACGGGCGTTAAAAGTAACGTTCGTAACATTATTCTCTCATTGAACCCTTGTGTAACTGAGGACTACAAGGGGTCAGCGCACTCTATATAAGGCACCCTCCCCTCGGGCACAAGGGTTCGCACCCCCTGTAACTCAACACTCCCATTAACAAAGCCTCTGAGGCACCGAGACGTAGGGCTGTTACCTCCTCCGAGAGGGGCTGAACTTATAAATCCGAGTGTACAATCTCGCCGTAGCTAGGCTCTGCCCTCTACTACGTACCCCCTACTTCTACTGTCAGACTTGTTCCCACAACAGTTGGCGCCCACCTTGGGGCAGGCGTCTAAGTGGCTTCCGGCGAGGTTGCGTTCTTTGAACTCCTTCGACATGGATTCCAGCAGTGAATTATTCTTGGGCCGCGAGATCCGTCTTGGCGCGCTAAGCTTCATCGCTGACGACTTGGCCTGGCTCCAAGAAGCCCCTCTCGACATCGAGGCGCTCCCAATTCGCGGAGCAGCCCACTTCCGTGCGAGCTCTTGTGGCGTCCTCCTACGGCAGCCGTCGACTCAGTATTAGTCGGCTCTAGCCGCGTCTTCCCTCCCCGTTGCTCGCCGTCGCAAGCGATCCGGTCGCTCGCGGCTCCAGCGGTGGCTGAAGTATCTAGTGGCTCCTCAGTCGTCTACTCCTTAGGTCGCGGCGATCGAGCCCAATGAATCCCTTTATGGTTTGTTCGATCTGTCATCTGGTCACTCGGACACACTATTCGAGTGCGAGAGCAATGATCCTGTGGTAGAAGTCCTCATGGTTGGCTCCCAGCGTAGCCCACCTGGATTTCCCCATGGCGAACGTGAAAGTGGTGGTCCGTCATGCAGCAACGACGAGTACTACCCGCAGCCCCTCACTGCAGAATAGAGAGAAGAATTACAGCGCAGGAACGAGCAGGCTCTCCAGACCCCCATCATTGGGGAAACCACCGAAGCTTAGGCTTTGGAGGCTACGCGCGTTGCTACTCTCGCCGAGCGTGCACGTCTGGAAGATCTCTATAAGTCACTCAACGACCGCGCTCGCAGGCAACCTCCAAATCCCAGTCGACGGTGACAACTCTTTCCGAGTGGGTCACATAATGAGTACCAGGTATTCCGCACTCCGATTCAAAATGTTTCTTCGGCTGCTCGTATTGCATATTCCATACAACCATCCCGATCTGAGGCAGGGGAAGGTCTCATGCAGATTCGAGCATTGCTCTGAGCGGCTGGAGAACAAAATTCACCCGTTTCCCAGTCGCACAACAGGATACACAGTAGGTTAGTCAGGGCGGACACCTTGCAGTCTTCTCATAGCCCGAGATCGCCTCTGCGGCGCAAAGATCGTGGTTATCGCCAGGACCAGTTCTTGGACTGAGGCCACGGGCAGTTTGATCCTCGACGTCACCAGGACGATCGCCGTCGAGTGCCTACTCCTCCTCCGAGAGGTGGGTCATACGCACCCCGATGGTATGATGATAGGCGGCCGTACGACGACGAGCAAAGGTATTTAGTCGACCCCCGTGAGCTTGGGTTTGATGCAAGGCCAGTCCTCGTACAAGGCCTAGTGGACAGAGGCAGGGCTAACCGAGAGGGTTTAGATAGAGATCGCCCGAGTGGAAGTGGACCATTAGTCTGCGGTCCCGAGTGGTTCAGTAGGGCCATTTGAGCTGCTGAGATTCCTTCCAACTTCAGATTGGTGGAAGGAGTGAGCAAATTTTCTGGCGAGTCAAAGCAAAATACGTGGTTAGAAGACTACCGAGTGGCTGTGCAGATTGACGGAGGCAATGATGATGTTGCCATGAAGCATTTTCCGGTGATGCTAGAAGGGTCAGCTCAAGCTTGGTCGAATCAGTTGCCCCCCGCTAGCATATTCAGTTGGGGAGACCTGGCCCTAGTGTTCGTCAGAACATTTGAAGGTACCTGCAAACATCCTACTAGTTTACCAGAATTAAAACATTGTTTCCAGAAATTGAATGAGACTCTGAGGGATTATATCCAGCGTTGGACCATGCTTCACCACGTGGTGGAGAATGTTTCAGAGCACCAAGAAGTATGCGCCTTCAAGGAGGGTGCCCGATACAGAGAGCTCATACTAAAAGTCGGCCACTCCGGGCCATGTCGCTGAACCTAATGACGGAAATAGCCTCTCGGTATGCAAATGGCGAAGAAGAGGATCGACTCCGTAGTGGAAAAGGAAAAGTGGTGGACCCTGACACCAGAGGTGGAAATCCTAGTCGGAAATAGAAATACAAAGCTGAGGTTGCTGGTCAAGCAGAAGCCGTAGTGATAGCTCCTCATGGAAAATTCAAAGGGAAGGCCAAAGAGCATAGGGTTCCTAAGAAGAACAGAGATCAGTCGGGTCAGAATGTCATGGATCTACCGTGTGCCATCCACATGAAGAAATATGAAGAAGGTAACCTGATCTTGCCCAAGCATACCACTCGACAATGCATATTTCTTGTCCAACAGTTTCACGAAGGTCAGCCGAGTGAGAAGGACTCTGACAAGGAAGATGATAAGGAAAAACCGGGGATTACCTGAATGTCAAGCCACTCTGGTAGTTTTTGCTGATGTTGAGAGCAAGAGTCGATTGAAAGTCATCAACCGAGAGGTGAACATGGTTGCTTCGGCAACTACAACGTACCTCAAATGGTCCAAAACTCTGATTACCTTCGATCAGTCGGATCATCCAGATCACATGGCTACCCTTGGGCGACAAGCTTCGGTGGTGGATCCAGTCGTCGGACGCACTCGGCTGCGCAAGGTTCTCATGGATGGCGGCAGTGGTTTGCACATCCATTATGCTGAAATTCTCCTGGAAATGGGCATTCCTATGTCCCAACTCAGTGAAAGCTACATGCAGTTTCACGGTGTCATCCCAGGGAAGAAGGCAAAATCACTTGGTCGGATTGCTTTGGATGTGGTTTTTGGCGACTCGAAGAATTTTTGTAAAGAGAAGTTGACGTTTGAAGTGGTGGATTTTCACAGTGCCTATCATGCTATTCTAGGTCGACCAGCTTACGCTCGCTTCATGGCCCGTCCATGCTACGTGTAACTTAAGGTGAAGATGCCCGAACCCAAGGGCATGATCACCATCACTGGGAACAGACAGGGAGCTAAGGAATGTCCGCAAAAAGGGTGCAAAATTGCTGATGAGGAGATGGTTGTGGTGGAGTTGGAAGAATACAAGAAGAATGCCGATCGGACTGATTTGCTCTGCTCTAAGAAGCCTGCTTCCGAGTTTGCTTTTCAGTCACCTGGAGAAAGCAAGCCAGTTCACATTCACCGAGAAGATCCCATGGCAGCTCCGACTAATATGTCAACAACACTTGCACTACAAAAAAAACACTTCCGTGATAATACATGTTTGTCACAGTAGGTCACATTTTCTGTCATGCATGTACATCCAAGATGATTTTATGACAGAATCAAGATAATCATACCTGTGCTGTCGTAGAAGTGTTCCATGACAATACCAAAATTATCATCACGAAAGTGTTCACTTCCATGACGATAAATGGCGCGTCATGGAAGTGCTTTCGGCAAGGGTAACCGACATGTGGCATCCACTGTAACGGGTCGCCGTTAAGCTATCAGGTCCGGCTTTGGATATGATAACCCGCTAGCAGCCAGGACCAATGGGAATTTTCCACGTGTGAGATCCACGTGCGGACAGATGTCAACCAACCAATGGACAGGAGGTGCCAATGATACGTCGATTCGTGGCACGGCCCAATAGGGGCCCATTCAGGTCAAAAGGCCAGCATGTTTGACTTGGTCAAAGGATAACGGGCCGGCCCATCGAAAGCCTGCTAACGGCGTGCTCGCATATAGCCCATTGAGGCCCGATAACTCACGGCCCATCACGGCCTTTCCTAATTCGGCCCACTAGCTTCATCTGGGCCGTCCAATATGATTCCAGCCCGTTGTAACTTCCAGCCCATGTACGGCCCATGACGTGTTTCGGCCCATATGAGGTCCTTTGTAACTCTTGGCCCATTAACGACCCGTAGTGAAACTGGCCCATAATGAACATTATATCGCTTCATACCCATTAATGACCCATTATTCCATTGGGCCGTTCCCAGCCAGTGTTATCGTTCGGCCTTTTAAGGGCCCATTTATTCTTGGGCTGTTTTGCAGCATTCAATAGCTTACGGTCCGTTACTAGCCTTTTTCGCTTGTGGGCCAAATTCAGCCCGTGGTTAAATTCGGCCCATCTGTGGCCCGTTGACCCGTTGGACCGTTTTCATAGTGTCATCAAATACGGCCCATTAATGACCTGTTATGTATGTCGATGGAATTAAGCCCGTTATACTCGTCGACCTCTTAAAGGTGCCTTATGGTCGGCCCATGAATGGGCGGCAACCACTCTAGCCCGTTTACAACCCATAATGCGGTCCTTTATTGGCCCATGTTTGGACAATCGACCATACGGCCCGTAGAACACCCATTGATTCCACGGCTTGTAGAAGGCCCGTAGAAGGACATGGTGACAACAGTCTGCATGTTGCCCATGGTTATTGTGGCCTAGTTTAAAAAAATAGGTTATTGCGACCACTAGCAAACCGCAGAAAAAGAACTGTAGTCTCTACAAGCAAACAAATAAACAAGACAACAAGGAAATAAATAAGCAAGCAACATACGCTAGGCTATTACGACTGTTACACACATTACAACCACTGGGCATCAAAGTTAGCCACTAGTGTAAATAAGGGGTACAAAGCAGCATATTACATACACTGGTTGTCAAAGTTGGCGACCGGTGCAAATAAACACCATAGCAAAACAAGTCCAGAACTGAAATCACTTCACAAGAGCTCAAGAAACAATATCCTAGGTATCTACCATGCTGGCAAGACGCTTAGCAAGCTTATTAGCTTTCTCTTGTTTGGCGCTTAAATCCTCCAAGACTTGCTGTTGCACCAGAAAGTATGCATCTGAATTCTATAGGGACTTCCTCAGTCCTTCGGCTTCCTGTCACAGTACATCTGATCGATGTCTTTCAACTTGAAGTTGAGACTCAAGAAGCCGAGGTGATTCAGGCAGCGAGTTCGAAGAGCTTGTGCCAGCGGTAGTGGCCAGTAACTCAAACACTACATCAAGGCACGACTTTGGGGTTGTCTCACTGTCTACATTATAGTTTTTATCAGCTTTCTTGGAGACCAACAGGGTTATCTCACTATCTTGAACCTTATCTGCATTACTTTCTCTACCATTGCATAATAGGGTGCTTTTCTCCAATATTTTGTCGGCATTCTACAAGAGGAACAAGCAGACACGTCGCAGGTTTACCATGTTGTATATGAAACTCATTTTGGTAAACCAGTTCAGTTGTAAGGTGGACAGGATAACAACATGAAACAAACATGTATCTATGTAGTATGGTCACTGTATGGTCTATATCATTCTAGTTTATGTTGCCAAATCAAGATAGAGACAGTTCAAATCTTATCTTTTTAAGACAAAGCAACATAGACAAAATATAAGTGTGGGAAACTACATAGCACTAACAACACTTGTAATGTGCATGCCATGACTACATAACTGTTTATTCAATTGAAACTAAAATCAACATAGAGCAAGTTACAACATCAAACCAGTTATAGAAACAGGTTTAAAACATACCTTTTACACCATTGGAGTTTCAATTGCATCCTTCAAATTTGAAACTAGTTGGTATGAGTAAATACAGTGATGCTAGAGCAAAGGAGTATGAACCATAGCTACGGAACCTGACCTAAGAACAATTCTTCTTCTGCTTTAAGCGTTGACTTGGGGTTCGGAGTGGTGTTCCTCATGCTTTGGGCACTTCACTTGCCTTACTACTTGCTCGTGTTTGGGTGCTCTGTGGTGGACACGGTGCTGTATCAACTGGAACTAGGTTATTGTCTGCTAGGGTTGGGGTTAGAAGGGGTGTAGCTAGTTCTCTGTCCAACTGGGTAGGGCTACAATCTGGGTGAGTCTGGGTTATGTGTGGTGGGGCTGGTTCTTGGGCAAGTACAACCGTGGTTCTATCTGCATCGACGGGTAGCACGATCTTTTCTGAAGACCGTGTTTTTACTCCCATAGATACTGCCATCACCCTCTCCAATTTAAATGGCCGATAAACAAGAAGAGTAATTGAATGTACATACATTGTATGATAGACAAGTGCAATGGATAGTAGGGAAAAAACAGGGCATGCAATAATTCACATTTGTGTTGTCCAACCAAACAGGATAGCATGACACAATTTCATATATATGATAGCTAATTAAATAGGATAGCATGACACAAATTCACATATGTGATGGCTAACTAAACATGATAGAGTGACATACTTCAAAAAATGATGACTATGTAAAAGGATGACATGATATAACTATACGATGTGTCTATTAAAGTGGGTGGCATGCCATAATTCACATACATGGATGGAAACATGATGGCATGATGAAATTTATGGATAGAATGACATAATTCAAAATATGATGACTATGTAAACATGATGAGATGATATAACTATATTATTTCTTTAGAAAATGGGTTAGCATGCCATAATTTAGATACATGCTATTTATGTAAACATCATGGCATGATATAATTCAAATATATGATTTGTATACTAAGCAAGTGAGCAGAGGGCAATCACATATATGATGTGTCAACTAAGTAGATGGCATTCAATATTGTGTATATGATGTAAAAACTAAGCATTGCAAGACAACATATGCATGATATGAGTAATATAACCCTGCCAAGTTTGAGCATACACCTCAGGGTGGAAATAGGACTGTTCATCTATCTCTGAATCCTCCTTTGAGGAGCTATCTGTGACCAGCAAGATATTTGCTTCAGCAGGTAGCATTGTGTGCTCTAAGGACCTTGTTTTCAGTCCAGATTTTTGCATCACCAATTCAAATGGCTGATGTACATGAAGAGTAGTTGAATATACAAATATTGTCAACAATTGGAATAGATAATACAAAAAAGGATGGCATGATATAATTCACATATATGATGCTTGGACAAACAACATTGCATTGCATAATTCACATATATAATGCCTTGCAACAAGATAGCATTGCATAATTCACATATATAATGTCTTGCAACAAGATGGTATTGCATAATTCACATATATGGTAATTAGATACTAAACAGGTGACATTCACACAAAGCATGTCTAAAATAAGCAAATAACATGGCAATGCAAGACACCATATGCACGATATGAGCAATATACACTAGTACAGCGAGCTGCTAAACAAACGGTTTTAAACCCCTTTCCGCGACGGCCTTCGGAACCGTTGCCAAGTGAGTGTGGGTGATAACGGGGTCCTTCTCACACGACCCAGAAACCGTCGGGGATATGCCCTCTTGGCACACAAGCTATGGAAATACGTATAGTAGAGCAAAAAAAATACAATTATACGGCAAAATTGTTTCTGATCGCAAGTACATCCCACACAGTCAGTCCCCGCTAAACGTTTCCGTTCGTATGTACATCCCACACAGTCGCTCCAAGGAAAACATTTCCGTTCACAGGTACATCACACACAATTTGTCCTGTTAAATCGTTTGTGATAGCGTTTCCATTGCACACGGTATTAACAATTTTATTGTTTGCGTTATTGAATGCATCACACATGATGCATAGAAGAAACTGTGTGGCAAAGGCTGTCCATCACACACAGTTTTTATGTGGTAAACGTTTGGGCCAGGCGGCCTAACGCAAATAGTTTTCAAGAGGATGTCGTGTGTGATTGTTCATTAATCTAACACGGTTTTATTCCTAGAAACAGTGTGTGTTATTGAATGCATCGCACACGGTGTTTTCTCAATAACCGTT
The DNA here is from genome assembly GCA_902687465.1 of Secale cereale. NCBI lineage: Eukaryota > Viridiplantae > Streptophyta > Magnoliopsida > Poales > Poaceae > Secale > Secale cereale. The sequence goes on from LR738710.1 coordinate 640,700,698, forward strand.
TGCAATAGAAAAACCCAATTAGCAGGCTAATTATTGATGACCCACAAGTGTAGGGGATCTATCGTAGTCCTTTCGATAAGTAAGAGTGTCGAACCCAATGAGGAGCAGAAGGAAATGATAGGTAGTTTTCAGTAAGGTATTTTCTGCAAGCACTCAAATTATAGGTAACACATAGTTTTTTGATAAGATAATTGGTAGCAAGTGACAAACGGTAAAAGTAAATAAGGTGCAGCAAGGTGGCCCAATCCTTTTTGTAGCAAAGGACAAGCCTGGACAAACTCTTATATAAAGGAAAGCGCTCCCGAGAACACAATGCAATTATCGTCAAGCTAGTTTTCATCACGATCAACCGATTCGCGTTCGGTACTTTGATAATTTGGTATGTGGGTGGACCGGTGCTTGGGTGATGTCCTTACTTGGAAAAGCCTCCCACTTATGATTAACCTCTAATGCAAGCATCCGCAACTACAAAAGAAGTATTAAGGTAAACCATTATTGGCCCATTTTGCATCATGCTTATAAGTTGATATTTATTGCATTATGGGTTGTTCATATATGTTTTGTCACAATAATTATGCCTTTTCTCTCTTATTTTGCAAGGTTTACATGAAGAGGGAGAATGCCGGCAGCTGGAATTCTGGGCTGAAAAAGGAGCAAATTCTGGAAACCTATTTTGCACAACTCCAAAAACCCTGAAATTCCACAGAACATCATTTTGGAAAATATAAAAAATATCTGGCAAAAGAAACCCACAGGAGGGGCCACCGGCTGGCCTCGAGGGTGGGGGGCGCACACCCTTCCCAGGGCGCGCCTCCCTGCCTCGAGGGCCAGCCGGCAGGCCCACGGTGCCCATCTTCTCCTATATGAAGCGTTTTGACCTGGAAAAAATCAAGGAGAGGCTTTCGGGACCAGAAGCCGCCGTCTCGAGGCGGAACCGAGGCGGAAACCAATCTAGGGCTCCGACAGAGCTGTTCTGCCGGGGATACTTCCCTCCGGGAGGGGGAAATCGTCACCGTCGTCATCACCAACAACTCTCCCATCTTGGGGAGGGCTATCTTCATCAACATCTTCACCAGCGCCATCTCCTCTCAAACCCTAGTTCATCTCTTGTATCCAATCTTTGTATCCAAACCTTAGATTGGTACCTGTGTGTGACGCCCCCGATTTGACCGTACACTAATCATGCACACAAATGTGTATGACCAAGATCAGGGACTCACGGGAAGATATCACAACACAACTCTAGACACAAATTAAAATAATACAAGCTTCATATTACAAGCCAGGGGCCTCGAGGGCTCGAATACAGAAGCTCGAAAGCAACAGAGTTAGCGGAAGCAACAATATCTGAGTACAGACATAAGTTAAACAAGTTTTGCCTTAAGAAGGCTAGCACAAACATCAACGATCGAAGAGGCAAGGCCTCCTGCCTGAGACCTCCTAACTACTCCTGGTCGTCAGCTGTCTCCACGTAGTAATAGGCTCCGTCGGGGTAGTGGTAGTAGTCGACTGGGGTGGCATCTGGCTCCTGGGATCCGCCATCTGGTTGCACCAACCAGAAAGAAGAAGAAGGGGAAAAAGGGGGAGCAAAGCAATCGTGAGTACTCATCCAAAGTACTCGCAAGCATCAGATCTATACTAAGTATGCATCAGTATCAAAGGAATAAGCTGTATATGTGGACTGAACTGCAGAATGCCAGAAGAGGAGGGGAAAAGCCTAGCCTATCGAAGACTAGCATCTTCAAGAATCTTCTGGAAACCACCATCTTGCAGCAGTAGAAGGGAATACAGAATAGCAGTTTATAATTAACAAGCATGTTGTAGTATTAACGGCCTAGAGATCCTTCCTCGACTCCCTGCGAGAAAGTAATCTCGCAGCCACATATCCATCACATATCTCAAGTATCCATTTCTAGTTATAATAGATCAGGATATAAGACTGAACGTCCGTTACCGTGGACACGGCTATTCGAATAGATAACTTCCCTGCAGGGGTGCACCACGTTACCCTCACGCTCGATCATCTCTGGCCGGACACACCTTTCTGTGTCAATGCCCGGCCTCGGAAGATCAACACGTCGCAGCCCTACCTAGGCTTAGCAGAGAGGTCCCCGCCGGTCTACATCCTAAGCGCTCTGGGGTCATGGGCCATCGCCCGTTGCACTCCGGATCGTTGCGCGCAGGGCAATCTAGGCCACCTCCACTGGGGCGCCGACCAGGCCGTGCCGCAATGCTGAACTGGACGTCTGACAAAGCTTCGGCTGATACCACGACGCCGAGGCCCATAACTATTCTCGTGTGGCGGTTAGTGCGTAAAGGCCAGAGGCCAACTCAGAACAAATACCCAAATCTGTTAGTGCATTATTGACAGAAGTGACGGCTGTCGGGACAAGTCCGGAGCTATCACCCCTCCTGGGTGATACCGCTAAATAGCCAGCCGCCACCGTAACAACTCCTGCGGGTGCTCACCGGGCCCGCCCGCCTTACACAAAGGTATCAAGTAAAGTCCATGTAACTGTGTGTCCAAAACATCAAGGTGGAAAACCCGAGGAATCACCCCCGACGAATTCCACTCGATGTGTCCGTCAAGGCGAACTATGAGGAATCACCCCCGAGGTTCACACTTGACGGGTTGCACGACAGAGTCGTATCGAGAATGGAGAAAGAGGAATCACCCTCGATGACCACGACCGAATAGCTACACTACAGAGTTATCATCATGAGTGCGTTACGAGGTTTCACCCTCGGCACCCGATAGTACCTCTGCAGAGTCGAGCAACAAGGGGGGTGTGATGTGATGTGAAGTGTCGGGCTTCGGTCTTCGATCACGTTGCGCGAGTCGTCGATGATGAAGCAGGGGCAACAAGGATAGTCGGGCTCCGATCTTCGATCACGCTGGTCGAGTCGTCGATGATGAAGCAGGGGCAATAAGGACAAGGTGGGGGGTCACTGATGGATCACTAGCCAACCTATACTAAGCAGTTTAGCATAGCAGGTAGGTAACAATAGCAGGTACAAAAGCAGGCTATGCATCGGAATAGGATCAAACAATAACAGTAGCAAAATTCTAATGCAAGCATAAGAGAGAATGGAATGGGTGATATCGGGATGATCAAAGTGGGGGGGGGGGGCTTGCCTGGAAGCTCTGCTGAAACGGAAGGAATGTCGTCGTCGACGTAGTTGATCACGGGGGCATCATCAGCGGTCTCGGGGTCTACCAGAGAAGAAGAGGGGGACGAATCAATAAATACATAGCACACAAATGCATGACATGACAATAAGCGGTACTAGGCGTGTTCTAACGCAGTACTGCACGATACCGGCGAAGAGGGAAAACACCCGGGAAAGCATTCCTGATGTTAGGCATTTTCAGACTGGCGAATCGGAGGGGGATTGTTCCATGTTCGGTATTCTAGGGATGTGTGGCGGACGAACGGACCGCGTATTCGGATTCGTCTTGAAATTCTAAGCGACTTTCATATATAAATCTTTTTCATCCGAGTTACAGATTATTTTATATGATTTTTCAAAGTTTTATTAATATTCTGAAATTATTATTAATTATTAAATGGGGTTATTGCATCAGCATGATGTCATGCTGATGTCAGCAGGGTCAATAATCAACTTTGACTGGTTGACTGGTCAAAAGGTGCAGTGGGGCCCACTGTCATAGACTAGTTTAATTAAGCAAGTTTAATTAGTCTAGTGTGTACTTAGGTTAATTAAACTTAATTAATTAGGTTTAAGTATCAGATTATTTAAGTTTATTATTAATTAATTAATATTTTATTTATTATTTTAAAACTCATTTTTTTATCTTTTATTTAAACTTCTTTTTTTTCTTTTTTTTCTGCAGGGCGTTGGGGCCCGCCCGCCAGTGGCACAGGAGGCACACGAGGGCTAACAGGTGCGGGCGAAAGGGCGCCGGGGCGCGACCGAACCCACTTGGGCGGACCCGGGCGACGATCGCAGCCCCCGGCGGGGCACTGCCCCTGGGCGCCGGCCGGGACGGCCAGGAGAGCAGGAGGGGGGACGGCGCGGCCGGCCGGACCGGTGAGGAGGAGAAGCAGGAAAAGGCGGCGCCGTCGGGGCACACGAGGGGGCTTGCGGGAGGCGGGCGGCTTCAGGCTGCGGACACCGGAGGAATCCGACGACGGGCGGAGGCGGGGCGCAGCCGCGGAGGGGCCAGGGGGGGCGCGGCCGGCCAACTGGGCTGGCGCCCAGCGGCGGCGAGGCCACGGCTGGCCAGCGCAGGGGAGCGGGAGCAGGCGCAGGCATCGGGCGCCGTGGCCGTCGCGCGGGTCGGCGACAGCAGTGGTCGGGCGCGGTGGAACATGCGTGCGAGCGCTGGAGCAGAGGACGGGGTGCGCGGCGGCGAACGAGCAGCAGGCTCAAGCGATGGGCTCGAGCGGGCATGGCGAGCACGGCCAGTGGCGGGCACGCAACGACAGCGGTACTCGGACGCGGTGGGGAATAGTATCTAGGGGATGCGTACGAGTGAACGGCGAGGGGAGGAGATGAGGGAGCTCACTGCCGTTGCAGAGACGGCCCGACGAAGACTCGAGGTAGTCGGAGTTGGAGGAGGTTGACGGCGGAGCTCGTCGGGTCCGATGACGAATACGATGCAGGGGCCCTCGTCTCGGTCTGGTCGGCGAAGAGAAAGTAGGGGAGGGCGGCGAAGGTCGGGGCACGCCGATGAGTTAGGAGGGGCTCGGTGGCCGCGGAGGTGCGGCGTCGGGATGGAGGGGATCCACCGAGGGAAAAATGAGGGGAGGCGAGATCTGGGGGAGAGGGTGACGAGAGGAGAGGGGCAAGTGGGCGCGCTAGGGTTCACCGATGGGAGGGACGCTGGCCTTATAGGTCGGGGGGGAGTCGGCGGATGGCCGCCACGGCGATGGCCATGCCCGTGGCGGACATCGGGGGTGTCCACCTCCTCTGTGAACAGGAGGGAGGGGAGGGAGAAGCTTGCGAGGGGAAATGGGCCGGGGCCCAACTTGGGGTTGCCCTTGCTGGCTAAGGGGGCCAAGTGGCCCAATTAGTTTTAGGTCTTCTTTTATATTTTCTTTTCTGCTTCTTTTATTTCTTCCGTGCCTTGTAAAATGTTAGACAACCCATTCACATTTGTAAAATATGAGACTTGGCTCAATAATTTACATGCAATATTTAGCACTGCCAGAAAAAGGTATGATGGCAAGGTGATTTCGTTTGGACTTTGCATTAATTATAAATGGGATAAATATTGTTATTTTGGCATGTTTTATTTATTTTAGGGCAAACAAGCCCTTTATAAAAATATGGTTTTCTTCACCAATATTACCTATGAATTATTTATCATAGTTTGTACTTTTTAGTATTAACATTCAAAAACTTTTATTTTTGACTTTATTTTAAATTTGAATGTGAACCGGTTTGGACCAAAGTGATTTCTAGCAACAGTAAAAATGATGACGTGGCATCATTAGCAGAGGATTACTGTAGCTTAATTATCCGGGCGTTACAAATCGCCTCCACTACAAGAATCTCGTCCCGAGATTTTAGGAGGTAGAAGGAAACAAAACGAGGCATTCATCACGAAGACGATCCTCGAGTTCCCAAGTGGCTTCATCTTCAGAAGGATTTGAGCACTGAACTTTTTAGAAATTTGATAGTTCTCTGTCGGTGTGACGTTCAGCTTGATTGAAAATGCAAACCGGATAGATTCTTCGGAATTCGAGGTAGTGTTTTCAATTCTCACAAAAGGAGAAGCGTTGCACACCTTCAAGGGTTAAATCCGTGCTTCGGCATTTTGAACAAGATGAGCATGGTAGCTTACTATCTCATTTGAAGGATGCAGCAGATGGACGGTCTTAGTGGCGCAAATGATAGTAGCAGTATGTGTTTTCAACCATTCCATTCCCAGAATGTGGTCAATATTGGATGACTTCAAGACAATGGGAGAAACATGGAATTCCAACCCTTCAATTTCAACGATGACGTTGTGACTAACCATGGTGGTTCGACATTGGCCCGCGGGGGTGTGTACCACTAGCGGATTGTCCATCTCTTCGAACTTAATGCCATGCATGAATGCAAAATCTTCTGATATGAAAGAATGCGATGCTCTTGAATCGAATAAAACAGAAGCTGGTATTGAGTGAACAAGAAGAGTACCCAACACGGTAGCAGGCTGGCCTTGAGCTTCATTCAGATCAATGTGGTTAGCCTGACCACGACCATAAGGCATGGCATTGTTGTTGCGGGGCTGATTGTCACCACGGCCAGTTGGAGAAAGTGCAAGCTGGTTCTGATTCTGGTAGCAATCTCTAGCACGGTGACCTGGTTGGCCACACTTGAAGCATAGCCCATCATTTGGATGGGGAGCAGGAGCTTAGGGTGGTGCATCTTGAAGTCTCGGCTGCCCAGGTGGTGGAGGTGGCAGGTGAGGTGCAGCATGGGACTGCCTTGGTGCAGTTGCGGTCGGGTGGTACATGCTGTTGGGGATCCAGATCCTACGCTTCTGTGATGAAGGTCCTGAAGATGAACCAGTGTCACGGTTGCGCCTGAGAGATCCCTGGTGTTCCTTCAGACCAGTTTCGACATGAATGGCCTTGTTCACCAAGGTGGCGAAGTCGGCAAAGTCATGTGCAAGGAGTGCGAGCTTGATATCGGCTTGAAGTCCATCACGGAACTTTTCCTGTCTACGTGCATCAGTGGCAATGTCTTCTTCAGCATATCGGGACAAGTCAAGGAACTCCCGCTGATAAACATCTACAGTCTTGTTGCCTTGGGTGAGGTTACGGAACTCACGCTTCTTCCTGTCCATAATTCCCTGAGGAATGAAGCGGGCACGAAAGGCAGCTTGGAAATCCGGCCAAGTGATGATTGTCCCAGCAGGTAGTGAACGCCTGTGGCTGTCCCACCATTGAGCAGCGGGACCTTTCAAGTAATATGCCGCGAAGGTGACATAGCTGGCAGGGGCTACACCCGCAGTCTCTAGCTCGAAAGTGATATCACGGAGCCAGTCATCAGCATCAAGTGGCTGAGTTGAGCTGCGGTAGATGCTTGGGTTGAGATGTGCAAAGTCGTTCAGGGTCACAGTTGCTGGCTGCTGGTTCAAGTTGGGGCGAGGAAACTGAGCCATCATTCCTTCCATGAACTGGCGGTTCAGCTCAAGCTGTTGGATCATACCAGCCATGTACTCAGGGGGTGGCGGGGCATTGCCACCACGACCACGACCAGCGGGTCTAACCATCCTGCTAACATATAACATGGGTAGTTCAGCATTTGAGAAATTTGCAAAGACAAGAATTATTCACTATCTATCTTGTAGAATGAACGAGGTATGACGAGTACCACATAGTAGTCAACATTATAGAGCGTGAATTATTTGAAACACTATTCTAAGGAAAAATTATGGCTTATCCAACTTTGGGGTGAATGCGGTCACGGGATCCTAATGTTTGAGTTAGTAAATTCGTTTAACCCGAATAGAAGAGAGTTCAGAGTCCCGGAGTAAAGATCGAGGAGTAAAAGATCCAAATACCACCCAATTGGCGACGTGGGCCCGTAAGCCACACAACCATGTTAGTAAAACAGTTTTCCAAATACTAGACTCAACTTCGGCCAAGGAGTTGGAAAGGGGGATCCTACAGGCAGTCGGCTCTAATACCAACTTGTGACGCCCCCGATTTGACCGTACACTAATCATGCACGCAAATGTGTACGACCAAGATCAGGGACTCACGGGAAGATATCACAACACAACTCTAGACACAAATTAAAATAATACAAGCTTCATATTACAAGCCAGGGGCCTCGAGGGCTCGAATACAGAAGCTCGAAAGCAACAGAGTTAGAGGAAGCAACAATATCTGAGTACAGACATAAGTTTAAAAAGTTTTGCCTTAAGAAGGCTAGCACAAACATCAACGATCGAAGAGGCAAGGCCTCCTGCCTGGGACCTCCTAACTACTCCTGGTCATCAGCAATCTCCACGTAGTAGTAGGCTCCGTCGGGGTAGTGGTAGTAGTCGACTGGGGTGGCATCTGGCTCCTGGGATCCGCCATCTGGTTGCACCAACCAGAAATAAGAAGAAGGGGAAAAAGGGGGAGCAAAGCAACCGTGAGTACTCATCCAAAGTACTCGCAAGCATCAGATCTATACTAAGTATGCATCAGTATCAAAGGAATAAGCTGTATATGTGGACTGAACTGCAGAATGCCAGAAGAGGAGGGGAAAAGCCTAGCCTATCGAAGACTAGCATCTTCAAGCATCTTCTGGAAACCACCATCTTGCAGCAGTAGAAGGGAATACAGAATAGCAGTTTATAATTAACAAGCATGTTGTAGTATTAACGGCCTAGAGATCCTTCCTCGACTCCCTGCGAGAAAGTAATCTCGCAGCCACATATCCATCACATATCTCAAGTATCCATTTCTAGTTATAATAGATCAGGATATAAGACTGAGCGTCCGTTACCGTGGACACGGCTATTCAAATAGATAACTTCCCTGCAGGGGTGCACCACGTTACCCTCACGCTTGATCATCTCTGGCCGGACACACCTTTCTGTGTCAATGCCCGGCCTCGGAAGATCAACACGTCGCAGCCCTACCTAGGCTCAGCAGAGAGGTCCCCGCCGGTCTACACCCTAAGCGCTCCGGGGTCATGGGCCATCGCCCGTTGCACTCCGGATCGTTGCGCGCAGGGCGATCCAGGCCACCTCCACTGGGGCGCCGACCAGGCCGTGCCGCAATGCTGAACTGGACGTCTGACAAAGCTTCGGCTGATACCACGACGCCGAGGCCCATAACTATTCTCGCGTGGCGGTTAGTGCGTAAAGGCCAGAGGCCAACTCAGAACAAATACCCAAATCTGTTAGTGCATTATTGACAGAAGTGACGGCTGTCGGGACAAGTCCGGAGCTATCACCCCTCCGGGGTGATACCGCTAAATAGCCAGCCGCCACCGTAACAACTCCCGCGGGTGCTCACCGGGCCCGCCCGCCTTACACAAAGGTATCAAGTAAAGTCCATGTAACTGTGTGTCCAAAACATCAAGGTGGAAAACCCGAGGAATCACCCCCGACGAATTCCACTCGATGTGTCCGTCAAGGCGAACTATGAGGAATCACCCCCGAGGTTCACACTTGACGGGTTGCACGACAGAGTCGTATCGAGAATGGAGAAAGAGGAATCACCCTCGATGACCACGACCGAATAGCTACACTACATAGTTATCATCATGAGTGTGTTACGAGGTTTCACCCTCGGCACCCGATAGTACCTCTGCAGAGTCGAGCAACAAGGGGGGTGTGATGTGATGTGAAGTGTCGGGCTCCGGTCTTCGATCACGTTGCGCGAGTCGTCGATGATGAATCAGGGGCAACAAGGATAGTCGGGCTCCGGTCTTCGATCACGCTGGTCGAGTCATCGATGATGAAGCAGGGGCAACAAGGACAAGGTGGGGGGTCACTGATGGATCACTAGCCAACCTATACTAAGCAGTTTAGCATAGCAGGTAGGTAACAATAGCAGGTACAAAAGCAGGCTATGCATCGGAATAGGATCAAACAATAACAGTAGCAAAATTCTAATGCAAGCATAAGAGAGAATGGAATGTGTGATATCGGGATGATCAAAGGGGGGGGGCTTGCCTGGAAGCTCTGCTGAAACGGAAGGAATGTCGTCGTCGACGTAGTCGATCACGGGGGCATCATCAGCGGTCTCGGGGTCGACCGAAGAAGAAGAGGGGGGAAGAAACAATAAATACATAGCAAACAAATGCATGACATGACAATAAGCGGTACTAGGCGTGTTCTAACGCAGTACTGCACGATACCGGCGAAGAGGGAAAACACCCGGGAAAGCATTCCCGATGTTAGGCATTTTCGGACTGGCGAATCGGAGGGGGATTGTTCCATGTTCGGTATGCTAGGGATGTGTGGCGGACGAACGGACCTCGTATTCGGATTCGTCTCGAAATTCTGAGCGACTTTCATATATAAATCTTTTTCATCCGAGTTACGGATTATTTTATATGATTTTTCAAAGTTTTATTAATATTCTGAAATTATTATTAATTATTAAATGGGGTTATTGCATCAGCATGATGTCATGCTGATGTCAGCAGGGACAACAATCAACTTTGACTGGTTGACTGGTCAAAAGGTGCAGTGGGGCCCACTGTCATAGACTAGTTTAATTAAGCAAGTTTAATTAGTATAGTGTGTACTTAGGTTAATTAAACTTAATAAATAGGTTTAAGTATCAGATTATTTAAGTTAATTATTAATTAATTAATATTTTATTTATTATTTTAAAACTCATTTTTTTATCTTTTATTTAAACTTCTTTTTTTTCTTTTTTTTTCTGCAGGGCATTGGGGCCCGCCCGCCAGTGGCACAGGAGGCACACGAGGGCTAACGGGTGCGGGCGAAAGGGCGCCGCGGCGCGACCGAACCCGCCTGGGCGGACCCGGGCGACGATCGCAGCCCCCGGCGGGGCACTTCCCCTGGGCGCCGGCCGGGACGGCCAGGAGAGCAGGAGGGGGGACGACGCGGCCGGCCGGACCGGTGAGGAGGAGAAGCAGGAAAAGGCGGCGCCGCCGGGGCGCACGAGGGGGCTTGCGGGAGGCGGGCGGCTTCAGGATGCGGACACCGGAGGAAGCCGACGACGGGCGGAGGCGGGGCGCAGCCGCGGAGGGGCCAGGGGAGGCGCGGCCGGCCAACTGGGCTCGCGCCCAGCGGCGGCGAGGCCACGGCTGGCCAGCGCAGGGGAGCGGGAGCGAGCGCAGGCATCGGGCGCCGTGGCCGTCGCGCGGGTCGGCGGCAGCAGTGGCCGGGCGCGGCGGAACATGCGTGTGAGCGCTGGAGCAGAGGACGGGGTGCGCGGCGGCGAATGAGCAGCAGGCTCAAGCGGTGGGCTCGAGCGGGCATGGCGAGCACGGCCAGTGGCGGGCACGCAACGACAGCGGTACTCGGGCGCGGTGGGGAATAGTATCTAGGGGATGCGTACGAGTGAACGGCGAGGGGAGGAGATGAGGGAGCTCACTGCCGTTGCAGAGACGGCCCGAGGAAGACTCGAGGTAGTCGGAGTTGGAGGAGGTTGACGGCGGAGCTCGTCGGGTCCGATGACGAATACGATGCAGGGGCCCTCGTCTCGGTCTGGTCGGCGAAGAGAAAGTAGGGGAGGGCGGCGAAGGTCGGGGCACGCCGATGAGTTAGGAGGGGCTCGGTGGCCGCGGAGGTGCGGCGTCGGGATGGAGGGGATCCACCGAGGGAAAAATGAGGGGAGGCGAGATCTGGGGGAGAGGGTGACGAGAGGAGAGGGGCAAGTGGGCGCGCTAGGGTTCACCGATGGGAGGGACGCTGGCCTTATAGGTCGGGGGGGAGTCGGCGGATGGCCGCCACGGCGATGGCCATGACCGTGGCGGACATCGGGGGTGTCCACCTCCTCTATGAACAGGAGGGAGGGGAGGGAGAAGCTTGCGAGGGGAAATGGGCCGGGGCCCAACTTGGGGTTGCCCTTGCTGGCTAAGGGGGCCAAGTGGCCCAATTAGTTTTAGGTCTTCTTTTATATTTTCTTTTCTGCTTCTTTTATTTCTTCTCTGCCTTGTAAAATGTTAGACAACCCATTCACATTTGTAAAATATGAGACTTGGCTCAATAATTTACATGCAATATTTAGCACTGCCAGAAAAAGGTATGATGGCAAGGTGATTTCGTTTGGACTTTGCATTAATTATAAATGGGATAAATATTGTTATTTTGGCATGTTTTATTTATTTTAGGGCAAACAAGCCCTTTATAAAAATATGGTTTTCTTCACCAATATTACCTATGAATTATTTATCACAGTTTGTACTTTTTAGTATTAACATTCAAAAACTTTTATTTTTGACTTTATTTTAAATTTGAATGTGAACCGGTTTGGACCAAAGTGATTTCTAGCAACAGTAAAAACGATGACGTGGCATCATTAGCAGAGGATTACTGTAGCTTAATTATCTGGGCGTTACACTGTGGGTTGCTAGTAGTGTTGATTACTCCTTGTAGTTGATGCTAGTTGGTTTATTTGGTGGAAGATCATATGTTCAGATCCATTATGCATATTAATACCCCTCTGATCATGAATAATATTATGTCTTGCGAGTAGTTACTTTTATTCCTGAGGACATGGGAGAAGTCTTGCTATTAGTAGTCATGTGAATTTGGTCTTCGTTCGATATTTTGATGAGATGTATGTTGTCTCTCCTCTAGTGGTGGCATGTGAACGTCGACTACATGACACTTCACCATTATTTGGGCCTAGAGGAAGGCATTGGGAAGTAATAAGTAGATGATGGGTTGCTAGAGTGACAGAAGCTCAAAGCCTAGTTTATGCGTTGCTTCGTAAGGGGCTGATTTGGATCCATATGTTTCAGGCTATGGTTAGGTTTACCTTAATACTTCTTTTGTAGTTGCGGATGCTTGCATTAGAGGTTAATAATAAGCGGGAGGCTTGTCCAAGTAAGGGCAGCACCCGAGCACCGGTCCACCCACATACCAAATTATCAAAGTACCGAACGTGAATCAGATGATCGTGATGAAAACTAGCTCGACGATAATTCCCATATGTCCTCGGGAGCACTTTACCTTGCATAAGAGTTTGTCCAGGCTTGTCCTTTGCTACACAAAGGATTGGGCCACCTTGCTGCACCTTATTTACTTTTACCATTTGTCACTTGCTACCAATTACCTTATCACAAAACTATCTGTTACCTATAATTTCAGTGCTTGTAGAAAATATTTTACTGAAAACTGCCTATCATTTCCTTCTGCTCCTCGTTGGATTTGACACTCTTACTTATCGAAAGGACTATGATAGATCCCCTACACTTGTGGGTCATCAAGACTCTTTTCTGGCGCCGTTGCCGGGGAGTGAAGCGCCTTTGGTAAGTGGAATTTGGTAAGGAAAAATTTATATAGTATGCTGAAATTTATTGTCACTTGTTACTATGGCTCAAAATCCTTTGAGGGGCTTGTTTGGGGTATCTTCACCCCGAGAAGAAGATCAAAGAGTTTCTCCTCAACCTACTGCACCTAATGAAAATGTTTGCTTTGAGATTCCTTCGGGTATGATAGAGAATCTGCTTGAAAATCCCTATACAGGAGACGGAACGCTTCACCCCGATTTACACCTAATCTATGTGGATGAAGTTTGTGGATTGTTTAAGCTTGCAGGTATGCCCGAGGATGTTATCAAGAAGAAGGTCTTCCCTTTATCTTTGAAGGGATATGCATTGACATGGTTTAGGCTATGCGATGATATGGGATCTTGGAACTATAATCGTCTGAAGTTGGAATTTCATCAGAAGTTCTACCCTATGCACGAGGTTCATCGTGATCGCAATTATATTTATAATTTCTGGCCTCGCGAAGGAGAAAGCATCGATCAAGCTTGGGGGCGGCTTAAGTCAATATTATATTCATGCCCCAATCATGAGCTTTCAAGAAAAATGATCATCCAAAATTTTTATGCTCGGCTTTCTCACAATAATCACACCATGTTCGATAATTCTTGTTCTGGCTCTTTTATGATGAAGACTGTTGAATTCAAATGGGATTTATTGGAAAGAATTAAATGCAATTCCAAAGATTGGGATCTCGACGAAGGTAAGGAGTCAGGTATGACCCCTAAGTTTGATTGTGTTAAAGCTTTTATGGATACCGATGTTTTCCGTGAGTTTAGCACTAAATATGGACTTGACTCTGAGATAGTAGCTTCTTTATGTGAATCTTTTGCTACTCATGTTGATCTCCCCAAGGAGAAGTGGTTTAAATACCATCCCCCTATTGAAGTAAAACTAGTTGAACCTATTAAAGTTGAAGAAAAGACCATCACTTATAATGTTAATCATGTTATTCCTACCGCTTATATTGAGAAACCACCTTTCCCTGTTAGGATAAAGGATCATGCTCAAGCTTCAACTGTAGTTCGTAAGAGTAATACTAGAACACCTACACCCTCTGAGAAATTAAAGTTGAACCTAGTGTTTCTATGGTTAAAGATCTCTTGGTAGAAGATTTTGATGGAAATGTTATTTATCTCCAAGAAGAGTCTGCTAGAATAGCCAAACCCAATGCTAGGAATAGACATAAACCTGTTGTAGGCTTGCCTGTCATCTCTGTTAAGATAGGAGATCATTGCTATCATGGTTTATGTGACGTAGGTGCTAGTGTGATCATTATCCCTTTTGATCTATACAACGAAATTATGCATGATATTGCACCTGTTGAGTTAGAAGGGATTAATGTTACTATTAAGCTTGCTAATAGAGATACTATTTCACCAGTTGGGATTGTTAGAGATATTGAAGTCTTGTGTGGGAAGTTTAAATACCCTGCTGATTTTCTTGTTCTTAGTTCCCCACAAGACGCTTTCTGTCCCATTATATTCGGTAGACCCTTCTTGAATACTGTTAATGCCAAGATAGACTGCGTGAAAGATATTGTCACTGTCGGCTTAGGAGATATGTCTCATGATTTTAACTTTGCTAAATTCCATAGACAAACCCTTGAAAAAGCACCACCCAGTAAGGATGAACTTATTGGTCTCGCTTCTATTGCCGTGCCACATAATGATCCTTTAGAATAATACTTGCTGGACCATGAAAATGATATGCATATGAATGAGAGAAGGGAGATAGATGAAATATTCCTTACACAGGGACCCATATTGAAAACCAACTTGCCTGTTGAAATCCTAGGGGATCCTCCTCCACCCAAGGGTGATCCCGTGTTTGAACTTAAACCTTTGCCTGATAATCTTAAGTTTGTTTATTTTGATGAAAAGAAGATATATCCTGTTATTATTAGTGCTAACCTTTCAGAGCAGGAAGAAGAAAGGTTATTGAAAACTCTGAAGAAGCACCGAGCTGCTATTGTATATACTCTGAATGATCTTAAGGGCATTAGTCCCACTATATGTCAACACAAGATAAAATTGGAAGAAAATGCTAAACCAGTTATCAATCATCAGCGACGGTTAAATCCTAAGATGAAAGAAGTGGTAAGGAAGGAAATACTAAAGCTCCTAGAAGCAGGTATTATCTATCCAGTTGCTGATAGTCAGTGGGTAAGTCCTGTCCATTGTGTTCCTAAGAAAGGAGGTATGACTGTTGTCCCTAATGATAAGGATGAATTGATCCCGCAAAGGATAGTTACAGGTTATAGGATGGTAATTGATTTCCGTAAGTTAAATAAAGCTACTAAGAAAGATCATTACCCCTTGCCATTTATTGATCAAATGCTAGAAAGGTTATCCAAACATACACATTTCTGCTTTCTAGACGGTTATTCCGGTTTCTCTCAAATACCTGTGTCAAAGGGGGATCAAGAAATGACCAACTTTACTTGTCCTTTCCGTACCTTTGCTTATAGACGTATGCCTTTTGGTTTATGTAATGCACCTGCTACTTTTCAAAGATGTATGATGGCTATATTCTCTGACTTTTGTGAAAAGATTGTTGAGGTATTCATGGATGATTTCTCTGTTTACTGAACTTCTTTTGATGACTGCTTAAGCAACCTTGATTGAGTTTTGCAGAGATGTGAAGACACTAACCTTGTCTTGAATTGGGAGAAGTGGCACTTTATGGCTAATGAAGGCATTGTCTTGGGACATAAAATCTCTGAAAGAGGTATTGAAGTTGACAAAGCTAAAGTTGATGCTATTGAAAAGATGCCATGTCCTAAGGATATCAAAGGTATACGAAGTTTCCTTGGTCATGCCGGGTTTTATAGGAGGTTCATTAAGGACTTCTCCAAAATCTCCAGGCCTCTGACTAATCTCTTACAAAAAGATATTCCTTTTGTCTTTGATGATGATTGTCTAGAGGCATTTGAAATACTTAAGAAAGTATTGATCTCTGCACCTATTGTCCAGCCTCCTGACTGGAATTTACCCTTTGAGATTATGTGCGATGCTAGTGATTATGCTGTAGGAGCTGTTCTAGGGCAAAGAGTTGATAAGAAATTGAATGTTATCCAGTATGCTAGTAAAACTCTAGATAGTGCCCAAAGAAATTATGCTACCACTGAGAAAGAATTCTTAGTAGTTGTATTTGCTTGTGATAAGTTTAGACCCTATATCGTTGATTCTAAAGTAACTATTCACACTGATCATGCTGCTATCAAATACCTTATGGAAAAGAAAGATGCTAAACCTAGACTTATTAGATGGGTCCTCTTGCTGCAAGAATTTGACTTGCATATTATTGATAGAAAGGGAGCTGAGAACCCCGTAGCAGATAACTTGTCTAGGTTAGAGAATATACTTGATGATCCACTACCTATTGATGATAGCTTCCCTGATGAACAACTAGCTGTCATAAATACTTCTTGTACTGCTCCATGGTATGTTGATTATGCTAATTACATTGTTACTACGTTTATACCACCTAGCTTCACATACCAGCAAAAGAAAAAGTTCTTCTATGATTTGAGGCATTACTTTTGGGATGACCCACATCTTTATAAAGAAGGAGTAGATCGTATTATTAGACGTTGCGTACCTGAGCATGAACAGGAACAGATCCTATGCAAGTGCCACTCTGAAGCTTATGGAGGACATCATGCGGGAGACAAAACTGCACATAAGGTATTGCTATCCGATTTTTATTGGCCTACTCTCTTCAAGGATGCCCGTAAGTTTGTCTTATCATGTGATGAATGTCAAAGAATCGGTAATATTAGTAGACGTCAAGAAATGCCTATGAATTATTCACTTGTTATTGAACCATTTGATGTTTGGGGCTTTGATTATATGGGACCTTTTCCTGCCTCTAATGGGTACACACATATCCTAGTTGCCGTTGATTACGTTACTAAGTGGGTAGAAGCTATTCCAACTAGTAGTGCTGATCATAACACCTCTATTAAGATGCTTAAATAAGTTATATTTCTGAGGTTTGGAGTCCCTAGATATCTAATGACTGATGGTGGTTCACACTTTGTTCATGGTGCTTTCCGTAAGATGCTTGCTAAGTATGATGTCAACCATAGAATTGCATCACCTTATCACCCACAGAGTAGTGGTCAAGTTGAATTAAGTAATAGGGAGTTGAAATTAATCTTGCAAAAGACAGTTAACAGGTCTAGAAAGAATTGGTCCAAGAAACTAGATGATGCATTATGGTCCTATAGAACTGCATACAAAAATCCTATGGGTATGTCTCCATATAAGATGGTATATGGAAAAGCTTGTCACTTACCTCTTGAGCTAGAACATAAGGCATATTGGGCTATCAAAGAGCTCAATTATGATTTCAAACTTGCCGGTGAAAAGAGGCTATTTGATATTAGCTGTCTCGATGAATGGACAACCCAGGCCTACGAGAATGCCAAGTTATTTAAAGAAAAAGTTAAAAGATGGCATGACAAAAGGATACATAAGCGTGAGTTTAACGTAGGTGATTATGTTTTGCTACACAACTCTTGTTTAAGATTTTTTGCAGGAAAACTTCTCTCCAAGTGGGAGGGACCTTACGTTATCAAGGAGGTCTATCGTTTCGGTGCCATAAAAATCAACAACTTCGAAGGCACAAATCCGAAGGTGGTGAATGGTCAAAGGATCAAACATTATATCTCAGGTAATCCTATAAATGTTGAAACTAATATTATTGAAACCATAACCCCGGAGGAATACATAAGGAACATTTTCCAGAATGATTCAGCCTCCGAAAAGGAAGAGGTACATGATACGATAAGTAAACCGACTCCAAAGCAGTTATAAAGGCAATTTTTCTCCGTTTTGGAATATTTAGAAAAATAGAAAAATAAATCGCAGTCCGGAGGAGACACGGGTGAAAGATCGTGGATTTCGCCTAGAGGGGGGCGGGGGTGAATAGGCTATTTAGAATAATTATGATTTAGGCTTGAACAAATGCGGAATAAACCTAGAGGTTAATTTGTCAAGCACAAAATCTACAACAACTAGGCTCACCTATGTGCACCAACAACTTATGCTAAGAAAGATAAACAACTAGGTGATAGTAAGATATATGTCAAGAAACAATATGGCTATCACAAAGTAAAGTGCATAAGTAAAGGGCTCAGGTAAGAGATAACCGAGGAATGCGGAGACGACGATGTATCCCGAAGTTCACACCCTTTCGGATGCTAATCTCCGTTTGGAGCGATGTGGAGGCACAATTCTCCCCAAGAAGCCACTAGGGCCACTGTAATCTCCTCACGCCCTCGCACAATGCAAGATGCCGTGATTCCACTAAGGGACCCTTGAGGGCGGTCACCGAACCCGTACAAATGGCAACCCTTGGGGGCGGTCACCGAACCTGTACACTTTGGCAACCTTTGGGGGCGGTCACCGGTACCCCTCAAATTGCTCGGGGCAATCTCCACAACCTAATTGGAGACCCCGACGCTTGCCCGGAGCTTTATACCACAATGATTGAGCTCCGAACAACACCAACCGTCTGGGGCGCCAAGGCACCCAAGAGGAACAAGCTCTAGGGTGCCCAAACACCCAAGAGTAATAAGCTTCTCAAACTTCACTTCCACGTATCACCGTGGAGAACTCAAACCGATGCACCAAATGCAATGGCAAGGGCACATGGAGTGCCCAAGTCCTTCTCTCCCAAATCCCACCAAAGCAACTAACGCTAGGGAGGGAAATGAGAGGAAGAACGGAGAAGAGAACACGAAGAACTCCAAGAACTAGATCCAAAGGGTTCCCCTCACAAAGAGGAAAAAGTGATTGGTGGAAATGTGGATCTAGACCTCCTCTCTCTTTCCCCCCAAAAACTAGCAAGAATCCATGGAGGGATTGAGAGATAGCAAGCTCGAAGAAGGTCAACAATGGGGGAAGAATACGAGCTCAAAGGATAAGCTTCATTGGGGAAGAAGACCCCCTTTTATAGGTGGGAAAAAAATCCAACCGTTATGCTCAAAGCCCGCACAGAGCGGTACTACCGCTCCAGGAGCGGTACTACCGCTAGGGCGGTAGTACCCCTTTGAAAAACAACAGCGAGGAGGCAAAAAGGCCAGAAGAACCGTCGGAGCGGTAGTACCGCTTGACCTCACGGTACTACCGCTAGGGGTAGCGGTACTACTGCTAAGGGTAGCGGTACTACTGCTTGTGAGCGGTACTAAAACATTACATCCGTGCCTACCACCGCTGGACTTGTGACGAGTTTTTGGTCCCGAGCGGAAGTAGCCACGGAAGTAGCCGCAGTAGTACTGCTCCAAGCGGTAGTACCGCTCCCGAAAGCGGTAGTAAAAAAATTACTTCCGCTCCTACCCGCGGTAGTACCGCTACAACCTTTTCAGAACATCAAAACGACCACAACTTCTTCAAACGGACTCCGAATTCGACAAAACCAAGTTTGCTGAAAGCTAGCGACAAGGGCTAACACAATACTGATAGAAATATCAATAATAAGCAAATTAGAAAAGGCCCATAAGAAAATGGTGAGAACCCTTCCTCGGATAAGACCGGTAAAACCTCCAACACCGAAAACATCATAGAAGACGCATGTGAACTCCGTTTTCGATGAACTCAAGCTTGTCATCAAGATGACCATAAGATCTAAGACTCACAAAGAGAACCAAACAAGAACCAAGAAACATGATGCAAGGATGCAATGGTTTGAGCTCTCTACTAACGATACGATCAAGCTACCAACTTGAGAGCCTCCCTTGATAGTACGACAAACGATCCTATAACCCGGTTTCCCAACTACCACCACAAGACTGGTAAAATATAAAACCTATCAAGGGCAAACCTTTGCTTTGCACAAAGTCAACTTGAGCTAGATGTAGACAATCTTGACTTCCTCAAGTTGGACCACCTTTCTTGATTGCGTTGTCTCGGTGAAGACTAGTAGATTGCTCCCCCATACTCCACTATGGGTGAGCCACTCTTTGGCATATCTTCACAAGTCCATTGTCACCACAATGGACGGCAAGCTTCAAGCACTTGATCTGTTCGTGATGCTCCACTTGAACTTGCACACCGCAACCTAACCCCACAAAGAACTCTCACGAAGACCATGGGTTAGTACACAAAGCGTGATTGACAATGCTTACCATACCATAGGATTGCTTGAACCCTCTCGGTACATCTTCTACACTTTGTGTGTTGATCAACTTGATTCATTCTTTGACTTAGTTTTGATCAACCTTGAATCTTTCCAACTCTCTTCATTTGTATGATGTCTTGAAGGTAAACATGAATGATCACATACTCTTCTTCTTCAAGACATGCTTGCAATAAGCTCAACACCCACAAGACCAATCTTTGGATAATTCCTTAATAGCACCTTAGTCATCACAAACTCTCCTTGAAACCAACAAATGAACACCAAGAAAAGCCTATGGACAAACCCTTCAAATATAACTCAAGGCAACCATTAGTCCATAGAGATTGTCATCAATTACCAAAACCAAACATGGGGGCACCGCATGTTCTTTCAATCTCCCCCATTTTGGTAATTGATGATAATCACTTTCAAGAGAGTTTATATAAGGAATTATGCATCACCATACCATGCAACAATAATGTATGCCCATGAGATGCAAAAGCTTAGGAACAAAACCAAAGAAAGAAGAGAGAAGAGACAACTCTCTAAACTTCCTCACAAAACTAAACTCTCTGAAACTTCTCCCCCATTGGCATCGATTCCCAAAATGGGCGAATAGCTTAGAAGGACAATATAAATTGCGTTCCTTGCCAAAATGGGAGAATAGCTTAGAAGGACAATATAAATTGTGTTCTTCCATAAATTGCGTATTCCTCAAAATAGAGAGTGGAATGCAATACATATATCCAACTGTAAATACTTGGAGGAAGACAGACTATATTGAGGCCCAAAGATTGCAAAAGAATGATATTCCACAAAGGCATAACAAAGGGAGAAAAACACGTAATCAAGCAATCAAAGGATACCAATTGAATCAAGCTATCAAAAGATACCAATTGACCCAACTAGACCAATGATCCTACATGCCAAATGAATAAAAGATATTATGATAAGACCAAAGGAGTGTTCTAGAGAAACTAGAGAAGCTCCCCATGATTTGTGGACAATTTAGTTTTGTATTTGGATACAACGAGCACAAAATAGGATCGTCGCTCCCCCAAGATCAATAGAACCTCACGACATAGCAACGGAGTGTTCTAAAGAAACTAGCGAAGCACCCTATAATTTATGCACTCCTTAGAATATTTTCATTAGGATACCAAGTGCACAAAATAGGATCATCACTCCCCCAAGATCAATAGACACTCACACCAAGTGCAAGTGAGCATGAAGGAAATAAAGCCTAGCACTTGCAACAAACAACTGGTTGAGCAATATATAAAAGAGTCAACTTAAGAGTAGGCTCAACCAAAATGATGTGTGTGAGTCATGGCAAAGCACTTGAGAAGATTAATGTATGGATGAACATTAAGCATCAATATACTCTTGAAAGAATGAGATACATAGTGCAAGGCCTATCATTCCCACACACAACAACAAATGGGTTCGCAAGCTCACTACTAATCATATAAATAACCTATGCTTGTGACAACCTGTGGTGAAGATATAAAAAGGATAGCTTTGTCATGAGGAGGTATACCAATAGAAATGGCAAAAGCCTCGTCAAGACAAGCAAGAGAAAAAATGATCTTCACCACAAAAGAATGCATCAAGATGCAACGATATAAGATCCGCACTCGAGACACACACCTTCACGGAGCTACCAAATAAATAAAACAAGAACGAAAAGGTGGACGTGAAAGAAGGGGATATCAAATAGATATGCAACTTTTCTCAAGTGTATAAGATGCTAGGTAGATGAAGATCATGATGATATCAATCCACAAAGAAGGATGTACACACGAAATTGTTGCAAAAAGGAATAAGATATCCCCAAGGAAGTCATAAATATAGCAATAAGATATTTGCTTGAAGGCATAGCACATGGCTAGATATGTTCTTATTGTATATAAATGAGTTCCAACCACACGAGCATCAAAGACATCACAACTAGCAACAAGAGATCATTGTTGGGATGCTTTGAGAAAGGAAACAAGTATCATAAGAAGGAATGACTAACATGCCATGATACAACCTACACAAGGTTGGTGCAAGAAATGTGTGCATGAAGTAGATGGTGATACTTGTTACCGAGATACCATTGGAAGGATGTAGTAGATACCAATTGAAGGTAGATAGTAGTTCATTGATAATCCTAGCTTGACTCCAATAAGCACATGGTGACACCACCTTCCTTTTGAATGAGCCGAGCATCCAATGCATCTCCAATTGTTCCTAGAACACCAACACAAACAAAATGGTACCCAAACTCATTGGGACAAAAGAGTTAGAAACACCAATACATAGGAAAAACTCCACAAACATATGTGCATTTATATATGAAAATGAATTTCATGCACATCTCATCCAAATAGAGACTAGGTGGAGTTTCCCTTATATATTGGGTTAAAGAAAGAAAGAATGCCAAAGAAAATACATGAAGTAAATATGCATGCTCAAGACTTTCAAGAAACGAAACAAAATGAAAAATAAATACCAAGTGAAAATAGGATACCAAATGGAGAAATCATCACTTGGAAGATATCTATTAGAATATACATCAAGGAATGAGATATCCATTGATACACGCAAAAGGAAAGATATCGGACTCCCAAAAGAGAGGATGGTTCCAAACAAACCAACCCATCTACAAAGTTTCATGATGGCGCAAGTACCAAAAAGAAACGGCTTGCCTTCCATCAGCACACACTTGATATGGATCACAAGATGAGTGTTCTATCGAAAATAGGATAGCTCCCCCATGAATTGTGCATTTAGAGAGAATTTGCATTCGAGTACAAAATGCACAAGGTGGGATCACCACTTTCACTATATCTAGCAAACACTCGACAAAAACAATAAAACACGAGATCCACAAGTGGCATGGAAGGAAATGGGAGTTGACACAAACTTGGCAAGAGATACGACATATAAAACCAAAAGACAATGTAAAGATGATCAATAATTTCCACCACATAAATGATTACCAATTGTCAAAGACAAGAGGTATTTGGAAATAGTTCCCGGTGATAGATAGCAATGATATCCAACATCATCTTCACACCAAACACAAGCAAAATGCAACTTGTAGAGCTAACATGCCACCTAGGAACAACATAATTTATACTATCAAATCTAGGTGACAATATCTCAAATTTACACATTTTCTAGGCTTGTACTATGCACATAGAATATTACTCCCCCATAATGTGATACCAATGAAAAACTTACCAAGATGCAAAAGAGAACCAACAAGAGATAATTAATGGAACATTTAGAATTTGACTTTCTCATGAGAAGACATACCACATAGAGACTAGATAATCTTGTAATATCAATACTAGATGGTATTCCTCATGTACACACATTTATAGGATTATGAGGTGCACAAAGTACATCACTCCCCCAAAATGGGATGTTCCATTAATCTCTCACAAGTGCCAACTAAGATAAAAGTAAGAAGCACAAAGGCTCAACGCACGACACACACATACATGATGTGCAAACCAATATACACATACTTGATTTCTCAAGATATACAAATTGGACGCACAGCATATACAAACACATGCAAGGAACAAAACCAAAACATGCAAAGGGGCAAGTAACTTTCAATGTAAACAATTTAAGCACGAGTTACCGCAAGGAGGAACATTGGATATAACATAGAAACTTGATAATCCGAATGACTTGGCTTGAGACAATATGAATGATGAAGACCCCTTAATTCTTCATAATGTAGCCAAGTCTCCAATGCCCTCCAAAACACCTATTGATCAAGTTTGAGCTAGTTGGTCCCCAACCAAGTTGGGTCCTAAGAGGTTAGCCACAATAGGCTTGGCTACCCAAATGGTTCTTTTCTTGACACCACTTTGAGTACCAAAAAACTTGGCAAACACATTGCCAACATTATCCTTCCCAAGAAAATAGACATCATCAATAATAATTGGGTTGGATAAGTTACCACTAGTGCATGATGAAGCAAGGTGACCCTTCCCACGGCATAGGTAGCAACATCTACTCTTCACTTTCTTCTCATTTGATTTCTCAAAATGAGAAGCATTAGCATGAGTCTTCTTGGGAAGCGGCCTTTCTCCAACTTGCGGTTGAGCACGAGATTGAACTTGTGGCCTCTTCCCTTGTTGCTTGTCACTAATGGCCTTCTTCTTCAATGGGCAAGATCTAACATGATGCTCTTCAATTTAGCACTTGAAGCAAATAATCTTGGCCGAATTCTTGAGTTGTTCTTGGCCCTTCTTCTTGTTGCTCTTGGATTTCTTCTTATTGGAGTTGAACCGTCTAGGGCGCCAAGGCACCCAAGAGGAACAAGCTCTAGGGTGCCCAAACACCCAAGAGTAATAAGCTTCTCAAACTTCACTTCCACGTATCACCGTGGATAACTCAAACCGAGGCACCAAATGCAATGGCAAGGGCACACGGAGTGCCCAGGTCCTTCTCTCCCAAATCCCACAAAAGCAACTAATGCTAGGGAGGGAAATGAGAGGAAGAACGGAGAAGAGAACACGAAGAACTCCAAGAACTAGATCCAAAGGGTTTCCCTCACAAAGAGGAGAAAGTGATTGGTGGAAATGTGGATCTAGATCTCCTCTCTCTTTTCCCCCCAAAACTAGCAAGAATCCATGGAGGGATTGAGAGATAGCAAGCTCGAAGAAGGTCAACAATGGGGGAAGAATACGAGTTCAAAGGATAAGCTTCATTTGGGAAGAAGACCCCCTTTTATAGGTGGGAAAAAATCCAACCGTTATGCTCAAAGCCCGCACAGAGCGGTACTACCGCTAGGGCGGTAGTACCCCTTTGAAAAACAACAGAGAGGAGGCAAAAAGGCCAGAAGAACCGTCGGAGCGGTAGTACCGCTTGACCTCACGGTACTACCGCTAGGGGTAGCGGTACTACTGCTAAGGGTAGCGGTACTACTGCTTGCGAGCGGTACTAAAAAATTACAATCGTGCCTACCACCGCTGGACTTGTGACGAGTTTTTGGTCCCGAGCGGAAGTAGCCACGGTAGTACTGCTCCAAGTGGTAGTACCGCTCCCGAAAGCGGTAGTAAAAAATTACTTCCGCTCCTACCGGCGGTAGTACCGCTGCAGCCTTTTCAGAACACCAAAACGACCACAACTTCTGCAAACGGACTCTGAATTCGACGAAACCAAGTTTGTTGGAAAGCTAGCAACAAGGGCTAACACAATATTGATAGAAATACCAATAATAAGAAAATTAGAAAAGGCCCATAAGAAAATGGTGAGGACCCTTTGTCGGATAAGACCGGTAAAACCTCCAACACCGAAAACATCATAGAAGACGCATGTGAACTCCGTTTTCGATGAACTTAAGGTTGTCATCAAGATGAACATAAGTTCTAAGACTCACAAAGAGAACCAAACAAGAACCAAGAAACATGATGCAAGGATGCAATGGTTTGAGCTCTCTACTAACGATACGATCAAGCTACCAACTTGAGAGCCCCCCTTGATAGTACGGCAAACGATCCTATAACCCGGTCTCCCAACTACCACCACGAGACTGGTAAAATAGAAAACCTATCAAGGGCAAACCTTTGCTTTGCATAAAGTCCACTTGAGCTAGATGTAGACGATCTTGACTTCCTCAAGTTGGACCACCTTTCTTGATTGCGTTGTCTCGGTGAAGAGTAGTAGATTGCTCCGCCATACTCCACTATGGGTGAGCCACTCTTCGGCATATCTTCACAAGTCCATTGTCACCACAATGGACGGCAAGCTTCAAGCACTTGATCTCTTCGTGATGCTCCACTTGAACTTGCACACCACAACCTAACCCCACAAAGAACTCTCACGAAGACCATGGGTTAGTACACAAAGCGTGATTGGCAATGCTTACCATACCATAGGATTGCTTGAACCTCTCGGTACATCTTCTACACTTTGTGTGTTGATCAACTTGATTCATTCTTTGACTTAGTTTTGATCAACCTTGAATCTTTCCAACTCTCTTCATTTGTATGATGTCTTGAAGGTAAACATGAATGATCACAAACTCTTCTTCATGAAGACATGCTTGCAATAAGCTCAACACCCACAAGACCAATCTTTGGATAATTCCTTAATAGCACCTTGGTCATCACAAACTGTCCTTGAAACCAACAAATGAACTCCAAGAAAATCCTATGGACAAACCCTTCAAATATAACTCAAGGCAACCATTAGTCCATAGAGATTGTCATCAATTACCAAAACTAAACATGGGGGCACCGCATGTTCTTTCAACGGGGTCTCCTCGAGAGTAGGGGGCGTTCCCCCCTTCCCAGGGCGTGCCCCTTGCCTCGAGGGCACCCCGTGTGTACCCTGGACTCCGTTTTCTTGTGGGTTACTCCTTTTGTTTGGTAAAAAATCATTATATATATACTCCCGAAGGTTTTGACCTCTTTATCACGCAGAAATCCTCTGTTTTCGTTTCGAGCTGCTATTTTTGACAGATCTAGATCATCATGGCGTCCTCCAACACCCCCAAGGACAAGTACTTCGAGAAGGTCATCAACCCCTACCTTGAGGAGGTGCTGCACCACCCCAAAACCATGGAGTTGCATGAGGGGGTGCTGCACATCCGTGATGTTGAGGGGCCGAGAAGGACCGGAAGCGTGGAGACAAGACTCGAAGCAATGGAGCAACAAGTTCTCAAGTGCCAAGGTATGGTGGAACGAGGACTCGACGCCAACCACATGACGATCTCGGAGCTTGCCAACAACCTCAAGATGTACTCGAGGATCTTCGGGGAAGCCATCTCTAATCTTCAAGAGAAGATCGATCACCTCCAAGCCCAGTTCTATGACCTGCAGAACCAAAACTGTGAGTATGAATATAGATTCAAGAACATGAGTTTGGCTGCAGATTTGAGTATCCCGGAGACTCGATCGTCCTTCTACGATGGTGAGCCCATGCTTTGGAAGACGAGCAACAAGCCTACATCAGCAACAACTCCATCATCACCAACCCCGAAGAAGGAGACATAATCATATGGGTAAGGGCACTCCCCTTGGCAACTGCCAAGCTTGGGGGAGTGACCCCGGTATCGTATCACAATCACTCCTATCATTACTGTTTTACTTAGTTCGATCCTTTTGGTAGTGTCTTGATCTAGTATAATAAAGTTAGCATGATCTAGTTGTGAGCTTTTGCTTTGTGAGCTTTATCCTTTGTAATCGAGTCCGTGAGCTATATAATAAAGATTAGTGTTGAGTCAAGGGCTTGATTTCCTCACTTGGGTCATGATAAAAATAAAGAAAACATAAAGAGTATCAAAGAGATCATATCGATCTTATGGGAAGTAATGACTTCACATACAAGAGTATCATAAATAAAAGTTGTTGGGAGGTGACAAACATAGTTTTGTCATCGTTGCAATTAATAGGAAGTAATAAAAGAAGAGAGGCTTCACATTCAAATATTTAGTACTAAACTCACGGGAAACATCGGTGTCCATAAAAGCTTTAACACAATCAAACTTAGGGGTCATACCTGACTCCTTACCTTCGTCGAGATCCCAATATTCAGAGTTGTGTTTAATTCTTTCCAATAAATCCCATTTGAAGTCAATAGTCTTCATCATATAAGAGCCAGAACAAGAAGTATCGAGCATGGAGCGATTATTATGAGAAAGTCGAGCATAGAAATTTTGAATGATCATTTCTCGTGAGAGTTCATGATTGGGGGCATGAATATAACATTGACTTAACCCTCCCCCAAGCTTGAGCGATGCTTTCTCCTTCGCGAGGCCAGAAATTATAAATATAATTATGATCACGATGAACCTGGTGCATAGGGTAGAACTTCTGATGAAATTCCAGCTTCAACCGATTATAGTTCCATGATACCATATCATCGCATAGCCTAAACCGTGTCAATGCATCTCCCTTCAAAGATAAAGGGAAGACCTTCTTCTTGATAACATCCTCGGGCATACCTGCAAGCTTAAACAATCCACAAACTTCATCCACATAGATTAGGTGTAAGTCGGGATGCAGTGTTCCGTCTCCTGTAAAGGGATTTTCAAGCAGTTTTTGTATCATACCCGAAGGAATCTCAAAGCAAACATTTTCAGTAGGTGCAGTAGGTTAAGGAGAAACTCTTTGCTCTTCTGCTCGTGGTGAAGATACCCCGAACAAGCCCCTCAAAGGATTTTGAGCCATAGTAACAAGTGACAATAAATTTCAGCACACTATATAAATTTTTCTTTACCAAATTCCACTTACCAAAGGCGCTTCACTCCCCGGCAACGGCACCAGAAAAGAGTCGTGATGACCCACAAGTGTAGGGGATCTATCGTAGTCCTTTCGATAAGTAAGAGTGTCGAATCCAACGAGGACCAGAAGGAAATGATAGGTAGTTTTCAGTAAGGTATTTTCTGCAGGCACTAAAATTATAGGTAACATATAGTTTTATGATACGATAATTGGTTGCAAGTGACAAACGGTAAAAGTAAATAAGGTGCAGCAAGGTGGCCCAATCCTTTTTGTAGCCAGGGACAAGCCTGGACAAACCCTTATATAAAGGAAAGCGCTCCCGAGGACACATGGGAATTATCGTCAAGCTAGTTTTCATCACGATCATCCGATTCGTGTTCGGTACTTTGATAATTTGGTATGTGGGTGGACCGGTGCTTGGGTGCTGTCCTTACTTGGACAAGCCTCCCACTTATGATTAACCTCTAATGCAAGCAACCACAACTACAAAAGAAGTATTAAGGTAAACCTAACCATAGCCTGAAACATATGGATCCAAATCAACCCCTTACGAAGTAACGCATAAACTAAGGTTTAAGCTTCTGTCACTCTAGCAACCCATCATCTACTTATTACTTCCCAATGCCTTCCTTTAGGCCCAAATAATGGTGAAGTGTCATGTAGTCGACGTTCACAAGACACCACTAGAGGAGAGACAACATACATCTCATCAAAATATCGAACAAAGACCAAATTCACATGACTACTAATAGCAAGACTTCTCCCATGTCCTCAGGAACAAAAGTAACTACTCACAAGACATAATATTGTTCATGACCAGAGGGGTATTAATATGCATAATGGATCTGAACATATAATCTTCCACCAAATAAACCAACTAGAATCTACTACAAGGAGTAATCAACACTACTAGCAACCCACAGGTACCAATCTGAGGTTTGGGTACAAAGATTGGATACAAGAGATGAACTAGGGTTTGAGAGGAGATGGTGCTGGTGAAGATGTTGATGAAGATAGCCCTCCCCAAGATGGGAGAGTTGTTGGTGATGACGGCAACGACGATTTCCCCCTCCCGGAGGGAAGTATCCCCGGCAGAACAGCTATGTCGGAGCCCTAGATTGGTTTCCGCCTCGAGACGGTGGCGTCTAGTCCCGAAAGCCTCCTTATGATTTTTTCCAGGTCAAAACACCTCATATAGGAGAACATGGGCATCGGGGGCCTGCCGGCTGGCCTACGAAGTAGGGGGCGCGCCCTGGGAAGGGGGGCGCGCCCCCACCGTCGAGGACAGCCGGTGGCCTCTCTCGTGGGTTTCTTTCGCCAGATATTTTTTATATTTTCCGAAACGACGTTCTGTTGAGTTTCAGGGATTTTGGAGTTGGGCAGATTTGGTTTCTAGAGTTTGCTCCTTTTCCAGCCCAGAATTCCAGCTGCCGGCATTCTCCCTCTTTATGTAAACCTTGTAAAATAAGAGAGAAAAGACATAAGTGTTGTGACAAAACATGTAAGAACATCCCATAATGCAATAAATATCAACATATAAACATGATGCAAAATGGACGTATCTATTATCCGATTATTTGTAATCCATTTAGTAATCTAATTGACATTTCATATTAAGCACACAATATATTTCATTTTCATAATTGAAATACATCAGAGTACAACATCATATAGCTTCAGCACTCAGCTACCCCATTACACAACTACACCAGGACAAAGTTTCACATGCAACATCTATAACCTTTCGAAATTAGCATCATAGACGGTACATAGACAGATGTATCTCATCTGGAAAACTGCTAAAGTAGAAGGCTGAATATTCAGCCTTCATTGATGTTGAAGGTCTTTGTAACTTTAGGCCAGTGCCTGTGGATGATTGACCGTACATCCTTTGTCCTCTTCAGGAACACTTCAATATTGAACCGTGGGTGTTGTATGAATACCTTCCTCACCTCCTGACCATACATGTGGTTTGAGAGGTAATCATCAGTGAACTGCTTTGGAAAGGCCTGAAAACAAGGATGTGCATAAATATCTTCTCTATATTGGAAATGGGGCAAAGGAATAAAAAGGCAAGGTATAATAGTTAGTACCATCATGTAGTGAACTAATGTCTTCTTCATTGTGCGGACAAAGATCTTGTTGTTTTTTGTCACTAATTTATTTATCCTAACAATCTTTCTGAGTTTCTTGACTTGACAGATATTCATGGCCACTCATTCCCCATATGCAAAAAGGGTCGAATAGTGGGTCAAAACCTCTGACAGCAGGACCTACATGTGCAAGACCAAATTGTTAAAAACCAAAATATTAGAATGGTTCATGCAATTGCACAATAATGTGCTATTAGACGACAAACCATGCACGTACTAACCTCGATTGTATACCTTAGTGCTTCCCATTGTTAACCTGCAACACATATAAGGTAGTTAGTCATCAGGTTAAGTAAGGGTTCGCATGCTATCAGTAAAATATGTTGATGAAAAATAAGCACATTGCAGATTCATCAGATTAATTCAAGCCACACGCAAAACCCATTTATCCAAATCAAGCATGATTACGAACTAGGTAATATAGCAATGGTATATGTTTCTCATGTATTAAGTGCAGCCAAATTCGATTTATTTCTCACAGGCACAACAATACAAAATTCTACCCACGACAACTGGACATCGCAGTGTAGAATTGAACCAACCAGTTAGCTAAACACCACAACAAATGAACCAAACATTAACTGAGCACCACATTGCACAATATAACATAATACTAATAGAGGATCAGATAGTGAACCAAACCAAGCATGCTTAACAACTTGGAAATATAACAATTGTATTTCTTTCTCATGTATTTAGTACAGCCAAATTCGATTTATTTCTCACATGGTATACAATAACAGAATGCAACCACAACAATTGAACATCGCATTGCAGAATTGAACCAAACAGTTAACTAAACACCACAACAAAAGAACCAAATGTTAACTGAGCACCACATTGCACAATATAACATACTCGTAATAGAAGATCAGATAGTTAACCAAACCAAGCATGCTTAAAAACTTGGAAATATTGCACCCTGAAGAATTGAACATCACATTTGCAGAATTGAACCAAGCAGTTAACTAAACACCACATTGCACGACATATAAAACATATACACTACAATAGAAGATTGCATGGTAAAACTAGATAGCACAATTCACTAGAATTTGTTAAGGAAAGTCAGTAGCTAGCAAATGATGACCTCAAGAAAATGCCACGAACTATCGTTTAAAGCAGCCAACCGCGTCGCGGCGTCGACGCGCGAGGCGTCAACGGTGGCCTCTACGGTGAGGTGCTCCTCCAAGATCTGGGGGTCGGCACAAATGGTAATTAGACACTAAACAAGTGGCATTCACACAAAGCATGTCTAAACTAAGCAAATAACATGGCAATGCAAGACACCATATGCACGATATGAGCAATATACACTAGTACAGCGAGCTGCTAAGCAAACGGTTTTAAACCCCTTTCCGTGACGGCCTTCGGAACTGTCGCCAAGTGAGTGTGGGTGATGAGGGGGGTCCTTCTCACACGACCCAGAATCCGTCGGGGATATGCCCTCCTCGCACACACGCTCGGCAAAATGAGGTCGTGTGCGACCAGTGAGTGCTCAGATACGGAAATACGTACAGTAGAGCTAAAAAGTACAATTATACGACAACATTGTTTCTGGTCGCAAGTACATCCCACATAGTTAGTCCCCGCAAAACATTTCCATTCGTATGTACAGCCCACATAGTCGCTCCAAGGAAAACGTTTCCGTCCACAGGTACATCACACACAATTTGTCCTGTTAAATCTTTTGTGATAGCGTTTCCATTGCACACGGTATTAACAATTTTATCATTTGCGTTATTGAATGCATCACACATGATGCGTAGAAGAAACTGTGTGGCAAAGGCTGTCCATCTCACACAGTTTTTATGTGGTAAACATTTGCACCAGGTGGCCTAACGCAAATAGTTTTCAAGAGGATGTCGTGTGTGATTGTTCATTAATCCAACACGGTTTATTCCTAGAAACTGTGTGCGTTATTGAATGCATCGCACACGATGTTTTCTCAATAACCGTTTGCAATAGAAAAACCCAATTAGCAGGCTAATTATCCGATTATTCATAATCCATTTAGTAATCTAATTGACATTTCATATTAAGCACACAATATATTTCATTTTCATAATTGAAATACATCAGAGTACAACATCATATAGCCTACCCCATTAGACAACTACACCAGGACCAAGTTTCACATGCAACATCTATAACCTTTCGAAATTAGCATCATAGACTGTACATAGACAGATGTATCTCATCTGGAAAACTGCTGAAGTAGAAGGCAAATATTCAGCCTTCATTGATGTTGAAGGTCTTTGTAACTTTAGGCCAGTGCCTGTGGATGATTTACCGTCCATCCTTCGTCCTCTTCAGGAACACTTCAATATTGAACCGTGGGTGTTGTATGAATACCGTCCTCGCCTCCTGACCATACATGTGGTTTGAGAGGTAATCATCAATGAACTGCTTTGGAAAGGCCTGAAAACAAGGATGTGCATAAATATCTTCTCTATATTGGAAATGGGGCAAAGGAATAAAAAGGCAAGGTATAATAGTTCATTGTGCAGACAAAGATCTTGTTGTTTTTGGTCACTAATTTCTTTATCCTAACAACCTTTCTGAGTTTCTTGACTTGACTGATATTCATGGACAACTCATTTCCCCATATGCAAAAAGGGTCGAACAGTGGGTCAAAACCTCTGACAGCAGGACCTACATGTGCAAGACCAAATTGTTAAAAACCAAAATATTAGAATGGTTCATGCAATTGTACAATAATGTGCTATTAGACAACATACCATGCACGTGCTAACCTTGATTGTAAACCTCAGTGCTTCGCATTGTTAACCTGCAACACATATAAGGTAGTTAGTCATCAAGTTAAGTAAGGGTTCACATGCTATCAGTAAAATATGTTGATGAAAAATAAGCACATTGCAGATTCATCAGATTAATTCAAGCCACATGCAAAACCCATTTATCCAAACTAAGCATGATTTAGAACTAGGAAATATAGCAATGGTATATGTTTCTCATGTATTAAGTGCAGCCAAATTTGATTTATTTCTCACATGCACAACAATACAAAATTTTACCCACGACAATTGGACATTGCAGTGTAGAATTGAACCAACCAGTTAGCTAAGCACCACAACAAATGAACCAAACATTAACTGAGCACCACATTGCACAATATAACATAATACTAATAGAAGACCAGAGAGTGAACCAAACCAAGCATGCTTAACAACTTGGAAATATAGCAATTGTATTTCTTTCTCATGTATTTAGTACAACCAAATTCGATTTATTTCTCACATGGTATACAATAACAGAATGCAACCACAACAATTGAACATCGCATTGCAGAATTTAACCAAACAGTTAACTAAACACCACAACAAATGAACCAAATGTTAACTGAGCACCACATTGCACAATATAACATACTCGTAATAGAAGATCAGACAGTTAACCAAACCAAGCATGCTTAACAACTTGGAAATATTGCACCCTGAAGAATTGAACATCACATTTGCAGAATTGAACCAAGCAGTTAACTAAACACCACATTGCACGACATATAAAACATATACACTACAACGGAAGATTGGATGGTAAAACTAGATAGCACAATTCACTAGAATTTGTTAAGGAAAGTCAGTAGCTAGCAAATGATGGCCTCGAGAAAATGCCACAAACTGTTGTTTAAAGCAGCCAACCGTGTCGTGGTGTCAATGCGCGAGGCATCAACAGTGGCCTCGACGGTGAGGTGCTCCTCCAAGATCCTGGGGTCGGCACGAATGGCAACCGTCGCGACCTCATCCGCGCGTGCAGCTGCGATTTGCTTCTCCGCTGCCAAATGCTTCTTGAGTCCTGTCTATACTGCATGCACCATGGCTTAGGGCGGCGCTTATTTGGAGGAGGGTCGGCGATTTGGGTGGAAGGTGTCGCGCTCGCGCCGGCAGTCGGGGAATGTGGGATGTGGAAGGAGAAGGAGGATGGGGGTCGGGTGTGGATTACCTGCTTGGATAGGCGAGGCCGAGCAGCATGAAGGAGGGTCGCCGTTTAGGAGGCGGCGGTGCTGCAAGCAAGGAGTGAAGGTTTCAACTTGGAAAGGAAGGCGGAAATAGGGGAAATGTGGCTTTTGGTAATGGGGAGGGGGCGGGGAGGTAGATATTTCCGCGGAAGCCGAAAATTTGGAATCGCTTCAGCCAAAAACTGGCGTGCAAAGTGTCATCAGACACAGTCCCGTATCCAGAACTGTGTACGATATGTGAACATCACATACGATTCAGATAGCTTAACACGTGTATGTGTTGAGTTTGAACGTCAAAATTTTTGGTTCGAATTTCCCTGGTTACAGTGGCCATCGACGTCATTGCATAATTTGGGTACACAAAGGAGACTAACTTCTTAATCGAGCAAGTTCAACAATTAAACATAGCTAGCTGACCTAAACATCTAGCTGACCTAAACATTACTCTAACAAATTAAAGACTGGCGCTCTTAATGAAACAAAACAAAGAGTACTACTACGGCTGGTGCTCGTCAATCTCCGCCGCCACCTCCATGTCCAGATCGCACTCGACGGTCTCCTGGGGCAGGGGCTCTATGGCATCAATTGCACCATACTCGGCAAGCATCTCGCCATCCGCGTCTGCCATATCTTTGGCATAGGCCGCCACGAGCTGGGCGTGGGTGGCCGCGATCTGGGCTCTAGCGGGCTCCGTCGTGGCAAGGTATGCCGTGCAGGAACGGACGACTGCTCGCACTCTCTCAGTGATTGCCAGCTCTTCAGCCGTGGGTTGCCGATCGTTGTCGGAGAAGCTTCGTTCGATTTGTGCGGTGACTGCCACGAGGTGGGCTTTGACGGCCTCGACATGGTAGTGGGCGGCCTCCATAAGGGCTAAGTCCACCGCTGCAGAACGGACAGCTGCTGTGCCACTCTCGCCAGTGGCTATCCCCAAGGCAGATGCTACTGCCGCCAAGTGAGAAGCAACAACGGCCGTTTGTGCTGCCTTGACCGCCCGGACGCAGACTGCGGTCGCCCTCACGAAGCTTGTTAGCACGCACTTGGCAGCTGCGGTCGCGCTCTTGCCGGAGTGGGCCTCCGAAGTTGCCCTCACGATGTGGGTCCACGTCCCCATCTTTCACCGACGACGAATGAACAGTGATAATGTTGATCCCAAGTTTAAACCGGTAAAACAGTTTCTCTACCGCTTCAACGAGGAAAGGCGCAAGGCCATTGGTGAAGAGGTAGCCAGGCTCTTGGCGGCCGGGTTTATTGTTGAGGTGTTTCATCCTGAATGGTTGGTTAATCCGGTGCTAGTACTAAAAAAGAACAGCACTTGGCGTATGTGTGTGGATTACACAGATTTGAACAAGGCTTGTCCAGCTGATCCCTTTGCTCTCCCTTGTATTGATGAAATCATTGATGTTACGGCGGGTTGTGAGCGGTTGAGTTTTTTAGATGCATATTCCGGTTATCACCATATCAAGATGGCAGTTAAGGACCAGGAGAAGACAACTTTTATAACTCCCTTTGGAGCATTCTGCTATGTGTCTATGCCCTTTGGGCTTAAGAGTGCCCAGGCGACCTATCAGCGTTGCATGCAGAATTGTCTTAATACACAGATTGGGCGTAATGTTCATGCATATGTGGATGATATTGTGGTGAAGTCCAGAAAGGAAGAGACGTTGATAGATGACTTGAAGGAAACTTTTGATAATCCCCGAGTCTATAAGATGATGCTTAATCCGACCAAGTGTGTTTTTGGTGTACAGGCAGGCAAGCTCTTAGGATTTCTGGTGTCAAACAGGGACATCGAGGCTAATCCGGAGAAGATCAAAGCTATTACATCCCTGGCTAAACCGGCGTGTATCAATGACGTTCAATGTCTGGCGGGCCGCATTGCAGCACTGAGCCGGTTTATCAGCCGATTGGGAGAGAAGGCTATCCCGCTCTACTAGATGATGAAAAAGACATACAATTTTGTCTGGAGTGAGGCTGCTAATGCGCGTTTGAGGACTTGAAGAAGCAGTTGGCAGAGCCGTCTGTCCTTGCTGCTCTGGTTCATAATGAGCCACTATTACTATATGTGGCTGCTAATGCCCGGGCTGTCAGTGTCGCCATTGTAGTGGAGCGCGAGGAGGCTGGGAAAGAATATCCGGTTCAACGGCCGGTTTACTACATCAGTGAGGTGCTCATTGAGTCTAAGCAGAGGTATCCGCATTGGCAGAAGCTGGTGTATGGAGTCTTCATGGCAAGCCGGAAGCTCAAGCAATATTTTCTGGGTCATCCCATCACTGTGGTCAGCTCTGCCCCTCTGGGAGATATAATCCAAAACAGAGAAGCAACTGGCCGGGTTGCGAAGTGGGCCATTGAGCTTGGACCTCACGAGTTAAAATATGTGCCTCGTACGGCAATCAAGCCCCAAGAACTGGTGGATTTCATCAATGATTGCACGGAGTTACAGGCGCCGGAAGAAAAGCCGGATCACACATACTGGACTATTCAGTTTGATGGATCGAGGCAATTGGAGGGCTCGGGGGCTAGAGTCATATTAACTTACCCATGAGGTGATAAATTTTGTTATGTTCTCCGTTTAATGTTCCCTTGCACTAACAATGCAGCTGAACATGAGGCTCTCCTCCACGGTCTTAGAATGGCTAAGGACATGAATTTAAGCCGGGTTAAATGTTCTGGTGACTCGGACCTGGTGGCTCAACAAGTATCTAGTACTTGGGATTCCAAGGACCCGCTCATGGCAGCATATCATCGAGAGGTGGATATTTTCGCTGGACACTTCAAGGGTTATCAGGTGGACCATGTGGACCGGTGGAAAATGAAGCGGCGGACGCATTAAGCCGTTTGGGTTCCCAATGTAAACCGGTTCCACCTAATGTTTTTCTGGACGTCTTGCATAATCCGTCGGTTAAGTTGCCATCAGAGGAGGACTTGGCTGTTCCTGGTCTGGAGGCTCAGTTGGTAGCGGCTCTTCATGCTATCCTAGATTGGACAGTCCCATATTTGGCGTATATGAACCGAGGCGAATTAACAGAGGATGAAATCTTGGCCAGGCAGATAATCCGGCGGTCCAAGTCAATGACTATCTTCAATGGATAATTACATCATTGCAGTGTAATAGGGGCGTTTCAGCGTTGCGTATCTCGGGATGAAGGCCGTGAGATTCTATGTGAGATCCACGAATGCGATTGTGGTCACCATGCCGGTTCAAAGTCCTTGGTAGCTAAAGCTTTTCGTCACGATTTCTATTGGCTGACGGCTCATGCTGATGCTGAAGACTTGGTCAAAAGGTGTGATGCCTGTCAGAAGTTCTCAAGGCGTGCTCATGTACCAGCTCAAGAATTGAGGATGATTCCAATCACTTGGACATTTGTGACTTGGGGGCTAGAGATGGTTGGGCCCTTTAAGAGATCTCCGGATAAGAAGACCCACCTTCTGGTGGCGGTTAATAAGTTTACTATGGGGGCGGAGGCAGAGCCAGTCAGCAAGTGTGATGCAACAACGACGGTTCAGTTCATCAAGAAGGTGATTTTCCGGTTTGTCTTCCCACACAACATTATAACTGATAATGGCATTAATTTGTCCAAGGGGGCTATGAAAGAATTTTGTCAACGAGAGCACATCCGGCTTGACGTATCTTTAGTAGCTCACCCTCAATCTAATGGTCAAGCTGAGAGAGCCAATCAAGAGATTCTGAGAGGCATCAAGCCCTGGCTTATGGTTCCCTTACGGAGGACGCCGGGTTGTTGGGTGGAGGATTTACCTTCCGTGTTATGGAGCATCAATACCACACCCAATAGATCTATGGGTTACACGCCTTTTTTGGTTTACGGGGCAGAGGTAGTTCTCCCTAGTGACATCCGTCATGACTCACCTCGTGTGACTACCTATGTTGAAGCTGACAACAAGAAGGCACGGCAAGAAGCACTGGACCGGTTGGATGAGGAACGTGACATTGCAACAGCTCGGTCGGCGATTTACCAGCAAGATCTGCGTCGATATCACAGTCGTCGGGTTAGAACCAGAACTTTTATAAGATGGCGATCTGGTGCTCCGGCTCATCCACGACCAGACTGACATGCACAAGCTATCCCCACCTTGGGAAGGACCCTTTGTGGTCAGCAAGAATCTGCACAACGGGTCATACTACCTCATCGATGTTCGAGAACACAAGGACTCACGCACAGCGGAGGAGGAGACCCAACGGCCGTGGAACATTGCTCATCTTCCGCCTTACTACACCTGAGCCATAGGATCCCTTTATGTACATATATTCACAATGTATATATTATGATCAATATAATAAACCGACATCCCTGTTAAAGCGGGGCCTCTGCTGTTTTTTCCATAAGAGTTTGTCACATAGGGGGCTTCTGTGTATAAAACAGAGTTCTCATGGCCCTCTTAAATCGGCTATCAAGCCACTATTATCATAAGAGCACAGCTCTGGTTACTTCGGTAATCCGGCTATCAAGCCAACATGATGATAAGGGGCAAAATAGAGTTTGATGCATGGCACAACTCAAACATAGGCACCCATTGAGCACAGCTCACAATGTTACTTGGGGGCTCTTGTTGCACAGTGACAAAGAGCTTTTAAGGCCCTTGTAATAGGCTATCAAGCCAGGCTTGGAAGCCAGGTGCATGCACCTAAAACCCCGGGTTAACCTGCCTGCATCACGTAAGTTACTCCGTCCAGGTAAACTTGGTATGACCCATCCAATGTTTGACAAGTCAATCTTATACAAACCCTGAACTTGTCAATGTTAAAATGACGATTGGTTAATGTGAGGTCCATCTTAACAGGCTTCGTGAAATGGTTTAACTCAGTGGCCTGGCAGCCCATGAAAAGCTTAGAATTTAGGCCTGGCAGCCCATAAAAAGCCTTGTATGATTTTTTGATAAGTTGTTTTCTCGTTTGCGACTTACAACACCTTTTTTATGTTAAACCGATATTTATTGACTCGGCCTAGTGGTTGACTATAAGTCACCACCATCAAGTAAAACCGGTGTTTATTAACCCGGTCTAGTTTGATTACAAATCGCCAGTATCATCTGCAGCTAATCCGGTGTTTATCACAACCCGGTATGGTTTTATCATAAACCGGCAAAATATTACAGGAGTCATCAATACTGACAATTTGGGATTATCACCCTTACTACAAAAGTTGGTAAATCCAACGATGTGATTCAATATCACATGTATGATCTATTTCATATTAATTTATTTTCAAAATGCAGCCTGGGTTATAAACCTAGGTCATGAGTTTGGGCATTACGACCCGTCCGGCGATGAACTGCCAGGACACTTTAAACTTGATCTATGTAGAAACAGGTTGATTAAAGCTGTTCAGAAGAATAGGCAGACATATTATAAGGATACCAGATTAAGCAGTGTTATGCAAAGGGAATATGCACGATGGCATAATAGACCAAGTGTTTTCAGCTAGCCTATTACAAGGCGTTTTTCAGCCCAAAAGAATAACAGTCGTTCGCCAAGTATTACGGTATGTCGAAGATTAAAACTGGCTCTGGTTCATGACTCCTCGCCAGCCCGGCCAGACGGCTGCGGATCACCCTGCGCCGTTTCCTCCTCGTCTCCATCCAGCAGCTGGAAGTCGGTGGTTGCCCAATTGAACCCAGTTAGGGCTTGGAAAATAGCTTCATCGTTTATAAGCTCAGAGGGTTCAGCATCAGGAGCGTAAGTGTGCTTCCGGACGGGCGGGATGAGATCCTCCACGTCTTGAGTCGGCGCATTAACCCGTTTGTTGTCAGCGTCATAAACTGCCTGGTAATGGGACATATCAGCCTCTTCAGCTAACATGCTGGCCAAGGGCCGCATTTCCTTCGTCAAAGCTCGAAGATCATCATTGTTAAATTCGAATCCGTCCTCTTTCAATCTTGGATAACCATTCACTACGTCAGCCGGATCAAGGTCGGGTACCCATGCTTTCGCCCGGGTTAGTGCAGTCAAAGCACCAGCCCTTGCAGCCGATCTCTTCAGCTCTTCAAACCGGGCGGGCAGCATTAACAGCTTTTCTCCCTTGATCAAAGTTGAGGGCGGTTTTTTGTGAGCGGCGGTGCATATGATCCGTTGCGCATCGGTATAAAGTTGTTCTATAAGTGTATAAGAAGCCTTCATTTTTTTCTGCATATCAGAGCCTAAATGGGCAGTGTGCTTTCCTGCATCATTACAAATATGGTTAAACCGGCAGTTTACGGGATGATAAATATTGAGATTTTATAATAAGGGTACTTACCGAAGACACCCGTGGTCATGGCATTTATTTGACGCTTCAGGCCGGATAGTTCTTCCACCACCGGTTTAAGGGCGGCCTCAGTGTCATCGGCCCTTTTCTTCAAAGCGGATTTCTCTGTATCCCAATCCGCCTGCTCCTTCTGAAAGTCTTTTCTCAATTTTTCCATAGTTGCCAAGGCACTGGTCAACTCATCCTTGGCTTTGGAGGTTGCTACTTGTTGGAACTTAAGGTTCTCTTGAAGATCAGCGGTTTGAGATTCCTTCTGACTCAGGTCAGTCTATAAAGCGACGAACATATCATCAGTTGGCGAATTATATTGGAAGTCCCAAGCACATAACAAGTTATACACTTTGCACTTGGGGGCTAATGCATATTTGCTGTTATTAGAAGTTTTTACAAGTCCCAAGCTCAATACAAGTATTGTTCCTGGCACTTGGGGGCTAATGCATATTTGATGTTATCAGAAGTTTTTACAAGTCCCAAGCTCAATACAAGTATTGTTCCTGGCACTTGGGGGCTAATGCATATTGGTTCAAAGTAAAGTTACATGACAAAAAAGTCCCGGTTCATCTTGAAAAGATAAACCGGCCCTTGGGGGCTACACAAGCGAAAAACTACAAAGTTGATGTTCTAAAGTCCCGAGTCATCTCGAAGAGATAAACCGGCCCTTGGGGGCTACAATGGAGCTAGTACAAGGAGTTGACGAAAAAAGAAACAGGTGCATAAGTCAAGCAATATTTACCTCATATCGTTCCTTCATTAGTTTCACCAAACCGGCTTCATAGTCACTACTTGTGTACAGCCGATTTAGATAGCCGGAGTGAAGGTCCTGGGCGCTGAGATGAGCATAGCTCGACAAATCGGCATTCCACTTGCCCTTGTCCATACCAGAAACTTCCTCCTTGGCGCTATGCTTTGACAAAGCGACTGGCTCGCCAGGAGTGGTGTGGCCAAAACCAGTAATCATAACATCGTTTGTTGTATCAGCAGTAGCTTTGGCTAGGCTTGCCGGGTTATCACTGGTTTGGACTGGGCTATTCTATTTGTCACCAAGATCCATTGGTGCAGCTTCTTGTTCAGTAAAAATATCATGATCCGGTGGCAGCAGATCATCATGCAAGGCGTCAGCATTTTCTTCTGCCAGCTCTGGAGTCTTCTCCGGTTCAGGGTTTACATCACCATCAGTCGGTTTACTCAATTTGGCCTTCTTACTGGGTTTTGGTCTACTGAGAAAGATAAAGGTAAAAGTTAGTCCATGGACTAAAACATAAGGTTAACAGAAAAATAAAAGCTCACCCAAGAATGGTCTTGAGAGGAGGAAGCTGTGTGGCTGTTTACTCGCCAGACGATGAATGAGGGGTTTCCTGATAGTAGGAATTAGATGAATTAAGAGGTTGTCGAAAATGGCCCGCTTTGGGATAAAGAACATGAGGTATATATAATACCTTCGATCGATGCTTCCGGGTTGGAGTATTTGGTAAACCGGTGGAGGTAATTACTTGGCCGCTGTGCCGGGTTGTGCGGCGAGCTTCATGTTGTTGCTTCTTCAAAATAAAGTTTGGGTCCAAGTAAGCTAAAGGGTGAGAAAATCTTACTTTCCGGTTTGCTTGACGGATTTTCTTTGTTGGCAGAGGATCTGAACCGGAGGAAAGGATAATTACCTCTACATCATCAGCTTGGCTGCCTTCAGCGTTTTCCTGAATATAATCATTGTCAATGAGGTGCAAGAAAAGTGAGCCAAGGGAGTCAAGTTCTACCACTAATGCCGGTTCGTCATCCTCAATGTTTAACTCGGATGATTCAGCAGTTTTCTTTTTGACAGTCTTCTTGATGGCCTTGGTCTTGGGGCGAGATACCTTTGTCGGTTTATCTTGAGCTTTCCTCTTACAGAACGGATCTTTACCCTGTCAGAAATTGAGGAGCTTTAGAAAGGATACTTAACAGATTGAAATAAAGCAAAAATTTATAAGGATATTTACAGCTGGCGGTTTATTGGATTCGCAGAAGGGAGCCAGCCCAGTTTTGTTGCAGACGGCCACCGGTTCATCCAATATCTTCTTGACAGATTCATTGATTTCATTTTCTGTTAGCAAAACCTCAGTATGATGTTGAGGGTCTTTTGGGTCCCCTGTGTACTCACACATCAAACCGGGGCGCCGACTTAGAGGTAAAATGCTCCAAGAAATCTAGCAACGAACAAAGTCAATGCATGTTAAAACGTTTGCAGTAAAGGCCCGAAGCTTTGAAAGCCGTGGTGCATAGTTGGATCGCTCCTGGGCACTAAGCCGTTGGGGAAATGGATGATTATTGGAATGCCGATGAGGACGATAGCCCGGTAGAGGATTCTCACCAACTGGAGATGTATATTGACAATAAAACCAAGTTTGGTTCCAATATTTAGGATGACTATGATGCTTGGCGTGAGGGAAACTGACATCTTTCCTTTTTTGAATGGACATCCCGCCAAGTTCAATGTTAGGTCCATCCGTAAATTCCGTACGGCGGTTCAGGTGGAAGAAATCTCTAAATAGCTCAACTGTGGGCTCCTCTTGCAAATAAGCCTCACGGAACACTTTAAAATTGCAAATATTGGACACATAGTTTGGTCCAATATCTTGAGGGTGGAGTTGGAAGCTAGCCAGCACAGAAGAATTTTGATTCGGGAGGGCTAAACCCTCGGGCTAAGTGATCAATCAATATAACTACTTCCCCGTCTTTGGGTTCAGGAGGGTTTTCCGGACCAGGGATTCTCCAATGGATGACATCTTTTTTGGCTAAGGCGCCAACCTCAACTAAACCGTTCAGTTCTTCTTCAGTAACCTGGGACGGAACCCAGTTGCAGGAATAAAATTGCTTGGCTTGCTTTGCCATTTCAAAGGAAAAATCTGAAATTAAAGATAAAGGCCGATTTTATGATTCATGGTTGACAGATATAAAACGTCGACACGTATTGAGGTATATACACAATATTAAATCGGAGCTAGATATTGGAAGTATTATAAGGGCAGGTGCAGTGGCGGTTTAAGTGGGGCCTAATGCTACCTACCAAATTATGATTTTTCTAAAAGTTAAACCACCGATGAGGGTGCGAAAGATGTAGATCTAAAGTTATGGAAAAACAAGTTTCACAGATCAACAACAGA
The DNA here is from genome assembly GCA_902687465.1 of Secale cereale. Lineage (NCBI taxonomy): Eukaryota > Viridiplantae > Streptophyta > Magnoliopsida > Poales > Poaceae > Secale > Secale cereale. The sequence continues at coordinate 640,744,522 of LR738710.1, forward strand.
ATTACAGATCTACAACGTGTTAATAAATTCAGGTATATTCAGACTTAAGCTGAACAGGTACTGTAGCAACCCGACCCGAATGGATCAAGTCTCTGTGCTTAAGTGTCATCCCTGGATCGGTATGCTGACACACACAGTACTCGAGGATTTATAACAGAGGTAAATCACATGTATAAAGTAACGTTAATATTATTATTACCTCAATCGATCATAGCGGAAGCAACAAAGGTTGTGGATTCCCATCAACACCGACGGCAAAGTTGAGTGTAGAAATCGTAACCCTAACGTATCACTTACTCGTCGTAAGATAATCCTGCAACATGAGACGTTGCAGCCACAAAGGGTCAGTACATTGAATGTACTGGCAATTTCACACTGTAATGATAATGATGAACAAAACCTACAACTACATGCATATTTGGCTGGTGGAGGCTGTAAGGTTAAAGTTTTTGCGTAAAGCCAATTTTTCCCTACAACAAAGGAATAACTTATATTTTAACTATCATGGTGGTTGTTAAACATTGAGAGTGTAGACACCCTCTCAATCCCAATTAATCATCATCATTAAACCCAACAATATTAATTAGAGTAACATGATGAGATTCACATGATAATCCAAGTACTAGATACTCAAGACGTCCATAACCAGGGACACGGCTAATCATGATCAGTTTGTAAACTCTGCAGAGGTTTGTGCACTTTTCCCACAAGACTCGATTGCCTCCGTTTGGTTTCTCGCACTGCATGGTGTTTGAGAAACGGATGACCGAGACACAGTCTTTCCGAAGAGGTCCCCTTAACCGGATAGATAGGCCGGTACACCTACAATCCCTCTACATCTGCTAGCCCATCACGGAAAGGTTTCCCACAACTTACTCAACTATGCAAGAGCCCATATTGGCATGTGGCTGCACACGGAAGTTTCTAGTATGAATAATCTCATGATCCCTTTGAGCCTGGGTGGCAGTCCAAAAGAAAATAGGCAATCGCTAGAATACCCAGGTGCCTCAATCCACCCAGATGTGTGTTAAAGTTGCCACCTTAAGTTGAACCATTAATTAACAATCTCACATCTGTCATGGATACACTCACCCAATAGACGTCTACGAGCATAGCATAACCTATTTGCAAACGTAGAAGTAACTCCCAAAGGTTTAAAAGTAATGCAGGTAATAGGTACTACCTCAATCTACTTCCCAGTCCCACATGTTAATAGCTCCTACTCATGCAATGTGTGAGGGTTTGACTAATGCAATGAAAACTGGGTATTTGGAAAGTATGATCAAAGTGTTACTTGCCTGCAATGTTGATGAAGATGATTCGCACTCAAAACTCGTGATAGCTCTACTCGTCACAATCCGGTCAATCTATCGTAAGCAAGCAATTGTAACCACACATAAGCAATCACTCAGAAAGATCGGACAGAACGAAAAAACACTTCAGAAAACTTCGAAAACAAAACGAATGACTCTTGAATCATAAAACAATTTCTAACAGTACCAAAATTATGTGAATTTGGCCTTATTAGAAAGTTTAGGTCAAGAGCTTCGATTTGCAAAAAGAATCAACTAAAACGGAGTTACGGTTTAAAAGATATGATCAAAAGAAGTTTGAATCAAATACTAGTTGAATTCAAATTTTAAAAATTTTAAAAACATGTTGAAGTTGTATTACTGGAAAGAGGGCTTCGTAACGAAGACGTGGGCGTTGGTTTCGTTGGATTTGGACCAACGAGCAAAAAGTTAAGGCCGTTTGAAGTGTAGGGGCTAAACTGTAAAAGAATTAATTACAGACGGGTCCTTGGCCAGAAATTAAAAGAAAAAGAAAAGCTTATCGAACGAACGTTCGTTTTCTAGTCTTAACTGGCGAAAGTTCACTGTATAACTAAACCTAAAAAAACGGATCTAGATCTAGGGTTTTGAAAATAAAACCAAAAATAAAAACCGATCTGGTTTTTAAAAGAAAACCTAAATATAAAAAACGGAAAAAACCCGGCGGCTTTGAACGCGGTTTTTACCAGCGGTTTTTCTCCGGGGCAAATCGGGCGGTTTCGAGCGAGGGTCGTCGGCCGGTGGAGCTCCGGCGGCGACGCAAAGCAGCGGCGGGCGACGCGAGCACTGCGAGGGCGAGGCGCGGCAGCGGCGAGGCAGCAGTGGCAGCTAGCGGACGGCGGCGGCGGCGCTTGGCGCAACAGCAGCAGCAAGCGGCGGCGGCGGCGGTCGCGAAGCGAGGGCGACGGCGGCTGTGGGCGAGAGCGGGGAGAGAGGAGGCAGGCGACGCTATTTATGGAGGGCGGAGGAGCTTCTTGTAGGAGGGGCAAGGGGAGGCGGCGGCGAGACGTGCTGGGCACGGACGCCGAGGCGGCGGCGATGCCGTGCAGGAGGAGGAAGGGAACGGGGCGAGCGGGCTGGGCCTTGGCCTGGCGGTGGCTGGGCCGGCCCAGTTCGGCTGAGAAGACCCCATTTTTTTCTGTAAACATTTTTTTAACAGACATAGAAAACGAATAAAAGCAAAATAAATAAAAACATCCTATAGGCATATAATATCTCAAAATTTGCAGAAAAAGAAATCCTACAAGGTGGACATTTTCCTACTGTCAAATAAAATGCCCACAAAATCTAATAAATCAAAAGGTCCTATTGCTGCAATAAAATCAAATAATAAATCCTTCTACAATACCAAAATGACTTCAAATTTCTTTCTCTCCAATTTTCTGCTATAGGGAATCATGTTACCCTATTTTCCATGTAATTTATTTTTGGAGAAAAATAATTTGAATAAAACTCAAATAACCTAGATTAAAAAAATTCGAATGGATTTTAAATTTGAGTTTCTTTGAAACTCCCAACTCATATTTCATATAATTTGAAGAAGTCATTTTATCTTCTCTTGTGAAAATCATTGAGTTGCATAAAGTTTCAGAATTGGAAATAGTTCCAAATGAAATTCAAATATTTTTAAATACCCTTTCATTTAATTAAATGGAAGAAGTCATATTATCTTCACTCTAGGGTTTTGTGTTGAAAAGAATTTGAATTCTCTCGGAGATCAAAAGCAAAGTGAAAGTTTTGGGAAATTCATTTTATTCCCTCTCATTTAACTTTCAAAAGTTTCAAATTTCACTCAATTTCACTCAGCACAATCAGCAAGCAATCAAATCTGTCTATTTATTATAACATTCCAAAATTTAGAATTTTGGGATGTTACAAACCTACCACACGTAAAATGAATCTCGTCCTCGAGATTCGGAGATTCTAGCAAGAAATAGGTTAGGGTTTGGGGGTCTCCTAACAAATCCACTGATTGGTATGGTCTGGTGTGCTACCACACTTAGGAACGTGGATACTGTTCCATCAAAACTCAGGTACTCCATCCCTTGGGTTGACGGTTTCGGTCTTCTCAAATATTCAGGGTATTTCCTTCTCTGGCTCTTTCGGTAGTGGCAAAATCTTTGTCCTCAATCCTTGTATCCTTTCATCATGGTAAGGCTCTTTCAGGACTGGTTCTTCTTAACTGACGAGTCTGGCGCCAATACTAAACAAATATCGATATCTCATGGTGGTCATGAAACAATTAGCTGGGTCCCTGCAGAAAACGAGTCTGGGCTTCATTCTCACCGTATGACCTACGGTTGGCAACAACTGCCTTGTACAGGGAAAACTTTATATACCATTCTAAGGTTTAAACAAGGTTTTGTCATCGTCGTCTCTCTACTATAGGTAAGTCACTCAGATTTACCATCCCGTATAACAGAGGCGAATAATAAGAGTAAGTCGGTATGGTGATCAATCAATCCCGCACCCAAATCATTACATTGTATATGGTTTAGTGAATCTCGCATTCTAACACTCGGTCATCCTCACAAGCATTGCAGAATTTCTCTTGTCGACAAACTGAGTTCGAATAATTCCATTGATTCTGCAAGCTTAACAAAACATCTAACGTTTCTTCACAACCCTCGGGTTTAACGTAATCACCTATAAACTCGTCTGTTGATAAGGTCGTCACTTCTACCAGGGGTTTTCCTTCAGCAAGAATGTGCTTGCTTTCTTGACAGGTCCTGGGGCCTATGGGTTATGGCTCATCTCATACTTTGTCACTAGTAACGCTTGGTCTCATCATCGGGTTGTAACTGATCATTCTTCCCACATCCAACTTCCTTGGCTCTCTTAAATCCATCCAATTATCCCTTACTTCTCTTGGGTACAAAACTGAGTGTAATTACTCACACTCATCCTTGGGTAGTCCTTTCCAAGTCGGACGTATCTAACCACTAGCTAGTGTATTCGGGTAACGGTGTTGGATTCTACCACACTTAAAATGAATAACACTAGTTTCTTCAAAATCTTATCCCATGCATCATGTCTTCACTCGTCACCTTTTATAGTACCCACTTATAATATCCAAAATCAATACCATGATGCCAACTGTATTGATTCTCAACTTACCATGATCTACTGCACTTCCATTGCATGCTTCACCCCCAATACTTAGCACAAAACTCCTTCTCCTTGGTACAATCTATAGCAAAATGCACTGCTTTACTACAGCAGATACACATAATTATAGACAAGTATCGTGGTTCCCTTGTGATTATGTAGCCTCCTTAGGTCCTCGGCTAAAGGGTCCACGTCAGAACTTGTGTATCCATAACTCAATCCTTGGGGTCACTATAGTCCCATACTCCAATCTTACACTCTCTTAAAAATCCAAATTGTACTTACTTCCTTCATACTTTTGGGGTGATCATCATATCAAGAATAAACTCCAACTTATTTGTGCAAACTCCACCTATTGGGGCAACACATTCCTCCCTATGGGTCCAGGGTTCACTCAGAAAAGTATCGCCCTATACAAAAATGCACTGGTTCATCCGTAATCCATATTCTCCTCATATCAAATCTCTTATTATATCCTGAACCATTATTCATCACTCCAATTACAAAGGTGCTTCACTACAAATGTTGCCATCCACATAGTGGGGTATGGTCAAACATTCCTCCCATCTTTATTCCTTTGTCCTCGCTAAGGACGCTTTAGTCCCACCAGAATTGTGCAACGTGATTCTTAAAATCATCAATCTTTTGCTTCATATTATTGGCTGTGTGCTTCATCTCCACCATCTCTGCATGCATCATACTCAGGCATCCCTGGGTATAACGAAGTCTTGCTTCGAGTATTTCTCCAATCTGACGTATGGCTTCCATAGCATCATCATGAACAGAGTCGAAGAATGTAGTTCATGGTACTCGGGAGATGAAAAAGTATTGACCCATAGTCTTTGGGCAAACTCCTTTCACAGGATGGAGGTGTACCTCCACGTACCAAAGTTCAACTCCATTCTCCATGAAGCGATAATCCTTGTAAATTGCATCTCCTTGCAAGTGAATATGCTTCATCATGTCCTTCAGGATCTTTGGATAATCCTGGTCGCTAGTCAGGGTCATGATCGTTTCTGGGCCTTTAAGAAAAGACTCGTATAGGGTTTTCATCTGTGGGTATAAGACAAAAGGGTTCTCAGGACAACATACGGACATCCTTGGGTAAAACGAGGTCTTTGTCCGAGAAAGGTTTGGGGTCAACTGGTCCATGGGTTCTAGGTTTTTATCGGGGTCAGATAGCAAGAGAGGCACCCACAATCATCCAACAACTCATAGTAATGAGATTCCAAACATCTCAACTTCCATTGCTTCACGAACTATTACAATGTTATTTCCATACTCAACTCAACATTGTAATAAAGGTGTATTCCATATTAATCTACATGCTTCATTACAATATGAAGATCTCAACTACTCAGATCAATCTTCCTCCGGTCTAGACCTTCTCTTGGCAAAATGCTCTACTTCCTTGTAGTGTAAACTAATGTCATAAGACAGATCTAAGGGCTTCATGGTGGCTATCCTGATTCACTACTTTCTTCGCTTCCTGGTTGGGCAGTTGCTAGCATAATGACCTAAATCCTTGCACCGGTAACATGTGATGTGACTCAGGTCCTTTTCCGCAGAAATTGGGTCGTTCTGGGGACTCATGTTCTTTCTCTTCCTCGACTTCTTCGTTCCAATCAATTCTTCTATCTTTTGTGGATCAAACTCCACCTCTTCTATCGGGAAGTCTCACAGATACTCTTGACTTCCCCTCGTGCATTGCTGTGAAAGGTGTCCTTCTTTTCCACATGAGTAGCAGGCACGGGAGTAATATCTGTCTAGTCCTTCTCCATCAGGGTCGTCAATATCTTCCTCCATCACAGATTCCCTTAAGGTTTCCTTGAGGACTTCTTTCATTGCTTCTTTCTTCTGCTGGACAGTTCGTTGCACCATGGGGTAAATGTGGCACTGAGCAGGGTAGTGGGTAGTCCCTTCACACAAGAAACAAGTAATCTGCCTAGTTGGGCATTCTTCAGCTAGGTGACTTCCTTCACAATTAGGGCATTCATCCTTGTGCTCCCCCTGGGTGTGTCCTATTTCTCCACAAATCCTACAGGCACAAAGTTTCTTCTTCGGGTTGTCACCACGCTCTCGGACGAGACGTGATCTCAACAGAGTTTTCTTGAATTCCTCCCAACTTCCTGCTCCATTACATCCTTGTATGGCTTGATGCGTCTTCCACCATGTTGCAACACTTTTTGTAAAGTACTGAAGAGCGTAATGAACCTCATACTTCCTTGCAACCAAATTTTTCCTAAAGTGATCCTCCATGTTTTGTATCCAAAGTTCTGCCTCCGGTGGTCATTGGTCCAGAGACTTCAAGTCTATCTTCAGTCATCCTCTATTGGGTCCAAGGGTTTTGGGGATGAGATTCAGAAGAGATAGAGAGGTACACTCAAAACAAACAATGGTTTTGAAAAGACGATATTAGTTTGTGGCCGTCAGAAAACCTCAAACAAATGAGGGCTCACAATCATCGCATCTAACGTAAGTACATAACACGGGTTTGGTCTTTTAAAGGTCATCATCTCTTCAAAGTTGTCACCCCTTCAAATCTTCGGAGTATCCATTGTTATAGCTTCAATACTTCCATTGTATGGTAAAATCATCTTTACTCCGAAGTGGTCCAAATGGTAAAGGGTATTGGCTAACTATTTAAGGTCAAAGGGAAGATTTGAGAAAGCTCAAAAAGGAAGAGAGATCATAGTCTTTTGAAAGAGATAGTTTTAGAGAAAACTTTTCCTATGGTCTTGCCACTTTCTAGGGTCATGTCCTACAGTCAACATGTGCTCTGATACCATCTTGTAGCGACCCGACCCGAATGGATCAAGTCTCTGTGCTTAAGTGTTATCCCTGGATCGGTATGCTGACACACACAGTACTCGAGGATTTATAATAGAGGTAAATTAGAAGTATAAAGTAACGTAAATATTATTATTACCACAATCGATCATAGCAGAAGCAACAAAGGTTGTGGATTCCCATCAACACCAATGGCAAAGTTGAGTGTAGAAATCGTGACCCTAACATATCACTTACTCGTCGTAAGATAATCCTGCAACATGAGACGTTGCAGCCACAAAGGGTCAGTACATTGAATGCACTGGCAATTTCACACTGAAATGATAATGATGAACAAAACCTACAACTACATGCATATTTGGCTGGTTGAGGCTGTAAGGTCAAAGTTTTTGCGTACAGCCAAATTTTCCCTACAACAAAGGAATAACTTATATTTTAACTATCATGGTGGTTGTTAAACATTGAGAGTGTAGACACCCTCTCAATCCCAATTAATCATCATCATTAAACCCAACAATATTAATTAGAGTAACATGATGAGATTCACGTGATAATCCAAGTACTAGGTACTCAAGACGTCCATAACCGGGGACACGGCTAATCATGATCAGTTTGTACACTCTGCAGAGGTTTGTGCACTTTTCCCACAAGACTCGATCGCCTTCGTTTGGTTTCTCGCACTGCATGGTGTTTGAGAAATGGATGACCGAGACACAGTCTTTCCGAAGAGGTCCCCTTAACCGGATAGATAGGCAGGTACACCTACAATCCCTCTACATCTGCTAGCCCATCACGGAAAGGTTTCCCACAACTTACTCAACTATGCCAGAGCCCATATTGGCATGTGGCTGCACATGGAAGTTTCTAGTATGAATAATCTCATGATCCCTTTGAGCCTGGGTGGCGGTCCAAAAGAAAACATGCAATTGCTGGAATACCCAGGTGTCAGGACCCCGATCCTAAGTCACACAGGTCTAGCCTGTAACACATCATATCACTTTGCGACCTCACGCACGGTATCCCCACGGGTGCCACCTTACCTGCCCCGGGACCGTTTGTGCATTATGGCACAAGTATATGATAGTGTCGCTAGCATCCATATGACAGAGAACCCGGGCCGACATGACTAGTTATAAACCAAAAGTGGCACTAAATTACAGAGACAGGCATACATGACCCAACAACGAACGTGTCGGTCATCAACGTGTGAACCCAAGTCGTAGCAAGCTACAAGGACTTAAAGGAACAACACGTGACATTTCCCCTAAGGGGCAGACACAGGAATGAAGAAGGACACATGCCGGCCAGCCTAAGTGTTCCGGAGCAGTAGCAAGCTACCAAGGCTCAGTGGAAACACTAGGAGACATTTCCCTGTAAGATAGGCTACCAAAGGTAAACAACTAGGTGTCGGATCCCACACATAGCAATACACATTACACGTACGCATAACATGCAAGTATGTGCTGTACAACATGGCATCACAAAATAACTCAACAACTCATATAGATAAAGGCCCAGAAGAGCCATCAAAACCTTTATTACAAATAGAGGTCACATGACCCAACATTCAGAGCATACAGGCAACGGAAGCATAACATGTCTGAGTACAGACAACTATAAATGAAAAAGGCTGAGAAGCCTGACTATCTACAAGACCCTCCAAAGGGTACAAGATCATAGCTGAGGTAACAAGCTAAACGTCGAAGTCCACGCGGAACCACTAGTGAGACTGGAGTCTCTCTACAAAACATAAATTAAGCAAACGTGAGTACAAAGGTACTCAACAAGACTTACATCAGAACTAACTACATATGCATTAGTATCAACAAAGGGGTGGTGGAGTTTGACTGCAGCAAGCCAGCTTTGACTCGGTGGCTATCCTGAACTGCGACTGCAAGTAACTCATTTGAGGTGGCACACACGAGTCCACATATTCACCAACCAATACACCACTATGGATCCGTTTCCGTCTCCCTATGAGAAGGACATCCATAGCACTCACGCTTATCTTGCGTGTTTTAGAGTATCCACTTTCACTTGTCTATGAACTATAAAGGTAACCCAGAAGTCCATTTCCACGGACACGGCTATTCAAATAGATCATATATAACCCTGCGGGGGTGTACTTCTTCACACACGCTCTCACCACTTACCGCCGTTTACACGACATGTACTCAGCAACCTTCAAGCGGAAGCCCAGCGAGGGTGTCGACCACAGCCTACCTAAACACTCAAGTCTCTAGTCCAGGTTTATCGCCTATTCAGGTTCCATCCGTAGGGAGTCCGGTCGAGGTTTCCACATACGGCCCCGAACGATGTGTATAGGGTTCCGCGACACCAAACGGGCGCCCGGCATACCCGGCCACGTGCCTACCGCATCACTGCCCACCCCTCCGGTCAGCGCTGCGCACGGCCTCAAGCATACTACAAACACCAGAAACTACTTAAACTCCTGGACAGAGGACAAGGGTGATTAAGAAGCCGAGAGAGTCAATTAAGGATCCCAATGTGTGGTAGTAGCTGTTTCATGGATCACAAACACAGAACTCAGTTCCTGAGGACGGCTGCAATGAGACAACCCACCATGTACTCCTACATGGCCTCTCATCGCAACCTTTACCAAATCATGTTCACACACCTAGCTCTCAACAGTAGGACATGTTCACCACATTCCAATTCATCCCCGATGAATCAGACCAGACACAACTCTAAGCAAAAGCAGGCATAACCAGAAAGCATGAATGAGTAGGCACAACATGGCTCAAACAACTCCTACTCATGCTAGTGGGTTTCAACTATTTACTGTGGCAATGACAGGTCATGCAGAGGAAAGGGGTTCAACTACTGCAGCAGGTAATAGTTGAAGCGTTGTTGTCCTAATGCAGTAAAAGAGAGCAAGAGTGAGAGAGTGGGATTGTATCGGAATGCTCAATGGGGTTTTGCTTGCCTGGCACTTCTGAAGATAGCACTGTGTCTTCATTAGTGTCATCGATCACATCGTCGGAACAGCGTCTACTGAGAGGGGACAAACACCGGCAAACAAGAGAGAACACAATCAATGCAATGTGACAATATGATGCATGATCATGACATGGGCAATATGCTGTTGATTGAGCTAATGCAACTAGCAACCATATTTAATGAAGTTGGTTTGAACCAAAGGTTCAAATTCAAACTCCATATGTAATTATTTAAATGCCAAATATATGATTTGGCCTAAACAGCAGCCATAAGTTGTTCTAACATGCATGAAAATGCCATAAACAGATTCCTTGAATTTTTATGATCATTTTGCATATATAAATTATTTTCATTGGAGTTATAGATTATTTTCTGTGATTTTTAGAAGTTTTGGCTGTTTTCTGAAATAAATAAATCATTTTCTGATTTATTTTAATTCCAGAAAATACTTACTGCGTCAGCATGACCTCATGCTGACGTCAGCAGGTCAACAGGGGCTGGTCCAGGTCAAACCTGACCAACGAGGCCCGCTGGTCAGTGACCAAGTGTTGCCTAGGGTCACAAACAGGTGGGGTCGGGTCAACAGACACATCAGCATAGTCAAACTGACACGTGGGCCCACAGCAATTAGATTTAGACTTAATCTATTTTAGTTAGCCGGTTAGTTAGGTGGTGGGACCCGGCTGTCATTGACTCTGGGGGGGGTAGTTAGTAGGGTGCTTAGGCCCTAATGGCCGGTTACGTCGGCGGTTAGCCGCCGACGACCATAGCCGACGGCGGAGGTACTCTGGCCGGCCGATTTCAACGGTCGTTCGAAGCGAGGCTAGGCTCTTTCGAAAGCATGCAGAGAGGCGCATCGGGTGGTGCAAGTGGAAGCTGCAGGGGAGGGCTGTAGCGTCGTTGGCGTCCAGGTGGGCGGCGGCGGCGCTCGGGCACACGTGGGCAGCGGTGCTACGGGGCGCGGGCGAGCTAGGAAAAGGGATGGGCGGCCTCCTGGAAGCACGAGGAACTCGTTCCCATGCTCAGCAACGACGGACACAGGCTGCAAAGGTGGCACATGACAAGGCAGGAGGCAGCGGAGGTCGGCCATGGCGGCGGCGCTAGCTAGAGGTCGAACGGAACAACGGGGTTAGGGGAAGGGGAAAGTGGGGCTCACGGCGATCACGATGGTGCTGACGGCGAGCCCGGAGAAGAACCGGAGCAGTCGGGGCGGCGAGGGGGATCTCCTGCAGCCGTGGAGGAAGGAGATGTTGGGGACGGCGATTCGGGGCTTCCGGCGTTGATTGGCTCGGTGCAGAAGGCGTAGGCGACGGCGGCGAAGCTCATGGACGTGCTGGCGAAGCGAGACAGTGGCATTGGCCGCGGCAGCAGTGAGTGGTGGCGACAACGGTGCTTGGGTGTGCCAGAGAGAGAGCACCAGGGGAGAGGAGAAGGACGAGGTGGTGAGGGAGAGAGCCAGAGAGGTGCGTGGTGTCGCCTGGGCGCGTCGGGATAGCGGCGGAAGCAGGAGGTGGCGGGGCGCGTGGTCGCGCGTGCGAGGCACACGCCCGACGTCCTTCTGTCCAAAGGAAGGGGATGACTGGCGGCTGGGCTCTGGTGGGCTGACTGCTGCTGGGCCTCTCAGGTAAGGCCAGGTGAGTTCTTCTCTCTCTCTTTCTTTAAATTGTTTCTGTTTTCTATTTATTCTGTTATGTTTTGATTTAGTAAAAATAATAAATCATTTGATAAAATCCTGGATATAGTTAGGGGTGCTTTCTGAATTATTCCAGTGACCCTTGACAATTTCCAACATTTTTGGAGCATCTAAAATATATATAGCATTTAAATAGCTTCAATTCAAATATGTTTGAATTAATCCCAAGTCCAAATATGTCCTCCAAAAATGTGAACCATTTTTGGCAGATGCTTCCACCTTGATCCAGAAATGATGAACATTTTTAAAGGTCATTTTGAAAACATTGGAAAAGATTTTTGTTGAACCTATTTGGAACTTTCTGGTGCTAGGGTTGATCAATCCCCATTTCAAGTTTAAGTGAAATTTAAACATGATGCAACACAAGACTAACTGGACCAGAGCAGACCAAAACTAGGGATGTGACACCAGGTGCCTCAATCCACCCAGATGTGTGTTAATGTTGCCACCTTAAGTTGAACCATTAATTAACAATCTCACATCTGTCATGGATACACTCACCCAATCCACGTCTACGAGCATAGCATAACCTATTTGCAAACGTAGAAGTAACTCCCAAAGGTTTAAAAGTAATGCAGGTAATAGGTACTACCTCAATCTACTTCCCAATCCCACATGTTAATAGCTCCTACTTATGCAATGTGTGAGGGTTTGACTAATGCAATGAAAACTGGCTATTTGAAAAGTATGATCAAAGTGTTACTTGCCTGCAATGTTGATGAATATGATTCGCACTCAAAACTCTTGATAGCTCTACTCGTCACACTCCGGTCAATCTATCGTAAGCAAGCAATTGTAACCACACATAAGCAATCACTCAGAAAGATCGGACAGAATGAAAAAACACTTCAGAAAACTTCGAAAACAAAACGAATGACTCTTGAATCATAGAACAATTTCTAACATTACCAAAATTATGTGAATTTGGCCTTATCAAAAAGTTTAGGTCAAGAGCTTCGATTTGCAAAAAAATCAACTAAAACGGAGTTACGGTTTAAAAGATATGATCAAAAGAAGTTTGAATCAAATACTAGTTGAATTCAAATTTTAAAATTTTCAAAAACATGTTGAAGTTGTATTACTGGAAAGAGGTCTTCGTAACGAAGACGTGGGCGTTAGTTTCGTTGGATTTGGACCAACGAGCAAAAAGTTAAGGCCGTTTGAAGTGTAGGGGCTAAACTATAAAAGAATTAATTACAGACGGGTCCCTGGCCAGAAATTAAAAGAAAAAAAAAGCTTATCGAACGAACGTTCATTTTCTAGTCTTAACTGGCAAACGTTCACTGTATAACTAAACCTAAAAAACGGATCTAGATCTAGGGTTTTAAAAAATAAAACCGAAAATGAAAACCGATCTGGTTTTTAAAAGAAAACCTAAATATAAAAAATGGAAAAAACCCGGCGGCTTTGAACGCGGTTTTTACCAGCGGTTTTTCTCCTGGGCGTATCGGGCGGTTTCGGGCGCGGGTCGTCGGCCGGTGGAGCTCCAGCGGCGGCGCAAAGCAGCGGCGAGGCAGCGGCGAGGCAGCAGTGGCAGCTAGCGGACGGCGGCGGCGAGGCAGCAGTGGCAGCTAGCGGACGGCGGTGGCAGCGCTTGGCGCAGCACCAGCAGCAAGCGGCGGCGGAGAAGCAAAGCAGCGGCGGCGGTGGCGATGCAACTACGGCAGCGGCGGTCGCGAAGCGAGGGCGACGGCGGCTGTGGGCGAGAGCGGGGAGAGAGGAGGCAGGCTGGGCTATTTATGGAGGGCGGAGGAGCTTCTTGTGGGAGGGGCAAGGGGAGGCGGCGGCGAGACGTCGTGGGCACGGACGCCGAGGCGGCGGCGATGCCGTGCGGGAGGAGGAAGGGAACGGGGCGAGCGGGCTAGGCCTTGGCCTGGCAGTGGCTGGGCCGGCCCAGTTCGGCTGAGAAGACCCCCTTTTTTTCTATAAACATTTTTTAACAAACATAGAAATCGAATAAAAGCAAAATAAATAAAAACATCCTATAGGCATATAATATCTCAAAATTTGCAGAAAAAGAAATCCTACAAGATGGACATTTTACTACTGTCAAATAAAATGCCCACAAAATCTAATAAATCAAAAGGTCCTACTGCTGCAATAAAATCCAATAATAAATCCTTCTAAAATACCAAAATGACTTCAAATTTATTTCTCTCCAATTTTCTGCTGTAGGGAATCATGTTACCCTATTTTCCATGTATTTTATTTTTGGAGAAAAATAATTTGAATAAAACTCAAATAACCCAGATTGAAAAATAAAAATTTCAAATGGATTTTAAATTTCAGTTTCTTTGAAACTCCCAACTCATATTTCATATAATTTGAAGAAGTCATTTTATCTTCTCTCATGAAAATCATTGAGTTGCATAAAGTTTCAGAATTGGAAATAGTTCCAAATGAAATTCAAATATTTTCAAATACCCTTTCATTTAATTAAATGGAAGAAGTCATATTATCTGCACTATAGGGTTTTGTGTTGAAAAGAATTTGAATTCTCTCGGAGATCAAAAGCAAAGTGAAAGTTTTGGGAAAGTCATTTTATTCCCTCTCATTTAACTTTCAAAAGTTTCAAATTTCACTCAATTTCACTCAGCACAATTAGCAAGCAATCAGCAAGCAATCAAATCTATCTATTTATTATAACATTCCAAAATTTAGAATTTTGGGATGTTACAGGTACTTCAGTAGTTCATCAGACCTAGATGGGGATTACTTTAAAAAGACAAGCGTGCTAATGATAAGAAAGGAGGGTTATCACTACAATCGCGTACAAAAGCATCGGATCTACACTTGCCATCGAAGCCATGATGAAGAACAGGGAAGAACAGCGCAGTAGCTTTGATGAACTCGCGGAAGAAACCCTAATGAGATTTATAGGAGAGGCGAAGAAATGACTTACCGGAGCTCTCGGATGCGGAGGCGCGTCGGTGAAACTCTGGTCCAAACAGGTTGATGCAGCGGCCTGGGTTGGTGCAGATGTGAAGGTCGATGGCGGCGGCGGTGCTTAGGCACTGAGGAGGCACGAGGAAGAAGAAGGACGAAGAGGCAAGGGGAAGAAAAAGAAAGGGACCCCTCGCCCTATTTTTAAGCTCAAGGGATAAACGGCAGGCGCGGGAATCAAGGATCCCGAAAAATGGATATAGGGCGGAGCTGTCACCTCGGTCTTCAGAGGATTAATAAATAAAGGTTAAAGCATATACATGTATTAAATGAACAGGTGATGTCATGGCGGTTTAACATGATCATGGAAGATGACGTCGTGGCCGTTTACAAGGTCATTTGAAGGCACGAAAGACAAGGTTTTCCCGAAGTGTTGAAGATTGACATGAACAAGTTCAAATCAATCTGGGGCCTAATGTCAGGGATATAACTATTAGGTATAAACCGTCCAGGAGGGGTCGGTTTATGCCTATGACGAATTACTCCTATGAAGCCCATCAAGACATAGGATATGGTGTTTTAATACAGAAGATTAAAAGGCCCAGGGCCCAAAAGGTATTAGGGCCCGTAGATATAAACCGCCATACGGTGTGTAACTTGTATTATAAGATAGGTGAAGTAGAGACCGAGCCAGGCACGTTTATGAGCCGGCCTCGGGATTCTGTAAGCCGGCCGGGCGTCATCCTGTGTATATAAAGGGACGACCTGGCGGAGGTTGAAGGACAAGAAACAACAGCTCGAGACACAGGCAAAGCGGATTCGCTCCCTGGTCATCGAAACCCTAGCAATACCACAACAACTAGACGTAGGCTTTTACCATCATCGTAAGGGGTTGAACTAGTATAAAAATCCCTTGCGTCCTTTGTCCTATTTAACCCCTTTAAGCTAACCCGTAGCGATGGCTCCACGACTAAGTCCTTATGCTAGGACATCTGCCGTGACAAAACCACGACAGGTCCCATGCAAGAAATGGGAATGAATTTCAAACATCCTGCCACCGCCACTCGGCCGCAAACACTGAGATACCTGGTTTTTCAAATTCTAGTAAATCCAAAACTCGTCTGAAATTCCTGAAACTTGGCATGATATCATGATGCAGCATCAACATGCCATGGTAAAACAATTGTGCCATTTGGGGCAGGTTTGGGTATAAGTGTGATGGTATCGGTAGGGAACATGCCACCTTTGGGGACAAAACGATATTCGTTGCCTCTTATTGCTCTCAAAATCTTTCGAGTGTCAACATAGAACAACAGGACTGTTGTGTTCAATTTTGGAATTTTTTAGGGTTTGTTTGGACATTTTTATACATTAACTTGGTTTTCCAGGCATTTTATTCGCATAATTCAAAATTGAACTACATGGACATTCTCTAGTGCATATAAACTAGTTGAATAATAAAATATGTTTCCTTGGTTGCAAGCTTAGGTCCCATGCAAGAAATGGGAATGACTTTCAAACACCCTGCCACCGCCACTTGGCCGCAAACATTGAGATACCTGGTTTTTTAAATTCTAGTAAATCCAAAACTCGTCTAAAATTTGTGAAACTTGACATGCTATCATGGAGCGGCATCAACATGCCGTGGTAAATTCCCATTTGGGGCAGGTTTTGGTATAAGCTTCTGATGACCCACAACCGTAAGGGATCTATTGCAGCATTTTCGATAAGTAAGAGTGTCAAACCCAATGAGGAGCAGAAGGTATTGATAAGTGATTCTAAGCAAGGAATAACTGCAAGCACTGAAAGATAACTTTTTAGGGGTTTTCTTGATATAAGCAACAGGAAAGTAAAAGCGAGCAAAGTAAAAGGCACTGGAGAGTAACAAGTAGCCCAATCCTTTGTGAGCAAAGGAGAGGCCTAGCAACTGAACTTATAAAGGCTAAAGTGTTCTTGAGGACACACGGGAGAGGTAGTCATGTGCTTTCGCCATATTCCGCATCGGTACTATGTGATGTGTTGATAAGTGTTGAGTGGGTGGATCTATGCTAGTACACCCCCTAGACTAAGATGAGTGCACTCTTATGATTAAACACCTTGCAAGCATCCGCAAATACAAGATAGTATTTAAGGCAAAAGCCTAACCATAGCAATACGATCGATGATCCATTGTTCCCTTGTGCAAAAGCGTGCGAACTGGGGTTCAGGTTTCTGTCACTCCGGCAACCCACCGTAAGCATTCTTTGTATTCAATGTATTCCCGTAGGTCCTTAATAAGGCGAAGTGTTGAGTGTTCGACTCACCCAACACCACTAGGAAAATAACAACACAACTTAAGTATCAAACAACACATATTACTTCAACATCATATGACTACTAACAACAAGACTTCTCCCATGTCCTCAAGAACTAAAGTAACTACTCACAAGACATAAAAGAGATCATGATCAGTGGAGATAAATGTATGATAAACAATCTGGACATAATGATATTTCTCCAACAAAACTCAATAGCATTCACCACAAAGTAGTAATCAACACCGATAGGGTAGAGAGGATAGATAGTACGGATTACAACACAAGTTGCAATAATGAGATGAGATTGGATGAAGATGGAGATGGTGCTGATGTTGGGGATGATGTTGATGATGATCTCGATGATGCCCGTGACGATGGTGATGACGATGGTGATGATCTCCCCTTCCGGGAGGTGATCTCCCCGGCGGAATCTGCCCGCCGGAGATGGCTTTTTCTTCTCTGTAGGTTTCTGCCACGGAGCGGCGGCGGAACTCCGTCAAAACTCCTCTTTTTAGGGTTTCTGGATGACGAGGAGTATATTGGCCAAAAGGGGAAACCTGGAGTGGGCCAGGGGCTCCAGGCTCCCTCCCGACGCGGCCAGGGTGGGGGCCGCGCCAGGTGGCCGCCTGGGCACCCTGTGGCCCCCCTCTGGTTGTTCTTTTGCGTATCCTCGTGATCCTTCTGGAAAATACCCTCCGTCGATTTTCAGGTAATTTGGAGGTATTCTTCTTCAGCAACTCAGCGTCCACTTTTTACCGCTGAATCCTGCGTCTGCTGCTTCGGCACCGGAAAGTTGCAAACTATGTAAAATAGGCCAAAACAACATAAGAACATCATCGTAATGTGAAATATATCAATGAATAAGGATGAATTACGATATAAAATAGTGATGCATTTTGGACGTATCAACACCCCCAAGCTTAGACCTCGCTTGTCCCCAAGCGAATACTGAGCTCTGTAAACCTGTCCACAAGTTTAGAGAGTGAAGTGTCAATAAATAGAATACGGACAAGAAGCATCACAGTTTCTTCACCAAACTCAAATATCCTCAACAGCAATCTTCAACTCATAAGGCCCTTATAAAAGAGTGGTAACACTTATAATCGAAAGTAAGGCTAAGGAAACTTATCAAATCATGGCAAACATGTCCTTTGGTCAAAGAACAACTAATAGCTTTTATTTTTGCTCTTTCTCTTTATGTTTTGATGAGATTAATTGAAGCTTTTGAAAGAACATGTTATTAGGCAAGAAGTGAAAGTGTTAACACAAAGGAAGATGTTTGCTTTAGCTGGGCTTGACAAACAACTTACTTATCAAATGATAATGTCAACAAGGATATGATATGACAAATATTAATGCAACTTTATATGAATGAATCCTTGTCAACATCAAATGTCTGCTCTCTTTAAGAATAGAAGGAAGTAGGAATAACTGACTCAACCTAAAACTAAGAGATAGGCCCTGCTCTAGGGAAGTAGGGAAAACTCATGTGCTATCCTTAAATCAAACAGAATGAAAACAAGTTTTGAGAGCATGATTTGTCAACGAATGCTAATAGATAACTCAATTACTTCTCGAGCTGGACAAGTTTCGAGGAACGGCTCCCGCACGGGGACGATCACATCCCCTTAATCTCCTTTGTTTATCACTGCCAAAAGTTTTCTGATTTCTCATGAACAAAGCGTGAAGGAGGGTTTGTTTGTTGTATTATCTTTTATGAGCCTGGCGCACTCATGCCAGTTCCTCCTCGTATTAGGGGTTTGCAGATTAGACATGCAATCCCGAGGTAAAAATTGTCCAACTTAAAAAGATCATGAATTAACTACTACTTCCTCATGAGCTAAAACTGGGGCACAAAATAGAAGATTTTGAACATTTAAGGATAAAACATAAATTCTATACTTTAGGAGGTGGTAGTGGAATACCATGAATAGGAAGGTATGGTGGACTCATATAGAAGGTATTGGTTTAAGGGTATGGATGCACAAGCAGAATTCCGCTTAGTACAGAGTTTAGGCTAGCAAAGGCTTTGAGAGAACAGACAATTGATGATGACTAAGATGCAAAGCAATGTAAAGCATAAACATTAAAATAAGCATAACACATCAAGTTGTCTTCCTTGTCAGCATAACACTTCAAGCATAATAACATAAAGGTTTTGGCTATGTTGCTACTTTAAGAAAATCATGCTTGTTGTTATGACCAAAGCTATGTTTGCCAAGATTAAATAAAGTTTTCAAAGCCATACCTGATATAAGGTCAATACTCCCCATAAGAATCATCATATAAGGTCGATTGCGTGAAGAGAATACCGAGTGCAGCAAAGGAACCAATAGACTTCTCATTAATATTCCATTATAGACGACTCCACACTCACGGATACAATCTCTCCACAGAAGGAGTGATAGACCTCAATGCACGCACCTATTTCATATAATAACCTCCATAGACATGATACTACTCTACTTGACTCAAAAATACAAAAGATAAAGATAAAGATACCGGGCACTCCCCAAGCTTGGAACAAGCCAAGGGGATGCCATTACCCAAGGAGATTTCACTCCTCATTCTTGTTGACGTTGATCACGTAGTCCTCGGCGAAGCGCTTCCATGGAAGGGGTTCTCCAGTCTCATATGAGAAGTTTGTCTCCTGAATCCTGCATGCAACACCCATACCCATGCGCATAAACCTTAGTTCATACTCACAGTTCTGGTGATGTAGATCATAAATTTGCCCTTGGAGCTCTTCTTCATATCTTGAAAGGTTAAAGTTGATAATAACAGGATATACTTTCTTTTCATCTAAATAAGCATACTTGAGCGTATCGGGAAGAGGTTTAAGATCAAACACCGGGTCTTCTTTTGGTTTTGATAAAATTCCCAAAGTTTCAACCGGAAGGTTGTGCTTCAGGATAGCAGGTTGTCTCAAGAATATTTCATCTAGTTCATTTCTTTCCTGCATATGCAAATCATTCTCGTGGTCCTCCATATATTGCTGCAAAGGATCATTAGGGGGAATAGCAATAGAAGCAATACTTTCAATAATTTTATCATCACTAGGTAAATCGGTACCACGAGGCTGCTTAAGAACTTAGAAAAGTTAAATTCATATGGCTCACCATTGAATTCAACAGAAACTTTACCTTTCTTGCAATCTATTATAGCTCCACAAGTTCTGAGAAAAGATCTACCAAAAATAATAGGACAAAAAATGTCCCTCACTGAACCAAGTACTAGAAAGTCGGTAGGGTATTTTACCTTTCCACATACGACTTCAACATCTCTCACAATTCCGATAGGAGAGATAGTTGCTCTGTTTGCAAGATGAATAGTAACATCAACATCTTCAAGTTCACAAGGTGAAATCTCACCGATGATCTCTTGATAAAGTGAATAGGGGATAGCACTAGCACTCGATCCCAAATCGCATAGCCCATAATAATTGTGATCTCCTATTTTAACAGATACTACTAGAGTACCTGAAATTGGGCCTTTATTCTTGGCTATGACAAGGTTAGTGGAAACACCACAAAAAATTACATTGGAATCCAAAACGTCATTAGTAACAAGGTCTTTAACCAATGCAACTTGAGGATCGACCTTGATCTGGTCCTCAGGCTCATCAATTCTTCTCTCACTTTTATTTATTATGCCTGTCACAAGAGAGTGCTCCCTTATCCTTTCGGGAAAAGGAGGTTTTTCATATATAACTGCAGGCAAAATAGGGTCATCAACATGAATATCAACATGTAAGTCTTTGAAAGGTTCATGATGCTGATCTCTCTTCTTTTTAAAAGAATCAACGTGAGAGGCAAAATCCTTACAGAAATCAATCATTAGGTGGGAATCAAGACCAATCTTAGAGCAAAAGGTATTGAAGTAATCAGTTTTCACATAGCTCTCAATATAATCATGCTCATAATTTATAGCGGGTTCAATACCTTTATCGATTTCCCAATCTTCGGTATTCCTCTGGATCCTTTCAATGAGATCCCACCTTTCTTCAACACTCTTCGTCTGAAATACCCCACTAGAGGAGGCATCCAGCATCTCCTTATCCTGACGAGAAAGCCTGGCATAAAAATTTGGAAGTATAATTTTCTTGGGGAGCTCATGAATAGGACATTTGAGCATTAGGGACTTCAATCTCCCCCAAGCTTGAGCAATGCTTTCTCCATCACGAGACCTAAAGTTATAGATATAGTTCCTGTCTCGATGAATTTCATGAAGAGGATAAAACTTGGTATAAAAGAGAGGCATAAGCTCTTGCCAATCAAGCAAGTGTGAGTTATCGAGAAGCTTATACCAATCTGAAGCTTTATCTATAAGCGATACGGAGAACAATTTCCTCATGACAAACTCCATTGATACACCTGCAAGCTTAAATAATGAACATAGTTGTGATAGATATAGCAAGTGTTCACCGGGATGTCTGCCTCCTGCATAACGATTAGCCAAAACATAATCGATAATACCAGTTGGTATTTTATAAGGCAAAATTTCAGTAGGGGGAGGAGCAACCACCACATGTGTGGGGCGTCTTCCCACAAGCAACGATCCAATAGCAAGGTTGTCCATAAGGACAAAGAGCAGCAACAACAAAATAAAAACAAAAATATAAAAACTTCCTTACCAGCTTCACTTACCAATAGCGCTACACTCCCCGGCAACAGCGCCAGAAAACGGTACTTGATGACCCACAACCGTAAGGGATCTATTGTAGCGTTTTCGATAAGTAAGAGTGTCGAACCCAACGAGGAGCAGAAGGTATTGATAAGTGATTCTAAGCAAGGAATAACTGCAAGCACTGAAAGATAACTTTTTAGGGGTTTTCTTGATATAAGCAACAAGAAAGTAAAAGCGAGCAAAGTAAAAGGCACTGGAGAGTAACAAGTGGCCCAATCCTTTGTGAGCAAAGGAGAGGCCTAGCAACTGAACTTATAAAGGCTAAAGTGTTCTTGAGGACACACGGGAGAGGTAGTCATGTGCTTTCGCCATATTCCGTATCGGTACTATATGATGTGTTGATAAGTGTTGAGTGGGTGGATCTATACTAGTACACCCCCTAGACTAAGATGAGTGCAATCTTATGATTAAACACCTTGCAAGCATCCGCAAATACAAGATAGTATTTAAGGCAAAAGCCTAACCATAGCAATACGATCGATGATCCATTGTTCCCTTGTGCAAAAGCGTGCGAACCGGGGTTCAGGTTTCTGTCACTCCGGCAACCCACCGTAAGCATTCTTTGTACACAATGTATTCCACTAGGTCCTTAATAAGGCGAAGTGTTGAGTGTTCGACTCACACAACACCACTAGGAAAATAACAACACAACTTAAGTATCAAACAACACATATTACTTCAACATCATATGACTACTAACAACAAGACTTCTCCCATGTCCTCAAGAACTAAAGTAACTACTCACAAGACATAAAAGAGATCATGATCAGTGGAGATAAATGTATGATAAACAATCTGGACATAATGATATTTCTCCAACAAAACTCAATAGCATTCACCACAAAATAGTAATCAACACTGATAGGGTAGAGAGGATAGATAGTACGGATTACAACACAAGTTGCAATTGTGAGATGAGATTGGATGAAGATGGAGATGGTGCTGATGTTGGGGATGATGTTGATGATGATCTCGATGATGCCCGTGACAATGGTGATGACGATGGTGATGATCTCCCCTTCCGGGAGGTGATCTCCCCGGTGGAATCTGCCCGCCGGAGATGGCTTTTTCTTCTCTGTAGGTTTCTGCCACGGAGCGGCGGCGGAACTCCGTCAAAACTCCTCTTTTTAGGGTTTCTGGATGACGAGGAGTATATAGGCCAAAAGGGGAAACCTGGAGTGGGCCAGGGGCTCCAGGCGCCCTCCCGGCGCGACCAGGGTGGGGGCCGCGCCAGGTGGCCGCCTGGGCACCCTGTGGCCCCCCTCTGGTTGCTCTTTTGCGTATCCTTTTGATCCTTCTGGAAAATACCCTCCGTCGATTTTCAGGTAATTTGGAGGTATTCTTCTTCAGCAACTCAGCGTCCACTTTTTACCGCTGAATCCTGCGTCTGCTGCTTCGGCACCGGAAAGTTGCAAACTATGTAAAATTGGCCAAAACAACATAAAAACATCATCGTAATGTGAAATATATCAACGAATAAGGATGAATTATGATATAAAATAGTGATGCATTTTGGACGTATCAGCTTCTCACAAACTTTAGCTTCTCACAACACGCGTGATGGTTTCGGTAGGGAACGTGTCACCTTTGGGGACGAAACGATATCCGTTGCCTCTTATTGCTTTCAAAATCTTTCGAGTGTCAACATAGAATAACAGGAGTGTTGTGTTCAATTTTGGAATTTCTCGGGATTCGTTTGGACATTTTTATACATTAACTGTGTTTTCTAGGCATTTTATTTGCATAATTCAAATTTGAACTACATGCACATTCTCCAGTGCATATAAACTGGTTGCAAAATCAAATATGTGTCCTTGGTTGCATGCTTAGGTCCCATGCAAGAAATGGGAATGAATTTCAAACACCAGAGCACTGTTGATTGCGGGCGAAACATTGAGATACTTTGTTTTTAAATTCTAGTAAATCCAAAACTTGTCTGAAATTCATGAAACTTGGCATGCTATAATGGAATGGCACCCGACATGCTGTGGTATATTTTGTGTCCATTTTGAGAGAAGGCGCACTCGAATAACAGACAACAAAGGCATCTTGTAACAAATAGCTGCCACTGTAACATCTCAAATGTTTTGTATAATTTAAATTATGTGCGTTCTGTTAACCATTCACGTGACGCCACGCCTCACTCTTTTAATGGCTAGGAGGTACCGTGTGGATAGGTGCTTGAGTACTTGACTAAACGGAAGGCGTGTGAGCTGTACTCCAATGCGGAGGCTCAACGGGAAGCGTGCGAGCTGTACGGCGCGCAGGCTCATCAGGAAGCGAGCCCCTTGACTTCCATGGCCGCTCGCCTTGCTCACAAACGTTTTAGTTAGAACACCCATATGCAAACCGGCAACATCCCCAGGAAGCCAAGGGAAAATGTGCCGAGCAGGATTTCTGCAGCTCTTGATCGCAAACATTTTTGATAGAACACCCGTATGCAAAGTGAGAGCAGGATTTGTGCATCCCTTCAGTGCAAACGGTTGTTTTGGATGACCCGTGTGCAACCACGTACAAACAATTAGGTAAGGTTTGCATCGGTCATATTGGGTATGTTGCCATTTGTCAAACTGGAAAGATTTACATTTGTTGATCTAGTAACGCTGCCATTTGTCAATCCTTGTAACACTGCGATTTGTCAAAATATGCAGCTAGAAATCACTAGCACTATCTAATTTTTGCAACTAAAATTCAGTAATTAAGCATAGATTTCATTCATAGATTAAGCAGCCATTCTTAATTTGTACAAACAGTTCAACTCAACAGCTGAACCGACCAAACTTTTCTCCAATTGTTGCCAAAGACGTACTGAAATAGCTAGTTCAAGTATATATACTAGCTAATTTTAAGTACATTGTACAGTTCGACCACACATCTATAGTCATATGAACTGAACAAAATAGCCCCTAAATACTACTACTACCATAGAGGGGCTTTGTGCTACTTCCGACAGCCTCTCCTCTGCCGAGCGCGCTCATTAAGAGGCAGAGGAGGAGGAGGAGGAGGAGGAGGAGCCTACCGATGAGCTGGAGAAATGCAATATGGTGCGTGCCGCTGCTGCACGTTCAGCGACGCTCGCCAGCTTGAAGCGACCGGACTGCTCGTAGATCTCCTGATTCCTCGCCTCTGTGTTGGCGTGTGCTGCGGCCACGGCTGCGGTAAGGCTCTTTGCGTGCTCGACGAGGCGCTCCTCCTCCTCCCACAGGAGCTCGATGTAGCCCGCAAGGTTGCTGATGCACGTGCGACCCTCCACCTCTGCCTCCCTCCTTCGGGCGGCGGCATCCACAACCACCACCTCCCGCCTTCGGGCCGCGGTGGCAGAGCGGGTGATGGCCATAGTGGCCGGTAGTGGGGTGGCGGCCACGACGGCCACCTCCCGCCTTTGGGCCGCGGTGGCACAGCGGGAGATGGCCCTAGCTTTCGACGGTGGTGTGGCGGCAACGGCGGCCGGCAACAGCTGCCGACGGGCAGCGACGGCAGAGCGTGTGGTGGTTGTTCCGCGCACACCCAACATGGACGCCACACGCTCTACACTACGTCGGGGACTGCACCACCGCCGCGGTGTAGCCTCGCAGCTGGAGCTGTCCTCTGATGATGGCGGAGTGGCTGAGCAACGACGACAGACCGGTGCCATTGGCGCTTGTGGGAGAAGCAGACGAGATAAGCTACATGGAGGGATGGGAAAATGTGATGCATGAGTCGCCGGTCGTGAGGGTTTTTATAGCAGGCCGGTAAGCATTGGGATTTTGGGGGATTTCACCCAGTCGGGCGGGAAGCTTGCGCGGGAACCTGCAAGGTTGCGCGGGAACAGGCTCACCGACGATTCATTGGCGCCACCGTTTGGCCAAAAGAACGCCGCGCTGCGCAAGCTTGCGATATAAGCCGTCTGCGGCAGCGTGGTGACAAGACGTGCGAGAGGAGGACGAAAGGACACGTACACATACGGTTAATAAAACAACGTTTGCGATTTATTTACCTACTATACCCCCGTCCTGGTTTAGAAGTAGGATTTAACTAATAAAATACGAATGCATGTCGCCAATGATTATATCGTTCGCGTCATATTTGAACATAATTTCCAGCTATACAATTTTTCTGACATGCATTAACATTTTTTGGTTACATTTAAGGTTATATACCAGCAGGCGTTTGCCCGCAACACACACGGCTTATTCCATCACAAACAGCTCGAATGGATCAACTGTATGCCACATATCACAGACGCAACTCTAATCTGATTCGTGCTTGATGTCTTCGACATCGCTCGCGCCACGTATCACTGTGTCGGCCTCTGCTCGCGTCCCTCAGCAAGCTCTGCTCGCCGTTAGGCGCCGCGGCATGCTCTGCTCGTGTCCGTTTGTGCGCTCGGCTTGTGGACAGCTTTTCCTTGCACGTTCAACTGCTATATGCATATATATATATGGTTGCTCGCCGTTGAGGCGACCGGGGAGCGCTCTGCTCACGTCCATCCGCGTGCGCTCTGCCAGTGGTTGGGCGTGCGCATGATCATGTTGGGGGCCCCATATGCATGCGGTTGCGCTGTGCGCGTTGGCACACGATGCAGTTACGTGCGGCATGATGGAGTTATGCGCTGCAAATTAGAACTGCCATCAAGGGCCTGCCGATATTCCTGGCCGTCCGGCTTCCCCTTTAATTCCTGTGGCCATTATAACCTTAGTCTCTTCAACCTTTCGATCGCGCCCCACAACACAACAAGCACACCACGACGACGCACAGAGAGGGGATGTCCAGCGGCGCTCCAATGGAGTTCGGTGAGCATAGAGTGGAGACCCATGCGAGGGAGACGGATCTCTCGGTGGTGTACACCATCGACCCAGCCATGGTGGACGACTACATCAATAGTGTTGAGCAGTTTCTTGCCGGTGACAAGTACAAGGTGGTCGGCATCGACCTCCAGTACACCGCCGGTCGTCCCGGCATAGATAAGAAGGTTGTCGTCGCCCAGTTGTGCATGCGCCATCAAGTCCTCATCGACCACTACTGCATGGCCATAGAGCCTTGCGACCATTTCAACAGGTTTGTCAACAACACCGACTACAAGTTCGCCACGGTGGAAACCAAAGACGATGTAAATGCGCTCAGTGTTACGGGCTTGGCCTGCAAGAACCTTGTCAAAATCCATGACCACTATAGGGTCTGGGGCAGCACGAAGAAGGACTCCCTGGTCGAACTCGCCTTGGCCATCATCGACCCCTACTACAAAAACATGAAGCAAGATGCCCAGAGAACAAGTCCCCTATCCTAGCACAGGGCCTGGATGCGGCAACTGGATGAACCCCACCTCAGGTTCGTGGCCAAGAGCGTGTACGCATGCTACGAGATGCATAGGCGGATCGTTGACATGAGGAAGTGCCTCGTTACCCAAATCGACGAGCACTACAAAAAGAAATACACTTCCGTGATGATACGTGTTTGTCACTGTAGGTCACGTTTTCTGTCATGCATGTACATCCATGACAAATTTATGACAGAATGAAGATAGTCATACCTGTGCTGTCATAGAAGTGTTCCATGACATTACGAAAATTATCATCACGGAAGTGTCCACTTCCATGACGATAAATCGCACGTCACAGAAGTACTTTCGTCAAGGGTGACCGACACGTGGCATCCACCGTAACGGAACGCCGTTAAGCTATCGGGTCCGGTTTTGGATCTGATAACCCGTTAGCAGTCCTGACGAATGGGGATTTTCCACGTGTAAAATTCTGATTGGCTGACGGAAACACGTGTCAGATCCGCGTTGGCACAGGTGTCACTCATCCAATGGGCGAGATGCGCCTCTGATATGTTGACACATGGACAGGCCCAAAAGTGGCCCATAAAGTTTAAATGGGCCGGCCCAACTAAAGGCCCACAAGATTTTGCGGTCCATAATGGGCCAGCCCAACTAAAGGCCCACGAGATTTTGTGGTCCATAATGGGCCGGCCCAGCAGAAGGCCCACGAGATTTGGCGTATCATAATGGGCCGGCCCAGCTAAAGGCCCACGAGATTTTGCGGTTCATAATGGGCCGGCCCATCAAAAGGCCCACGAGATTTTGCGTACCATAATGGGCCGGTCCAGCTAAAGCCCCACGAGATTTTGCGGGCCATAATGGGCCGGCCCAGCTAAAGGACCGCGAGATTTTGCGGACCATAATGGGCCGGCCCAGCTAAAGGCCCAACATTCTCAGTTAAGGCCCATACGGCTAGTGTCAAATTGGCCCGTCAACGGCCTGTCCTAAACTTGTCATCATCGCGGTCCATGGTCACTTCTGGCCCGTTAACAGTCCGCTAAGTATGTGGGCCGAATTACGGCCCGGTTTATTTCCGGCCTATTAAAGGTCCTGCTTCATTTGGGCCCATTTACAGGCCATTGAAACTTTCGGCCCATAAACGACCGTGAAGGATTTGGGTCATATTTGCCCATGTCTGACATTCGGCCTGTTAGAGGCCCACTACAGATTTGGGCCACTTTTGGCCTGTTGTGATTTTCGGCCTGTTAACGTCGGACGAAATCCAAGGGCCATATGTGGCCCAACGTCACATCGGGCCCATTAACGGCCCATATAAAAATGACGATAATCTAGCCCGACTGAACTTTCGGCCTATTAAAGGCCCATGTATTAGGTTGGCGCATTTACGGCCCGTCCGAATTTCGGCCTGTGAAAGATTCGCATCGTAAATGGGCCCAATCTCAGTTTCGGTCTTTTAAAGGCCCATGTTTTTTATGGGCTCGAGATATTTACACCTGTAGACGGACTATTGTTACTGAGGGCCCAAATTATGTTTAGGCATGTTAAAGGCCCACTATGGGCACGGGCCTACTAGAAAAAATATGAAATCTTATGCTGATTTAGGCCCAGATATTTTTAGTGGGCTACATGCAAATTTTGGCCCATAATCGTTTTTAGCCCAATTGGAATGGGCCCGACGAATGTTGGCATGTTGGGCTCCTACGAAGCTTTCGGCCAAATACATTACTAAGATAAACCTACACTATACAAAAATAGCTTCGTAATTATTGCAACCTTTGGCAGCATCATAAATGCTGTGTCACAACAAAAGGCCTATTGGCATAAGGTTTACAGTCCTTG
The DNA here is from genome assembly GCA_902687465.1 of Secale cereale. Lineage (NCBI taxonomy): Eukaryota > Viridiplantae > Streptophyta > Magnoliopsida > Poales > Poaceae > Secale > Secale cereale. Next base: position 640,773,370 of record LR738710.1, read on the forward strand.
CAGATAAAAGCACCATCAGATGTATAGAAGCACAGATCATTTGACCTGAGTGCTAATGTTTCAGGTTGTTGAATCTGATGGAGCAGCACGATCTTCACCTTTTTCCGCCATTGCTCTTGAACAACGAAGCAAATGTCTGATAGTCTGGTTTCAAAACCATTCATATCTTGACGACATTTGTCAAGCTCTATTCTTGTTTCCAAAATGACGTCCATTAAGGATTGGACTTGTGTCTGGAGCACAGATACATCACTCTGCCTAGCAGGAAGATTTTGTTCAGTAGGTGATTTGGACGAGGTTACCTTGACAACCAACCCAGAATTACGCAGGAAGGTGCTTTTTGCACTTTTAGTAGAGAGATACTGACGCACTGCAGCAAGAGGTGGCATTGTGCCTGTGGTAGCCTCGTCACCTTCAGGTGGTTGTGGCTGTTCAATCATTTTTTCCATAACTTCCTGAAAGTTTGAACTTGTAGATTAGTGTACCAGATAAGTTACTAATGAGACAAAAACAAACAAAGTAGGTTACACGTTTATACACAACTTATTTTGGTGAACTACTATAATACATTAGCATGTATTGTACTGCCAACTACATAATAAAATCACTTTCGGAACATATGTCCATGTAGCATGCCTACTGTATTGTCTATTTCCTCACATTCGTTGACATCTAAGGATAAAGAGACATGGTTTATAGTAGGATGAACATAGTATGACATCATTCATATCATGGGCAAACAGATATAAAACAAACAGGATATTTTATCATTGTGTGCGCACGTGAACATAACAACTAGAATACAGATCAAGAACAAAAGAATATCATTCATCTCTTTTAAATCATGTAAGGTGAAATGATGCGTTAAGACAACTCTGGATAAAAGTGAATAGAGTAACTAACATTGGCTGCAAACCAAGTAGTTAAATGAACACATCACAGTACCAATCAGTTCAAAGGCATGAGGAGTAAGGACTTACAACAGCGGCTTGAACTGGTGTGCTCATGCCCTTCATCTTGCTGGTGTGGCAATCCTTGAAGATTTGCACTGCATTCGGTTCAGGTTTTTTTGGTCCGCAGAGGCTTTCCTCTGTATTTGGAACAAGTTAATATAGATACGATAATATGGCGTAGAAAAAAGAAGGAAGTAGCAGCCATTTACAAGAGCATGGCAGTGTGCAATATAGCTACGAGATCCTGTTGTCTGTTGGAATTTCACTTTAGAACGGTTGGTCATGTTCTTCAAACAGTTAGCCTAGAAGAAGATACACTTGTAAGGCACATACATAAATACAAGTTCAATATGTGGTCTGATCAAATACATATAGCGTACCTGATACTTTGGATCAGACCAGTGTTTAACGAGGGTTGTCCAGTCCTCATCTGTAATATATTCCACTAGAGATGTTTGGGCGATTTCATTGTCAGGCTTGCCTTCAAAGTGAGATTTTCTAAGGTGGTACCGATACTGTCGTAGAGCAGACTTAAAAACATGTGTGCATGCTTGTTTAGTTGCATCATCTTTTGGATCCAACTTGAACCTCATCTGTTGAAAAAAGAATGTGAGTCTTATTAGGAGGAAGCTAGAAAGTATGGGACAGAGCAAGACAATATTACTAATTGCGATGAATAATATTACTTATGGATAAATGGTCAAGGAAGGTGTTAAACTTGGTATTGTCTTTCTCATTCCTGTACTGGATCCACGTTGGGAGGATACGTGTGTGACACCTAACGGCAACGGCTGCCTCTGATACTAACTTGGCTGACTCTGTAGCATCACATGGCCTTTTTAAACCTGCCTCAAAATGGATCTCCATTCTTCCTCCATTAGATTTTGTTAATCTGTCAAGCATTATCCATGATGTCTGTTTCCGCTTGCGTCGTGCTGCTAGTTCAACGACCAATATGGAAAGTGTTAGTGTACATCAAACTGTGAGAGTACATATAAAGGAGCATGCAACTACAACTTGACTCGGTCAGGTACCGTCTTGGTGTTGATGCTCATGAGGTTCATCTGATCTTTCCAAGTCATGTTGTGTCAGCAGTGCTTCAGAAGTAGTGTTAGGTGTGAAGGCATCTTGGGAACTGGCCAGTTCCGAAGCAAACGAACGAGTAACTCGTTGAGATGCTGGTACAGTGGAAGCGGATGCTGCAGCTGGTGGAGCAGGTGATATTGTGTTTGTAGATTTAGCTGGTGGACTTGGACCTTCTACTGCACTATAAGTACCAGCAGAATCTGGACGACAGATCCTTTTCCGTTTCACCCGACGAGTAACACCACTCACTACTATATTATTTTCCTTGCTCTTTTTTTACTTTGCCATGTCAAGCCGTACCCACAACACAAAAGAATAAAATCACTCTTCAGAAATCATTGATGCATGATACAGACAAGCAATACTTTGATGTAAGACAACCGTATGAGGATGGAATATGTAAGAAAAACAGGACGGCATGACATATTCACAGCTACGATGTGTAAACTAAGCAGACAGATTTTCAAGAAAATAGAAGTAATGCAAGCTAGACACCATATGAAAGATGCAACCAATATTACTCTGCCAAGTTAAAAGTGTCTTGTCATAAGTGGCAATTCAAAAAATTAGAAGCAGTACAATGTAGAAATCAATGCAAGATGCAACCACTATCAAACTGCCATGTTAAAAGTGTCCAATCATGAGTGACTAATGCGGGATACACAATATCAGTACTTTGATGTAAGAACATGCTATGATGGATAGATGCAGTGTATTCTAGACATAGAATGCCATGTCATATGCAGATGTATAAACTATGAACTCAGCAGGTGCAATTTAATCAAAATAGAAGAAATATAGGCTAGACAACATATGCAACATGAAACCAATTATCATACTGTGAACTTAGAGCAAGCACCTGCGATGGTGGAGTACGGGAGATGAACTCATCATGTAGACTTGGGACTTCAACTTCATTAGCAGTAGCAGTGGCAAATCTAGAGAGTCTCTGTTTGCGCCGGTGCAGATGACCACCAACATCCCCTAACTTACTCTTTTCCTTCCTATTTTATGATATTGCCTTATGAAGTCAAAACCACAAGAAGATGAATAAAATTAGCTCTGCATAACCGGTTGATGCATGATATAGACGAACACTACTTTGATGTAAGGCAAGCGTAGGATAGGAGGATGGAATATATACAAAAAAAGACAGCGTTTCATATTCACACGTACGATAGGAGGATGGAATATGTATGAAAAAACAGTAAGCGGAAGGCATTTCAACAAAATTAGAAGAAATGAAAGCTAGGCACCATATGAACATGCAACCAATATCACTCTATTAGGTAAAAAGTGTCTCGTCGTAAGTGTCATTTCAAGAAATTAGAAGCAGTAAAAGCTAGAAGACAATGCAAGATGCAACCTACATCACAGTCCCAAGTTAAATGTGTCTTATGGGTAAGTGATCGTTGCAGGTATAAGTTGTAAGCTAAGCAGATGCAAGTCAACATAATCAGAAGCAATACAAACTAGACATCATACGGAAAACGCAACCACATATAACAGTTCCAAGTTAGAGCAAGCACCTGTGATGGTGGAACAGGGGAGATGTGCTCATCATGTAAACGTATGTTCTAGAAACAGGAACACGTGTCATATTCACAGGCATTATGTGTAAAGTAAGCAGATGCAATTCAACAAAGTTAGAAGCAATACAAGCTAGACATCATACACAACATGCAACCACATATAATAGTGCCAAGTTAGAGCAAGCACCTGTGATGGTGGATTAGGGGAGATGCGCTCATCATGTACACGTATGTTCTAGAAACAGGAACACGTGCCATATTCACAGGCATTATGTGTAAAGTAAGCAGATGCAATTCAACAAAGTTAGAAGCAATACAAGCTAGACATCATACGCAACATGCAACCACATATAATAGTGCCAAGTTAGAGCAAGCACCCGTGATGGTGGAGTAGGGGAGATGTGCTCATCATCTACACAGCTACGTTGACTGTCTAGCCTTGCGTTGTCTTGCGAATCTTGTTGGGAGGATGGCGGAGTAGAATCTGTAGAGAACCTCCGTTTCAGTTGCTCGGAAGGACCACCATTATCCAATGCCTTGCCAATTCCCTTCAGCTTTATTGACTTTGCATTTTGAGGTCAAACCAACAAGAAAAAGGAATATAATTCACTCTTTAGAACTCATTCATGCATGATACTGACGAACACTACTCTGATGAAAGGCAAAGTCATCATACGAGGATGGAATATGTACGAAAAAAGTGACGGCTTGACATCTTCACACCTATGATGTGGTAACTAAGCAGAAGGCACTTCAAAAAATTAGAAGCACTACAAACTAGACACCATATGAAAGGTGCAATAAATATCACTCTGCCAAGCTAAAACTGTCTCCTCATAGGTGGCATTCATCAAACTATGCTAGAAATCATATTCAAGACACAAACCAATATCACACTGCCAACTTAAAGGTGTTCCATCATAAGTGACTGATGCAGGATACACAAGAAGAGTAGTTTCATGTAAGAACATGGTGTGATAGACAGATATAGTATGTACCAAAAACAGGAAAGCGTGTCATATTCACATGTATCATGTGTAAGCTAAGCAGATGCAGTTTATACTAATTAGGAGCAATACAAGCTAGACACCATACGGAACATGCAACCAGATATCACACTGCCAAGTTAGAGCAAGCACCTTGGATGGTGGAGTAGGGGAGCGGAGACTTGGACCTTGTGATGCACTATCGGTACAAGGAGAATCGGTGCAGATGCTCCGTTTACGTTGCTGCAGAGGACCACCATCATCGCCTTCCTTACTCTTTTCCTTCCTCTTTCTTGATTTTGCCTTGTCAAGTCAAACCCACAAGAAAAAGGAATAAAATTTGCTCTTCAGAACTCATTGATACACTACTTTCATGTAAGGCAGCCGCATGATAGGAGGATGGAATATGTATGAAAAACAGGACGGCTTGACATATTGACATGTATGATGTATAAAGTATAAACTAAGCACAAGGTTCCTGAACTTGTTAGAATCAATGCAAGCTAGAAACCATATGAAAGATGAAACCAATATCACTCTGCCAAATTAAAAGGGTGCCCTAACAAATGTATTTGACCAAATTAGAAGCAATACATGGCAGCAGGCTAGAAATAATATGCAATATGCAACGAATAAAGGTGACTCATCATAAGTGATTGATGCAGGATACAGAAGAGAGGTAGTTTCATGTAAGAACAAGGTTAACACATAGATGTAGTGTGTACCAAAAATAGGAAGGCATGTCATATTCACAGGTATAATGTGTAAAATAAGCAGATGCAATTTACCCTAATTAGAAGCATTACAAGCTAGACACCGTATGCAACATGCAACCACATATCACACTGCGAAGTTAGAGCAAGCACCTGTGATGGTGGTGTGGGGGAATTGCGGTCATCAACTAGAGAGCTACGTTGACTATCTTCATTTAGCCTTGCTGTTTCTTGAGAATCATGTGGGGAGGATGACATTGCACTCTTTAAACGAGTATGGTGTCTCACACTAACCCACCTGGATGACTGTCTCATCATAAGTGATTGACGAGGGATACAAAAGAGCATTAGTTTGATGTACGAACATGGTTAATAGACATATGTAGTATGTATCAAAAACAAGAAGGCATGTCATTATCAAAGGTATAATGTGTAAAGTAAGCAGATGCAACTTAACCAAATTGGAAGCAATGCAAGCTAGACACCATATGCAACATGCAACCACATTTGACAGCGCGAAGTTAAAGCAAGCACCTGGGATGGTTGTGTGTGGCAATTGAGATCATCAACTGCAGAGCTACGTTTACTGTCTCCAACTGCTGACACTACACCCTTTAGAGCGCTGAGACGCTTAGTGCTTATCTTCGAATTACACTGGAGCGACTTCTGTCTTTTCCTTTCAGCATTCATCAACACTGCGTCAGAATCTGAAATACCCATGCATAAAAAAACAATAGTGTGAGTATGGGTGAAGTGTGTGCACAATTAGTACAGTGTAAAGGTAGCAGATAGCAGGTCGGTGAGAAATAAATGACGGGAGACATATGATAGCTCTACAACATGCATGGCACACTTTAATTACTACAGGATTCTATGAAAATAACATTCGACTGAAAACAAATAGGTCAATCCATTTTTTTCTGCATCGTCTGATGTACAAAGAACGGGCAGATCGCCTTCATGTACCTCCAGCCAGTCAGTGTTGACAATCTTCCTCGAAACAGCAGCGACCACCAGCCCAGTCCCCTGCCTCCGCCCTCCCCTCGACCTGATCGCACCGCCGTGCTTGGCACCACCCCCGGCAATCCATTCAAGCCCCGCCGACCACAAGATCAGGCACAAGCAGCTCATGCGCCCCACACCCCTATGATAGACACCGACGCGCCACTTCCCAGGCGAACAGGCGGACTAGGTGCTCCGCGCGCCTAAGCAAATGCTGCTTCTTTTAATTGCGGTTCGACTGACCCTGAATTCAAATCCAGGTGGGCTACTGACCTCTAGCAAAGGTGAAATAGTAAAGGGAGTAAACCTTGTGCGTTTAGTATCACGAAGAAGATGCAGTAAGAAGCACTCAACTAGTTTCTTTCGTGGGATGAATACGGTGTGAGCATAGACGTAAGGTTTGCATGAATAAGGGAAGAGGAGTACCTCTTTCCGCTGGCAGTGTTGTGTCCTCCTTTTGTTTTTCCAACGATCTTCTTGTGGTTCGCTAGAGATGAGAAGTTGTGGAGGATGGTGCAGCCTTGGACGAACCCATGGCCAAGTTGTTGAGTGTGGTGCGGTGGCCGTCTGTCGGCGGCGGGGAAGCAGATCCGAGACGGCGAACGATGGCGTAGAGGGAACAGCTCTGGTGCGGTGGATGGTTGCGACAGTGGAGCGGCAGCAGTGAGGCGCAGGACGGCGTGGTCAGAGTGGTTCTGGTACGGCGCACGTCGGCGTCGGCGTCATGGAGGCATCTCTACCTCGGCATTGGCTGCTAAGTCCTTGAGGGCATTGAGGTTGCGATTGCATTGGACGACGATGTTGGGGTACCGGCTCCGGTGTGATGGAGTTGGGCGGCGGTGGATTGGGCGCTATGGGGTGGAGGACGGAGGAGGCTAGGGTTTCGCGGCTGGTGAAGAGGGCGTTTTGGCGCCCACGGAGTATGAATGGGGAAACGGAGGGAGACGGGGAACTGAGGGGGAACAATGTTTCGGTTTGGGACGCGCTTGTTTGAAATTTGGGGAAAGTTACAAACTTTGCCCCCATCTAAAATTTCGGACATATTGCGGGTTGGGGGTAGGACAGTAATCTCAGGTGTCCCAAATGTGGGCGGGATAGATTTCGGCCGAGCGCGTGGGTGTTTAGGCGCCCACGGCGTATGAATGCTTCTCGGAGGAGGTTGAGACTGGCATCTTGGTGAAGTTACAAACCTACCCCGGTTTAGACCTTTGGACATCGGGCCGATAGGCTACACGGGCCAGAGTCAGGACAGTAATTTCCTACCGCCAAACATTAGTCTCGCTCGGTTTCGGGTGACCAGAGGCCTATTTGGTGCTTCGTTCAATATTTGGGAGCAGAAGCATTAACGTTTTCGGTTCTCCTGAATTGAACATTCATGATTTATCAAACATCACAAATCTTTACTCTTGAAAATCCTAAAGCTACGATTATTTTGTAATGGAGGTGGTACATTTTAATATACATTGTACACGAGTTGTATTAAAAAATATGCAACTTACCTCAGTTCATGCATGGTTCCAGATATAATCTCCCTGGTTGCAAAAAAAAGTTAGACATGCGTATGAATATATATATAGCATGTTCAAATGCACAACAAATATTGATGCCCACTTTTACATCTGATTTACAAATGCCATTATCTCGGGTTCAAATAGATGAATGCACTTCCTATGAATTCGAATCTTCGAAACCCCTTTTATGTTGAATTTGACATGTATTCTATTTCGTAGCTACCAATTTGGAATGTATCCATGCAAGTGACAAATGTATAAAGTGCTTCACACTAACAACATGGAGTGCCCTAATTAATGTTTATATATGAATTGCAAAAGCATCCATTGCCTGTATTTCAAACCGCTCTCACTCTATGGATCGATAATATGAAATAAACGCATGCACATGCTAGAATTCAATAGAGTATGGGTGTCTGATAGACCGATTTTCGTCCATACGCAATTTGCAAAATTCATGATCTCATCCAAAAATAATAATGTCGTTTATATTTTAATTTAATGCGTAGAACCGCCTTTTACACGTTGATGCACTATGCATCGGCCCGTTCTCACAAACGCGCTACATATTTCTCTATCTACCGCATAAGTGCACACACTTTATATGCATCGGCACTTCTCTTTCACACATGCTCACAATCTCTCTCGGGGTGTCGGGGAGTCTCACGCACATACTCTCTCTGTATCTCTCTCTCTCTCTTTCTGACTACTATGCACCACTCTTTTCACTAATCTCAGTTGGAAAACACTATTTCTCTCACATGCATATATACACATGCACGGTCTCTACTAGCCCTCTATACGCACATATATGTGCCTACGTGTCTCCCGCACGCACATTATCTTTAGGCCTCTCTCACACACATTGCCCCCCCCCAGACACACCTCTCTCTTAGTAGTTGGCAGATATGATTCCATCATATCATTCGGTAGGATATCCCTACCTGTTAGGCGGATGGTAATTCGAGGCAAAGTTTTACCCTAGTTCGGACCCTTGCAGTTGAGGAAAAAGCCTACTCCTGGTACTGTATATTAGTGATAGGGGTGTGTACAAAGTACATGTGAATACCAGGCAGTGTGCGTGTGTGTATACTATCGAAGAACTAGCCCCCAAGCTTCTATAACATACTGGGGGCCTAGGGTTACAAATCATATATAGTCGGCTTATCACCAGTGGGGATAGAGTCCTCCGCGACTCTGGTAGCTAGGTTCGTGTTGTATGCCGAGTCCTCCACATGGGTCTTCGTATAACGCGTCTCGATCCAACCTATGTGGCGCAGGATGGGACCGACCCATGAGTCCTCATGTTGACCCACCACAACTAGAAATGATGTGCCCACCACACCACACATGCAATCGGCCACTAAGAAAATAAGCATATACTTAATTGCATGGTGCATCCAAAAATATTTGTTCTGCATTGTGAATGTTTATATATTCTCCTAAAATATTAGTCACGGGAAAGAGAAACGAAGGGCACATATCTCCTTGTCTCCACCGGACATCCCCTCTTTCTACACCACTTTCATGTACGCACACAAACTATCTCTCGACCCTCTAAAAGTATGCATGCCCACGACAAATTCACGCATGACGGCCACTATATTTCAAGCTAAAGCACTATACAGGCAATGGAGTTCAGAATATGCTCATTACGGTCACTGTATACATTCTCGTGGTGATCATACGGTATCTAGCTCACGATATGTCTCCGTATTTTCTTGACGACACTGACGGACTTTGCATTTGATGCGTGCTCCGTATTTTGTTGACGACACTTACGGTCATTGTATTTGAAGTTAAAGCACGATATGGTCACCGGACTTCAGAATAAGCTCATCACGGTCACCACATACTTTTTGTCGTGCTAACCAACATGTGGTTGGATGGTTCGGAGGACAGTGGTTTCTCGAGCCCGCCAGGGTTAAAGTCTCGGTGCTCGCATTTATCCTGGGTTAATTTCAGTATTTTCCGGCGATGTGCGTTCAGTGGGAGGAGACGTTCCAGTCGACTACGAGGCACCTATGGTGACTTCGTAAAATATCAAGATCATATGCTGGCACACTCTCTCGAAGGTGCTCATAGGGGTAGGGTCTATGTGTGTGCGCTTATAGCGGTGAGTGCTTGCACGTATATATGAGCCCTTGCGTCTGTACCATGTTAAAAAAATACATGTCATGATTATATGGTCACTTGCTCACCCGTAACCCTCCGTTTTTTTATGACACAATCGATTGACCAGTCAAACGTTCCACGTGGCGCAACTAGTGTTGCACCATCGGGGCACGTAACCATGGGACCCACCTGTCAGCCCGTATATGAAAGAAAGAAATGGTAGTTTGAGTCTGTACTGTGTTAATAAAATAAGTACATTTTAGGGTGATCATACGACCACTGGCTCACCATACAGCACCGTAATTTGTTGATGACACGATCAATTGACCAGTCAAACAGTCCACATTCAGAAGTGCACATTACCATAGGTCCCACCCGTCAGTGCGTATATGAAGGACAGAAATAGTAATAAATTAGTGGTCGGTGGGTACTCGAAGTCGTGAGACCTCTGTTTAGTCGTCGCTGGCGGTGGGGGGGCGCGTTGATTGGGCGGTGGGGTGGGGATCACTGGAGAAAAAGCTCGGTGCGTGGGGGACCTATAGGGATGGCCGGTGCAATGGCGGACCAGCCGTGAGGAGTGGTTTCGGGGTGGGTGGGGTGGCATGGCGACGCGGGCCGGCTACGGGCAGCAGGGGCCAGCGGTTCGGCCGGTGGTGGCTGGCGGCTCACGGGGGTGGAGTTTGATGATAAACTGCGGGCCCTTGATTTCGTATCCAACGGCTGGAAAATCTAATGACCAGAGATGAAAAAGTCAGTCGACTGACATGTAGCCTCACCCCGCACGTACACATGCACGCACGCAAGACACGCGCGCATGCAGGCGTGCAACACTGACACGTACACATAACGAACACACGCACGCATGCAGGCGTGCAACACTGACGCGTACACATGCACTCACGAACACACGCACGTACGCACACATGCATGCAACACTGAAACCTACCCTTGCACGCACGCAACACTCGCACGCCTGCATGCACACAGCACACGATGCAAGACACACGCTCAACCTATACGTGCATGCACCGTTTGTTAAGGACATGGATTGTTACGGGTATTAATCAATCTTATCTGTGATAAGCAGAACATTGATGTTTGTAGCGGTCTTTATGAATCACAACGTATCGAACGGGCTATCAACATGAAAAGAATGACGTCACACTCAATGAACAATCATCGGTTTATGAAATGCCCGCTTCTGACCACCCTGGCCCACCAAAGGTTCCTCTGATGTGCGCTGCCTGCGTTGGGTCACTGACATGTAGGCCATGTACCCAAAGAGCCCACACGTCAGTGGAAGAACGGCACGCTGTCCTACGTCAGAGTCGAGGGCGCCACTCGCTGCACGCCCGGCTGAACACGCCTCCTTGCCGCATTCAAACGCCTCCATGAAACCCGCCCGTGTGGAAGCCGAGAAACCCACTCTGGACACACGTACGTTCATGACCGGGCCGGCATTAAACTCAACGCCGGCCGAGCTCCTCCCTTCCGCCATCTATTTAATCTCCTATTTAAACGAGGCCAAACGCCGGCCAAGAATCACACACCTCCGTCGCTCCCCTATCTCCTCCTTTACCATTTTTTTCGCTCTTACAATGGCTTACAAAGAGTAGTTATGCCGCATCCAAGCCGGCTGGGTGGCCCGCCGAGCCCGCCGGATACGAGCTATGAAGCTCACTGATCCACCTCCCTCCCCTCGCCCGACGGAGCCAGTTGTCGCCCCAAGCCGGCGCGCGGTTCAGTAACTCGCCACTCCAGGCCAGCTCGACGAGGAGCGTGATAACCCACAAGTGTAGGGGATCGCAACAGTTGTCGAGGGTAAAGTATTCAACCCAAATTTGTTGATTCGACATAAGGGGAGCCAAAGAATACTCTTAAGTATTAGCAGCTGAGTTGTCAATTCAGCCACACCTGGAAACTTAGTATCTACACCAAGATAGTTTTAGTAGCAAAGTAATATGATAGTGGCGGTAGTGGCAATAAAAGTAACGATAGTGTTTTTGTAGTTTTTGTAATAGTAGCAATGGAAAAGTAAATAAGCAACAAGCAATATAGGAAAAGCTCGTAGGCATTGGATAGGTGATGGGAAATTATGTCGGATGCAATTCATCATGTAGAAGTTATAACCTAGGGTGACACAGAACTAGCTCCAGTTCATCAATGCAATGTAGGCATGTATTCCGAATATAGTCATATGTGCTTATGGAAAAGAACTTGCATGACATCTTTTGTCCTACCCTCCCGTGGAAGCGGGGTCCTATTGGAAACTAAGGGATATTAAGGCATCCTTTTAAAAGAGTACCGGACCAAAGCATTAAACATAGTGAATACATGAACTCCTCAAACTATGGTCATCACCGGGAGTGGTCCCGATTATTGTCATTTCGGGGTTGCCGGGTCATAACACATAGTAGGTGACTATAGACTTGCAAGATAGGATCAAGAACACACATATATTCATGAAAACATAATAGGTTCAGATCTGAAATCATGGCACTCGGGCCCTAGTGACAAGCATTAAGCATAGCAAAGTCATAGCAACATCAATCTCAAAACATAGTGGATACTAGGGATCAAACCCTAACAAAACTAACTTGATTACATGATAGATCCGATCCAACCCATCACCGTCCAGCAAGCCTACGATGGAATTACTCACGCACGACGGTGAGCATCATGGAATTGGTGATGGAGGAAGGTTGATGATGACGATGGCGACGATCTCCACTCTCCGGAGCCCCGAACGGACTCCAGATCAGCCCTCCCTAGAGAGATTAGGGCTTGGCGGCGGCTCCGTCTCGTGAAACACGATAATTCCTTCTTCTTGATTTTTTTCTCCCCGAAAGTGAATATATATGATATGGGGATACGTCGGTGGAGCACCAGGGGGCCCATGAGGCACGGGGCGCGCCCTGGGCAGGGGGGCGTGCCCCCACCCTCGTGGACAGGGTGTGGGCCCCCTGGTCTGGATCTTCTTGCAGGTATTTTTTATATTTCCCAAAATAATTCTTTCGTGGATTTTCAAGCGATTCTGAGAACTTTTTATTTCTGCACGAAAACAACACCATGGTAGTTCTGCTGAAAACAACGTCAGTCCGGGTTAGTTCCATTCAAATCATGGAAGCGAGAGTCCATAACAAGGGCAAAAGTATTTGAAAAAGTAGATACGTTGGAGACGTATCAACTCCCCCAAGCTTAAACTTTTGCTTGTCCTCAAGCAATTCAGTTGATAAACTGAAAGTGATAAAGAAAAACTTTGACAAACTATGTTTGCTCTTGTTGTTGTAAATATGTAAGCTAGCATTCAGGTTTTCAACAATATCATGAACTAACCACATTCACAATAACTTTCAGGCCTCAAGACTAGTCACATCAATGGCATAATCAACTAGCGAGCAATAATAATAAACCTCGGATGACAACACTTTCTCAAAACAATCATGATATGATATAACAAGATGGTATCTCGCTAGCCCTTTCTGAGACCGCAAAACATAAATGCAGAGCACCTTTAAAGATCAAGGACTGACTAGACATTGTAATTCATGGTAAAAGAGATCTAGTAATGATCATACTCAACGCAAATTAATAGTAATACATGCAATGACAGAGGTGCTCTCCTACTGGTGCTCTTTGATAAGAGGATGATGACTCTACATAGAAGTAAATAGATAGGCCCTCGCAGAGGGAAGCAGGGATTTGTAGAGGTGCCAGAGCTCGATTTTTAAATAGAGATGAATAACATTTTGAGCGGTATACTTTCATTGTCAACATAACAACCAAGAATCTCGATATCTCCCATGCTACGCACATTACAGGCGGTTCCCAAACAGAATGGTAAAGTTTATACTCCCCCAACCACCAACAAGCACACTCCACAGCTAGCCCGAAACGACAGGTACAGTCCAAACCAGCAACAACCCTAGGGAGTTTTCTTTAACTATTATGATTTGAGCATGGGACTTGGCATCCCGGTTACCAGCCATTTTCTCATGAATGATGAGCGGAGTCCACTCATCGTGAGAATAACCCACCTAGCATGGAAGATATAGACATCCCTAGTTGATACATGAGCTATTCGAGCATACAAAACAGAATTTCATTTAAAGGTTTAGAGTTTGGCACATACAAATTTACTTGGAACGACAGGTAAATACCGCATATAGGAAGGTATGGTGGACTCATATGGAATAACTTTGAGGTTTATGGAAGTGGATGCACAAGCAGTATTCCCGCTTAGTACAGGTGAAGGCTAGAAAGAGACTGGGAAGCGACCAGCTAGAGAGCAACAACGGTCATGAACATGCATTAAAATTAATCAACAATGAATGCAAGCATGAGTAGGATATAAATCACCATGAACATAAATATCGTGGAGGCTATGTTGATTTGTTTCAACTACATGCGTGAACATGTGCCAAGTCAGATCACTTAAATCGTTCAGAGTGTTGGAAATATGCCCTAGAGGCAATAATAAATTGGTTATTATTATATTTCCTTGTTCACGATAATCGTTTATTATCCATGCTAGAATTGTATTGATAGGAAACTCAGATACATGTGTGGATACATAGACAAACACCATGTCCCTAGTAAGCCTCTAGATGACTAGCTCGTTGATCAATAGATGGTCACGGTTTCCTGACCATGGACATTGGATGTCGTTGATAACGGGATCACATCATTAGGAGAATGATGTGATGGACAAGACCCAATCCTAAGCCTAGCACAGATCGTGTAGTTCGTATGCTAAAGCTTTTCTATATGTCAAGTATCTTTTCCTTAGACCATGAGATTGTGCAACTCCCGGATACCGTAGGAATGCTTTGGGTGTACCAAACGTCACAACGTAACTGGGTGGCTATAAAGGTGCACTACAGGTATCTCCGAAAGTGTCCGTTGGGTTGGCACGAATCGAGACTGGGATTTGTCACTCCGTATGACGGAGAGGTATCTCTGGGCCCACTCGGTAGGACATCATGATAATGTGCACAATATGTGATCAAGGAGTTGATCACGGGATGATGTGTTACGGAACGAGTAAAGAGACTTGCCGGTAACGAGATTGAGCAAGGTATCGGTATACCGACGATCGAATCTCGGGCAAGTGCTATACCGATAGACAAAGGGAATCGTATACGGGATTGATTGAATCCTTGACATCGTGGTTCATCCGATGAGATCATCGTGGAACATGTGGGAGCCAACATGGGTATCCAGATCCCGCTGTTGGTTATTGGCCGGAGAGTTGTCTCGGTCATGTCTACATGGTTCCCAAGCCCGTAGGGTCTACACACTTAAGGTTCGATGACGCTAGGGTTATAGGGAAAGTATGTACGCGGTTACCGAATGTTGTTCGGAGTCCCGGATGAGATCCCGGACGTCACGAGGAGTTCCGGAATAGTCCGGAGGTAAAGATTCATATATGGGAAGTCCTGTTTTGGTCACCGGAAAAGTTTCGGGCGATATCGGTAATGTACCGGGACCACCGGGAGGGTCCCGGGGGTCCACCAGGTGGGGCCACCAGCCCCAGAAGGCTGCGTGGGCTAAGTGTGGGAGGGGACCAGCCCCAAGGGGGCTGGTGCGCCCCCCCCCACCAAGTCCCTAGGCGCATGGAGAGGGGAGGGGGGCAAACCCTAGGTCCAGATGGGCCTTAAGGCCCACCCTAGGGCGCCCCCTCTCTCTCCCCCCCCTTGGCCGCACCCTAGATGGTTTCTGGGGGGCTGCCGCCACCCCTAGGGAGGAAACCCTAGATGGGGGCGCAGCCCCTACCTCCCCCCTATATATATGTGAAGTTTAGGGCTGCCCAGAATAAGTTTTGACCTCGGTCGATTGGCGCAGCCCTACCTCTCTCCCTCCTCGTCTCCCGCAGCGCTTGGCGAAGCCCTGCTGGAGTCCCGCGCTCCTCCATCACCACCACGCCGTTGTGCTGCTGTTGGATGGAGTCTTCCCCAACCTCTCCCTCTCTCCTTGCTGGATCAAGGCGTGGGAGACGTCACCGGGCTGCACGTGTGAAGAACGCGGAGGCACCGTCCGTTCGGTGCTAGGATCTTCGGCGATCTGAATCGCGGCGAGTACGACTCCATCAACCGCGTTCTTGAACGCTTCCGCTTAGCGATCTACAAGGGTATGTGGATCCAACTCTCCTCTCGTAGATGCATCTCCTAGATTGATCTTGGTGAGCGTAGGAAAATTTTTGTTTCCCATGCAACGTTCCCCAACAGTGGTATCAGAGCTAGGATCTTGCGTAGATGTTTTCACGAGTAGAACACAAAGGGGTTTGTGGGCGTTGATGTTTAGATAGCTTCCCTCCTTGGTCTTTCTTGATTCAGCGGTATTATGGGATGAAGCGGCCCGGACCAACTTTACATGTCCACGTACATGAGACCGGTTCCATCGACAGACATGCGACTTTTGTTGCATAAGATGGCTGGCGGGTGTCTGTCTCTCCTATCTTAGTTGAATCGTAATAGACAAAGGCGGTCCTTGTAGAAGGTTAAATAGCAACTTAAATATCACCGTTGTGGCTTTGCGTAGGTAAGAAGCGTTCTTGCTAGATACCCATAGCAGCCACGTAAAACATGCAACAACAAATTAGAGGACGTCTAACTTGTTTTTGCAGGGTATGTATGTGATGTGATATGGCCAATGACATGATGAGATATATTTGATGTATGAGATGATCATGTTGTAATAGTTAATATCGACTTGCATGTCGATGTATACGGCAACCGGCAGGAGCCATAGGGTTGTCTTTAATTTTGTATGACCTGCATGTCAATCATTAAGCGCTATGTAATGCTTTACTTTATCGCTAAACGGTAGCAATAGTAGTAAGAGCATGGTGGGCGCACGACAACCCCGATGGCGACACGATGATGGAGATCATGATGATGGGGATCATGGTGTTACGCCGGTGACGATGGAGATCATGCCGGTGCTTTGGAGATGGAGATCAAAAGCACGAGTTGATGGCCATATCATGTCACTTATGATTTGCATGTGATGTTAATCCTTTTATGCATCTTATTTTGCTTAGGACGGCGGTAGCATTATAAGATGATCCCTCACTAAAATTTCAAGATGAAATTGTGTTCCCCCCGAGTGTGCGCCGTTGCGAAGGTTCGTCGTTTCGAAGCACCACGTGATGATCGGGTGTGATAGACTCTACGTTCGCATACAACGGGTGCAAGCCAGTTTTGCACATGCAGAACACTCGGGTTAGACTTGACGAGCCTAGCATGTACAGACATGGCCTCGGAACACGGAAGACCGAAAGGTCGAGCATGTGTCATATAGTAGATATGATCAACATGAAGATGTTCACCATTGACACCACCTCATCTCACGTGATGATCGGACTTGGGTTGGTGGATTTGGATCATGTCACGCTCGGATGACCAGAGGGATGTCAATTTGAGTGGGAGTTATAAGTAATTTGATTAGTTAAACTCACTTATCATGAACAATAGTCTAAGTTGACTTTGCAAATTATGTTGTAGACCAATAACTGCGTTGTAGCTCCCTGTTTAATACGATCCTAGAGAAAGACTAAGTTGAAAGATAATGTAAGCAAGGATGCGGACTGGGTCCGTAGTCCGAGGAGTGTCCTCACTGCTGCACAGAAAGCTTACGTCTTTGATGCACCGCTCGATGTGCAAACCCCTACAACGTTGTCTGTGGATGTTGTGAACACCTGACAGAGACGTCCTGATGACTACTTGATAGTTTAGTGCACCATACTTCACGGCTTAGAATCGGGATTTCAATGACGTTTTGAACGCCATAGAACATATGAGATGTTCTAAGAGCTGAAATTGGGATTTCAGGCTCATGCCCGTGCTGAGAGGTATGAGACCTCTGACAAGTTCTTTTGCCAAAAAGATGGAGGAGAATGGCTCAACTAGTGAGCATGTGCTCAGAATGTCTGGGTGCTGAAATCACTTGAACCAAGTGGGAGTTAATCTTCCAGGTGAGATAGTGGTTGACAGAATTCTCTAGACACTATCACCAAGCTACTAGAACTTCGTGATGAACTATGACATGCAAAGGATGGAGATGATCCCGGTGCTGTTAGCGGTTCTTAGTACCGCAAAAGTAGAAATCAAGAAGGAGCATCAAGTGTTGATGGTTTAGCAAGACCACTGGTTTCAAAAGGGGCAAGGGCTAGAAGGAAAACTTCATGAATGGCAAACCAGTTGTCGCTCTAATGAGGGAACCTAAGGTTGCACCCAAACCTCGAGACTAAGTGCTTCGATTGTAAGGGTAACGGTCACATGGTAGCGGAACCACCCCAAATACATGGTAGATATGATAGCTGGCAACTTCAACAAAGTATATTTGATATACGTGTTATTGATGTGTACCTTAGTAGTACTCCTTGTAGCACCTGGGTATTGGATACCGGTTCAGTTGCTATTATTAGTGACTTGAAGCAAAAGCTACGCACTGAACGGAGACTAGCTAAGGGCGAGGTGACGATGTGTGTTGGAAGTATTTCCAAGGTTGATAAGATCACCATCGCACACTTCATCTATTTTCGAGATTAGTGTTGAACCTAGATAAATGTTATCAGGTGTCTACGTTGAGCGTGAAAATGATTAGATCATGTTCATCGCAATACGGTTATTCATTTAAGTTAGAGAATAATGGTTATTCTGTTTACATGAATAATACCTTTATGGTCATGCACCCAATGGTTCGTTGAATCTCGATCATAGTAATACACATGATGATAATATTAATGCCAAAAGATGTAGAGTTAATAATGATAGTACCACTTTCTTGTGGCACTGCCGCTTAGGTCATTTTGGCATAAAATGCATGAAGAAACTCCATGCTGATGGATGTTTGGAGTCACTTGATTTTGAATCACTTGACACATGCGAGCCATGCCTCATGGGCAGGATGACTGAGATCCCGTTTTCAGGTACAATGAAACGGGCAAGTGACTTGTTGGAAATCATACATGCTGATGTATGTGATCCAATGAGAATTAAGGCGTGTGGTGGATATCGTTATTTTCTCATCTTCACTGACGATTTGAGTAGATATGGTATATTTACTTAATGAAGCAAAAGTCTGAAACGTTTGAAAGGTTCAAAAAATTTCAGAGTGAAGATTAAGAATCATCATAACAAGAAGATCATGTTCCTACGATCTGATCAAGGGGATATTATCTGAATTATGAGTTTGGCAATCACTTAAGACATTGTGGAATTGTTGAAGTCCCCTGGAACATCACAGCGTAATGGTGTGTCCGGACATCGTAATCGAACCTTATGAGATATGGTGCGATCTATGATGTATCTTACCGATCTACCGCTGTTATTTTAAGGTTATGCATTAGAGACAGCTGCATTCACTTTAGATAGGGCACCATCTAAGTCCGTTGAGACAACGTCGTATGGTTTGGCAAGAAACCAAAGTTGTCGTTTTCTTAATGTTTGGGGCTACGATGCTTATGGCTTCAGCCGGGAAAAGCTCGAACCCAAAGCGGACAAATACATCTTCATAGGATACCCAAAGGTAACAGTTGGGTATACCTCCTATCTCAGATCCAAGGGCAAAAATGTTTGTCCCTAAGAATGGGTCCTTTCTCGAGAAGGAGTTTCTCGCGAAAGAATTGAGTGGGAGGAAGAATAGAACTTGATGAGGTTGTCGAACCCTCACTTCAACCGGATAGTAGTGCAACACAGAAAGATGTTTCTGTGGAACCTACGACAGTTGAAGAGGAAACTAATGATAGTGATCATGAAGCTCCAGATCAAGTTGCTATCAATCCTCGTAGGTCGACAAGGATATGTACTACTCCTGAGTGGTACGGTGATCCTGTCTTAGAGGTCATGTTGTTGGACAACGATGAGCCTACGAACTATGGAGAAGCGATGGTGGGCCCATATTCCGACAAATGGTTAGAAGCCGAGAAATCCGAGATAGGATCCATGTATCAAAACAAAGTATGGACTTTGGTGGACTTGCCCTATGATCGGCAAGCCATTGAGACAAATGGATCTTTAAGACTAAGACGGACGTGGACGGTAATGTCACCGTCTATGAAGCTCGACTTGTGGCGAAGAGTTTTCCACAAGTTCAAGGAGTTGACTACGATGAGATTTTCTCACCCGTAGCGATGCTTAAGTCCGTCGGAATCATGTTAGCATTAGCTGCATTTATGAAATCTGGCAGATGGATGACAAAACAAGTTTCCTTACCAGTTTTCGTAAGGAAAGGTTGTATGTGATACAATCAGAAAGGTTTTGTCGATCCTAAGGATGCTAAAAGATATGCTAGCTCCAGCGATCCTTCCATGGACTAGAGCAAGCATCTCGGAGTCGGAATATACACTTTGATGGAGTGATCAAAGTTTTTGGGTATACAAAGTTTGGTGGAAACTTGTATTTGCAATAAAGTGAGTGGGAGCACTACAACATTTCTGATAAGTATATGTGAATGACATATTGTTGATACGAAATGATGTAGAATTTCTGGAAAGCGTAAAGGGTTGTTTGAAAGGAGTTTTTCAAAGGAAGACCTGGATAAAGTTGCTTACATAATTGGGCATCAAGATCTATAGAGATGGATCAAGACGCCTGATGATACTTTCAAAAGGAACACACACCTTTGACATGATTTTGAAGGAGTTCAAAGTAGGTCAGTCAAAGAAGGAGTTCTTGCCTGATTTGTAAGGTGTGAAGTTGAGTAAGACTCAAAGCTTGACCACGGCAGAAGGAAGAGGAAGGACGAAGGTCGTCCCCTATGCTTTTGTCATAGGCTCAATAAGGTATGCCATGCTAAGTACCGCACCTGATGTGTGCCTTGCCGCATGTCTGGCAAGAGGGTACAAAGGTGATCCAGGAGTGGATTACTAGATAGTGGTCAAAATTATCCTTAGAGGAATAAGGAAAAGTTTCTCGGTTATGGAGGTGATAAAGAGTTCGACGTAAAGAGTTACGTCGATGCAAGCTTAACACCTATCCGGATAACTCTAAGTGGAGATACCGGATACGTATAATGGAGCAACAGTTTGGAATAGCTCCAAGTGGAACGTGGTAGCAGCATCTACGATATGACATAAAGTTTTGCGAAGTACATAGGGATCTGAATGTTGCAGACCCATTGACTACAACCTCTCTCACAAGCATAACATGATCTAACACAGAACTCATTGAGTGTTAATCACATATTGTTGTGAACTAGATTACTGACTCTAGTAAACTCTTTGGATGTTGATCACATGGCGATGTGACCTATGAGTGTTAATCACATGGCGATGTGAACTAGATTATTGACTCTAGTGCAAGTGGGAGACTGTTGGAAATATGCCCTAGAGGCAATAATAAATTGGTTATTATTATATTTCCTTGTTCACGATAATCGTTTATTATCCATGCTAGAATTGTATTGATAGGAAACTCAGATACATGTGTGGATACATAGACAAACACCATGTCCCTAGTAAGCCTCTAGATGACTAGCTCGTTGATCAATAGATGGTCACGGTTTCCTGACCATGGACATTGGATGTCGTTGATAACGGGATCACATCATTAGGAGAATGATGTGATGGACAAGACCCAATCCTAAGCCTAGCACAGATCGTGTAGTTCGTATGCTAAAGCTTTTCTATATGTCAAGTATCTTTTCCTTAGACCATGAGATTGTGCAACTCCCGGATACCGTAGGAATGCTTTGGGTGTACCAAACGTCACAACGTAACTGGGTGGCTATAAAGGTGCACTACAGGTATCTCCGAAAGTGTCCGTTGGGTTGGCACGAATCGAGACTGGGATTTGTCACTCCGTATGACGGAGAGGTATCTCTGGGCCCACTCGGTAGGACATCATCATAATGTGCACAATATGTGATCAAGGAGTTGATCACGGGATGATGTGTTACGGAACGAGTAAAGAGACTTGCCGGTAACGAGATTGAGCAAGGTATCGGTATACCGACGATCGAATCTCGGGCAAGTGCTATACCGATAGACAAAGGGAATCGTATACGGGATTGATTGAATCCTTGACATCGTGGTTCATCCGATGAGATCATCGTGGAACATGTGGGAGCCAACATGGGTATCCAGATCCCGCTGTTGGTTATTGGCCGGAGAGTTGTCTCGGTCATGTCTACATGGTTCCCGAGCCCGTAGGGTCTACACACTTAAGGTTCGATGACGCTAGGGTTATAGGGAAAGTATGTACGCGGTTACCGAATGTTGTTCGGAGTCCCGGATGAGATCCCGGACTTCACGAGGAGTTCCGGAATAGTCCGGAGGTAAAGATTCATATATGGGAAGTCCTGTTTTGGTCACCGGAAAAGTTTCGGGCGATATCGGTAATGTACCGGGACCACCGGGAGGGTCCCGGGGGTCCACCAGGTGGGGCCACCAGCCCCAGAAGGCTGCGTGGGCTAAGTGTGGGAGGGGACCAGCCCCAAGGGGGCTGGTGCGCCCCCCCACCAAGTCCCTAGGCGCATGGAGAGGGGAGGGGGGCAAACCCTACGTCCAGATGGGCCTTAAGGCCCACCCTAGGGCGCCCCCTCTCT
Organism: Secale cereale; assembly: GCA_902687465.1. NCBI lineage: Eukaryota > Viridiplantae > Streptophyta > Magnoliopsida > Poales > Poaceae > Secale > Secale cereale. The sequence continues at coordinate 640,795,817 of LR738710.1, forward strand.
CTCCCCCCCTTGGCCGCACCCTAGATGGGTTCTGGGGGGCTGCCACCAACCCTAGGGAGGAAACCCTAGATGGGGGCGCAGCCCCTACCTCCCCCCTATATATATGTGAAGTTTAGGGCTGCCCAGAATAAGTTTTGACCTCGGTCGATTGGCGTAGCCCTACCTCTCTCCCTCCTCGTCTCCCGCAGCGCTTGGCGAAGCCCTGCTGGAGTCCCGCGCTCCTCCATCACCACCACGCCGTTGTGCTGCTGTTGGATGGAGTCTTCCCCAACCTCTCCCTCTCTCCTTGCTGGATCAAGGCGTGGGAGACGTCACCGGGCTGCACGTGTGAAGAACGCGGAGGCACCGTCCGTTCGGTGCTAGGATCTTCGGCGATCTGAATCGCGGCGAGTACGACTCCATCAACCGCGTTCTTGAACGCTTCCGCTTAGCGATCTACAAGGGTATGTGGATCCAACTCTCCTCTCGTAGATGCATCTCCTAGATTGATCTTGGTGAGCGTAGGAAAATTTTTGTTTCCCATGCAACGTTCCCCAACACAGAGGATAACACCTCATCATACCACATCACAACCATTTTAATATCATGTTGGCACGCAAGATAGACCATTATAAACTCTCAGCTAATTAAGCATGGCATAAGAAGCTATGATCTCTAATTGTCATTGCAAGCATGTTTCATTCATAACAAGCTGAATCAGGAACGATGAGCCATCATATTTACAAAAACAAGAGAGGTTGAGTTCATACCACCTTTTCTCATCTCAATTAGTTCATCATATATCATCCTTATTGCCTTTCACTCGCATGACCGAATGGTGTGGATAATAATAATAGTGCACATGCATTGGACTAAGCTGGAATCTGCAGACATTTAATACAAGAGATAAGTCAACAACAAAGCATATGAGAACCACTAAGAAATTTCAATCATGGTCTTCTACTCTTAACCCCCAAAGAAAAGAAAAGAAACTATTTACACGGGAAAGCTCCCAACAAGCAAAAGAAGAACGGGAAATCTTTTTGGGTTTTCATTTTAACTACTACTACAAGCAAAGAAAGTAAACTAGCTAGAAGCTACAACTAATATTTTTTTTGTTTTTCTGAGTTTTTCTAGCACACAAGAAAAAGACTAAGAAAAAGAAATTGAAACTAAGCATGGATGGTACAGTGAAAGAATGTGATCACCGACAACTAGAATAAGTGTGTGAACATGAATGAAAAGTTGCTGAGAAACACATACTCCCCCAAGCTTAGGCTTTTGGCCTAAATTGGTCTATGGCTAGTATTGGCCTGACGGATATCCAAAGTCGTAGTTGGGGTTCTACTGGGATGTAGCAGATACTGCATGCTGAGCTGCAGCTCGAAGGCGGGCTGCCTCCGTCATGTTATAATAAGCATTTGCCTCCTCCATAGTTATAGTGTATCTCCCTTTTGCCTGAAAGTTAAACAAAGTGGGGGCAAGAAGAACAATAGGGATGGCATGCTGCCTGTTAAAGATTAGTCGATATTTGAGGGTTTGATCATCCCACTCTATAAACCGGTGACTAGTCATAGCATGGCAATCTAAATGAGCAAGAGGTAAACGTTCATCATTCTCGTGCACAAGCACACCAAGAAAGCGGGCTATGCGAGTGGCATAGATCCCACCAAATAAATTTCCAATTATACCATTATGGTGTAGCCTACGTGCAACAATGGCTCCCAAGTTATATTGTCTATCACCTAGTACAATACTCCTAAGAACACTAAGATCTGGGACACACATGTGACAAGCTTCATATTTACCATTTATGCATCTACCGATAAAGAGAGCAAAGTAATGAATAGCAGGAAAATGGATGCTCCCTATGGTAGACTGTGTGATTTCCCTAGATTCCGCCACTGTGATACTAGCAAGGAATTCTCTAAATTCAGATTTACAAGGACCACCCATATTGCCCCACTGTGGGAGCTTACAAGCATCATTAAAAATCCTCTAAGTTCATGGTGTAAGACTTATCATACAGGTCAAACAGTACAGTGTGAGAATTACGTGAAGATGAAAATTTAAACCTTCTCACAAAGCTATCAGTTAAGCCACGATATTGAGGGCACTTATCTCGTATGAAGCCCTCGAGGTCAATGTTGCGCACGTATGCGTAAAATTCATCATTGATGCCAGCCTGATCCATGAAGTCATCTGACGGCCATTCACAAGGTCGCACATCAGCATCCCTCGGTAGTTCTTCGTCTGGCTCACGGAACACGAGCCTCGGTTCTTGCTTCCTTGAAGAACCACCTTGGAAGTTTTTCCTATGCATTTTTCTGAAATTTTCTGAAATTTTTAGTAACTCAAAATAAAAGTTAACCAAACACAACAAGATTGATAGCAACAACTCCTATGAGTGCCTAGAGACTATATCATGCATTAGAACTACTTGGTACCAAGAAAATTTGACATGCAAGCTCAAGAACAAGGTCACCACAGCAGCAAAAATTTGCAATAAATAGAGCACTAGAACAAAAACTAATTGGACCAATGGGGAGTCACATACCAAGGAACAATCTCCCCAAATAGTTTGGTGAATGGTGCTTTGAGCAAGGAGATCAAAAATGGCAGCAAGATGAGCTAGAACTCGGGTTTGAGCTGGTTGGTGATTTTTTTGGGAGGAAGAAGAAGAGTGTGGGTGCAGTAATAAGTGGAGGGGAGCCACGTGGGGCCCATGAGGCAGGGGCGCGCCCTGGACCCTCGTGGCCAGGTGCTGGCTCCCCTCACTGTGTGTTTTGTGCCATATTTTCTCAAATATTGTAGAAAAAAACATATTTCATTTTCATGGCATTTGGAGAACTTTTATTCTCGGGATATTTTTTATTGCACGGATAAGTCTCGAAACAGACAGAAAATGCTATTTTTCTTTTATTTATCCTAATTCACAGAAAGTAAAAAGAGGGTACAGAAGGTTGTGCTATCTAGATTCACCTATCTCATGCTCCTCAAAAGGAATCCATTAACAAGGTTGATCAGGTCTTGTTAATAAACTCTTTCCGAGTAACATGAAACCGGAGAATTTTCGAATAACACTAGGTTACCTCAATGGGGATATGTATGTCCCCAACAATAAGGATGTCATATGTCTTCTTGATAGTAGGAATAGGAAATTCAAAACGTCCAATAGTAATAGTTGAAATTTTTCCAATATAATTGATACTGTGGACCTGAGGTTGTTTCCTCGAAAAGTGTACCGTATGCTCATTACCATTGACATGAAAAGTGACATTGCCTTTGTTGCAATCAATAATATCCCCTGCAGTATTCAAAAAGGGTCTTCCAAGAATAATAGACATACTATCGTCCTCGGGAATATCAAGTATAACAAAGTCCGTTAGAATAGTAACATTTGCAACTACAACAGGCACATCCTCACAAATACCGACAGGTATAGCAGTTGATTTATCAGCCATTTGCAAAGATATTTCGGTAGGTGTCAACTTACTCAAGTCAAGTCTACAATATAAAGAGAGAGGCATAACACTAACACCGGCTCCAAGATCACATAAGGCAGTTTTAACATAGTTTTTCTTAATGGAGCAGGGTATAGCAGGTACCCCTAAATCTCCTAATTTCTTAGGAATTCCACTCTTAAAAGTGTAATTGGCAAGCATGGTGGGGATTTCAACTTCAGGTATCTTTCTTTTTTTGGTAATAATATCTTTCAGGTACTTAGCATAAGGATTTGTTTAAGCACATCCGTCAAACGCATACACAAAAAGATAGGTCTAATCATTTCAACAAAGCGCTCAAAATCCTCATCATCCTTTTTCTTGGATAGTTTAGGAGGAAAAGGCATGGGTTTCTAAACCCATGGTTCTCTTTCCTTATTGTGCTTCCTAGCAACAAAGTCTCTCTTATCATAACGTTTATTCTTTGATTGTGGGTTATCAAGAACAACAGCAGGTTCAATCATTATCATTGCTAGGTTGAGCATCATCATGAACATCATCATTAATATTATCACTAGGTTCATATTCATTACCAGATTGTGTCTCAGTATATATCATTAGGATTCTCAGGTGTGTCAGCTACAGGTTCACTAGAAGCATGCAAAGTCCTATCATTTTTATTATTCTTCTTCTTAGAAGAACTAGGTGCATCTAAATTAGCTCTCTGAGAATCTTGCTCAATTCTCCTAGGGTGGCCTTCAGGATACAGAGGTTCCTAAGTCATTTTACCACCTCTAGTTGCAACTCTAACAGCATAGTCATTATTCTTACTATTTAATTCATTAAGCAAATCATTCTGAGCCTTAAGTACTTGTTCTACTTGAGTGGTGACCATAGAAGCATGTATACTAATGAGTTTCACTTCACCTTTAGCTCTAGACAGATAATCACTCAAGCATTCAATCATATAAGCATTGTGTTGTAATTGTCTACCAACATAAGCATTGAAGTTTTCTTGTTTCACAATAAAATTGTCAAACTCATCTAAGCATTGGCCAGCAGACTTACAACGAGGAATATCACCTTCATCAAATCTATAAAGAGAATTTACCTTTACTACCTATGTCGGGTTATCAACACCATGTATTTCTTCAATAGGCGGTAAATTCTTAACATCTTCAGCTTTAATACCTTTTTCTTTCATAGATTTCTTTGCCTCCTGCATATCTTCAGGACTGAGAAATAGAACACCTCTTTTCTTCGGTGTTGGCTTAGGGGCTGGTTCAGGAAGTGTCCAATTATTTTCATCGGCCAGCATATTATTCGATAGTAGTTCAGCTTGTTCAACTGTTCTTTCCTTGAAAACACAACCAACACAACTATACAGGTGGTCTCTGGAAGCATCGATTAGTCCATTATAAAATACATCAAGTATATCATGCATCTCAAGAGGATGATCAGGCAAAGCATTAAGTAATTGGAGAAGCCTCCCCCAAGCTTGTGGGAGACTCTCTTCTTCAATTTGCACAATGTTATATATTTCCCTAAGGCAGCTTGTTTCTTATGAGCGGGAAAATACTTAGTACATCATATCCTGGGGACTACGCACACAACTAGGATCAAGAGAATTAAACCAAGTCTTAGCACCACCCTTTAACAAGAACGGAAATAGCTTAAGGATATAGTGGTAACGAATCTTTTCATCGTTGGTAAACAGGGTGGCTATATCATTCAACTTAGTAAGATGTGCCACAACAGTTTCAGACTCATAGACATGGAAAGGATCATATTCAACCAATAATTAACTCAGGATCAACAGAGAATTTATAATCCTTATCAGTAACGCAGATAGGCAAAGTAGCAAAAGCAGGGTCATGTTTCATTCTAGCATTCAAGGACTTTTCTTTCAGCTTAGCTAATAATTTATTAAGATCATATCTATCATTGCAAGCAAGAAAGTCTCTAGCAGTTTCTTCATCCATAACATAACCCTTAGGCACAACAGGCAATTCATATCTATTGGGAGTTGCTTCATCATCACTTTCATAAATATCATCAGTTTCAATATTTGCATTCTCCCTAACCTTAGCAATTTGTTCATCTAGAAATTCACCTAGTGGCACAGTATCAGGCATAGAAGTAGTTCCATCATACATAGCAGAAGTAGCATCATCAAGAACATACGACATATCAGATTCAATAGCAGGAGTAGGTGTCGCAAGTTTACTCATAATAGAAGGGGAATCAAGTGCAGAGCCAGATGGCAGTTCCTTACGTTCCCTCGTAGTTGAGGGTAAGATCTTGGTTTTTGAGTCCTTCAAATTCTTCGTAGTGATCAATAGATATAAATCCCAAGTGACTTAAAGAATAGAGCTATGCTCCCCGGCAATGGCGCCAGAAAATAGTCTTGATAACCCACAAGTTTAGGGGATCGCAACAGATTTCGAGGGTAAAGTATGCAACCCAAATTTGTTGATTTGACACAAGGGGAGCGAAAGAATACTCGTAAGTATTAGCAGCTGAGTTGTCAATTCAACCACACCTGGAAACTTAGTATCTGCAGCAAGATAGTTTTAGTAGCAAAGTAATATGATAGTGGCGGTAGCGGCAATAAAAGTAACGATAATGTTTTTGCAGTTTTTGTAATAGTAGCAACGGAAAAGTAAATAAGCAATAAGAAATATAGGAAAAGCTCGTAGGCATTGATCGGTGATGGGAAATTATGTCGGATGCAATTCATCATGTAGAAGTTATAACCTAGGGTGACACAGAACTAGCTCCAGTTCATCAATGCAATGTAGGCATGTATTCTGAATATAGTCATACATGCTTATGGAAAAGAACTTGCATGACATCTTTTGTCCTGCCCTCCCGTGGCAGCGGGGTCCTATTGGAAACTAAGGGATATTAAGGCCTCCTTTTAATAGAGTACCAGACCAAAGCATTGACACACAGTGAATACATGAACTCCTCAAACAATGGTCATCACCGGTAGTGGTCCCGATTATTGTCACTTCGGGGTTGCCGGATCATAACACATAGTAGGTGACTATAGACTTGCAAGATAGGATCAAGAACACACATATATTCATGAAAACATAATAGGTTCAGATCTGAAATCATGGCACTCGGGCCCTAGTGACAAGCATTAAGCATAGCAAAGTCATAGCAACATCAATCTCAGAACATAGTGGATACTAGGGATCAAAACCTAACAAAACTAACTCGATTACATGATAGATCCCATCCAACCCATCACCGTCCAGCAAGACTACGATGGAATTAGTCATGCACGGCGGTGAGCATCATGGAATTGGTGATGGAGGAAGGTTGATGATGACGATGGCGACGATCTCCACTCTCCGGAGCCCCGAACGGACTCCACATCAGCCCTCCTGAGAGAGATTAGGGCTTGGCGGCGTCTCCATCTCGTGAAACACGATAATTCCTTCTCCTTGATTTTTTTTCTCCCCGAAAGTGAATATATAGGATCTGGGGATACGTCGGTGGAGCACCAGGGGGGCCACGAGGCCGGGGGCGTGCCCTGGGCTGGGGGCGCGCCACCCACCCTCGTGGACAGTGTGTAGGCCCCCTGGTCTGGATCTTCTTACAGGTATTTTTTATATTTTCCAAAATAATTCTCCATGGATTTTCAAGCGATTCCGAGAACTTTTTGTTTCTGCACAAAAACAACACCATGACAGTTCTGCTGAAAACAGCGTCAGTCCGGGTTAGTTCCATTCAAACATGCAAGTTAGAGTCCATAACAAGGGCAAAAGTGTTTGGAAAATTAGATACGTTGGAGACGTATCAGAGTGGCGAACGGTCGTCATTGCTGCCGTGATACGTCCAAAACGTATCTATAATTTCTGCTTGCTCCATGCCTCTTTTGTGTGATATTGCTATGATATTTATACACTTCCATACACTTTTGATCATATTTGGACTAACCTATTAACTCAGTGCACCCCAATGCCAGTTTTTGTTTTCTGCTGTTTTTGTATTTCAGGTTTTCCCATCACGTAAACTGCCAGAAAAATCCCGGAAAAATTATATAAAAAATCAGCGTTCCGGAAGCTTCCTTGCGGCCAAAGTAGGGCCGGAGGGGTGCCACCAGGGCTCCAGGCGCCCTGGTGGCGCGCCCCCCCTCCTGGCCGCGCCGGGGGGGCGCCTGGGCCCCCCAGGTCTCCGCTGATGCCCCCCTTTGGCATATATTTACACTGCGTCCCGAAACCCTCGAGGACGGAACCCTTTTTCGCGATCTCATCTCTGTTCCGCCGCCGCCGCGCTTCCAAGATCGGGAGCACCAGGAGAACTCTTCCCGGCACCCTGCCGGAGGGGAGGATCACCACCGGGAGCTTCTCCACCACCATGGACGCCTCCCGGATGAGTTGTGAGTAGTCTCCCTTGGACCATGGGTCCATGACCAGTAGCTATGTGATGTTCTCTTCCCCTCTTTGTTCTTCACTAATTAGACCTCGTGAGCTGGCCTACATGATCGAGGCACATATAATCCTTATGCTGTTGCTATGATGAGTTTGCTGGGATCCGATGGATTGTGAGATTATGTTCAGATTGTGTGTGAGTAATATATTTGATTTACCTCTTTTATATTTATGTTCTTGAGTAATTCTTGCATGTTCTCCGTTGGTGTTTATTGCTTTGGCCAAGTAGTAGGTAGTAACTCCAAGAGGGAACGTTATGCTTGATTGTGGGTTCATGCCCCTCGATGACTAGTTTGAGTGACAGAAACATGAGTCTAGGGGATGTGCTGTTGCCACAAGGGGGAAAACAACGGTGCTTGTACTCGCGGGTGCAAGGATTGTTTACTTTACGCAAAGTTCTTTTAATGCAGTTGTCTGTTGCTTTGAGTTTACACTATGGGTGGCACTCGCAACTTAATACCAGCGAGATGTTCTGGATAGATATCTCAAGGTGGATGATTAGTAGTAGATGCAGATGGATTTCGGTCTACTTACCTTGGCGTACCGCCCATGCTTTTGAGCCTCAACCTTTCTTGCAGCATAGTTAGCATTGGTTTGCGCACATAATTCTGTCAATTGCCCAGCTGTAATTCGTTTACCTCACATAGCTGTTTTATCGTCTTTTGGGAGAGAGACATCACTAGTGAACATCATGGGACCCCGGTCCATATTACCATCATTGATCACATCCGCTATTTACTTTCTGCTTTTACTTACTAGTTGCAATTATACCTATCACTATTATCTCTTGCGTTTGATCCTTTGTAAACGACAAGGCCGGAGGGATTGACAACCTCTCTGTACTCGTTGGGAGCAAAGTTATTTGTATCTGTGTGCAGGTCCAGTTAATTGCTAAGTATCCGGCGCCATTAGCAGTTGACACCTTCTTGTTGAACCTTGGAGTCTCAGGGGAATTCGATCCTTGGTATCTTTGCCAAGGGAAAACTACCGCTGCACTGTATCTCAAACCTTCCACTTGGGGTAACCAACGAGGGGCGAGAAGCCATCAAGCAAAGTTTTCTGGCACCGTCGCCGGGGACTCCACTCTTCAAGATAGGGGAGTTGCATGCTATCTTTTACCTTTGCTTTTTAGTCTTGTTAGTTTACCTTTCAGTTTTTGCTTTAGTATCCTTTATCGAAAATCACAAAAATAGTTATCTCATTCTTTAGTTTGCATTATGTCTGGTCCTTTTGTCTTTGGTGGTGCAGAAGTTCTCACCTTTAAACAAAGAGGTGGGGAAAGTTTAAAAGATGCTTGGTATAGAATTAATGATTCTCAAAAAAGAGCCACCAAGAAACAATCTACTACTATCCTGCTTAGAAATTTTTATGTTGGAATTACTTCTTGGAATAGGTTTATTCTAGATTCTGCTATCAATGGGAATTTTCTAGAGGCCCCAGTTTGGGACTCTCTTAGTATTATTGAAAATCTTGTTGGAAATCCCCCTGTTGTTAGCATTCAAGAGGACATCACCCTAGCTCACATTATGAAAAAACTTGAAAAGATAGAGCTAGAGATGCCAAACACTAATAAGATAAATGAGTTGGATCGTAAGATCCAAGGGAATTTGAATAGGCTTGATAGCTCCATGCATAAAATTCTCAAAACTTTGGAGACCATCAAATCCCATGACTTGGACTCTTCTAGGATAGACAAGATTGAGGAAATCTTTGATACTCTAGGAACTACTTTCTCCTCAATCAAAACCAAAAAGGTAGAAACTCCGGCAAAGAAGGAGCCTAAGTTCGTTCACGTTCCAAAGGCTCCCCGCTCTAAAAGTAATCCATCTATTGCCAAAGGGGTTGAAACTGTGAAGACTTTGGAAGAAACACCTCTCTTTGATAAATTTATAAATGAATCTTCCTTTGACCTTTTTCCTTTTGGTCTTCTTCCTAGAAGTATCTCTATTAGGCCTTTATTTGAAAATCCTCTTAATACTAGTTGTACTATTGAAGAGCTTTTTGATGATCTTGATGATGGTTCAATTGATACAACTTGATCTCTATGCATTATGCGTAGCTTAAAGGCATAAAAGAAAGCGCTTTTGGCAGGCAGCCCACAATGAATAAAATTTTATTTTGCTTTTGTTGTGTCTTGATGTTGTTACTACAGTAGCATCATCATTGTATCTTTACTTTTCAGCCTTGTGCCAAGTGTAGCCTCTGATTGCAAGAAAGTTCAAAAGTTGTGACGTGCTGTCCAGGAAACAGATTCTGTCCTTGGATAGAAAATTCGTATAAAATCACCAGATCATCTTTTTGGTCTGAATTTTTCGACAGCGTGCTCTATACAATTGTCTTTCGGGCGTCTGTTCTGAGTTTTTTGATTTGAGTTGCAGAAGTGTCCCGAAAAAATCATTTACTACCTGCTGGTCTGTTTTTCACAGATTCTGTCCTGTTTTGCCTTTCCTTCATTTTGCAAACCTTGAGCTTGCTTTTTCTTTGCAAAAACCTTTTGGCAATCTTGAGAAACAGTAGACCTTCAAGAATATCCTTATTTCCAGCAAGGAACAATTATTTTATTATGGGTACTAACCTCGCTAATCAGATTATGATGAGTTATGTATGAAGGGAGTTTTCAAGTGTGCGAGGGAAGATGATAAAAAGATTCAGGAGTGTCAAACGCTCAAGCTTGGGGATGCCCCCATGCACCCCCAAGAAATATTCAAGAAGACTCAAGCGTCTAAGCTTGGGGATGCCCCCGTGCATCCCCTTCTCCATCAACAATTATCAGTTCGTCTTTCGTTCCACTATATTTTTATCACTTCATGTGTTATGTGCTATGCTTGGAGCGTCTTGCTTTTAGTTTCCTTTTTAGTTTTCTTTAGCTTTGCTTGCTGTTCATAACGAGTTGGAACTCGGCTTTCTTTGTGTGGGAGAGAAACATGCTCCACTTCAACCTAGAACATAACATAGAATTTTCATGTCTATCTTTGCTGTGTGTGTTCTTGGTCTTTCAATAGCTACTGTCATGCCTAGCTCTTAGTTTTCATGCTTATCTTTTTAAAGAGCTTTTGTTTAGTTGGTCGCTGGAACTCTCTTTAGTTATCATGCTTATCTTATTAAGAGAGTTGGCTTATGTTGCATTGGTTGATATGTCTATGATAAAATGTTATGTGCATAATGATGCTTAGTAGTTCATGTTTTCTTATGGTTAGTCTCAAATAGCTGGGGGG
>LR738710.1:640807080-640834959 GCA_902687465.1 Secale cereale
ATGTGTTATTGGAGTACCAACATGATTTGTTTGCCTATGATGTGGTATGGTTTAGTGATATCTTCCTTCAAGAATTTATTTTGATTGACTTGGCGTATGCTCACGCATATTTAAGACTGTAAAGAAAGTCTATCAAGCCTTGATGATCTTTAATTTCCGAGTAGCGATATAACTTCCATGCCTGATTCAATATTGCTTTGTCGCTCTGCATGATTATGACCGTCATTGCTCTTTTAGTTGGTCGCTCCCAGTCTTTTGCTAACCTTCGCCTGTACTAAGCGGACTGACTGCTTGTGCATTCAAAATCTTTTAAACCAGTTATGCCATATGAGTCCACCATACCTTCCTATACATGGTATTTACCTGCCATTCCTAACGAAGACTTTCATGTACCATCTCGAAATTATTCAAAAAAGCATTTCTCTTTTGTGCCTCTGTTTTAGTTCATGAGGAAGTAGTAGTTAATTCATGATCTTTTTAAGTTGGACAAGCTTCACCCCGGGATTGCATGTCTAATGTGCAAACCCATAATACGAGAAGGAACTGGCATAGAGTGCGCCCGGCTCATTAAAAAATTATACAACAAACAAACCCTCCTTCACGCTTTGTTCATGAGAAATCAGAAAACTTTGGCAGTGATAAACAAAGGAGATTAAGAGGATGTGATCGTCCTCATTCGGGAGCCGTTCCTCGAAACTTGTCCAGCTCAAGAAGTGATTGAGTTATCTGCTAGCATTCGTTGACGAAATATGCATAATCTAAAAAAATAATTATTACCTCTATTTTTAAAACCAAGAGCTCTGGTACATGTTTAGTTTTTGTTTTCGACCACGGGTTTTCAACCTTGCCATCAAAAGCCACAGTTCGAGAGTCTCCACCTTCTTTAAAGCACCAACTACTGACAGCATGATTGTCATTCTGAGTGTAATGTGCATTGTCCCAAAGTAGCATTGTCTTTTGCATGATTATGATATCGTTTATTCTGAAATCATTGTATCTAGTCATCACTTAAACCTTGGAGGTGCCCCTGCATTTATGTTTTACTTCACTAAAGGGGGCAAGCGAGGTACCACTTTATCATATTTGCACACCATGCTCATTACAAATCTATTGAGTGTTTCAGTATCATATTGTAAAACTTTCAGTTCTTTGTGATTTTCTCATAAGGCAACTTAATTACTACAGATTCATTGTCTCAGTAAGCACCTGTCATGTGACTGTAAAAAGTTCTTATATGGTTAATAGCATGTCACCACAGAAATTATGCTTGTTATCATTTACCTACTCGAGGACGAGCAGGAATTAAGCTTGGGGATGTTGATACGTCCAAAACGTATCTATAATTTCTTCTTGCTCCATGCCTCTTTTGTGTGATATTGCTATGATATTTATACACTTCCATACACTTTTGATCATATTTGGACTAACCTATTAACTCAGTGCACCCCAGTGCCAGTTTCTGTTTTCTGCTGTTTTTGTATTTCAGGTTTTCCCATCACGTAAACTGCCAGAAAAATCCCGGAAAAATTATATAAAAAATCAGCGTTCCGGAAGCTTCCTTGCGGCCAAAGTAGGGCCGGAGGGGGGCCACCAGGGCTCCAGGCGCCCTGGTGGCGCGGCCCCCCTCCTGGCCGCGCCGGGGGGGCGCCTGGGCCCCCCAGGTCTCCGCTGATGCCCCCCTTTGGCATATATTTACACCGCGTCCCGAAATCCTCGAGGACGGAACCCTTTTTCGCGATCTCATCTTTCCGCCGCCGCCGCGCTTCCAAGATTGGGAGCACCAGGAGAACTCTTCCCGGCACCCTGGCGGAGGGGAGGATCACCACCGGGAGCTTCTCCACCACCATGGACGCCTCCCGGATGAGTTGTGAGTAGTCTCCTTTGGACCATGGGTCCATGACCAGTAGCTATGTGATGTTCTCCTCCCCTCTTTGTTCTTCACTAATTAGACCTCGTGAGCTGCCCTACATGATCGAAGCACATATGTAATCCTTATGCTGTTGCTATGATGAGTTTGCTGGGATTCGATGGATTGTGAGATTATGTTTAGATTGTGTGTGAGTAATATATTTGATTTACCTCTTTTATATTTATGTTCTTGAGTAATTCTTGCATGTTCTCCGTTGCTGTTTATTCCTTTGACCAAGTAGTAGGTAGTAACTCCAAGAGGGAACGTTATGCTTGATTGTGGGTTCATGCCCCTCGATGACTAGTTTGAGTGACAGAAACATGAGTCTAGGGGATGTGCTATTGCCACAAGTTGGAAAACAACGGTGCTTGTACTCGCGGGTGCAAGGATTGTTTACTTTACGCAAAGTTCTTTTAATGCAGTTGTCTGTTGCTTTGAGTTTACACTATGGGTGGGACTCGCAACTTAATACCAGCGAGATGTTCTGGATAGATATCTCAAGGTGGATGATTAGTAGTAGACGCAGATGGATTTCGGTCTACTTACCTTGGCGTACCGCCCATGCTTTTGAGCCTCAACCTTTCTTGCAGCATAGTTAGCATTGGTTTGCGCACATAATTCTGTCAATTGCCCAGCTGTAATTTGTTTACCTCACATAGTTGTTTTATCATCTTTTGGGAGAGAGACATCACTAGTGAACATCATGGGACCCCGGTCCATATTACCATCATTGATCACATCCGCTATTTACTTTCTGCTTTTACTTACTAGTTGCAATTATACCTATCACTATTATCTCTTGCGTTTGATCCTTTGTAAACGACAAGGCCGGAGGGATTGACAACCTCTCTGTACTCGTTGGGAGCAAAGTTATTTGTATCTGTGTGCAGGTCCAGTTAATTGCTAAGTATCTGGCGCCATTAGCAGTTGACACCTTCTTGTTGAACCTTGGAGTCTCAGGGGAATTTGATCCTTGGTATCTTTGCCAAGGGAAAACCACCGCTACACTGCATCTCAAACCTTCCACTTGGGGTAACCAACGAGGGGCGAGAAGCCATCAGGCCGTCCACGCCGCCGCCTCGTACCGCGTCTCCCGTTTCTGTGGCCGAGACTCCCATACGAGCGGCCACGCCATGCAACCAGCGACAGAAGCCGGGTGCGCGGAGAGCGATGAGTCGGTGGCCAGCGCCTACGCATCCGCCGCCATCATCGAGGAGAAGTAGAACACGGGAGGCCACCGCCGCTTGGGTCCCCATGAAGGCCACCACGGAGGCGACGCCGGCGTATACAGCTGGTGTCTTGCTAGATCCTTTTGTTGTGAGGACCTTCGTCGACCCTACAAATCGATCGGCGGGCGACCATTTAGGCCAGGTATTCTATACCTGTGCTGTCTAGAACTAGCACCGCATAGTTCATTTGAATGTAATGAAATCCGTCTTGTTTGTATGAAAATCAGGTATCTTATATGATTTCCGTCGTTGTTTATATGAATTGGTATCTCGAGAATTTTATCGGACTCCATTTTTCTATACAAGGCCACGAACCCATATTACAGGTACCAAGGAAAAAATTAATGTCTTCTAACTCACTGTTGCAAGCCACCTTGTTTACTTGTTTACCGTGTAAATTAATGTGTATTCTTCTCTTTCATGCACATCAAGCCAATGCTCACACTCCCGCATGCATGCAAGGGATAATTAGTGTCCTCCTTTGCTAGTAGTACTACGAGGCAAACACCATTAATATTGCATTGATTAGTGTTAGTGGCCTTGTATATCTACAAATTGTAATTTTGATAGTGGCCTTGTATATAAAAATGGAGGGAAAAAGATGAGAGATAAGTTGAGGAGGAGCGGGGCATGGTGGTGACTGGTGGTTGAACTGGGCGGAGGCATGGGGATGGACGGCGCATTATGTCTAGGTTTGTATCTCTATAGTCCCTCTCACACACACCCACGTAGGTGGGGGACGTGCACGAAGAGAAGAGGTGCATGCACGGCGCACGTACTCTCGTCTCTTTCCCAACCGCACCCGCGCGGGTACACGGTGGAGCTCATTTCTATACGAAAAGGCAGCCCACGTGGTAATTTGACACGTGTACTGGTTGTTCACTAGATGGAGGGAGGATCGTCTACCACGGGTGAACAAACAAATTGCGACTTGACGTGTTATGTTAAAAAAGAGGCAAACCATGTGGGGCCTACCTTAGAGGCAAGGCTCTATACACTGGAGTACTTTTGATGTGTCCCGTCAACTCGTAGAATGAGGAGAAGCTTGCTTAGTACGCCGTCTCCCCCGCCCACGGTGCGGTGGCTCGCAAGATGAGGTGAAGCTTGCTTACTACGCCATACGCCCGCTCCCTCGCCCACGCACGCGGTGGCTCGCAGGACGAGGAGAAATTTTTACTACTCCCTCCATTTACTCCTCATCCCTACTACCTTGGTTAGAGAGATTATCATATTGTTTGGAATATATATGTCCTTTAGTACTCCATCCATTTACTTATACAAGGCCACTATAAAAAAATACATGTCAGTCTACCTTGGTTAGAGAGAATATTTTACTACCCCCTCCGTTTACTCCTCGTCCCTACTACCTTGGTTAGAGAGTTTTCTCTTGACACTACTTCCATCGGGTGATCTAACGCACCTCGAAATCCAACATGTGATGGTACTACTACTAGTAGTAGAATTGAGACTTATAAAACGGAAAAACGAATGTTTTTAGATGAGCCCTATAAACCCTGGTGGGTACGTACACCGTAAAACAGATTTTCCAAAACTTCGCTCAACCTTTATTTGCTTGTTTCCCTTCCTGCCTCCTTGCCTCGAACAGACTATGCCAAACTCCCATGCCTACAGCGCGGGAAAAGACCCGCCCTCGCCTTTTTTTTAGTCCGGGTTTGTATCGATGGATCGCGCGAAGCAGCAAAACCCAAGCCGTGTCTTGTACTCCTCCGTCGATGCTCGCTTTCATGAATTATGTACTTCCTGTCGTCGACATGTGGGACATATAGCAACTGGGTCGACGTGTGAAGCACCAAATAACAGTGCAGAACAGCAGGGGGGACGCACCCCAGTTGTACCACCCCAGTAGTAGTAATGAGCAATGAAACGTCAAATCACAATGCCGCACCTTCCCAGACGAACGAAAGCAACCATTATTTCACACTTCGGTTCGCCATCATCTCAAACCACGTAGTATTGCTTCTGCCTCAAGAGGGACACGCGCATCGCATTGGTACATCATGACACGTGGGACCGCATAAAAGGCCATGCTCCCCCGCTGATCGCTCGGTAAAATCACCTCATTTTTACTACTATACTTCCTCCGTATCGGTTTACATGGCGTGCATGTGTTTCTAGGTTGAGAATTTAACTGGCTATATATGTGATGAACAGTATATGTTTAGAAACTACATCCGCTTAATAATCCAATGATATAATTTTTGTTACATAGTAACTCAGATTTAGTTAGTCAAATGGATGACCTAGAACTACGTGCACGCCCTATAAACTGAGACGTCTAAAAAAACAAGATGGAGAAGGTAGTTCAGTACGTATCTTTTTAGATCAATATAGTCGGGATTCACCAAGGAGCAAACCCAAGTGGTAGGCTGCACCGGCCTGTCGTGTTGGCGTAGCGACTCAAGTAGGGTCAGTCCACACACGAAACGGCGACACACTTAACACGACCCCTTTGGCCGACATGTGGCTCATCCACTGTCTTGTTCCTCGTATAGTTCAAAGCAGCGGTTGGAATTGGAGGCACCCCGGTCGTAGCGCCGCAGTAGTAGAAAATGAGCGATGAGGGGTCAAATCACAAAGCCCCACCTTTCCCACATGAAGCTGGACGGACGAAGCAACCATCATTTCACTCTAGGGCACAAGAGCATAAAGAAAAGAGAAAACCAATGATGCGTGCCGCAGGTACCTAGGGCACCCTAGGGTAGGGGTCTCCACTACAGATCTTTTTTTCTTTTTTTGAAAGCACCTCCACTACAAATCGGCTTCTCCCTCGTCCTTTCGAAGAAAACCGATGATGCGTGCGGTGGTAGGGTTTGTAGGAGTACTACTAGGGCGTGCGGGGCCATGTCGTAGTAAATGGGAGAGGGATTGAGTTCGAGTCGACGCCTTAAATATGTGTGGGCCGCTTGGTTTTAGGGGAACGAGGCAGCATTTTGGGTTCGGGGACAACTGGAGATATAGTACGTACAAAAAATTGTGGACATAGGTTCGGCCGAAAGGCAATGATGCATGGGCCCTGCATTTTGATATACCG
Organism: Secale cereale; assembly: GCA_902687465.1. Lineage (NCBI taxonomy): Eukaryota > Viridiplantae > Streptophyta > Magnoliopsida > Poales > Poaceae > Secale > Secale cereale. Next base: position 640,813,271 of record LR738710.1, read on the forward strand.
GGGCTGCGTGAAATTCGCTACTCTACTCAAAACTAATAAGGTACACATGCATTGAACACATGAGATTTCGAAACCAAATTATGAATAAATACACACTATATCATGTAAAGCTTTGAGTCATATATGCATGATGTAGATGTTCGTTTAGTTCTTATAGTTCATCTCATTCTAAATCAATTAGTTTTATAAAAATGTTAAGATTCATGGGGTTGCGCATTGTAAAGCATAAAGTGAAAAACAAATAATGGCAATTCATTGAGAAAAATCAATTATGATACGGAAGATTCTAGAACAAAGGAGAAGTGCTTGTGTTTTGAGGTTTGTGCAGTATGATTAAGTTCAACCATGGAGTCTTCTAAATTGTACATGTGGTAGATCTGGTGGAATGTTGATGATATCCAACGGCCAGTAGTGCTCGGATTTGCCATCTCTGCACTGTCGGATTAGCTTCATCCAGCAACCATCTTTCAAGTTATTCGCACACTATATAGTTCTTGTGCCGTAGTTGCATGTCTTGGAAAAAAGCTACTAGTGAGTTGTACTAGCTATTTAGGAATAGAAGATGTATACATGGAAGTTATAGGGAAAGAGATGACATGGAGTATCTCAATTCCTATGAGTAGGGATTGGAAAAGAGATGTCATTTGGTTGACATCATAGGAACTTTTCTATTGAATCTAGAGATGACATGCATCTCAATTCCTATGAGGAGGGATTAGAAAAGAGATGTAATTTGGTTCATATCATAAGAACTTTTCTATTGAATGTACACTAATGTTTCTTTTCTTTTGAAATTATGGGAGTATAGGAATCCATTCATATGAACCAAGTGGCCCTAAAGCTATAGAAATGATATCATGTTTAGGGCCTCTTTGATTCGTAGGATTTTCGAAACGCGGGAATAGAAAAAACGTGGGATTGGGGTGGCATGTCATCTTGAATCCTATATGATTCTATGAGTTTTTGATCTTGCACAGAAAAAACGTAGGATTCTTTCAAAGAGGTTAGAGTGGATTGAAAATTTCCTATGAAATCTAGTGCAAATGGATCCTATGAAAAAGTTCCTATGGTTTACAATCCTATGAATCAAACACCCCACATAGGAAAAAATCCTAAGGAATTGAATCCTTCAAAATTCCTTTGAGAATCCTTTGAATCAATGAAGCCCTTATTTCCTTTGAAATGGGGATTATATGAATCTATTCCTATGAACCAATTGGCTCTAAAGGAAAAAATCCTATAAAAAGCATATCATATAGAGTTCCTATGATATTCCTCCACACCAAAGGATGGTTGAAATTGCTGTAGGTGATACGATGGCCTTTCTTTGTAGACTCCTCCCCCACCTTTATAGTTACCTCTCGAAGATCAATGAATATTCTACATGTGCAATTTGGTACACAAAAACTCGGTAAAAGTTTGCGAGGTTCGAATTTTCAATAAAGCTATATGCACTGCATTTTGGAACGGAGGGAGCATATGGCAGTTGCTTACACTCACATGGAAGATTTGTGTGTAGGAGGAGTGGCTGTTCTGTTAAATAACATGGCAAAACTGACACTGTCGGATGCGGATCTAACGGTTCTTACGGCGTTCGTTAGGAAAAGGCTTGTGGCGAACGTTTGTCGGATAATGATTTACGGACACATGCATTGCATTGATACGTGCCCCCCTCTCTCTCACGCACATGCACCCTCCTGAGTCCTCTCGCACCCACCATCTATCTGCAGGTAGACGTCACACACATATGTGCTCTTCACACCCTACCCTCAGAACTTCTAAAAAACAAAAGACGTCGCGCACATTTTATTTTAGCTCACACGTCACACACTTATACTATTACTCTTGTGGCGAACATTCTTTGGTCATAGTATATTGTACTCTCACGAAGAGAAGCGGTGCATGCACGCACTAGTTCTCTCACACCTACTCGCGGGTACACGTAGGAGCGCATTTTTTTGAAGCTGGTACAACAAAATCACTCCACTATATATATAAGCAGGAGCCTTAGCGCTTGCTTTACTAGGGTTCCTATCGTTCACTCTCTCATGCTCTCCAAATATAAGCAAGACATAGGTGGCCACACTCTCTCTCAGCTCACGGCTGGTCACAAATCCGGCTGGACAACATCGACCGAGGCTGGGGTGTAGCTGCATCGTTCACGCTGTCGTCGGCGGCGAGGGATGAGACCAACGGCTGCCCGCGCGTCCCGATCGGCAGCTGTGCCGTTCTCTCCGAGAGAGCGCCGGCTCCGGAGGGCCTCCGACCCCTTCTTCCTCCCTGTAGTATTGTGGCCAAGATGCGGCCTCCCGACGCCGTCTTTGCCACATGTCGATGACCCTCAGGTATATATTCCTTCGAAACCTGCCATGCTCTACTGCCCTAGCTCCCCACTTGGTTTCGTGTGGATCTTTTTCTACTTTTGTCCGCTGTTCCAAAGCCACCTAGACTTTTACTATTATTAGAGGTAAAGCTAGTTCATACAGTCGACTCTAAGAGTTGGTTCTAACAGGGAAGAAAGTGGGAAAGCTGTAGCATGAATCTAGGACTTGGTTCTAAGAGGAAACGGGGGAAAGTAGTAGATACTGGCTACCCAACTGGTCTCTTTGTTGAAAAGAAGCATGGTGGATGGCGAAGGGTGGGGAAGTGGACCTATCTCTTGGTTGAAAAATGAAAGAAAGTGACGGGTGTTGGGGGACAACGCAAATAAGAATGAGAAGGTCTAGATTTCTTGTGCTCACATAGGAAAATGTCGCCGAGGAGATAAAAAATGGGACAAATGCAGACATGTTGCCTGAGTGTTTGCCACTCTCGGCAACGACATCTGCCTCACCACTTTATGCCTCTGCTGTCCCTACGCCCATATCGCTACCGTTAATGTAAAATCACATGAAGCATTAAGCAATGCCACCTAATGTCACTATAATTTATGGTCTAGTGCCATCGATAAATTGAAGCAATGCCACCACCATTTTATGAAGTGCTTCCGTCTTGCTTTATTTCCCATGAATTGTGTTTTTGCAGTTACACTTAAATCTCACACCGCTAACATTGCTTCATCCCAGTGGAACTGCACAAATTTGATTGCACATTTACTGACCATGTGCTACTCTCATGACAGTAATACTAATGCTATTGTTCTGCATGTTAATCTAGTGGCAGTGTTGATGTGATATGATGCTACTTACTTAAGTACACTTTCATATTGTCAATCTAGTGCCAATTATAACACAATAGATGCTGCTGTTAATCATACGCCACTGCAAATATATGTCACTATTTAAATAACCGTATTTCGTATTTGCGCAAACAGGGATGTCTGTCTCCATATTGTTTCGGGATGTCTGTCTCCATATCGTTTCTATCTACGCAATCAAAAGAACACACCTCAGTTTTAGTAGAACTGCGCAAAATGAGATGGCTATCCCTCGTTGCCATCCTCTAACCACCCGTCTTCCAGGTACTCATACATTGGTAGTTACTAGGTAGAATGACCAACGCAATATAAAAGAAGTTGATCGTACTTTTTACTTCCTGATTGCAGTGTAGGGACGAGCAAAAACAACTGCATCCTAGTGCGGAATGCACTTTCTACCAGTTCATACATGGACCGAGGACCCACTGGCACGGCTGCATGGCAGTTTTTGGATAGGTGCGCGGACAAGAGGTATTGTGGTCTTCTTATTTCTGCAAATAGCAGTGCTTAAATTTAGTGGAATGCACAAGAACTTTAGCTGGTCAGTACACTACATGGTTCACTTCAGCATTCCAACTGAGAACACAATTATAATTGGTTATTCTGGAATGACAGAACCTAACCCTGGATGGTGGCGACAAGAAAAAACCAGAGTGAACTCCAGGAAATTTAAGCCTGTCGGGAGGCCTTTGCTCAGAGAAGCCTTGCTTGTTTTTTCCTGATTTGTAAACCTTCTCACAACAGTGAACTAGTATATGTTTGTTATGTTCTATGAATCATTGAGATGTATAAAATTGGTTAACTTATGCTTTCCAAGTTTTTATGAAGCCGAGTTTAATGTGAGTGTTCCACATGAACACTGGACTAGCGTGTGAACGTTTGGAATTTACATTGTGGCCTCAGTTAACTGCATGCACCACTATAAAAAGATACATAGTTTCTTATATGTCAGACAACAGATTGTTGATTGTTAGCTGGTCGATAGCCTAGTGTTGAAGCGAGCTGAGCCAATGTGCCGTGTTTTGCACAACTCCTTACAAGTGGGGTAGCACCAACATTGTTTACAAGTACTTATGTATACATTGGCGCACAGTTCTCAAATGAGTACTTTATTTCATCAAAACTCACATTGCTCGTATGATAAAACTAGTGAGGACACATCTGTTTCGGCAACAATTACGATGATTCACGGGCACAAAAAAGTAGCAGTAGTTCCCATAGACGGATTCAAACAGAGTACTAGCCCCAAAGGGCTCGATAACAGGCAATGTTCGGATATTTAGACAGAATCGAAACTACTATTAAACACTAGCTGCGGCAAGTATTTCATGCCTCGATCTAATTTGGGCTGGACACAAGACGGACCTTGCCATGAACATCATCGAGGACGTCCGGCAACAGCTCAATCTTGTAAACCTTCATGAAGAAAACCTTGTGGCCTTGCCACTTGATACGTCCAAAACGTATCTATAATTTCTGCTTGCTCCATGCCACTTTTGGGTGATATTGCTATGATATTCATACACTTCCATACACGTTTGATCATATTTGGACTAACTTACTAATCCAGTGCACCCCAGTGTCAGTTTCTGTTTTCGGCTGTTTTTGTATTTCAGGTTTTCACATTACGAGAACTGCCAGGAAAAATCCAGAAAAAAATATATAAAAATCAGCGTTCCAGGAGCTACCGTGCGGCCAAAGTACAGCCGGGGGGACCCACAGGGGCTCCAGGCACCCTGTGGGCGCCCCCCCCCCCCCCCGGGCCGCGCCGGGGGGCACCTGGGCCCCCCGAGGCACCTCTGGTGGCCCCCTTTGGCATATATTTAAAGCGTGTCGAGGAAACCCTGATTCCGGAACCCTTTTCTCCAGACGCGATTCCGATCTCCACCACCATCGCCATCAAGCTTCGGGGGACCACAATTCCTGCGCCGGCACCCTGCCGGGACGGGGAAGTGCCCCCGGATTCATCTCCATCGACGTTGCTTCCTCCCTCCATGATGCGGGAGTAGTTCCCCGTCGGGGCTGAGGTTCTTACCAGTAGCTATGTGGTCAATTCTCTCTCCCATGATGTGATCTTCGTTGTGATCATAGGCTATGTTAAGATAGGGTGATCCCATGATGTTTCCCCTTCCTCTATGTAATGGATTGATGTACTCACTTGTCTTTATCTAGTATAATCCCCGAGACCAAGGTGACAGCGGTCTATTGGACATGGATTAGAACAATATTTTCATGAGTGATTTCCTCTCTTGTGTGTTGATTGAAGATTGAGAGTCTCTTGGTGCTTGTCTTTGACTATCCTTTAGATATGTTGTGGTGATTGTGGGACTCTCTTTGGATGGCCGCGGTGACATTGGGAAATCCTTAGATTGAGAACTACGAACTTTGAGGTGTGCTTTTTTAGCCCTACATAATTCTCGTCCTCTCTTGACCACGAAGGAATGACCTCCGAGTGCGTCCCCTTTGCATGTTTTATGGGAAATATCATGTGATTCGATTATGTTAATGTTGTTGGGAGTTGCCACTAGTGAAAGTATGAACCCTAGGCCTTGTTTCCACCATTGCAATACCATTTGTGCTCACGTTTACCACTTGTTTGCTTGCTGCACCTTTTATTATAGATTTATATTACTTTGTTTTGCCATCCATATCACTTGCCATTTAACATCTCTTCGCCGAACTAGTGCACCTATACATCTAACAAGTGTATTAGGTGTGTTGGGGACACAAGAGACTTCTTGTATCTTAGTTGCAGGGTTGCTTGAGAGAGACCATCTTCAACCTCTACTTCCCTGAGTTCGATAAACCTTAGGTCATCCACTTGAGGGAAATTTGCTGCTGTCCTACAAACCTCTGCGCTTGGAGGCCCAACATAGTCTACAAGAGTAGAAGCGTGTGTAGACATCAAGCTATTTCTGGCGCCGTTGCCGGGGAGGTGAGCGCTTGAAGGTATATCTTTAGATCTTGCAATTAAATCTTTTTGTTTCTTGTTTTTATTTCACTAGTTATGTTTATGGAAAACCGTGCTATTGGATCGTTGCTTGCGGGAAGACGCCCCACACCTGTGGTGGTTGATCCTCCCCCTACTGAAATTGTGCCTTATAAAATACCAGCTGGTATTATCAATTATGTTTTGGCTAATCGTTATGCAGGAGACAGACATCCCGATGAACACTTGCTACATCTGTCACAACTATGTTCATTATTTAAGCTTGCAGGTGTATCAAGGGAGTTTGTCATGAGGAAATTGTTCGCCGTATCACTTATAGATAAAGCTTCAGATTTGTATAAGCTTCTCGATAACTCACACTTGCTTGATTGGGAAGAGATCCGGTCTCTCTTTTACTCCAAGTTTTATCCTCTTCATGAAGTCCATAAGAATAGGAATTATGTTTATAATTTCTACCCTCATGACGGAGAGAGCATAGCTCAAGCTTGGGGGAGACTGAAAACGTTAATGCTAAAATGTCCTAACCATGGGCTCCCCAAAGATATTATTATTACTAACTTCTATGCGAGGCTCTCTCGACAGGATAAAGATTTGCTCGATGCTTCCTCTATGGGTTCTTTCACAAACAAAAAGATTGATGCTAAATGGGAACTCCTTGAAAGAATTCAACGCAACACTGATGATTGGGAGATCGACAAAGGTAAAGAGTCAGGTATAATTTATGAGTATGATTGCATTAAGTCTTTTGTTGAAACTACAAGTTTTAATAAGTTTAGTGCTAAGTTTGGGCTTGATTCTCAACTCCTTGTTGATTTCCTCAAATCTTTTGCTTCACATCTTAATATGCCTAAGGAGGATTGGATCAAGCATCATAAACCTTTTAAAGAGACTTGCAAAGAAAATGAAATTGTTCATGATGACTGCAACATGCATGATCCAATTCCTAAAAATGAAGTTTTATATAAGCATGTTAATTTTTGTGGAGTGGATAGACCTTGTGAAAGGCCTATGATTGAAGAAGAGAAGTATTGTAAGCAACATAAGCATGAAAGAACAATCACTTGGGTCAGAGATTTAAATGAAATTGCTAGAGAATTGTGTGACCTTTATCCTTTTACGTGTGAACTTTGCCATATAGAGGGTCACTTTAATTTTCAATGCATGGACTTTCAAAACATAACTGTTAACCGGTTGTGTGATGACATGATCACCTCTGATCTTTATGATGAGCTTATGTTATTTTTGATGTGTGTAGAGTTATCAGAAAAGACTTCTTGGCTAGATGATAATGCCATAGGAATAAAAAACACTTTGCAAAATTGCCATCTCTATTGTGTTGTTAATTGCCATGAAAATGATTACATAAGTAAGATTAGAAAGGAGGGAACTTTACCAAAGTATAAAAATGTCTCTTATATTTCTGCTAATAAAAAGGAGAGTTTCTCCCAAGTTTCCCCTATTGTTTCTAATGATAAACCAGGATATGTGGAGAAGCTTCATCTCCAACCACCCCCTCCTAAGGTGAAGAAGAAGAAAAAGAAGAGGAGGAGGAGGAGGAGCAAGAAGGAAGAAGAATGGGTATCAACCTGGCCTGAGCATATTCCTCCCATCAACTTTTATCCTAACGGTTGTAAGTTTAAAGAAGAAGGTGAAGTTTATTGCCTTAATTATCATCTTGATGATACGTCCATAGGTACTATTGAAGATGATTTTGATTATGATATGCATGTTACTTATTGTGATTGGGAAAATGATGATAATGCTGCTTATGATCTTGAAAATCTTTTTGGTACCAACTCTGAAAGTGAAGATATGGGAAGCTCTAAGCTTGGGGATGATAGGATTGCAAATCCTTTACCCACTAGTGATGTGACAATTGATAATTCTTTTGCTAGTAAGAATAAAGACAACATGATTACAAATATAGTTGCTAGCAATGATAATGATCTTCTCTACCATGATGATGTTATAACTCCAATCTATAGTGATTATAAAGGTACCTATGACATAAGGAGAAATTATCCTTATGAAACTTGTCATAATCATGAAGGTAATTACTCCCTTGTTGAACACCACCCTCCTAATATACAACTAATCTATAGTGTTCAAGTTGTTTATGATAGTCCTACTCCCACTATTACCAATGAGAAAAATTATGCTTATGTGGGGAGTGAGAGTACCTTTTTGCATGTGGATCATGGTAACAATGCTTTATGTGATGCTTATATTGTTGAGTTCATCCATGATGCCACTGAAATTTATAATGAGAGAGGGAGGCTTGGTTCTAAATATCTTAATAATAAGAAGTTTCCTCTCTTTATGGTGAATATTTTGAAGTTATGCTTGTTTTGCCTTCCTATGCTGGTTGCTTCGTGCTTCAATGAATTATTCTATTGCAATATTCCTATGCATAGGAAGCATGATAGGCTTAAATGTATTTGGCATTTGCTTCTTGATGCCCTCTTTTGTTCTTCAGCTCTTATTCTTACGAGAGCATCATTAAAGTTCTATGCCTAGCTTAAAGGCATAAAAGAAAGCGCTTTTGGGAGGCAGCCCACATGAATAATTTTTTTGCTTTTTGTTGTGTCTTGATGTTGTTTACTGCTGTAGCATCATCATTGTATCTTTGCTTTTCATATTTGTGCCAAGTATAGCCTCTGATTGCTAGAAAGTTCAAAAGTTGTGAGGTGCTGTCCAGGAAACAGATTCTGTCATTGGATAGAAAAATTCGTATAAAATCACCAGATCATCTTTTTGGTCTGAACTTTTTCGACAGAGTTCTCTATATAATTGTCTTTCGTGCGTCTGTTCTGAGTTTTTTGATTTGAGTTGCAGAAGTACTCCGAACAGATCAATTACTACCTGCTGTTCTGTTTTTCACAGATTCTGTCCTGTTTTGCCTTTCCTTCATTTTGCAAACCAAGAGCTTGCTTTTTCTTTGCAAAAACCTTTTGGCAATCTTGAGAAACAGTAAACCTTCAAGAATATCCTTATTTCCAGCAAGGTACAATTATTTTATTATGGGTACTAACCTCACTAATCAGATTATGATGAGTTATGTATGAAGGGAGTTTTCAAGTGTGCGAGGGAAGATGATAAAAAGATTCAGGAGTGTCAAGCGCTCAAGCTTGGGGATGCCCCCGTGCACCCCCAAGAAATATTCAAGGAGACTCAAGCGTCTAAGCTTGGGGATGCCCCGTGCATCCCCTTCTCCATCAACATTATCAGTTCGTCTTTCGTTCCACTATATTTTTATCACTTCATGTGTTATGTGCTATGCTTGGAGCGTCTTGCTTTTAGTTTTCCTTTTTAGTTTTCTTTAGCTGTTTATAACGAGTCGGAACTCAGCTTCTTTATGTGGGAGAGAAACACGCTCCACTTCTACCTAGAACATAACATAGAATTTTCATGTCTATCTTTGCTGTGTGTGTTCTTTGTCTTTCAATAGCTACTATCATGTTCAGCTCTTAGTTTTCATGCTTATCTTTTTAAAGAGCTTTTGTTTAGTTAGTTGCTTGAACTCTCTTTAGTTATCATGATTATCTTATTAAGAGAGTTTGCTTCCGTTGCATTGGTTGGTATGTCTATGATAAAGATGCTACGTGCATAATGGTGCTTAGTAGTTCATGTTTTCTTATGGTTAGTCTCAAATAGCTGGGGGGTTCCCAATGTGTTATTGGAGTACCAACATGATTTGTTTGCCTATGATGTGGTATGGTTTAGTAATATCTTCCTTCAAGAATTTATTTTGATTGACTTGGCGTATGCTCACGCATATTTAAGACTGTAAAGAAAGTCTATCAAGCCTTGATGATCTTTTGTTTCTGAGTAGCGATATAACTTCCATGCCTGATTCAATGTTGCTTTGTCGCTCTGCATGATTATGACCGTCATTGCTCTTTTAATTGGTCGCTCCCAGTCTTTTGCTAACCTCCACCTGTACTAAGCGGACTGACTGCTTGTGCATCCAAATTCTTTTAAACCAGTTATGCCATATGAGTCCACCATACCTTCCTATACATGGTATTTACCTGCCATTCCTAACGAAGACTTTCATGTACCATCTCGAAATTATTCAAAAAAGCATTTCTCTTTTGTGCCTCTGTTTTAGCTCATGAGGAAGTAGTAGTTAATTCATGATCTTTTTAAGTTGGACAGGCTTCACCCCGAGATTGCATGTATAATGTGCAAACCCATAATACGAGAAGGAACTGGCATTTAGTGCGCCCGGCTCAAAAAGATAATATAACAAACAAACCCTCCTTCACGCTTTGTTCATGAGAAATCAGAAAACTTTGGCAGTGATAAACAAAGGAGATTAAGAGGATGTGATCGTCCTCATTCGGGAGCCGTTCCTCGAAACTTGTCCATCTCAAGAAGTAATTGAGTTGTCTTCTAGCATTCGTTGACGAAACATGCATATTCAAAAAAATTTATTATTACCTCTGTTTTTAAAACCAAGAGCTCTGGTACATGTTTTGTCTTTGTTTCCGACTACGGGTTTTCAACTTTGCCAACAAAAGACACGGTTCGAGAGTCTCCACTTTCTTTTAAAGCACCAACTACTGAGAGCATGATTGTCATTCTGAGTGTAATGTGCATGGACCCAAAGTAACATTGTCTTTTGCATGATTGTGATATCGTTTATTTTGAAATCATTGTATCTAGTCATCACTTAAACCTTGGAGGTGCCCCTGCATTTATGTTTTGCTACACTAAAGGGGGCAAGCGAGATATCACTTTATCATATTTGCACACCATGCTCATTACAAATCTATTTGATGTTCCAGTATCATATTGTAAAACTTTCAGTTCTTTGTGATTTTCTCATGAGGCAACTTAATTACTATAGATTCATTGTCTCAGTATGCTTTTGTCATATGACTATGAAAAAGTCCTATATGGTTAATAGCATGCCACCACAGATTATTCTTGTTATCATTTACCTACTCGAGGACGAGCAGGAATTAAGCTTGGGGATGTTGATACGTCCAAAACGTATCTATAATTTCTGCTTGCTCCATGCCACTTTTGGGTGATATTGCTATGATATTCATACACTTCCATATACTTTTGATCATATTTGGACTAACTTACTAATCCAGTGCACCCCAGTGCCAGTTTCTGTTTTCGGCTGTTTTTGTATTTCAGGTTTTCACATTACGAGAACTGCCAGGAAAAATCCAGAAAAAATATATAAAAAATCAGCGTTCCAGGAGCTATCGTGCGGCCAAAGTACAGCCGGGGGACCCACAGGGGCTCCAGGCGCCCTGTGGGCGCCCCCCCCTGGGCCGCGCCGGGGGGCGCCTGGGCCCCCCGAGGCACCTCTGGTGGCCCCCTTTGGCATATATTTAAAGCGTGTCGAGGAAACCCTGATTCCGGAACCCTTTTCTCCAGACGCGATTCCGATCTCCGCCGCCATCGCCATCAAGCTTCGGGGGACCAGAATTCCTGCGCAGGCACCCTGCCGGGACGGGGAAGTGCCCCCGGATTCATCTCCATCGACGTTGCTTCCTCCCTCCATGATGCGGGAGTAGTTCCCCCTCGGGGCTGAGGTTCTTACCAGTAGCTATGTGGTCAATTCTCTCTCCCATTATGTGATCTTCGTTGTGATCATAGGCTATGTTAATCTAGGGTGATCCCATGATGTTTCCCCTTCCTCTATGTATTGGATTGATGTACTCACTTGTCTTTATCTAGTATAATCCCCGAGACCAAGGTGATAGCGGTCTATTGGACATGGATTAGAACAATATTTTCATGAGTGATTTCCTCTCTTGTGTGTTGATTGAAGATTGAGAGTCTCTTGGTGCTTGTCTTTGACTATCCTTTAGATATGTTGTGGTGATTGTGGGACTCTCTTTGGATGGCCGCGGTGACATTGGGAAATCCTTAGATTGAGAACTACGAACTTTGAGGTGTGCTTTTGTAGCCCTACATAATTCTCGTCCTCTCTTGACCACGAAGAAATGACCTCCGAGTGCGCCCCCTTTGCATGTTTTATGGGAAATATCATGTCATTCGATTATGTTAATGTTGTTGGGAGTTGCCACTAGTGAAAGTATGAACCCTAGGCCTTGTTTCCACCATTGCAATACCATTTGTGCTCACGTTTACCACTTGTTTGCTTGCTGCACCTTTTATTACAGATTTATATTACTTTGTTTTGCCATCCATATCACTTGCCATTTAACATCTCTTCGCCGAACTAGTGCACCTATACATCTAACAAGTGTATTAGGTGTGTTGGGGACACAAGAGACTTCTTGTATCTTAGTTGCAGGGTTGCTTGAGAGAGACCATCTTCAACCTCTACTTCCCTGAGTTCGATAAACCTTAGGTCATCCACTTGAGGGAAATTTGCTGCTGTCCTACAAACCTCTACGCTTGGAGGCCCAACATAGTCTACAAGAGTAGAAGCGTGTGTAGACATCACCACTCATAAACTTGTTTGTGGAGGCATGCCACGTCATCTTCCTGCATAAGCTTGACAAGAACAGTATGCCTCACAAACGAAGGAGTAGCTTTTAACTTCTTGTGCTTCAGTACACCCTGTACAACACGCTTGACAACAGTGAGGCTGGAATACAACTCTTCATTAGTATAAGCGCAAATGGCTTCCAGGATCCAATAGCCTAAAAACTCTGTTTTCCCAGTGCGTATATTCAGGTCATCCGCCACATAGCGAATGACATGTACAACCACACAATCCTTGTCTGCATAAGGGATCTAATTTAAACAGAAACAAACTCTAAATTACTTTCTAGTATAAGAAACTCAAGTTATTTAAACCACTATGTATAGCATGGCATCGAAGCTAATAAAATTTTGCATTATTCATCGCCACATACTTAGATGAAAAACCACAATCGAGATCAGCAAAGAAGGAAATCACCTTGGGCAGCTTAGCGGGGGGACACTAATACGTCTCCAACATATCTATAATTTTTTATTGTTCCATGCTATTATTTATAAGTCTTGGATGTTTAATGGGCTTTATCATTCACTTTTATATCATTTTTGGGACTAACCTACTAACACAAAGGCCCAGTCTAGATTGTTGTTTTTGCCTATTTCAGGGTTTTGCAGAAAAGGAATATCAAACGGAGTCCAAACGGAAACCTTCGCGAGAGATATTTGTGGAGGAAATCACGCTCGGGAAACGTCAGGACCAAGTCAGGGGATGTAGGGCCAGCCCTCGAGGGTGGGGGTGCGCCCCCCTGCCTCAAGGCTGGCCCACACGGCCCCCGGTGCCCTCCTGTTTCCTATATATACCTACGTACCCCAGAAACTCCATACGCAGAGAGAAAACCCTAATTCCACCGCCGTAGCTGCTGTTCCCGTGGAGATCCCATCTTGGAGCCTGTTCCGGGAGGGGGATCCATCACGGAGGCCTTCATCATCACCATCATCGTCCTCACCATGAGTTGTGAGTAGTTTACCACAGACCTTCGGGTCCATAGTTAGTATCTAGATGGCTTATTCTCTCTCTCTGGATCTCAATACAAAGTTCTCCTCGGTCTTCGAGGAGATCTATTCGATGTAATCTCTTTTTGCGGTGTGTTTGTCGAGATCCGATGAATTGTGAGTTTATGATCAAGGTTATCTATGAAAGATATTTGGTTCTTCTCAGAACTTTTTATGTGTGCTCATAATATCCTTGCAAGTCTCTTTGAATTATTGGTTTGGTTTGGCCTACTAGATCTATAGTTCTTGCAATGGGTGAAGTGCTTGGCTTTGGGTTCAATCTCGCGGTGTCCTTTCCCAGTGATAGTAGGGGCAGCAAGGCACATATTGTATTGTTGCCATCGAGGATAAAAAGATGGGGTTTTCATCATATTGCTTGAGTTTATCCCTCTACATCATGTCATCTTGCTTAAAGCGTTACTCTGTTCGTATGAACTCAATACACTAGATGCATGCTGGATAGCGGTCGATGTGTGGAGTAATAGTAGTAGATGCAGGCAGGAGTTGGTCTACTTGTCGCGGACGTGATGCCTATATACAATGATCATGCCTAGATAGTCTCATAATTATTCGCTTTTTTATCAATGTCTCGACAGTAATTTGTTTACCCGCTGTAGAATATCGCTATCATGAGGGAAGCCACTAGAGAAAACTATGGCCCCCGGGTCTATCTTTATCATATTACTTTTCCGTCAACTAGCCAATTTTCTGTCGCCGTTGTTTGTTTGATTTATTTACTTTCTGTTTTTATACCAAAAATACCAAAAATATTATCTTATCATCTCTATCAGATCTCACTCTCATAAGTGACTGTAAAGGGATTGACAACCCCTTATCGCGTTGGCTGCAAAGTTCTTATTTGTTTGTGCAGGTGCGATGGACCGGTGTGTGGTCTCCTACTAGATTGATACCTTGGTTCTCAAAAACTGAGGGAAATACTTACGCTACTGTGCTGCATCTCCCTTTCCTCTTCGAGGGAATACAACGTAAGCTCAAGAGGTAGCAAGAAGAATTTCTGGCGCCGTTGCCGGGGAGGCTTACGCAAAAGTCATATACCAAGTACCTATCACAAACCCTTATCCTCCGCATTACATTTATTTGCCTCTCGTTTTCCTCTCCCCCACTTCAGCTTTGCCGTTTTATTCGCCCTTCTTCCGCCGTGTGTTTTTCGTTCGCTTGCTTCTTGTTCGCTTGTGTGTGTTGGATTGCTTGCTTTTCACTATGGCTCAGAACAATACCAAATTGTGTGACTTCTCCAATACCAACAACAATGATTTTATTAGCACTCGATTGCTCCTATTACCGATGCTGAATCTTGTGAGATCAATGCTGCTTTGTTGAATCTTGTCATGAAAGATCAATTCTCCGGCCGTCCTAGTGAAGACGCCGCTACCCATCTAAACAACTTTGTTGATTTGTGTGATATGCAAAAGAAAAGGGATACGGATAACGATATTGTTAAATTGAAGTTATTTCCGTTTTCACTTAGAGATCGTGCTAAAACTTGGTTCTCCTCTTTGCCTAGAAATAGTATTGATTCGTGGAATAGGTGCAAAGATGCTTTTATCTCTAAGTATTTCCCTCATGCTAAGATCATCTCTCTTAGAAACGATATTATGAATTTTAAGCAACTAGATCATGAGCATGTTGCACAAGCTTGGGAGAGAATGAAATTACTGATACGTAATTGCCCTACACATGGTTTGAATCTATGGATGATTATTCAGAACTTTTATGCTGGCTTGAATTTTTCTTCTAGAAATCTTTTAGATTCGGTCGTCGAAGGCACTTTCATGGAAACTACCTTAGGAGAAGCTACCAAACTCCTAGATAATATTATGGTTAATTATTCTCAATGGCACACCGAAAGATCTACTAGTAAAAAAGTGCATGCTATCGAAGAAATTAGTGTTTCGAGTGGAAAGATGGATGAACTTATGAAACTGTTTGCTGCTAAGAGTGCTTCTTTTGATCCTAATGATATTCCTTTATCCACTTTGATTGAGAATAACAATGAATCTTCGGATGTGAATTTTGTTGGTAGGAATAATTTTGGTAACAATGCTCATAGAGGTAATTTTAATCCTAGGACTTTTCCTAGTAATTCCTCTAATAATTTTGGTAATTCCTACAACAACTCTTATGGAAAGATGCCTTCTGAATTTGAAAGTAGTGTTAAGGAGTTTATGATCTCGCAAAAGAATTTCAATGCTATGCTTGAAGAGAAATTGCTTAAAGTTGATGAATTAGCTAGAAGTGTGGATAGAATTAATCTTGATGTTGATTCTTTGAAACTTAGATCTATCCCTCCTAAGCATGATATCAATGAGTCTCTCAAAGCCATGAGAATTTCCATTGATGAATGCAAAGAAAGGACCGCTAGAATGCATGCTAAAAGAGAAGATTATATTAAATCGTGTTCTTCTAGTTATCGTGAAAATAAAGATGAAGATCTGAAAGTTATTGATGTGTCTCCTATTAGATCCTTGTTTTCTAGTATTAATCTTGAAGATAATAGGATTGGTGACGATTCTGCTTTAAGGTGTCCCAATAATTCGGAGTTTTTAGATCTTGATGCTAAAATTGCTAAAAGTGGGGTTGAAGAGATTAAAACTTTGCATAGTGATGAACCCACTACTTTGGATTTCAAGGGATTCAATTATGATAATTGCTCTTTGATTGATTGTATTTCCTTGTTGCAATCCGTGCTAAATTCTCTGCATGCTTATAATCAAAATAAAGCTTTCACTAAACATATAGTTAATGCTTTGATGCAATCTTATGAAGAAAAACTTGAGTTGGAAGTTTCTATACCTAGAAAGCTTTATGATGAATGGGAAACTACTATCAAAATAAAAATAAAAGATCATGAATGCTATGCTTTGTGTGATTTGGCTGCTAGTGTATCCACTATCCCAAAAACTTTGTGTGATTTGCTAGGGTTCCATGAGCTTGATGATTGTTCTTTAAATTTGCATCTTGCGGATTCCACTATTAAGAAACCTATGCGAAGAATTAATGATTTTCTTATTGTTGCCAATAGGAATTATGTGCTCGTAGATTTCATTGTTCTTGATATAGATTGCAATCCTTCATGTCTTATTATTCTTGGTAGACCTTTCCTTAGAACGATTGGTGCAATTATTGATATGAAGGAAGGAAATATTAGATTCCAATTTCCGCTAAGGAAAGGCATGGAACACTTTCCTAGAAAGAAAATCAAATTACCATATGAATCTACATGAGATCCACTTATGGATTGCCTTCCAAAGATGGCAATACCTAGATCTATCTTGTATCGTGCCTAGCTAGGGGCGTAAAATGATAGCGCTTGTTGGGAGGCAACCCAATTTTATGTTTTTTGCTTTTGTTTCTGTTAGGGAATAAATATTGCATCCAGCCTCTGATTAGATGTGTTTTCATGTTTTGTTTAGTGTTTGTGCCAAGTAGAACCTTTGGTAGGACTTGTGTGAAGTTTATACGATCTTGCTGTGAAAAACAGAATCGTTAGCACTCGCTAAAGTAGTCTTCAGATTTTACTGGAGCATGCTTTTTAGTTGATTCTTTTTGCTTCTGATTGGTAGACAGATTGAGAAAATTTATCAATTTAGTTTGAATTTTTTGGACTTCCAGAAGTAGGCGAATCCAGCAGATTACTACAGATTGTTCTGTTTTTGACAGATTCTGTTTTTCGTGTGTTGTTTGCTTATTCCGATGCATCTATGAGTAATATTGGAGGATATGAACCATAGAGAACTTGGAGTACAGTAGGTTTAACACCAATATAAACAATGAATGAATTCCTTGCTGTTCCTTTGATTGGTGGTTTGCTTTCTCTTACTAACGGAGCTCACGAGAATTTTTGTCTAAGTTTTGTGTTGTGAAGTTTTCAAGTTTTCAGTATTGTTTTGATGGACTATGGAACAAGGAGTAGCAAAGGCCTAAGCTTGGGGATGACCATGGCACCCCAAGTAAATTCAAGATAATCAAAAGCCTAAGCTTGGGGATGCCCCGGAAGGCATCTCCTCTTTCGTCTTCATCCATCGGTAACTATACTTGGAGCTATAATTTTATTCGCAACATGCTATGTGTTTTGCTTGGAGCGTCTTGTATAATTTGAGTCTTTTCTCGTTAGTTTGCCACAATCATCCTTACTGTACACACCTATTTGAGAGAGTTAAATATGGCCTAGAAATTATTAGAACACTCTATGTGCTTCACTTATATCTTTTGAGTTGAATAGTTTTTGCTCTAGTGCTTCCCTTATATCTTTTAGAGCATGATGGTGGTAATATTTTGTAGAAATTGTTGAACTCTCATGCTTCACTTAGATCTATTTTAGAGTCTATTAAAACAGCATGGTAAAGTGTTTAGGCTAAAGAAACTAGTCTTCACATGATAAACATCCAATGTCAATGTAGTAAAAAAATTCACATCAAGTGCATTGAATAGAAAGAGATGTTGGATGCTTGATAATCATTTTGAGACATGAGGATAGTGATATTAAAGTCATGCTAGTGGAGTGATTATGAAATTGAGAAATATTTGTGTTAAGGTTAGTGATTCCCATAGCATGCACGTATGGTGAACCGTTGTGTGACTAAGTTAAAGCATGAGGTATTTGTAGATTGTCAACCTTTGTGTGGAGGTCGGGCGCGCGCGATGGTTAACTCCTACCAACTTCCCCCCTAGGGGCATGCGTTGATTGCTTTGTTTTGATGACTCTTAAATTTTTGCAATAAGTATATGAGTTCTTATGACTAATGTTGAGTCCATGGATTATACGCACTCTCACCCTTCCACCATTGCTAGCCTTTCTTGTACCGTGCATCTTTCGCCGGTGCCATAAACCCACTATATATCCTTCCTCTAAACAACCACCATATTGTTCCTCAAAACAGCCACCATACCTACCTATCATGGCAATTCCATTGCCTTTCCGAGATATATTGCCATGCAACTTTCCAGCGTTCCGTTTATATGACACGCATCATATTGTCATATTGCCATGCATGATCTTGTAGTTGACATCGTATTCGTGGCAAGGCCACCATGCATAATATTTTCATACATGTCACTCTTGTTTCATTGCACATACCGGTACACCGCCGGTGGCATTCACATAGAGTCATACTTTGTTGTTGTAGTATCGAGTTGTAATTTCGTGTTGTAATGAAAGTGTGATGATCATCATTATTAGAGCATTATCCCATGGGAGGAAAGGCTAAATCTATAAAGCCCCTCCGCAAAGAAAAAAAAAAAGAGAAAAGCCAAAAAGAAAAAAAAGGACCAAAAAGAGAAAAAAGAAAAAAAAAGAAAAAAAAGAAAAAGAAAAAAGGGACAATTGCTACTATCTTTTTCCACACTTGTGCTTCAAAGTAGCACCATGTTCTTCATTGTAGAGAGTCTCATGCTTAGTCACTTTCATATACTAGTGGGAATTTTCGTTATAGAACTTGGCTTGTATATTCCAACGATGGGCTTCCTCAAATGCCCTAGGTCTTTGTGAGCAAGCAAGTTGGATGCACACCCACTAGTTTCTTTTGTTAGCTTTCATTCATATTTAGCTCTAATGCATCCGTTGCATGGCAATCCCTACTCACTCACATTGATATCTATTGATGGGCATCTCCATAGCCTGTTGATACGCCTAGTCGACGTGAGACTATCTCCCACTTTTTGTCTTCTCCACAACCACCTCTATTCCACCCATAGTACTATATCCATGGCTCACGCTCATGTATTGCATGAAAGTTGAAAGGTTTGAAAAAAATAGAGTATAAAACAAGTGCTTGGCTGAAATCGGGGTTGTGCATGATATGAATATTTTGTGTGATAACAAGGGAACATAGCCAACGCTATATGATTTTGTAGGGACAACTTTCTTTAGCCATAGTATTTTGAGAAGACATGATTGCTTTTTTAGTATTGCTTGAAGTATTGTTATTTCTTGTGTCAATATAGATTTTTATCTTGAAACCTTCAGATCTGAACATTCATGCCACAATTAAGAGAATTACATTGAAAAACTATATTGGTTAGCATTCCACATCAAAAATTCTTTCTTTATCATTTACCTACTCGAGGACGAGCAGGAATTAAGCTTGGGGATGCTTGATACGTCTCCAACGTATCTATAATTTTTTATTGTTCCATGCTATTATTTATGAAGTCTTGGATGTTTAATGGGCTTTATCATTCACTTTTATATCATTTTTGGGACTGACCTACTAACCCAAAGGCCCAGTCCAGATTGTTATTTTTTGCCTATTTCAGGGTTTTGCAGAAAAGGAATATGTAACGGAGTCCAAATGGAATGAAACCTTCGCGAGAGATATTTTTGGAGGAAATCACGCTCAGGAAATGTCAGGACCAAGTCAGGGGACGTAGGGCCAGCCCTCCAGGGTGGGGACGCGCCCCCCTTCCCAGGGCACGCCCCCTGCCTCGAGGCTGGCCCACACGGCCCCCGGTGCCCTCCTTCTTCCTATATATACCTACGTACCCCAGAAACTCCATACACAGAGAGAAAACCCTAATTCCATCGCCGTAGCTGCTGTTCCCGTGGAGATCCCATCTTGGAGCCTGTTCCGGGAGGGGGATCCATCACGGAGGCCTTCATCATCATCATCATCATCGCCCTCACCATGAGTTGTGAGTAGTTTACCATAGACCTTCGGGTCCATAGCTAGTATCTAGATGGCTTCTTCTCTCTCTCTAGATCTCAATACAAAGTTCTCCTCGGTCTTCGAGGAGATTGATGGGCCTCTAACCCCTCGTTGGTTACCCCAAGTGGAAGGTGTGAGATGCAGTGTTGTGGAAGTTTTTCCCTTAGCAAAGATGCCAAGGATCGAATCCCCAGAGACTCCTAGGTTCAACAAGTAGGTGTCAACTGCTAACGGCGCCAGATATTAGCAATCAACATGGACCTGCACACAGATACAAATAACTTTGCTCCCAACGAGTACAGAGAGGTTGTCAATCCCTCCGGCCTTGTAGTTCACAAAGGATTAAACGCAAATGATAGTAGTGATAGATAATGTTTGCAATAGTAAATAATAGCTAAAAGTAAATAACGGATGTGATCAATGATGGTAATATGGACCGAAGTCTCATGATGTTCACTAGTGATGTCTCTCTCCCAAAAGACGATAAAACAGCTATGTGAGGTAAACGAATTACAGCTGGGCAATTGACAGGACCACGAACGCAAACCAATGCTGACTATATTGCAAGAAAGGTTGAGGTTCAAAGCATGGGCGGTACGCCAAAGTAAGTAGACCGAAATCCATCAATATCTACTACTAATCATCCACCTTGAGATATCTATCCAGAACATCTCGCTGGTATTAAGTTGCGAGTCCCACCCTTAGTGTAAACTCAAAGCAACAGACAACTGCATTAAAAGAACTTTGCGTAAAGTGAACAATCCTTGCACCCGCGGGCACAAGCACCGTTGTGTTCCCCCTTGTGGCAAAAGCACATCCCCTAGACTCATGTTTCTGTCACTCAAGCAAGTCATCGAGGGGCATGAACCCACAATCGAGCATAACGTTCCCTCATGGAGTCACTACCTACTACTTGGCCAAAGCAATAAATAACAACGGAGAACATGCAAGAATTACTTATGAACATAAATATAAAAGAGGTAGATCAAATATATTACTCAAGAACAATCTGAACATAATCTCATAATCCATCGGATCCCAGCAAACTCATCATAGCAACAGCATAAGGATTACATATGTGCCTCGATCATGTAGGGCAGCTCACGAGGACTAATTAGTGAAGCACAAGAACGGGAGGACAACATCACATAGCTACTGGTCATGGACTCATGGTCCAAGGGAGACTACTCATAACTCATCCGGGAGGCGTCCATGGTGGTGGAGAGGCTCCCGATGGTGATCCTCCCCTCCGACAGGGTGCCGGGAAGAGTTCTCCTGGTGCTCCCGATCTTGGAAGCGGCGGCGGCGGCGGAACAGAGATGAGATCGCGAAAAAGAGTTCCCCTCCCGAGGGTTTCGAAGGACGCTCTAAATATATGCCAAAGGGGGGCACCAGATGGGGCTCGGGGGGG
>LR738710.1:640845080-640856853 GCA_902687465.1 Secale cereale
CCCCCCCCCCCGCTGACAGGTCGGACCCGCCAGCTATATCTTCGCACGCAAGGAAGTGCCTCCTTATGACGCACAAAAAAATGAGTACCCCCCTGCTAGCTGGGTCCCACTATACTGGGTGGCTGACTTGTGGGACTAGTAAGTTGACGGGGACAGAGTGCTTTGTCAAGTTAGTCAATATGAATGATTCTAGCTCTAGTGACCGTACGATGTCCATCCAACGGCCATTGTGCTTCTTCAACCTCTAGTCTTCTTGCTCCAGCCGCCGAAAGCAGCGCCGGTCGTGCCGTCTGCTCCTGCCTCCCGTGGCCGTTGTGCTGCCGCGGAGGCCTCACCGCCCCCATATTATTCCCACCGCTGGCCAGGCCATCCCTCCACTCACCCACACCCTCCTGTTATTCTGCGGCCAGGGCACCCTCACACCGCAGCCGAACCAGTGAACCCTCGTACTCCTCTCCGCTGGGCATCCACTGCCGCGTCTTCCCCGGCTCCACGACATCCCCTTCCTAGGCCTCGTCGTCGTCCACCGCCTTGGTGCTCTCGGCGCGGCGTGGTCAATGTGGTCAACGACCTACTTCCATGGGAAGAGGATGACAGTTGGGTCCACGGCCGCAGCTGGGTCCACGGCCAAAGCCCAGTTTTTGTGTGATTTGGCAAGTAAGTCGCTTTGTTAGGCCTGTTGGGCTGCAAATCTTTCAAGGCGAGGAGAGCTTCATTCGGCTGGCCGAGAAAATGGCCTATCAGCAATGAGAAACGGGCTGTACATTTTTAAAACACATCAAACCGGCAATTAGTTTCAAATATTTTTTTTTCATTTCGAGATTTTAAATTACATTGATTTTTATGCGTGGACAATTTGTTGGATTTTATATTGATATGCATTTATTTATAAAATCAGTTTGAATGTGACTCGAAATTTCGCGATTAAAAACAGTTCGGACCGCACTGAAATATGCAAAATTTCGTATAATTTTTTAACCGTGGCCACAATATGGGGAATAATGCTAACAAAAAGAATATGGGCTCCAAAAAAACCTTAAGAATTAGCAAATGGGCTGTAAATTATTAGAAATAATGGTAGATGGGTTGTATGATGTTTTACACATATTTGAGGCCTTCCTAAAAAAAGGTTGACGCACAAACAGTGACGATTGGATGTCCATCCAACTGCCGTCGTGCTTCTTCAATCCCTGCTCTTCCTGCTCCAGCCACTCAAACAAGCGTCGGCAGGACTGCCTGCTCCCTCCTACCCGCGGTCGGCTGTGCTGCCGCGCAGGCCTCACCGCCCCACCGTACTCCCATCGCTGGGCTAGCCATCCCTCTACTCACCCACACCTGCTGTTATTCTCCGGCGATGGCAGACGAACCAGTAAACCCTCGTACAATCGTACTCCCCTCCGCGTGGGAAACAACTGTCGGGTCTTCCATGCCTCCGTGCCGTTCCCTTCCTAGGCCTCGCCATCATCCACCGCCCTGGTGCTCTCGGTGCGGCGTGGTCAATCTGGTCAACGATCGACTTACATCGGAAGAGTACTGTACGTGGAGAGGCTGACAGCTTGGTCCACGGCAGCCGCAAGGAAGTGCCTCCTTATTACGCGGAAAATAAGTATATCTCCACCTGACAGCGGGGACCCACTGGACGGGCCACCGTATTTCGCGAAAAAACGTTTTCCCCTTGACTGTTGGGACCCACCGGACGGGCCACCGTATTTCGCGAAAAAAACGTCCCTCCCCCCCCGCTGTCAGCTCGGACCCACCGGAAGTGCCTCCTTATTACGCACAAAAAAATGAATACACCCCCTGCTGGTTGGGATCCACCTTGGTGGGAGGCTGACTTGGGGGCCTACTAAGTTGATGGAGACGGTGTGCTTTGTCAACTTAGTCAATATGAACGATTCTAGCTCCAGTGGTCGTACGATGTCCATCCAACGGACATAGTGCTTCTTCAACCTCTGGTCTTGTTGCTCCAGCCGCCCAAAGTAACGCCGGTCGTGCCGCATGCTCCTGCCTCCCGTGGCCGGCTGTGCTGCCGCGGAGGCCTCACCGCCCCCTACTATTCCCATTGTTGGCCAGGCCATCCCTCTACTCACCCACACCCCTTGTTATTCTACGGTGACGGCAGCCTCACACTGGAGCGAACCAGTGAACCCTCGTACTCCTCTACGCATGGGCATCCACTCCCGTGTCTTCCCCGTCTCCGCGTCGTCCCCTTCCTAGGTCTCGCCGTCGTCCACCGCCCTGGTGCTCTCGGCGCGGCGTGGTCAACGTGGTCAAGGAACGACTTCATCGGACGTGGACTGTACGTGGAGAGGCTGACAGCTAGGTCCACGGCCGCAGCAAGGAAGTGCCTCCTTATTACGCACAAAATAATTATTCCTTCACCTGACATCGGGGACCCACCGGACGGGCCACCGTATTTCGCGAATAACGATTCGCCCCCTGACTGCTGGGACCCACCAGCTACATCTTCGCACGCAAGGAAGTGCTTCCGGGCAAAAAAAACGTTTCGCCCCCCCCCCTGACTGCTGGGACCCACCAGCTACATCTTCGCACGCAAGGAAGTGCGTCCGGGCAAAAAAAACAACGATTCGCCCCCTGACTACTGGGACCCACCAGCTACATCTTCACATGCAAGGAAGTGCGTCCGGGCAAAAAAAAAACGATTCGCCCCCTGACTGCTGGGACCCACCAGCTACATCTTCGCTGGCAAGAAAGTGCCTGACAGTCGGCACCCACCTGATCAAAGCGTACATAGCGTTGTCATTCTGGTCGCGAACGTGTACGTACATACTTGTCGATGTAAAGGCGCGCACGTGTCGTAGCAGAGGCGCGCACGTAGCATGTACACGTATATATAGCGGCCAGGGTGCAAGAAAGTAAATACGGCCACGTACGTACATACGGGCGGGGTCTTGAACGCCTACTCGCGCGTACGTATGGCCAGGGCTCGTGTACATGGCTGGGTCGAAACGGAGAAATAGCGTCGTCGTCGTGTTCATGGGGAGCCAACCAGCTGGGTCGGAACGGAATGCGTCGTCGTGTTCATCGAGAGGTCTTGGACGGAACAACCGATGAAAACGAGGCTTGAAGTACCGCAGAACGGAGGAAACGGCCTTGTGTTCGACCGGCCACGTTCGAAACAGGATCCTGTTCATCGGGAGGGGTCTGACGTACCGCAAAACGGAGGAAACGGACCTCCTACGGTCGAAACGGGGGTCCTGTTGATCGGGAGGGGTGTGGCGTACCTCAAAACAGAAAAAACGGACTTGTGTTGTAGCGCTACGGTCGAAACGGGGGTCCTGTTGATCAAGAGGAGTGTGGCGTACCGCAAAACGGAGGAAACGGACTTGTGTTCGAGCGCTACGGTCAAAACGGGGGTCCTGTTCATCGGGAGGGGTGTGGCATACCGCAAAACGGAGGAAACGGACTTGTGTTGGAGCGCTGCAGTCGAAATGGGGTCCTGTTCATCGGGAGGGGTGTGGCGTAGGTTGTCAGAATCGTGATTCTGTTGTACAATTCTACGACTTTACGAT
This sequence comes from Secale cereale, assembly GCA_902687465.1. Lineage (NCBI taxonomy): Eukaryota > Viridiplantae > Streptophyta > Magnoliopsida > Poales > Poaceae > Secale > Secale cereale. Next base: position 640,848,614 of record LR738710.1, read on the forward strand.
CTAAACTAACCCCTCTGATTCTACGACTTTAGTTTATAGAATCTACGTTTCTACGATCCTGGTAGTGAAGATCCCACGATTTGCGATCCTACCATCATGGCTCCGATCCGATTCAAAATCGCGATTCTGACAACCTGTGTACCGCAAAACGGGACTACACGGGGTACTGTTCATCACCACCGTCGCCCCCCTCCAGCCTCCACGGGCTACTGTTCATCCACCATCGACCTCCTCCAACCTCCACCTGCGATTGTTCAGCCTCCACCGCGCGCTACTCCACCGGCTACTGTTCAACCAGCCCTCTCCACGGGCTCCTGTTCAACCACCCCTCCATGGGCTACTGTTCATCCAGCCCTCCACCGTCTACTGTTCATGCAACCCTCCAAGGGGTGGTCCTGTTCATGCAGCCCTACACGGGGTCCTGTTCATGCAGCCCCAACCGGCTCGATCGAACGGGGTCATGTTCATGCAGAGGCAACACCACGGGGTCCTGTTCAGCCACCCCCACCGGGAACTGTTCATCCAAACCCCTCAGCAATGCTCACTGTTCATGCGGAGGCAGCATCGATCGGCTTCAGTTAGCAGCAGTAGCGAAGGAATCGCTCGATCGGGTTCAGTTAACAGCCATCGATCGATCGCTCGGGTTCAGTAACGCGTAGCCTGCAGTGCTATCGCTCGGGTTCAGTTAGAGCCCAACGCCTCACTCGGGTTCAGTTAGAGCCCAACGCCTCGCATCCACGCGCGTGCGTGTATGAGAGAAGCGCGCATCGCTCGGCCCCGACCACTCAGGGTGTGCATTCGGTTTTTTTGATTTGATTCGGTTTGGTTTATACGGTTTTTGGTTTATAGGTTTTTTATACTTCGGTTTGTACGGTTTTATACATAGATACGGTTTGGTTTCGGTAATAACCATTTATCTTCGGTTTGGTTTTGGTAATAAAAAAACAAAGTTTACGCGAATTTTTGAATGATACATGATTTTTTTAGACATGATTCGGTCTGCGTATATATATTTCTTGTGATGTATGACAACAGTGTATGTATATTAGATCATTAGAATTTATAGATGGCAGAAGAGATGATTTGGTCCATGGCATATGTATGTACGTACGGCCGGTGCTGCACTAGCATTGTGTTTTTTTTTCTTTGACGGTATGTACTACCTACTACAGTAAGTACTATCCTAGTGTTGTTTTTTTAGACAACGTAGCTTTGGTTTTGTAGTGTAGTGTAGCGAACAGAACAACTGCATAGGCCAGGAGATCAAACGCTAGGCCCAACAGAATTGAACAATGCCGGTGTGGGCTCGGAAATTGGAGGCCCAAACACTCAAACAAGCACAACGTGGTGGGAATGCAGTCGCTAGGAGAGAAGGAAGCGTGCTTTAGTCCCACATCGGCGAGCAAAGAAAGGAAGCCGTGGGCGGAGAGCTATAAAATGAAGGGCGGGTGAAGTGTTCTACTCAAAGCTTTGGCTATTTTCAGCACACTGAAGCAACTTTCGTTTTTTTGGTTTAACCGAAAACCGTTCGGTTTCTAACCGAAAAAGCCGAAGTTCAAATGGTTTCAAAATTTGGGAACTGAAACCGTAAACTGACTTTTTGGTTCGGTGTGGTTTTTTTCGGTTTGGCTTATGGTTTTAGTTTGGTTTGCACAGCCTGACCGACCACCCATCGTAATCGGGAACACCTCGATATTTTCCTCGCCCTCGCTTCTACTACGGTTTTTTCCGTCATGGACGGCTCAAAGAATGTCATGCAGCTGCGTCTCCGGCCCGCCTGTCAGGACCGGTTTTTCAATAAAACATTTATTGAGAAACCGACCTTTTTATCGGACCAGTGTAGAAGAATCCCTCTTACTGGTAGACAAATCCTTGATACAGAATTCCAGAAGCACTAATTATTATACAAGGTTGAGCTGAGGATACTCAACAATTTATTACAAGCACGCCGATATTATACATAAAGGTGGATATGACACAAGGGTATGGTAGCATAACTACTGACTCATAATAAAAGTGGTGGTGGATATGTCACAGTGTAGTGGGTGACATGACTCCATTATCTTATAGTTCATCGAGCGTCGGAGTGAGGCTCGATGAATTTATTTGGGTAGCGGAAGCGTGTATAATACAAGTAACCAACTTTAGGATCGTAAGAGACTGACTGGGACTCCTCTAGGCGTCGGACTCGCTATCGAACTCTTCATCCATGAGATCGCCTTCGTCAACATCTGGCCAAATCAACAAGCCAGGTGAGTACTTTGAATGTACTCGCAAGACAATTTGGACATAAGATAAAACAAATGCAAATATGATGCACATGAACAGACTAGTAATGCGCACTCAAATAATAAATTTATACTGCTTGTTAAATAAAAAGGAAGTCAGGCGGTAGTCCTCCCGAAATCCCAATAAAATAACAGAAGACCAATCGGGTGTCTGAGGCGACGCCTCGAAAGGTAAAATGAATAAATATGCCACAGTCGGGCGTCTGGGCGACACCACATAAAGGACTTATATCAAAAGTAAATAGCGAGAATGTCACAGTCGGACGTCTGAGGGACATCACATAAAGGGCTTATATCAAAAGTAAATAACAATAATGCCACAGTCGGACGTCTGAGCGACATCACATAAAGGGCTTATATCAAATGTAAATAACAATAATGCCACAGTCGGACGTCTGAGCGACATCGCATAAAGGGCTTATATCAAACGTAAATAACAATAATGCCTCAGTCGGACGTCTGAGCGACATCACATAAAGGTCTTATATCAAAAGTAAATAACAATAATGCCTCAGTCGGACGTCTGAGCGACATCACATAAAGGGCTTATATAATCATTCGAAACCACGTAGCTTGTGAAGGTAAATCATCTCAAGGAAATACTCTGTACAGAATAAACTGGTTAGTTCGTCCACCGGGATAACATTCGGCCGGTTTACCATTCTTAGCGCTATATTTAATTACCAGAGACTGTCACTGAGACTGACACAGAGACTGACGCTAGGTCATAGACATGGCTACTCGAATGGTTTTAACTCTGCAGAGTTTGTACTCTTTAACCACAGCCAACGGATTTCAGTAGTCACAAAGGACTAGTTCCGTTTACGGTATTTTAGTAGAAAACACAACTAACCAGTACACACCCATTCCACATCCCGCTGCCAGGAATCACCCTAGGCAACGTTCACGGAAAACTTTAAGACGGGAAGGCTACAACCTCGAATAGCATGGGATCAAATTTATATCGCGCGCTCTAAGGGGTGCCCCCCTCTCGGTCCCAACCGGAAACACCCATGCCCCCTGACCGGATGACGGGCTTTAATCCAGGGCCATGGAATCCTCATCTCGGCCCCTCTATTTGGTGTGTACAAGGAAAGAGGTTTGCAACCGACCAGACCGTATTCTTTGCAGAAGACATGTGGCAGCACAACAAAAAGGAGACGAACGGGAACATGACTTGATCCACGTTAACACTGGAGTTAAACGGTTGACTGGCATGCTTCAACAATACTAGCTTACAACTTATCATGTCACCACATGATCAGGTTGGCTCACCATCAACTTTCGAAGCTCACACGAAGCTTGTCTTGCATGTAATATAACACCCACAAAATGCTTATATAAACATGCCATGAGAAAACTACTCAAGCAAACATGCAAAGCACTCATCGTATCAAAGGTTCAAACATGCTTGCCTGGTTCGGAGTAGTCGGAGTCTAGCTCGGTGAAGTTCGCGGCTCCGTCACCTCCTTCGGTATCTACGGATAAAAATAAATCAGATACTAACATAAATACCGTGCGCGCATAAAAGTTGTTCCAAATATTTTCAAATAAATATGATAAAAAACTAGATAGAAAAATAAAGATGACAGAAAAATAATCAACTCAAAATCATCTTCTGTTAAAAAGTTATTAAGGTTTTAGCTCAGGGACTTATCCGTAATGAAAAAGAAAGTTTCCAGGGTTCTGTTTATAAAAACAGAAAACGTTTCAGTAAGAAATACGCCAACCCAAAGGGAAAAGCGCACTTTGCCCGAAGGCGTTTTCCAGGAAAACGGTTCGAATAGAAAAGAGAGACTGATGAGGGGGTCCACCCGTCAAGTTTAAATATTCGAAAAGGAAAAACAGAGTACGCCGGTGCCCGAGAACCGCGGTGGTCGCCGGCGCCGATCCACGGCGAGGTAGGGGGAGGGGAAGGTACCTACGGACTCACGATGCTCTTCCGCGTCTGTGGGTGGTGTAGTAGGTCGTCGGCGAGCATAACGTCGACGGCGGCCTTCACTCCGGTGGACGGTGGTTCGGGCGGTGGTGGATCTCGCCGGGGAGGGCTGCAGAGGCCAAATTGAAGCGCGGGTTATGTGTTTGGGTGCACTAGGAGGCTACTGCCACGAATAGGGAGGCGGAGGTGCTCTCACCAGAGAGAAGCTTGCCGGAGCCCCGAAGCGGATCGGGGCGACCGGAGCTGGGGAAGAAGCACTCCTTGAGGTCCTTCTAGTGGCTGGGCATGGTCTGGTGAGGTGGAGGAGAGGTGCAGGGTCGAAGGCGAGCTCGGGGCCGCTATTTATAGCCGGCCCGAGGCGGTTGCCGCAAACGGGATAACTCCGGCGGTTGATTACGGCGAGGTCGTGGCCGAACAGGCGGTTTAAGCGACTGGGCATCAACGTGATGGTCTACTGGTTCCATACAGAGGCTAAGCTTGGCAAGACTTGGGCGATACTTCACCTTCTCTACGGAACGGCTTCACGGGCACGTCGGCGGCAGAGAGCGCGCTCTGCGCCTCTCAGGCCACGACGACGGTGCTGCAGCATGCACAGGGGAGGGGACGGCCACGCGGAGGCGTCTGGTGGTTTGGGCGGTGCCGGACGACGCCGTTCTGCAGGGTTGGCCCCTGTTGGCCACCACAGGTGGCTCTGCCACCGCGGAAGACGCTGGCACGGGTGGGACACGTCGCTACCGACGCTCGCAACCGGCCAAGCAACCGTGCGGCGCTCTGGATAAGGAGGGGAAGCAGTAAGCAAGGCGCCAACGCGGGCACTGGCGAGATTGACGCGGCGGTCTGACAGAAACGACACTATCGACTGAACCCCAACACTGAACTCAGAACTTTTATAGAATTTGAACAGCAACTGTGCATGCCAACTGTTCGATGAAATGATTCGGGCACTTGGAAAATCTTTCTGGAGCTGGGACTTGGTGGAGTGACCTCTTGATGCATCTAGAGGCTGCGTGAACTTTCACAGATTTTTAGGAAGAGAAAAAGCATGAATTTCACCAAAAACGGCAATCTGGTCCAAACTTGCAGCAAGCAAATTTTGAAAATTTTGAACTGTGGACCAGCATGTCTTGATGGATCTAGGTTGATGGATCTAGGTTGAGGGTACTAAGGACTAGTCAGGGGAGTTTATTTGGAATCAAAACTCAAAGGGGATCCAGTAGTTCCTTTGTAAAACACTAAGGTCCAAATTAAAAGACAGAAAATGTTTTGAGTGTAAAATAATTAGAAATAAAATCTAAAGGAGGTTGAAACCTGCTGGAATTTGATGTTAGACTTGATCCAAAGTGGGAATGAGGGTTTTGGAAGAAAGTTTTTCAATAGGTGTCATGGCAAAAGAAAAATTTGAATGGGATAGAATAAGCCCATAGTTTTATAGGAATGCTTTTTAGTAAAAAGAAATTGTCAAAACCTTTCAAAAATTATTTGTGTTGAGCCAACACAAGATGAAAGCCCTCAAGACCAAAGATCAAGGCTGAGAAGGACACAAAAATATTTTGTCATAAATGATTTGAGAAGGAAGGGTTTTAAGAAAAAAATAAATAACCTCATTCCAAGAGAATAAAGAATTTCATAAAAACCAATCCAAATTTTTTGGAGTGTTACACCGCCCAGGACGAAAAGCCCATTTTCTGTCATGATTTTTTATCATAGAAGTAGGACCCCACCACATCTATGATGATACCGTGTTTTGTCACAATTATTGTCATAGAAGTGTCATAAGTACGACAGAAAAAAGTTTCGTTCGGACCCAAATGTCACGGATGTGTCTTTTTTTTTGTAGTGTCTATTGTAAATAACCCCGTGATATATTATGAGATTAGAGGGTTCAAATACGATGTACCCTCCTGCCAAGCTCCTTGCGAGTTCCTCAACTTCTTAATGCGGTTTCTAAGTCTCCTAGTAGAAGCAATGTTATGAAAGTAGGTCATGTTGCGGTCTCCAAATTGTAGCCATTTTACTTTGCCGTGTTGAACCCAGTACATTTATTCCATCTCTTGCAACTTTTCAATTTCATCAGCTGGTTCCTTTTCTATGGCAATGTTTGCATCTGTTAGTTCTCTTTTAGAAACATCTTACAACTCCTTTTGACTACCATGCAACTTCTTTGTCATATGTTTGAGCACCGATCTGTCCCAGACATGCAGGTGTTTATGAATCAGCACCAATCTGTCTGCAAGTGATGCACTTTGTCCTGCAGCTTCAGACTGCCTCCTGTACAACTTCCGAAAAGTTTTTCTCCTTAAGCCATCTTGCTTCGAACCTAAGTAAAGACTGTACTAAAAGTTCTTGAACGGTGCTTCCTCCATTGCCATTAGAATGAGCCTATCGCCAGACCTGTAATAATTCAAGTGGTGTAGTGTAGCATCCAAGAACTTTGTTTGCCAAGTATAATTTGCTAGAGCTCTACCCAACCTCTCTCTGATTCTTCCACGGTGTCAGGTAAATTTATCACCCACATATCCAAAATCAACCAGCTGACAATCATCGAGAGCATCCCTAAAAGCTCTCATACATCGTTCCGGCCTAGCTCTTCCTCCTTCCTTTTCAAAATTGTATTCAATATCATTCAGGTCACCCATAATCAGCCATGGCAGATTGCTCATTGTGGCAAGATCTCGCATCCTCTACCATGTTAAGTGTTTATCTTCCCATCGTGGTTCACCGTATATACCCGTGAACCTCCTAACGAACTCCGGACCGGAGTTGACGAAAACGTCAATACAATTTTTAGACTTGAAATTCAGAGAAACATAAGTTTCTTTCTTCCAGTACAACACCAAACCATCACTTCTCCCATCACTGCGAACCACCTCCTTATGATCCATCTTCAATCTTCTCCTTAGACACTCTATCGGACATTCTTCTAAATGCGTTCCCGACAAAAAAAAATTATCAGGGTTTCTACTCGACATGACATCAAGGAGTTCCCTAACTGATGCGGCTTGCTGCAAACCGTGACAATTCCAACTTAGTATTTTCATTGCCGTCGGTTAGACTCTGAAACAAGTCAATTTAGCATAAAAACAGAAATTAGAAAACCAACCGTAGTCAGTACGAGTGTACGATATGTAGGGACAATAATCGATCACAACACCTTTTAAGGCAAAGGGAGTTGCACCGAGACTAAAAACCAGCTTCGCTAGACACGAGCTGGGACAAAAACAGTGCAGGCGATTGATCCTCCCAAATAGTCAGTAGCAGGTCGAAGTGACGACACCCATGCTTTACCAACTCTTTTTCCTTCTCACATGAGGGCATCATGATCACAGCCAAGAGGAGCCCATGACCCCAACGAGGGCCGTGGCCAGGTAGGCAGCCACTGACGCCGCCGACGGCGGCGAACCCCTAATCACCTTCAAACCCTACGCTCGGAGAGGAGTTTACAACCCATACGCGCGAAAGAAACCTTTTTTTTGTTAGGGAAATGAAAGAAGACCTTGGATGATGTGTTTACTCGCAAAATTAATAATCCCGAACTACTGAGGTCTCCTTTGATTCAAAGGAATTTTATAGGATTTTGGAGAATTGAAATCCTTACGATTTTTTCCTGTGTTGGTCCTTTGATACATAGGATTGGATCCCATAAGATTTTTTTCCTAAGGAATCTTTTGTACTACATTTCATAGGAAATTTAGCATCCACTCCAGCCTCTTTTACAAATTCCTTTGTTTTTCCTGTGACATCAAACACTCATTGCCAATCATATAGGATTCAAGTGGGCATGCCACTCCAACCCTATACTTTTCCTATATATTCCTACGTTTTTTAAAATCCTATGAATCAAAGAGGTCCTGAACGGCCAAACGAAAGAACGAACGAATGTAAACGAAAGAAACCGTACACGTGAAGGACCCGTGCAGGCGCGAACGAATGGGCTTTTGTGATAGCAGCCCGCTCACGCCGCTTGGTGACGCCAGATCTACGAATTGGCGCTGATTAGGAGTTCCCGGGGGGGG
>LR738710.1:640859186-640935741 GCA_902687465.1 Secale cereale
ATATATAATTTTTGTAAAATAAATATTTAACATATTTTGAACTCTACTTATCTCCATACACCACGTACAATTTTTTTATGGAACATTTTGTCATACATTTTCAACATGTTTTAATACATTTAAAAAAGTATTTTCCTTTGTTGTTGATTTTTTTCCTGCATGTTCTTCATCTTTTGTACCTGTTTGCATTTCCATATTCAGGTTTAATATTTCGTTAGATAATTGATTAAAAAAACAAATATATGTCTTGCAACATATTTTGAATATGTGTAAATTTTTCTGAACATGCATTAATTTTTTTAAATATCACAAAATTTATTTTTTAATGTCATCAACATTTTTTAAATTGATGCTAACAAAGTTTTTATACCGCGTTAACAATTTTCCAAATTCCTGATTTTAACAAAATTCAGTAAGTTTAAGATTTGGAATGTTTGTATTTAGAATAATTGTCAAAAATATATACAAATGTAAAAAAAGAATGAACAAACGAAATTGAAACAAACGGCCGACTCACTACTTGGTTGGCCCACTAGATGGGTCTTTGACAAGACACTGTCTTCCATGAGGCGCTAAGCGAGGCATAGGCGCACTCTGGTTCTTCCCCTACTATGTTATTTTTAGTAACTACAAGTGGGTTATGCAGTGATCTGTGTCGGCGCGCCAGCCCAAATTTAGGCCGTTTTCACCCTGCCCATCAGATTTGCCCCCGATCCGTCTGATCCCTTTCTTTATCATTCCCAACCACCCGCACAGGAAAGGGAGAGGACTACCTCTGTGGGGACCCCGACTCATAAGTCGAGATCACCGAATGCACGTGTACAGTGATCTCAGAGATCAATGCTCACTGAACACACAGAAGCTGAATAACAAGAGTCTTACATTCATACATACCATGTTACACAAATTGTGACCTTTATAGTCAAGTCTTGAGTATATCATTGCAGCGGAAATCTTCAATAACAACTTGGACCCATGCCATCTGCCTTAAACCTACAGGCATTCTGACTGGGAAGCGTCCTAGCTCGCATGTTCGCCACCAAGAAATCTTCATCATATCATGTTCTTTCATGCCTGGCCAAAAATAACCCGTGGCAAGCCAACGAGTGCTTTGAATGTACTCGCAAGCAACCCAAGTGTGACGACAGAATAATTATGCAAGGCTCTACTGCTAAATTGGTAGTTTTGCGGAAAGCTAGTTTTTCTCGTGCAAGTATGATCAACATTTATCAAGGATATGAATGTGTCTGCAACAAGTATTAGGAGGTTACAGACATCAACATCGAGAAAGAGTTATGAACAACTCTTGCTCAAGTTCATCATGACTTTCCCATGAATCATGTCAATAGATTTACCCAAACCGTGTTGTTTTCTAGAAACTTAAGAACATAGTCTAAGCAGCACCACCCAACTGTCCTTGACCGTGGACACGGCTATTCGAATAGTTTGACACTCTGCAGAGGTTGTGCACATTACCCACAAGATCTGGGAAGCTTTCGTGTCATCCACGATCCCGCAGTACCTCAAGTATTCGGGGGAAGCACCCGATCATTACCTTTCCCTAGATGACACTAACACAGAGTCCACTCGATTGGTAACAGCCCCGTGCCAAACATTTCACATCTTAAAATTGTGGAGCCTCGCTCCCATATTCATCACATACCACAAGCACGAGGTACCAACGGTGTGTCCGGTTCCATGTAAAAACAGTCATGGCCGCCTATCCAAGCACGACCCTGTCCCGAGAGTGACCTCGTGTCACCCCCGTCACTAGTAATGCGGGCACCTTGCTAGTATCGGCCTAGGTAATCAATAATGCCCTTTCCCATATAAGGGTAGGGTGGTTGCACATGTTTGGTTGGGACGATCGACAAATCTTAAATCTAATCTGTCTCTGTAAACAACACTTTCATCGAGCCTTGGTACACTACTTCTCCACCAAGTAGTGCCCTAGTTCCTCGTCATCTCCCAGGGGCATTCGTGGCACCCACTAGGTTATTTTCTAGTATGTCAAACCACACTTGTTTCTTTCCAAGCATAACCCTGACCCATTTTGTGTAGCCAACTACTATAGCATATATCTTCAACCAACCAACACAAATCTAAACATATTAGAGTCGTGTACAATGCAAGTATCAACGGGGTATGCAACGGAGGCAAGCGTAGCAAGGTTGCCACTCAAGATATATCATGCACTCGATGAAACGATGAAAATGCAATCATGACATAAAAGGGTTCAACATGGTCAAAGGGACGCTTGCCTTGTCCTTCAGAGTCTTCAAACCTTCTGGTCCATCTCCAAGTACTCCGTCTATTTCGTTAACTAACGACGGAAACAATCATAATAAGCAACACAACAAGGCAAAAATAAAAGTGCTCTAAAAATAGGAGTTGGACTTTTCTAGGATACCTCTGGTCATATGAAAAAGACCAAGGTGGTTTCATAGGCATTGGATCAATGGATATCTCTGAACATTTCAATATGAAGGATATAAGGGATTTAATGGATCCATAAGAAGTGTACAGAAGAATTATTTTGAAAAATGGGCAAAGCCACCCATTTAACAAGGAATGATTTTAGAAGAATCTTGGAGTTGGTTTCACTGGATTTGGAGTTCAAAAGAATTTCCTATGATTTTGCAAAGTTGGCTATACATGGAGAAATAGAATAATATTTGATGTGGTACATCAAGCATTGGAAAAAATGTTCATAAATTATATTAGGATCTTAGAAGTGCCTAGAAATTTGAATCAATGGATTTGGATCATCTATGAGCTCTCTGTGATTTTCTAAAGTTCATCACAGAAATGGAAAAATAGCATTTTGATAAATATGTGTGAAGAAAATGTTTCCGGAAAAATGTTCAAACAACACCATGTGATAGATCATAATTTATGGAGTCACTAAAAATTTGAATCACCAAATTTGGAGTTAAAATTAATTGTTTATGGATTTTACAAGTTTACAGAAAAAGAAAAAGAAAAAGAAGAGGGAAAGGGTTTTACCCTTACCCTGCGCACTGGGCGGGAGATAGCAGTGGGCCGGCCCAGTGGCTCGGGTGCGCGGACAACAGGGGCGACGTCGAAGGCGCCCACGTGTACTGCGCCTTCACTGCGGGGATGAGGGAGCGGGTGAACCCGCCTCCACTTGCCAGCGTGGCCGGGTGGCTGGGCCACTGGCGGGCGGGGCCCGCCTGCAGGGCCTTCGTCTTCGTCTTCCTCCCGCGCGCTCGCCTGGCTGAGTGAGCAGAGGACCCCGACGGAGACTGCCGGCGCTACGGAGCACCTCCGGCGATGCTCTGGCTATGGATGAGCTCGGCGAAGAACGCCGCATCCACTCACGTATGCCACGGCTGCCAGGGATGGTCGAGTCGACGGCGGCTTGGACGCCGGCAGACGGTGGCGTCGGCGAGATTGGGCATGGCGCTATGGTGTGCCCTTGGAGGAGAGGAAGAGCATGGGAGGTCCGCCTTGCTGAGGGGAGTCTGTCAGTGGAGAGAGGAGAGGGAGAAGAGCTCGGGCTTGGCTAAATTTGAGGGGAGGGCGGCGGCTCGGCTCCGGCCATGGAGTTGCATTGAGGGCGCGGGGAGAGGTGTGGGTTGGTCCAGGGGGTCGCTGGGAAGGAGAGAGAGCAAAGGGGCTCCAGAGGGAGGCCTGGGGCAGCCCTATATAGCGGGGCGGCGGTGCACCGCGGATGACGTCCACGACCACGGCCTAGGCGAAGCAAGGGGCCAAAACGGTGCTCTGGCTCGTGTCTACGGCCCTCCTAGGCGAGGTTCAGGACTCCGGGGAAGGGAAATGAGCGCGGGGAGGTGCCAGAGGCTCCGCGCGTGTGAGCTCGCTCACTGGAGCTCTCGGGCGGCCGATGCGCGTGTGATAGCAGCAGCAGGAGGGAGAAGGAGGAAGGGGCCGACAGTGTTGCGTGTCACGGACGTTGAGGCTGCCTCGGGAGACACAATCCCAACGCCCTAGGTGGTCTGGTGCCTCGGGCAGGACTCGGCTACAGTGCGGGAGCACACTGTAGCGCGCTCCAGAGCGGCCGTTTGGCCGGCATGGCCATGCTCCCACGCGCTCTGGACGTGGCCACCTTATCCATTGGTGTCTAGTAAGTCTGGGGGTGAGTAAACTAAGCACAGATGACCTGGGATGCCCTGGTGACCCAATGGAAGAGAGGTGGGGTTGCGAGAGAGATGAACAGGGGTTGTCCAGAAGGGTAAAATGAGGTTTTTCACCCCTCAATCATTGAGCTCTGGCCATGGGAGAGTTACTGGAGTTAGAAGGGGTCTAGGAGATGCTGTGGTAAAAAGCTTAGCTGATGGAGAACAAGGAAAGAGGTGAAAATAGCAGTTTTGGAAAATCACCAGAAGGTGTTTGATGATGTTTTGGCAAGCAAATGGTGTCCAAATGACATGAAACTTAACAGGAGTAAATGGCATATAGAAATAGGGTGCTCCACCAAGTTTGAGCTCATTTGAAGAAAGTTTCCAATGTAACTTTGGTGAACCCTAGAAATCAACATAAATGGATTTTCCAAGATTTAGTCATGCAAATCATTCCTCCTTGATGAACCACTTGGTGTAGTATCCTCATTTGGGGTTTTGACATGCCCACAAAGTTTGAGGTCCCAAGTAAAAAGTTGGTAATGTAGAGTTCTTCAAATTTGGATCTAGTCAGAAAGGGTTTTGGGGCACTTTGGTCAAGTTATCCTTCTCCAAAACTTGTGCCATTATGCATAAATGCTTAATTATACCATATTAGCATGTGCACCAATTTTGAGAGCATTGGGACAAGTTTGGCAATGTAAAGTTGCTCAAACTTCAAAATGGACAGAAATGGTTTTGAGGGGATTTTTGATGTTTTCTTGCTGCCCAAGTCATGAGACTTGGCAAGATCATCAAATATGTCATATTTGACATGATAGAATTTTCCTGGAATTTTTAGAGAATATTTTCTTTGTAAATATTTCAAAAGCTTGAAATATCCAGAAAGGGTTTTTGAAGGTTTTGTCCAATATTTTGAACATGACCATGTGTTGAAACTCTTATATATGGACAATATATGTCCTATGAGCTTCCCTAAATTTTGAAAAATATTTTTGAAACAGTTAAATAATTTTAACCTATTAAAGACCATTTCTGGCCTAAAGAAAAAGCCTTTAAATAAAATATAAAAATAACTTTTAAAATTATAATTTTGTGGTTTAAGGGAGTCATATACCTAATAGGAGTCAAATGTACTTTTGGAAAGATTTTTCACAGCCCTAATAAAGTACTTGCAGTACAAACCTCAATTGAGGGGTTTTTGGAAAAATAATTAAAAAAAAAATACTATTTGGCCAAATTATTTTATAAGAAAATACTATACTGTTCTATACACATGGCATGATCATTGATAAAAGGTTTTGGATCAAGGAGATGAAGTATAAGAGTTGGAGGATTTATTTTATTTTTAGAGCACTAGCAAACAGCAAACAAAAAACCAATCAAGCAAGGTCAAAAACACTCAAAAGTTTTTGTCAAACCACATTTTAGCATGATTATTAGCTTAAGTGTTGTGGCATGAAAATCAGGGTGTGACAACCTCGCACGCGACGACCGCCTCACCTCGCCTCCTCGTCTTCCCTCACCACATGTCGCCGTCGGTCGTCGCCCTCACCGCTGGTCGCTGCCCTCACGTATGTCGCCTTCGTGCGTTTCCAACCTCCGTGGATGCAGCAGCGTGCGCCCATGGTTGCAGCCTTGTAGCTCTAGTGACACCACTTGCAATTCCAGTGCACGACGACCACGCTCCGGTGGCGACGGTTCATCGGACACAGAGCCCCGATGGCGAGCTCACAAAAAAGATGCATCTCTTCCTGGGTTGCCGCTGGTAGCAACAAAATTGTCCACCCGTCGAAGAAAAAACTAGTACCGGTTGAAGCTTTTCACACATACGATTCAAGCTTTCTCTGTCAAACGGTTGCAACTTCTCTAATTTTAAAAGAGTCTGGTTGTAGCTTTCTCTCTCAAAGGTTAAAGCTTATTCCCTCTACGGTAGAAGCTTTTCTGTAAACGATTGAAACATTTTTCATTTTGAGCAGCGCCTGGGTGAAAGCTTCCTCTATCGTTCGGTTGAAGCTTTTTTCCTCGAAGGTTGTAGCATTTTCTGTAGACGGTTGTAGCTTTCCTTGATAACACCGGACCCAGATTTCTGTATGTCGGGTTGAAGCTTTTCATCTAGAGTTTGAAGCTTCTTTTCACAGTTGCAGCACATGGGGGGTCTGCGGTGGGTTCTGCAATGCCTCACTTGCAGATTCGCCAGGATACAACGCCCCTGGCAGCGGCGTCCATGGGTGACAGGACCGCATCATCGCCGCGCACTCCCCAAACAGCACTCGCTCATAGCAAAAAATCAATGTGCAAGGCGCTACCGTGTTCGCTCCACAGCTACTAGGATCAACGGTGCAAGCTCCGAGCAGAAGTGTGATAGCGGCGACCGCATGGCAGGGGATGGAGCAGCCGCTCACGGCCATGGCCGACGCCTACGAGGAGCTGGCGCCTGGGATGGAGGCTGACTATGGCGAGCTCCGCCTCGTGCCCTTTGGTAGCACCTGCGCGAGATCGGGGAAAGAGATGAATACGAGTGTGTGCGAGAAGATGACCAGCCGAAGTGTTCGGCCCGCGTGTAGATGCCAAACATTTTCCTATGTGGATGGTAGGCCCACAAAAGAATTTCATGCCCATGGGGCGTTCATAAACCAATTTTTTGGCTCCATTAGGGGGCCGTTACTAGGGCTGGACCAAAAGCTCGTAGCTCGCGAGCTTAATAAGCGCTCGATAGTTCGGCTCGTTAAGCTCGTAGCTCACTTCTTAGTGAACAGAGCCAATAATTGATTTCAGCTCATTAAGCTTAACGAGCGAGCTAAAGAGTTTCACGAGTAGCTCGTTAAACTCGTTTGTAATAACACAACTCATATTTTCATCTTACATGGCAAACTTTTTGTAGCACCTCATCTCATCTATTCAATCTAATCGATATAGGAGGCAATAAACTAGCGTATTTCTTTTCGTAGCCACCATATTTCATGTTAAAAACCACACATATGCACTCATCATGTAGAACATGACACATTAAAATACGTTAACGAGCGCTCACGAGCGCTCACGAGCTTAACGAGCTACAAACGAACCGAGCCGAGCAGGGTTTTCTGCTCATTAATCTTAACGAGCTTAACGAGCCGAGCTTTAACGAGCACGAGCTTAACGAGTACGAGCTTATGATGGTCCCCAAGTGTAGGGAATCATCATAGCAATTCCCAATGGTGGAAGTGATCAATATGGAGTGTCGAACCCACAAGGAGCTAAAGGTAAGATCAATATTCTCTCAAGTCCTATCTGCCACTGATACGACTCTACGTACACCGAACGTTTGCTTCCAACTAGAAATGAGAAATAAAACTACGTTGTGGGTATGAAGAGGATAACTTTGCATGATATCGGAGAGCTAAAATATAAAAGTAGGTGCTGTTATCATAAAGTTATAATATATTACTAAATATTATAAATAGCGAGTGTGGCATAATGACGGGTCGATGTGCGGAATTGTCCTAGGAAATTGTCAACAAGACCGGTAGTCGTCATTGCAATTCCATATGAGGGAGAGGCATAAGCTAACATACTTTCTCTTCTTGGATCATATGCACTTATGATTGGAACTCTAGCAAGCATCCGCAACTACTAAAGATCATTAAGGTAAAACCCAACCATAGCATTAAAGCATCAAGTCCCCTTTATCCCATAAGCAACAATCCCCTTACTCGGGTTTATGCTTCTGTCACTCAAACAACCCACTATAAGCGAATCATGAATGTATTGCAACACCCTACAGCAGGAATCCCTCACGCTTGCGCGACACGGAGGGCACCATAAGACAGCACCAAAATAAAACATACAACTCGTACCAATCAAGATCATCAATCAACCCAAAGACAAAGGATATCTATTCAAAACATCATTGGATCATAAATATGTGGCATAAAGCACCATGTTCAAGTAGGGATTACAACAGGGTGCGGGAGAGTGGACCGCGTAAAAGAGATGAGGATGGTGATGATGATGGTGATGTTGATGAAGACGATCACCGAGATGATGATTCCCCTCCCGATGGCACTCCGGCGCCACTGAGAGAGATGAGGAGAGGTTCTCCCCCTTGTGCTTCCTCCTCCATGCCCCCCTAGATGGGGAGAGGTTCTCCCTCTGGTCCTTGGCCTTCATGGCGACGATGGCCCCTCCGGGATCCTCCTCCATGGCCTCCGGTGATGATTGCCCCCTCCGGCAGGGTGCCAGAGAGGGCCTAGATTGATTTCTCGTGGTTACAGAGGCTTGCGGCGGCGGAACTTCCGATCTAGGTTATTTTCTGGAGGTTTCTGTATTTATAGGAATTTTTGGCGTCGGTCTCACGTCCAGGGGGTCTCCGAGTCGTCCACGAGATAGGGGCCCACGCCCAGGGGGGTGGGCGCGCCCCTCACCCTCGTGGACAGCCAGGGACTCTTCTGGCCCAACTCTTTTACTCCAGGGGCTTCTTTTGGTCCATATAAAATCATCAAAAATTGGCACGTCAATTGGACTCCATTTGGTATTCCTTTTCTGTAAAACTCAAAAACAAGGGAAAACAGAAACTGGCACTGGGCTCTAGGTTAATAGGTTAGTCCCAAAAATCATATAAAACATCTAAGATGGATAATATAATAGCATGAATACTACATAAAGTATAGATACATTGGAGACGTATCAGCATCCCCAAGCTTAATTCCTGCTCGTCCTCGAGTAGGTAAATGATAAAAGAAATAATTTATGAAGTGTGAATGCTAGCAGGTGCACACGTTTGATCAATGATAATTTCAATCACCTTTTCTAGCATCATTATGTGTCATAAGAGTAGCTCATCTCATAAAACTTTTCATGATCAAGTAACAAGCTATTCACATGTTAAAGTATAGATCATAAACTTTCTTGAAAACTAACAAACTGTGCTCTTAGTCATCAAACTATTGCAATTCATCTTATTTTCGGGAAGGGTCTATGTAAGAGCTTTGATTCAACAAACTCCACATACTCAACTATCATTTAATCTTTCACAATTGCTAACACTCATGTGATATTTATGGGTTCAAAGTTTTAACCGGACACAGAGAAAGATAGGGGTTTATAGTTTCGCTTCCCATCCTTTTACCTCAAGGGTAATGCCAACAATAATAATTTATGAAAACCTACATCCAAGTGGATATATATATATATTCGGATCGCTCCAACACAAATTGCTTGCCAAAGGAAAATGTGTAAAAAGGAAAGGTGACGGTCACCATGACTCTTGTATAAGGGTAGAAGATAAAAGTAAAAGATAGGCCCTTCGCAGAGGGAAGCTGAGGTTGTCATGCGCTTTTATGGCTGGATGCATAAAATCTTAATGCAAAAGAACGTCACTTTATATTGCCGCTTGTGATAAAGACCTTTATTATGTTGTCTGTCGCTTTTATTTCTTCCCTATCACAAGTTCGTATAAAGCTTATTTTCTTCGCACTAATAGGTCATACATATTTAGAAAGCATATTTTATTGCATGCACCGATGACAACTTACTTGAAGGATCTTATTCAATCCTTAGGTAGGTATGATTGACTCTCATGGCAAAACTAGTTTAAGGGATGTTTGGAAGCACAAGTAGTATTTCTACTTGGTGCAAAGAATTTGGCTAGCATGAGAGGGAAAGGCAAGCCCAACATGTTGGATGATCCAAGACAATATAACGTTTCAGATATAGGAAAACATAACCCATTAAGTTGTCTTCCTTGTCCAAAATCAACCTTTTAGCATGTCATATTTTAATGAGTGCTCACAATTACAAAAGATGTCAAAGATACTATATTTATATGTGAAATCTATCTTCCTTCAATATTCTTTCATGAATTGTTCAAGTGACCAATTCTGCGTTTGCTAACTTTCAATAAGTTTACTACCTATACTTATTCTGTGTGAAGTCATTACTGCCCATGGTATAAGCATATGAAACATATATAAATTCAGATTTATGATATTCAATTCATTCAACCATTTACTCATAGGATGTACGTGAAGGACGTGAGTAAATGACAAACTACTCCAAAAGATATAAGTGAAGGACGCTGAGTAGTGAAATAATTAACTAGCCATGGGAGGATTCTTTTTCATTCAAGATTTTAGATCCAATGATTTTATTCAAACAGCAAGTAAAATTGAAAATACGCTCCAAGCAAAACACATGTGACGAATAAAAATATTGCTCCGAGTAAGGTATACCGATAGTTTTCAAGATGAAAGAGGGGCTGCATTCCGGGGCATCCCCAAGCTTAGGCGCTTGAGTCTTCCTTGAATATTACCTTGGGGTGCCTTGGGCATCCCCAAGCTTAGGGTCTTTCCACTCCTTATTCTCCTCATATCGATATCTCACCCAAAGCTTGAAAACTTCAACTACACAAAACTTAACATAACTTCATGAGATAGGTTAGTATGATAAAGAGTAAACCATTCACTTTGGTACTGTCAAAGACAAGGTTCATAATTGTTCTCACACAATGCCTACTGTACCATATCATTTCTACAATTTATATTGGGAAATATAAGCCATAAAAACTAGAAAACAAGCAAACTATGCAATGAAAACAGAATCTGACAGAAACAGAACAGTCTGTAATGATCTGAACAACAACCATACTTCTGCTACTCTAAAAATTATGAAATAAATTGGTGGACGTGAGGAATTTTTCTATTAATTTTATGCAAAAAGAATCAACTCAAAAGCACTATTCTGTAAAAAAAATGGCAGCTAATCCCGTGAGCGCTAAGTTTCTGTTTTTTTACAGCAAGATCACATTAACTTTCACCCAAGTCTTCCCAAAGGTTTTACATGGCACTTTATTGAAACAAAAGCTATAAAACATGATTACTACAGTAGCGTAATCATGTAAAAACACAAAAACAGTAAGGGTAAATATTGTGTTGTCTTCCAACAAGCGCTTTTCTTTAATGCCTTTTGGCTAGGCATGATGATTTCAATGATGCTCACATAAAAAAAAAATAAGAATTGAAACATAAAGAGAGCATCATTAAGAATATGACTAGCATATTTAAATCTAACCCACTTCCTATGCCTAGGGATTTTGTGAGCACATAATTTGTAGGAACAAGAATCAACTAGCACAGGAAGGCAAGACAGGTATAACTTCAAACTTTAAGCACATAGAGAGGAAACTTGATATTATTGCAACTTCTACAAGCATGCATTCCTCCCTCATAAAAAATTTCAGTGGCATCATGAATGGGTTCAACAATATTACCATCACATAAAGCATTCTTTTCATGATCTACAAGCATACAAATTTTACTACTCTCCACATAAGCAAAATTCTTCTCATTCAGAATAGTGGGAGCAAACTCGAAATAGTGGAATCATTACTAACTAAAGTTGTCACTCTTCCAAATCCACTTTAGATGATAGTATGATTCATACTCCAAAAGATATAAGTGAATTTCATGGAGTATTCTAGGATTAATATCGACTAGCAAATATCCAAGCTCAAAATATAGAAGTGAAGCACACGAAGCATTCTATAAAACCGTACTCAAAAGATTTAAGTGAAGCACAAATATCGTTCTATAAGATGATACTCAAAAGATGTAAGTGAAGCACATGAAGAATTCTATAAATCAAGGAAGGGATATCTCATACTAGCATGGTTAAAAAAAACTCAAGGGACACAAATCATGTGAACAAAACAAAAACCAAGGTATACCGATAATTGTTGAAGAAGAAAGATGGGATGCCAACCGGGGCATCCCCAAGCTTAGATGCTTGAGTATACTTGAAATATTTACTTGGGGTGCCTTGGGCATCCCCAAGCTTGAACTCTTGCCTCTCTTTATTCTTCTCATATTGATAGCTCCTCGATCTTCGAACACTTCATCCACACAAAACTTTAACAAAAACTGTGTTAGATCCGTTAGTATAATAAAGCAAATCACTACCTTTAGGTACTGTTGCAAACTTATCCCAATTTCATATTAGCACTTTATCTACTGTATTCCAACTTCATCATGGTTCATACCCCCCGATACTACCCATAGATTCATCAAAATAAGCGATCAACACATAGAAAACAGAATCTGTCAAAAAAATGACAGTCTGTAGTAATCTGGAAGTTTAGTAAACTTCTGTAACTCTAAAATATTATAAAAAAAATATGAAAATTTGAACAATTTGTACAGAAGTAACGCGCAAAATTTTTCAGACCCATTGGACCTTCCAGTAAAAAATGTAAAATCACGCGCTACAGCCAAAGTTTCTATTTTTTGTTCTGCACATAGAAAACAAGCAATCTAATCATCCTAAAACCAAAGTTTGGCACATTATTTTTATAATAAAATGGATATATACAAAGGGATAATTATTTACACATAAACTTCCATGAAAAATTCTACATTGTTTCCATGAGCATGAACACAAGTGCTCAAGGTCGACCCTCACTTCTTCAATGCATGACTTTTCAATCACTTCTCTTTTTGAAAAACTTTTTAGGCATAAGAGGCAAGTAATTTTTTTTTGTATTTTCATTCTTGTAATTTTTTTATGTTTCACCCACAACTAAAAAGAAACAAAAAGGAAAAAAACAAAATCTACTTAGTGAAGAAAGCAAACAAGCACACAGGAGAATATCAACCCCATGCTATTGCTCCCCGGCAACGGCGCCAGAAAAGAGATTGATGGTCCCCAAGTGCATGGAATCATCGTAGAAATTCCCAATGGTGGAAGTGATAAGTATGAAGTGTCGAACCCACAAGGAGCTAAAGGTAAGATCAATATTCTCTCAAGTCCTATCTACCACAGATACGACTCTACGTACACCGAACGTTTGCTTCCAACTAGAAACGAGAAAAAAAAACTACGTTGTGGGTATGAAGATGATAACTTTGCATGATATCGGAGAGCTAAAATATAAAATTAGGTGATGTTATCAGAAAGTTAGAATATATTGTTAAATATTATAAATAGCGAGTGTGGAATAATGATGGATCGGTGTGCGGAATTGTCCTAGGCAATTGTTAACAAGACCGGTAGTCGTCATTGCAATTTCATATGAGGGAGAGGCATAAGCTAACATACTTTCTCTTCTTGGATCATATGCACATATGATTGGAAGTCTAGCAAGCATCCGCAACTACTAAAGATCATTAAGGTAAAACTCAACCATAGCATTAATGGATTTTTACATCTGTGCCCCTGGTTCCTCAGCCATGCTCATTCATCCCCATGCTCTTAACTTTTGCTCACTTTTCCCCACTCCCTTACCCGAAACCCTCAGAACTTGTCACAGACGGTGGATGCCATCGGGTCAGTGCTTTGACCATTAACTCTGACGAGTGGGGCCGCGCTGACTGTGTCGCCTGTTGGACCTGATGAGTGGCGTCGTGTCAGACGGTGCCGCTGTTTGCCTGTTGGGCCGTGGTTAGACAGTTGGGTCGTGCGCGCACCGCAAAGCCAAAAGCATGTTATGCATGCACGACATGTCTAGCTAGCCTGCTATGCATGCACGTATCTATCCTACCTGCATGAGCCGCTGCCTGCCGCCACGATGTGCTGACCGGCCTCTTTTTCACAGGAACCGCCACGAACGCAGGGACGGTTGTTGCCGCTGGTTCGTCTCATCTCCCACGCGTGTCTCCTCGATATAGATCAACCCGCATCTATTCAACCTAGTAATTAAAACCTTGGTTTCAGCTACTTCTCGAGCTTGCGTTGTATTCCCTAGAAGAGGAAAGGGTGATGCAGCACAGTAGCATAAGTATTTCTCTCAGTTTTTGAGAACCAAGGTATCAATCCAGTAGGAGACCACGCGTGAGTCCCTCGCACCTGCACAAACAAATAAGAACTTCGCAGCCAACGCGATAAGGGGTTGTCAATCCCTTTACGATCACTTACGAAAGTGAGATCTGATAGAGATGATAGTTTGATATTTTTGGTATTTTCGGATATAAGAACAGAAAGTAAAAGCGGAAAAGTAAAGTAGATTGTAGATTGATATGTTGAGAATAGATCCGGGGCCATAGTTTTCTCTAGTGGATTCTCACATGATAGCGGTATTCTACGGCGGGTAAACAAATTACTGTCGAGAAATTGATAGAAAAGCGAATAATTATGAGACTATCTAGGCATGATCATTATATATAGGCATCACGTCTGAGACGATTCTGCATCTACTACTATTACTCCACACATCGACCACTATCCAGCACGCATCTAAAGTATTAAGTTCATAAGAATAGAGTAACGCCTTAAGCAAGATGACATGATGTAGAGGGGTAGACTCAAACATAGTGATAGAAACCCCATCTTTTATCCTCGATGGCAACAATACAATACGTGCCTTGCTGCCTCTACTGTCACTAGGAAAGGACACCGCAAGATTGAACCCAAAGCCAAGCACTTCTCCCATTGCAAGAACTATAGATCTAGTAGGCCAAACCAAACCAATAATTCAAAGAGACTTGCAAGGATATTATAATCATACATAAAGAGTTCAGAAAAGAACCAAATATTTCTCATAGATAATCTTGATCATAAACCCACAATTCATCAGATCTCGACAAACACACCGCAAAAAGAGATTACATCGAATAGATCTCCTCGAAGATCGAGGAGAACTTGGTATAGAGATCCAAAGAGAGAGAAGATGCCATCTAGATACTAGCTATGGACCCGAAGGTCTGTGGTAAACTACTCACAACTCATGGTGAGGCGATGATGATGATTTAGAAGCACTCCGTGGAAGATCCCCCCTCCGGCGGAGCTCCAGAACAGGCCCCAAGATGGGATCTCATGGGAACAGAAGGTTGCGGCGGTGGAACTAGGGTTTTTTCTGTTGTTCTGATGGTTTCGGGGTACGTAGATATATATAGGAAGAAGGAGGGCACCGGGGGCCAGACCTGGGGCTCACGAGGCAGCGGGCGCGCACTGTAGGGGGGGGAGCCCCCCACCCTCGTGGACGCCACGTGTGCCCTACTCCGTGGTTCTCAAGTCTCCCGTGCGTATTTTGCTAAAAAAACTCTCTCGAAGGTTTCATTCCATTTGGACTCCGTTTGATATTCATTTTCTGTAAAACCCGGAAATTGGCAAAAAAACAGCAATCTGGACTGGGCCTTTGGGTTAATAGGTTAGTCCCAAAAATAATATAAAAGTGTATAACAAAGCCCATTAAACATGCAAAACTTCATAAATTATAGCATGGAACAATCAAAAATTATATATACGTTGGAGACGTATCAAGCATCCCCAAGCTTAATTCCTGCTCGTCCTCGAGTAGGTAAATGATACAAAAACAAATTTTTTGATGTGGAATGCTAACCATCATAATTTTCAATGTGGTTCTCTTAATTGTGGCATGAATGTTCAGATCCGAAAGATTCAAGACAAAAGTCTGTATTGACATAAGCAATAATAATACTTCAAGCATACTAACAAAGCAATCATGTCTTCTCAAAATACTATGGCTAAAAAAAGTTATCCCTACAAAATCATATAGTCTGGCTATGCTCCCTCTTCATCACATAAAATATTCATATCATGCACAACCCCGGTTGGAGCCAATCACTTTTTTCATACTCTATTCTTTCAAACATTTCAACTTTCACGCAATACATGAGCGTGAGCCATGGACATAGCACTATGGATGGAATAGAGTGGTGGTTGTGGAGAAGACAAAAAGGAGGGAGATAGTCTCACATCGACTAGGCGTATTAACGGGCTATGGAGATGCCCATCAATAGATATCAATGTGAGTGAGTAGGGATTGCCATGCAACGGGTGCACTAGAGCAAAAAATGTATGAAAGCTCAATAAAAGAAACTAAGTGGGTGTGGATCCAACTTCCTTGCTCACGAAGACCTAGGGCATTTGAGGAAGCCCATCGTTGCAATATACAAGCCAAGTTCTATAATGAAAATTCCCACTAGTATATGAAAGTGACTAAACATGAGACTCTCTATCATGAAGAACATGGTGCTACTTTGAAGCACAAGTGTGGAAAAAGATAGTAGCAATTGTCCCTTTTTTGGCCTTTTTTTTCTTTGGCCTTTCCTTTTTTTGTGGAGGGGCTTTCTTTATTTAGCCTTTCCTCACATGGGACAATGCTCTAATAATGATGATCATCACACTTATATTGATTTACAACTCGATATTACAACTTGATACTAGAACAAAGTATGACTCTATATGAATGCCTCCGGCGGTGTACCAGGATATGCAATGAATCAAGAGTGACATGTATGAAAAATTGTGCATGGTGGCTTTGCCACAAATACGATGTCAACTACATGATCATGCATGGCAATATGACAATATGATGCGTGTCATATGAATGGAACGGTGGAAAGTTGCATGGCAATATATCTCGGAATGGCTATGGAAATGCCATGATAGGTAGGTATGGTGGCTGTTTTGAGGAAGATATATGGTGGCTATTTTGAGGAAGGATATATAGTGGGTGTATGGTACCGACGAAAGTTGCGCGGTACAAGAGAGGCTAGCAATGGTGGAAGGGTGAGAGTGCGTATAATCCATGGACTCAACATTAGTCAAAAGAACTCATATACTTATTGGAAAAATTTACGAGCCATCAAAAAAAGCAATTAACGCATGATCCTAGGGGGAAGGTTGGTAGGAGTTAACCATCACACGCCCCCGACCTCCACACAAAGGATGACACTCTACAAATACCTCATGCTCTAACTTCGTCACATAGCGGTGCACCATATGTGCATGATACGGGAATCACTAACTTTAACACAAGTATTTCTCAATTTCATAATAAATCTACTAGAGTGACTCTAATATCACTATCCTCATATCTCAAAAAAATTATCAAGCATCCAACTTCTCATCATATTCAATGCACTTAGTATGAAAGTTTTTACTGCATTCATCTTGGATGCCTATCATGTTAAGGCTAGTTTTATAGCCAAAGCACATTACCATGATGTTTTAATAGACTCTCAAAAGGATATAAGTGAAGCACGTGAGATCAACAATTTCTACAAAATATAATCACCACCATGCTCTAAAAGATATAAGTGAGGCACTAGAGCAAAAACTATTCAACTCAAAAGATATAAGTGAAGCACATAGAGTGTTCTAACAATTCCTAGGCCATATTTAACTCTCTCAAAAAGGTGTGTACAGCAAGGATGATTGTGGCAAACTAACAAGTAAGGACTCAAATAATACACGACGCTCCAAGTAAAACACATATCATGTGGTGAATAAAAATATAGCTCCGAGTATAGTTACTGATAGATGAAGACGAAAGAGGGGATGCCTTCCCGGGGCATCCCCAAGCTTAGGCTTTTGGTTGTCCTTTAATTTTACCGTGGGGTGCCTTGGGAATCCCCAAGGTTAGGCTCTTGCCACTCTTTGTTTCATAGTCCATCAAAGCAATACTCAAAACTTGAAAACTTCACAACACAAAACTTGACAAAAATCTCGTGAGCTCCGTTAGTATAAGAAAACAAACCACTACTCAAAGGTACTGTAATGAACTCATTCTTTGTCTTTATTGGTGTTAAACCTACTGTATTACAACTTCTCTATGATGCATATCCTCCAATACTACTCATAGATTCATGAAAATAAGCAAACAGCACACGAAAAACAGAATGTGTCAAAAGCAGAACAGTCTCTAGTAATATCTAACTTTCGCATACTTCTGTAACTCCAAAAGAATTGAATTAAATTGGTGAACGTGAGGAATTTGTCTATTAATCATCTGCAAAAAGAATCAACTAAATAGCACGCTCCAGTAAAATCTGGTGACCATTCTAGCGAGTGCTAACGATTCTGTTTTTCACAGCAAGATCATATAAACTTCACACAAGTCTTCCCAAAGGTTCTACTTGGCACAAACACTAATTAAAACACAAAACCACATCTAAACATAAGCTAGATGAAATATTTATTCCTAAACAGAAGCAAAAACAAAAAAATATATATAATTGGGTTGCCTCCCAACAAGCGCTATCGTTTTACGCCCCTAGCTAGGCACGATACATTGATAGATCTAGGTATTGCCATCTTTGGAAGGCAATCCATAAGTGGGTCTCATAATAGATTCATAAGGTAATTTGATTTTATTTATAGGAAAGTGTTCCATGCCTTTCCTTAACGGAAATTGGAATATAATATTTCCTTCCTTCATATGAATAACTGCACCAATCGTTCTAAGGAATGATCTACCAAGAATAATAGGACATGAAGGATTGCAATCTATATCAAGAACAATGAAATATATGGGCACATAATTCCTATTGGCAACAATAAGAACATCATTAATCCTTCCCATAGGTTTCTTAATAGTGGAATCCGCAAGATGCAAATTTAAAGAACAATCATCAAGCTCATGGAAACCTAGCAAATCACAGAAAGTTTTTGGGATAGTGGAGACACTTGCACCCAAATCACACAAAGCAAAGCACTCATGATCTTTTATTTTAATTTTAATAGTAGATTCCCACTCATCATAAAGCTTTCTAGGGATAAAAACTTCCAATTCAAGTTTTTCTTCATAAGATTGCATCAAAGCATCAACTATGTGTTTGGTAAAAGCTTTATTTTGACTATAAGCATGCAGAGAGTTTAGTAGTGGGTTCATCATTATGCAAAGTTTTAATCTCTTCACTCCCACTTTTAACAATTTTAGCATCAAGATCTAAAAACTCCGAATCATTGGGACACCTTTTAATTAAAGTAGACTCATCTCCAATCCTATCTTTATCAAGATTCATACTAGAAAACAAGGATCTAATAGGAGACACATCAATAAATTTCATATCTTCAACTTTATTTTCATGATAACTAGAAGAACACGCTTTTATATAATTCTCTCTTTTAGCACGCATCCTAGCAGTCCTTTCTTTGGATTCATCAATGGAAATTCTCATAGCTTTGAGAGACTCATTGATATAATGCTTAGGTGGGATAGATCTAAGTTTCAAAGAATCAACATTAAGAGTAATTCTATCCACACTTCTGGCCAATTCATCAATCTTAAGCAATTTTTCTTCAAGCAAATCATTGAAATTCTTTTGCAAATTCATAAACTCCTTAAAACTAGTTTCAAATTTAGAAGGCATCTTTCCATAAGAGTTGTTGTAGGAATTACCATAATTATTAGAGGACTTGCTAGGAAAAGGCCTAGGATTAAAGTTTCCTCTAGAAGCATTGTTACCAAAATTATTCCTACCAACAAAATTCACATCCAAAGATTCATTATTATTTTCAATCAACGTGGATAAAGGCATATCATTAGGATCAGAAGAAGCACTCTTAGCAGCAAATAATTTCATAAGTTCATCCATCTTTCCACTCAAAACACTAATCTCTTCAATAGCATGTACTTTTTTACTAGTAGATCTTTCGGTGTGCCATTGAGAATAATTAACCATAATACTATCTAGGAGTTTGGTAGCTTCTCCTAAGGTAGTTTCCATGAAAGTGCCTCCTGTGGCCGAATCTAAAAGATTTCTAGAAGCAAAATTCAAGCCAGCATAAAAGTTTTGAATAATCATCCATAAGTTCAAACCATGAGTAGGGCAATTACGTATCATTAATTTCATTCTCTCCCAAGCTTGTGCAACATGCTCATGATCTAGTTGCTTAAAATTCATAATATCGTTTCTAAGAGAGATGATCTTAGCAGGAGGGAAATACTTAGAGATAAAAGCATCTTTGCACTTATTCCATGAATTAATACTATTTCTAGGCAAAGAGGAAAACCAAGTTTTAGCACGATCTCTAAGTCAGAACGGAAATAACTTCAATTTAACAATATCGTCATCTGTAACCCTTTTCTTTTTCATATCACACAAATCAACAAAGTTGTTTAGATGGGTAGCGGCATCTTCACTAGGAAGGCCGGAAAATTGATCTTTCATGACAAGATTTAACAGAGCAACATTGATCTCACAAGATTCAGCATCGGTAATAGGACCAATCGGAGTGCTAATAAAATCATTATTGTTGGTATTGGAGAAGTCACACAATTTGGTATTGTTCTGGCCATAGTGACAAGCAAGAAATCCAACACACAAGCAAACAAGAAGCAAGCGAACGGTAAACTCACGGCAAAAGAAGGGAAAATAAAACGACAAGGGTGAAGTGGGGAAGAGGAAAACGAGAGGCAAAAAATGTAATGCGAAGGATAAGGGTTTGTGATAGGTACTTGGTATATGAGTTTTGCATAAGCCTCCCCGGCGATGGCGCCAGAAATTCTTCTTGCTACTTCTCGAGCTTGCGTCGTATTCCCTCGAAGAGGAAAGGATGATGCAGCACAGTAGCGTAAGTATTTCCCTCAGTTTTTGAGAACCAAGGTATCAATCTAGTAGGAGACCACGCGCGAGTCCCTCGCACCTGCACAAACAAATAAGAACTTCGCAGCCAACGCGATAAGGGGTTGTCAATCCCTTTACGGTCACTTACGAAAGTGAGATCTGATAGAGATGATAGTTTGATATTTTTGGATAAAAGAACAGAAAGTAAAAGCGGAAAAGTAAAGTAGATTGTAGATAGTTTTCTCTAGTGGCTTCTGTCATGATAGCGGTATTCTACGACGGGTAAACAAATTACTGTCGAGCAATTGATAGAAAAGCTAATAATTATGAGACTATCTAGGCATGATCATTATATATAGGCATCACGTCTGAGACAACTAGACCGAAATGATTCTGCATCTACTACTATTACTCCACACATCGACCGCTATCCAGCATGCATCTAGAGTATTAAGTTCATAAGAACAGAGTAATGCCTTAAGCAATATGACATGATGTAGAGGGATAAACTCAAACATAGTGATATAAACCCCATATTTTTATTCTCGATGGCAACAATACATTACGTGCCTTGCTGGCCCTATTGTTACTGGGAAAGGACACCGCAAGATTGAATCCAAAGCCAAGCTCTTCTCCCATTGCAAGAACTATATATCTAGTAGGCCAAACCAAACCAATAATTCGAAGAGACTTGCAAGGATATTATAATCATACATAAAGAGTTCAGAAAAGAACCAAATATTTCTCATATATAATCTTGATCATAAACCGACAATTCATCGGATCTCGACAAACACACCGCAAAAAGAGATTACATCGAATAGATCTCCTCGAAGACCAAGGAGAACTTGGTATTGAGATCCAAAGAGAGAGAAGAAGCCATTTAGATACTAACTATGGACCCGAAGGTCTGTGGTAAACTACTCACAACTCATGGTGAGGCGATGATGATGATGTAGAAGCACTCCGTGGAAGATCCCTTCTCCGGCGGAGCTCTAGAACAGGCCCCAAGATTGGATCCCACGGGAACAGAAGGTTGCGGCGGTGGAACTATGGTTTTTTCTATTGTTCTAATGGTTTTTGGGGTACGTGGATATATATAGGAAGAAGGAGGGCACCGGGGGCCAGACATGGGGCCCACGAGGCAGGGGCGCGCCCTGTAGGGGGGGTGCGCCGCCACCCTCATGGACACCACGTGTGCCCTACTCCGTGGTTCTCAAGTCTCATGTGCGTATTTTGCTCCAAAAATATCTCTCCCGAAGGTTTCATTCCGTTTGGACTCTGTTTGATATTCCTTTTCTGTAAAACCCTGAAATGGGCAAAAAACAGCAATCTGGACTGGGCCTTTGGGTTAATAGGTTAGTCCCAAAAATAATATAAAAGTGTATAACAAAGCCCATTAAACATCCAAAACATCATAAATAATAGCATGGAACAATAAAAAATTATAGATACGCTGGAGAGTTTCACACTTTTCGATCCACCCGCATCTATTCAACGTGGCAATTAAAACCTTTGTTTCACACTTTTCGATCCACCCGCATCTATTCAACGTGGCAATTAAAGTGGCATATGGATCGATCGACGTGGCTCGTTTGAACGTAAGTGCACCCGGTGCCACTCCCCTTCCCTTCCCCTTTACCTATTTAAACCACCGGCCCTTACCTTCTCCACACATCCATTTGCGCCGCCCTTCTCTTCTTCCCCAAACCCAGAGCGAGGCGAGGATGCAGTACAACGTCCCCACCTAGCGGCTCCCACCGTCCGTGCCGGAGAGACGATATCCGGTCGGCGTCGTCGTGGAGAGCATGCTTCGCGTGTGGGCGTTCTCACGCTGGAGGTGTGCAAGGGGGTTTGCCCAGTGGTTCCTCCATGCGGGCTAACCGGTGATGTTCCGGCTGGAAGAAGTGTGTCCAAACTCATGGTCTCCGCCGATAGGGCTCACCATCACCTTCACCAACAGATTTTATGCGTACCACCTCCTCGGCAAGGTGTTTTGGTGTGGATGCAAATTCATCGCATTCAAAACCCACAACATCTTCACAAACTTTGACTGCATCTTCCCCACCAGCGACGGCATGCATAGCCTCCCCTACCACATCGGCGAGGACGCCATGGAGAGGAGCAGTGAAGAGGAGGCGCAGTGAAGATGGTGGTGAAGGCCCGGTCTCATGAGCTTGTATTGCCCTAGCATGTTAGGGAAAGCTTTTTATCTTTTATATATTTCTATCTTAATTATGTCGTTGGTTGTATCGTGAACTTGTTATCTATCCGAACTATGTTCTGCTTGTTACCCTTCTATTTGATATGTCGTTGGTTATCTGTGTTTTGCTTGGTATTTCTATCATATTTGACGTGAAAACCAGCAAGTTTTGGGGTTAGCCTTGTAAAAAGGGTTGGAGGGTAGCCCATTCGTCTTGTTATATTCATGGTGTGTACTCCCTCCGTCCCAAGATTCTTGTCTTGGATTTTTCTAGATATGAATGTATCTAACACACTAAAATGTGACTAGATACATCCATATATAGATAAATAAGACAAGAATTTTGGGACGGAGGGAGTACTTGTGTAGGTCAAGTTTAAATGGCCCATTTAGAGTAGGGTCAAGTTTTCGCACGTGCGGATAATGGACTAGTTGAAGTGTCAAAAAGGAAACTAAAGCTAGAAAAATGAGCCATGTTGATGTTGAAAAGAAGAAGAAGAAAGCTATTTTTTTTTGAATTGTTGGTGGCCCTATCTGTATATTGTATGAACAGAAACAAGCTAATTTTTGAACTAGTTTGTGGCGTATGCTATGGTTTAGGGCACCCTATGTTTTATGTAAGAAGTATGCTATGGTTGCTACTTTCTATGTTATGGATGTATGCTTGCTCCGTGAGATATCAGTAGATGGATATGGTGCCGTAGCCGAGCCCTAGACATGCTCTCTAGATGGATATGGTGGCTAATGGTGCCACCAGACTCCATTATTTTAGACGTGGTTTCAAATGCATATCATGATCTACATAATTAAGTCTGACATGCTCTTAATAACAAAAACAAAAAATCATGTACACAATATTTTTATTGCAAAAAAACATGTTTATAATACCCGTTGTGGTAGGCTATATACAGAAGGAAAATTCCACGATATGTACAAATAAATTTGACATCGGCAAGTCCAATAATCAAGGAAAAAAACAGAGCCACCGCGTGCACTATTTTCTAGGCCTCTTTTATCTTTGTGGGCCTTCGACACTCAACACAATGAGACGGCCCAACCAGATCTTAGTTTCAATTTGGGCCATAGAACTACGTTTTTTTTTCTACGGTCGGTGTTGTCTGACGAAACTGAAAGTGTACAAAACTAACAAAACTGACATGATACACAAATTAAGCAACAGAGATCATAGAGCACATGATCCACAAATTTAAGCAAATCATAGAGAACATGATCCACAATTTTAACCAAATCCTAGAGCACATGACACCACACTATTAACATCTCTAACAAGTGATGACCAGCAAGTAAGCAAATCCTAGAGCAACTACACGAAAATAAAAGGGATAAAATCCTAAAGATATCAGATTTGCCTGCTTGTTCAATTGAATCATCTTCTTCAAGTTCTTGTTCATCTTCTTTATTTCCCCCTTCAGATCTGCATCCCCAACTGTCAGAGCGGCACTTTCAGAGACCAAATGTGTTAGTGCTGACGGCAGATTGAGCTCCCGGGTTGGGGCCCCATTGAATTGAATCTGCCTAACGTAGTCATCCAGCCATTCAAAATGTGTGCATTTCTTCACGATCTGAAATGAAAACATGAACCCTAAATCACAGATCTAAAAATAATTAAAAGCAAATAGAAAAAAAATCAGAGAAAAATCATGAGATCTAACCTGCCCCTCTGGCTTGGTCTCACATTTCACGAACTCACGCCCATAGTTTCCATTCTTAACCTCGTTCGAAGTCAACTGTATCAGTGGCGCACTGCGTGGGCAGTCAGGACATCGCTCCATGGGAAGTGGACCATACTGGGTCCACGAGGGGCGGGAGGCTGAAGTGGAGCTCGACATATCGCCCAAAGTCGTCGGAGAAGAAGAAGCAGAGGAGTGGCTTCTCTCGTCGCCGGAGAAGAAGCATAGGGGGAGTGGGTCCTCTCATCGCTGCAGAGCACCAGAAGAAAGGGGAAGCACAACCAACAAGTCTCGCGGATCGCCCCACGATCCAACGATGCGGAGCCATCCATGTGATCCAACAGCGCGGAGCCTGCACGCAGCGGAATTCCTTCTAGAAGACCACATCTGAGGGCTGTTGCTTGGCGCTAGGGAATGATCGGACGACTGTCGTTCGGAGCTAGGGTTAGGCGAAACCCCACGGGGTTTTGAGGGGTTTTGAGCTGGTCAACGGGGTTTCAGAGGCTTTGACTAAGCATAACTAATTTTAAAAAAATCGAATAACTATGAAACCTTCGCACAATGTTGTCCTGTGTGACATGTTACCAACCAAAAATCATAAACTTTGTCTATGGACACTTTCACAAAAAAACCTTCACACATCTGAGCTATCATGTACAACGTTTCATAGTGACCAAGGAGAGGAGGTAGGGTTTCCCTTCGGTTTTTGAAAATTTAAAAAAAAAATCAAAATAATCAGCAAAGCTTGATTTCAAAGTGAATAAGAAGGATCTGAACTTATTTTTCCATTTTCATATGTTTTTTAATGTTTTTTATATTAAAGTTTTTTTAAATGTAAATATAGAAAGATCAATTCAATAAATAGTGATTCTTCGAATCTACACTATATAGATTGAATTGGTGTTAATAAAATTTATTTGGCTCATTTGGAGTAGGTCCAAAATAACTTGATTACAAATGGGGCTGTTTACCCTAGCTTGGGAGCTCATTTGGAGCACATTTCTCATGACTACAAGTTTTACCACGCAAAAGAGATCGGATTGATCACCTAACGTTTATAATAGTTCACCAAACTATGCAACTCACACCACAAGGGAATGGACTTCAAGTGTTGGTTCAAATTCAAAGTTTTCCTAAAATTCAAATTTTGCCTGAGTAGTTCTAATTCAACGTTTCCTCAGTAGTTCAAATTCAAAGTTTACAAATAGAATTGTTACACCTTACAAGTTTTCACAGTAGTTCGAATTGACGACAGAATCCTTATTACAAATCCTTAAAGTTCAAAGTTTATGACTTGCATTCAAGTCAAAATTCAAATCTTTGCCTTGCTCCTTGTGTTCTGGGATGGGTTAACCATCTTGCTTCTGGTTTCCCTAGCTGGGATATTTTGCGCTTTTGAAAGCTTTGTCTTGTTGCTTCTGATCTTCACTTCTGGTGGTGGCGATTTTGTTGAGCATTTGATGACTAGTTGACAGTCATCTGTGGGTTCGGTAATCTTTAAAGGGACTTTAGACACAATAACTTCGTCCTCTCTTATATCTTCAAAACCTTCATAAGCCATGGTTTCAAATTCCGCATCAGATGACGGTTCAACCGAAGTTTCTTCCTCTCTAGGTCTTTTTTGTCTTGTGCCTCTTATTATCATAGAGGTGGGTCAAACAGAAATAAGCTTAGCCATCGATAAAAAAATGAACACATGCAAAAAATGGACACATACCAAGCTGCTGCTTCAGTTGCTTCATTCTCTAAACTTGCTGCATTCTCCTCTGCTGCTGCATTCTCCTCTGCATTTGATGCTGCCCATTGTTCCTCTTCTCCAAATGATGCATCAACTGGATTGGTACAACGCCTAGCAATATGCCCTAGGATACCACATCTTTTGCACTTACGCTGTTTTTTTACACGACCCTCTTCACCAGCTCTTATCCTGTTTTTCCTTGCTCTTCCTAGTGATCTAGTGAGTATAGGAGAACAGAGTCTGAAAACTGGGTCTACTATGTTCCACTGGTCTTTTCTCAAGAGTGTAGGCACATTTCCAGCATAAGCAGCCCTAAATTTGGCAACAGAGAAATATTCAGAGCAATAGTGATCTACTTCACCATCTTCACCTCCAATAACAGTCATGAGATGTAGGGCATGTATGCACGGCTTCCCTCGGATCTGCCATTGCCTACAGCTGCATTCATTGGTTGCAAGGTTCACTGGATATCTCCATTCTCTATTTTTACTGTCAGTGTATGTCACCTCAGCCTCGTATGTCGAAGGTCGAATGCATTTCATCCTTAGTCCTCTTGCATTGGCATGCAATGCCTTAATCAGAGATGGGAGCATAAGATGGCCAACATATTGTGTTTCTGCAATTCTTTTATGAAGAGCCATCTTTACCATGATCATCTGCCTGATCTTATCAAATGCTTGCCACAACAAAAGCCCTTTCACTGACTTGAACTTTTCACTGAAACACTCAGCGAGGTTATTGGTCACATGGTCTACTTTGCAGATTTCATTGAATTTGCTTCTTGACCACAGCTTTCCATGATGTTAATCCATGTACTCCTTCACCAAAGGATTATGAGCATACAACACTCTCGAATGGTGCTCATGCTTCCTCAAGGTACATGTGTATGATGCTGGCCATAGATTCTCATCATAAACTTTGCCTTTGAATTTCTTATTAATATTCTACACTAGGTGTCGCATACATTCCCTATGTTCCACGCCAGGGAATACAATTTCTACTGTGGTTTCTAAACCCTTGCAAGCATCTGTGTGTATAACTAAACCTAAGGGTGTACCTATAATGTTGCGCAACTGCTGCAGAAACCAGATCCAACTATCATCACTCTCTACCTCCAACACAGCAAATGCAACTCGGAATAGCCAGTTGTGTCCATCAACTGCAGAAGCTGCTGCTTGAAACGTCTCCAACGTATCTATAATTTTTTATTATTCCATGCTATTATTTATGAAGTCTTGGATGTTTAATGGGCTTTATCATTCACTTTTATATCATTTTTGGGACTAACCTACTAACCCAAAGGCCCAGTCCAGATTGCTGTTTTTTTGCCTGTTTCAGGGTTTTGCAGAAAAAGAATATCAAACGGAGTCCAAACAGAATGAATCCTTCGCGAGAGATATTTTGGGAGAAAATCACGCACGCGGAGCTTGAGAACCATGTCAGGGGACCGAGGGCTGGCCCACGAGGGTGGGGGCGCACCCCCTTGCCTCATGGCCCCCTCGAGCGTCCCCGGTGCCCTCCTTCTTCCTATATAAGTCTACGTACCCCAGAAAATCCGTGAACAGAGAGAAAACCCTAATTCCACCGCCGTACCTTCTGTTCCCGTGGAGATCTCATCTTGGAGCCTGTTTCGGAGCTCCACCGGAGGGAGATCCATCACGGAGCTCTTCATCATCATCATCATCGCCCTCACCATGAGTTGTGAGTAGTTTACCACAGACCTTCGGGTCCATAGCTAGCATCTAGATGGCTTCTTCTCTCTCTCTGGATCTCAATACAAAGTTCTCCTCGGTCTTCGAGGAGATCTATTTGATGTAATCTCTTTTCGCGGTGTGTTTGTCGAGATCCGATGAATTGTGAGTTTATGATCAAGGTTATCTATGAAAGATATTTGGTTCTTCTCTGAACTTTTTGTGTGTGCTCATAATATCCTTGCAAGTCTCTTCGAATTATTGGTTTGGTTTGGCCTACTAGATCTATAGTTCTTGCAATGGGAGAAGTGCTTGGCTTTGGGTTCAATTTTGCGGTGTCCTTACCCGGTGATAGTAGGGGCAGCAAGGCACGTATTGTATTGTTGCCATCAAGGATAAAAAGATGGGGTTTATATCATATTATTTGAGTTTATCCCTCTACATCATGTCATCTTGCTTAAGGCGTTACTCTGTTCTTATGAACTCAATACACTAGATGCATGCTGGATAGCGGTCGATGTGTGGAGTAATAGTAGTAGATGCAGGCAGGAGTCGGTCTACTTGTCTCGGACGTGATGACTATATACAATGATCATGCCTAGATAGTCTCATAATTATTCGCTTTTCTATCAATTGCTCGACAGTAATTTGTTTACCCGCCGTAGAATATCGCTATCATGAGAGAAGGCACTAGAGAAAACTATGGCCCCCGGGTCTATTCTCAACATATCAATCTACATCTACTTTACTTTTATCGCTTTTATTTGCTGTTTTTATAAACTAAAAATACCAAAAATATAAACTATCATCTCTATCAGATATCACTCTCGTAAGTGACCATAAAGGGATTGACAACCCCTTCTCGCGTTGGCTGCGAAGTTCTTATTTGTTTGTGCAGGTGCGAGGGACTCACGCGTGGTCTCCTACTGGATTGATACCTTGGTTCTCAAAAACTGAGGGAAATACTTACGCTACTGTGCTTCATCTCCCTTTCCTCTTCGAGGGAATACAACACAAGCTCAAGAAGTAGCAAGAATAATTTCTGGCGCCGTTGCCGGGGAGGCTTACGCAAAAGTCATATACCAAGTACCTATCACAAACCCTTATCCTTCGCATTACTTTTTTTGCCTCTCGTTTTCCTCTCCCCCACTTCACCCTTGCCGTTTTATTTGCCCTTCTTCCGCCGTGTGTTTATCGTTCGCTTGCTTCTTGTTTGCTTGTGTGTGTTGGATTGCTTGCTTGTCACTATGGCTCAGAACAATACCAAATTGTGTGACCTCTCCAATACCAACAACAATAATTTTATTAGTACTCCGATTGCTCCTATTACCAATGCTGAATCTTGTGAGATCAATGCTGCTTTGTTGAATCTTGTCATGAAAGATCAATTCTCCGGCCATGCTAGTGAAGATGCCGCTACCCATCTAAACAACTTTGTTGATTTGTGTGATATACAAAAGAAAAGGGATACGGATAACGATATTGTTAAATTGAAGTTATTTCCGTTTTCACTTAGAGATCGTGCTAAAACTTGGTTTTCCTCTTTGCCTAGAAATAGTATTGATTCGTGGAATAAGTGCAAAGATGCTTTTATCTCTAAGTATTTCCCTCCTGCTAAGATCATCTCTCTTAGAAACGATATTATGAATTTTAAGCAACTAGATCATGAGCATGTTGCACAAGCTTGGGAGAGAATGAAATTGATGATACGTAATTGCCCTACACATGGTTTGAATCTATGGATGATTATTCAGAACTTTTATGCTGGCTTGAATTTTGCTTCTAGAAATCTTTTAGATTCGGCCGCCGGAGGCACTTTCATGGAAACTACCTTAGGAGAAGCTACCAAACACCTAGATAATATTATGGTTAATTATTCTCAATGGCATACCAAAAGATCTACTAGTAAAAAAGTGTATGCTATCGAAGAAATTAGTGTTTTGAGTGGGAAGATGGATGAACTTATGAAATTGTTTGCTGCTAAGAGTGCTTCTTCTGATCCTAATGATATGCCTTTGTCCACTTTGATTGAGAATAACAATGAATCTTTGGATGTGAATTTTGTCGGTAGGAATAATTTTGGTAGCAATGCTTATAGAGGTAATCTTAATCCTAGGCCCTTTCCTAGTAATTCATCTAATAATTATGGTAATTCCTACAACCACTCTTATGGAAAGATGCCTTCTGAATTTGAAACTAGTGTTAAGGAGTTTATGATCTCGCAAAAGAATTTCAATGCTTTGCTTGAAGAGAAATTGCTTAAGGTTGATGAATTGGCTAGAAGTGTGGATAGAATTACTCTTGATGTTGATTCTTTGAAACTTAGATCTATCCCACCTAAGCATGATATCAATGAGTCTCTCAAAGCCATGAGAATTTCCATTGATGAATGCAAAGAAAGAACCGCTAGGATGCATGCTAAAAGAGAAGATTATATTAAATCGTGTTCTTCTAGTTATCATGAAAATAAATATGAAGATCTCAAAGTTATTGATGTGTCTCCGATTATATCCTTGGTTTCTAGTATAAATCTTGATGAAAATAGGATTGGAGATGATTCTGCTTTAAGGTGTCCCAATGATTCAGAGTTTTTAGATCTTGATGCTAAAATTGCTAAAGGTGGGAGTGAAGGTATTAATCTTTGCATAGTGATGAACCCACTACTTCTGATTTCAAGGGATTCAATTATGATAATTGCTCTTTGATTGATTGTATTTCCTTGTTGCAATCCGTACTAAATTGTCCGCATGCTTATAGTCAAAATAAAGCTTTCACCAAACACATAGTTGATGCTTTGATGCAATCTTATGAAGAAAAACTTGAGTTGGAAGTTTTTATCCCTAGAAAGCTTTATGATGAATGCGAACCTACTATAAAAATAAAAATAAAAGATCATGATTGCTATGCTTTGAGTGATTTGGGTGCTAGTGTCTCCACTATCCCAAAAACTTTGTGTGTTTTGCTAGGGTTCCATGAGCTTGATGATTGTTCTTTAAATTTGCATCTTGCGGATTCCACTATTAAGAAACCTATGGGAAGAATTAATGATGTTCTTATTGTTGCCAATAGGAATTATGTGCCCGTGGATTTCATTGTTCTTGATATAGATTGCAATCCTTCATGTCCTATTATTCTTGGTAGACCTTTCCTTAGAACGATTGGTGCAATTATTGATATGAAGGAAGGAAATATTAGATTCCAATTTCTGTTAAGGAAAGGCATGGAACACTTTCCTAGAAAGAAAATCAAGTTACCATATGAATCTATCATGAGAGCCACTTATGGATTGCCTTCCAAAGATGGCAATACCTAGATTTATCTTGTATCGTGCCTAGCTAGGGGCATAAAACGATAGCGTTTGTTGGGAGGCAACCCAATTTTTTGTTTTTTTGTTGCTGTTAAGGAATAAATATTGCATCTAGCCTCTGATTAGATGTGGTTTCATGTTTTGTTTAGTGTTTGTGCCAAGTAGAACCTTTGGGAAGACTTGTGTGAAGTTTATGTGATCTTGCTGTGAAAAATAGAATCGTTAGCGCTCACTAAAGTAGTCTTCAGATTTTACTGGAGCGTGCTTTTTAGTTGATTCTTTTTGAAGATGATTGGTAGACAAATTCCGAAAATTTAACAATTTAGTTTGAATTTTTTGGAGTTCCAGAATTAGGCGAAACCTGTACATTACTACAGACTGTTCTGTTTTTGATAGATTCTGTTTTTCGTGTGTTGTTTGCTTATTCCGATGCATTTATGAGTAGTATTGGTGGATATGAACCATAGAGAAGTTGGAATACAGTAGGTTTAACACCAATATAAACAAAGAATGAATTCATTGATGCACCTTTGAGTAGTGGTTTGCTTTCTTATACTAACGGAGCTCACGAGAATTTTTGTCTAAGTTTTGTGTTGTGAAGTTTTCAAGTTTTTTGTATTGCTTTGATGGACTATCGAAGGAGTAGAAAAGGCCTAAGCTTGGGGATGCCCATGGCACCCCAAGTAAATTCAAGATAATCAAAAGCCTAAGCTTGGGGATGCCCCGGGAAGGCATCCCCTGTCGGGGGAAACTGTCCACCACGAGCACCTATGGGACCGGAGCCCCTTGTTCGTTGCGGTAAGGGAGCGGAGGGAGCACGAAGAGCGGATCGAGGAGCACACACGGGCAGTTTACCCAGGTTCGGGCCGCGACGGACGCGTAAAACCCTACTCCTGCTTAGATTGTATTGAGTTCTTGGTCTCGGGAGCTTGAAGAGCTAGCTACACCGAGCAAGTGAGATGTCTAGGTTCCGAACCCTTTCTACGTTGTGCATGGGCCTCCTTTTATAGCTCAAGGGGTCACCGACAGGTGTCAACGTAGAGGAGGGTAAAAATGTAACTTTGGTGGTAGTTGTAACAGTGCGGGAACAGTGCATGAACAGTGCATGAACAGTGGTCTTCACCTAACTTGACAGTGGGGGACAAGGGCATTAAATGCCCGTCACCGTCGACCCCAAAAGCACCCGTCCATGCGTCTCCATTCGCCACGGCGGTAGCCTTGTCATCGTGGCGTGCCACCGTGTCCCCCAGGCTGCACAGCCATCCGCCACGCGTCCCTGGAAGGGCCCCAGGGCGACGCGTGGGCCGATGAGCTAGAGCGCGGGCACACAGCGCAGGCTTCCCCCGGCAAGCACCTTGCCGGGGTCTTGATCTTGCCGGGCCCGGTAGCTTGTTGCTCCCCGGGCCCTGCCGGGGCGCAGGATGCGCCGAGGCATGTCTTCTGAGATGCAGTCTTCTGGTCTTCCTAGCAAGCTCCTCTTGCTAGGGCCTTGTGTTAATGTGATAGTCTTGAGCCTAGGACGGCCTTCCCGGCAAGCTCCACTTGCCGGGGTCTTGATCTTCTGTCTTGTATACTTTGTTTTTGAATGGCTTTATAGGGACCAGAAAGGTTCCCGGCGAGCATGTGGTAAACCCTGCCGCGGGAAGCTGCTACTGCCCGTGCACAAGTTGGGGTACTAAGGTACCCCTATCTTAGTACACCGTTAGGAGCCCCCGGGCCTGGGTCACACACGGTGCCGAGCGCTGTTGGGCCAGGCCCAAAACAGTGCACGGGCACGCGCGGCCCACAGCACGCCGAATCCCCTTCCGCATCCGCCGCGCCCCTCCCTAATGGCACGCGTCGATTGCGGCGTCGTGGGAGAGATCGTGGCCTCGTTCTTTAATGGGAAATGCGGAGCGTCCCCCACTCCCCCCTTAAAAGCAGAGGAAGCAGGGGCAGTTTCCCTCCTTCGTCTTCATTGCGTCTTCAACCTCCAGAAAACCTCCGCTGCTCTTTGCCTCCACCCCTCCTCCGCCGTCTTCCGCATCCGCAGCGTCGTCGAACTCCTCGCCCCTTCCCTCGCCGCCCCCGCCATGGCTCCGAAGAGCGAGAAGGCGAAAGCGGAGAAGACCAAGAAGGAGAAGTCCGAGCAGGCGGCGAAGCTTGCCGCCCTGCGGAAGAGGAATGTGGTCTTCGCGCTGCGGCTCAACGCGAGGGAGCTGCGGAACAAGTACTACCTCTTCTGGTCCGGGGAGACCAAAGCTCATCCCCGCACCAGAACCTACCCCGCCGTCGCCAGAGATCTGTTTCCCGGCGGGTATTTCTTCTTTGCTGTCTTCTTCCATTGTGGATTGTGCCCTCCGTACTCGGAGTTTTTCTGTGACATTATGAACACATACGGCCTCCACCTTCTAGACTTTACCCCCAACGCCATCCTTACGGTGGCTGTTTTCGCACATCTGTGCGAAAACTATGTGGGAATCCATCCAAACGTAGCGCTCTTTCGCCATTTCTTTATGCCTAGAGTAGAGGCTGGCGCTCCCCTCTCCGGCGGTATCTCCTGGATCTTCCGGTTGAATAAGAAGGACTCATATCTGAAAGGAGAACTCCGCGGCAAGTGGGAAGAATGGCGCGCAGATTGGTGTTGGGTAGTGGAGGACAAGCCGGAGCCTTTTACTGCGCTGCGCACAACTGCCATAGTGCGCGGCAGAGACTGGAGCGAATTGGCCCCGGAAGACGGCAAGCTCAATATCGCCCTCATCAGGATACTTCGCCTCCGGGTAGCCAAATTGACCATTGGAGAGGTAGGGGCAGATTTCCTCCGCCGCCGCATTGCCCCTTTACAAGAAAGGAAAAGGCCAGCATGGGAATTTGGCAATGCGGCGGATATTATGAGGTTGCGCCCGGGATTGAACTTCTACTTCACGGCTTTGGAGCTGAAGGGGATGGTCCAGGAGCTCTTCAAGCATGACCCGGCCCATCCGGAGTGGTTCAGACCTCCCCGGGGAGTGGTGCCGCTGTGCAACAACACTGCCCGGGATTCCTTGCGCGCGATGATGCCCGCGTGTGACTCCCACGGCGTCGACCCCACCTGGATAGAGCCTCCGCCGGACGCAATTCTGAGTTTCTTCGACAACCTGGTCGAGGTGCCCAAGAACACCGAGGAGAACAAGGGTCTCACCCGGGCCACCACGGAGCGGGATATAGCCTATATCGCTTCCCGGATGGAAGAGGCCGCCGCAGCCGTAGCGGCGGGAGACTTCGGATTCACCGTCGACGAGGCGCAGGCCGCGGACGAGGTGTGCCAAGCAGAGGAGGCAGAGATCCGCAGGCTGCTCAAGCTTCCGCCCGACGAGCTTGCCGGGGTTCCTTCTCTGAGGCATGCCGGGATTCCCGGGATTGTGAGCGAGGCCGCCGCAGGAGGCGAGGTTGCCGGAGGGAGCAGAGGTGCCGGAGGGAGCGGAGCCGCCGGAGGGAGCGGGGCCGGAGGACAAGATGCTGGACCCAGCGGGCCTGCCGGGGAGGAGGAGGAGGACGTCGAGGCCGATGAAGACACCGGCGGATCTCTAGGACTTGATGACGACGCCTCCTCGTCCTCAGAGAACTCTCCGCCTCCGGCAAGTCCTAAGCAAGCACCGCTGAAGCGCCTCCGCAAGGCGGCTACAGCAACGAGGACGCAGGCGCCACGACAGCAGCCTGTTCGCCGGGCGACGCGCGCCACCAGGGCGAGCCAAACCGCGACGGAGGCGCCCCGCGCTCCAGCGCCAAGCGGAGGGGGATCCTCCCGGAGCGGAACGGCCGCTCCGCCTGCTCCTCGGGCCTCGGCGTCAACGGAGGCTGGGTCTTCGCAGCCCCCAGCCCCGGAGACCGCCAAGCGCCCGAGGGAGCCTTCTCCTCCTGCTCCTCGTGCGGGAGCAACTCAGGTGGAGTTCGATTTCTCCGCCCTCAGCTCCGACGACGACGAGGAAGAGGAGTAAGCATTTGTAATTTGTAACTTCTTCGATTCTGCCTTGATTCTTTCTTTGATGATTCTGATCTTGTTCTTGCTTTGCTTGCAGGACCCTGACCCAGCGGATGGCGAAGAGGGCCAAGATCCCTGTGGTTGAGGTCGAAGACGACTCGCCCGCCGCGGCGACCGGAGATGCGCCAGCGGCATGCTTGCCGGACCAACCTGCTGCTCCGAGGAGCAGCCCCCAGCGCAGCCCCCAGCGTAAGTCTGGGTTTTGGATTTTTTGTTCGTCGGGCGCGCTTGAGGTTTTAGCTTGTACTAACATCTTGTTGTCTTGTTTGTCTTGTGCAGAAGTGGAGCCGCAGCCGCAGGAGCAACCGGAGGTCACCCCCGAGGAGCTGCATGCCCCACCATCCCCGCCAAGGGCGAGCTCCCTGGCGAGGGAGAGCGCTCCGCCAAGGACGGGTACTCCGCCAAGGGCGAGTACCCCGCCAAGGGCGAGCAGCCCGACAAGGGTGGCCACCCCGCCAAGGGAGGGCGCGGGCGGCCCTCCGCCAGCAGGAGCCACCGCTCCACCGCTAAGGGAGGACTCCCCGGCGAGGGAGCCTGTCGTCGAAGAAGTCCGCGAAGGTAAGTCTTGTAGCTTCTTCTTCTTGGACTTGTCTTTTTGGATATTTGCTTGATCTTTTCTCTTCTTTTTCTTCTGCTAGATCTTCCTGCGCCGGAGCGGATGGAGACTGAGGCCGCCGGTGAGGAGGGCGCGCAAGGCGACGACGGCAACGCCACTGCCACTAAGGGCATGGCTGGAGCCGACGAGCCCGCTGCTGAGGAGACCGCCCCGGCCGCAGACGCCGTGGCTGGGGAGGGGGACGGCGACCACACTGTTGGCCCGGAGGCAGCAGGAGCGTCAAGCGCTGCACCGGCCGCCGATCCCTCCGCCGCCAAGGAGCAGCCAGGCGTTTATCTTGAGGCCCCCA
This sequence comes from Secale cereale, assembly GCA_902687465.1. Lineage (NCBI taxonomy): Eukaryota > Viridiplantae > Streptophyta > Magnoliopsida > Poales > Poaceae > Secale > Secale cereale. Next base: position 640,895,108 of record LR738710.1, read on the forward strand.
ACGGGGTCTTCATACAAGTCCCGCAGGGGTCTTCGTCGCGAGCCCCCGTGGAGGGAGAGACCTTTGATGGAGAGGTCCTCGCCTCCGCGGGGTTGAAGATTGTTGAAGCGCCTGGCGGGAGCGACGAGCCCGAAGAGGAGAAGCTTCTTCGCCAGCTCCTGGCCCTTTACCGGGCCAGGCAGGCGAAACTGGAGTCCCGGGAAGCCCTCACCGCCAAGGCTGGAGCAGACTTGGAGAAGCGCGCCGCGGAGCTCCGCGCCGCCAACCAGGCGGTCCTCCGTGACTTGGCGGAGGAGCGTGAAAGGCTTGCCGGAGAGCAGCAAGAGTTCCTCCTGGAGAAGGCTGAGGCCGAGGAGCAGCAGCGACTGGTTGGTGAAGAGCTGTCCCGACGAGAAGGAGCGCTCAACCAGCGGAAGGTCGACCTCGACGCCCACGAGGACGACCTCACCGCTCGGGAGCAGGCCCTTGGCGGGGCCCTAAAGGAGGCGAAGGCTGCCGCCGCCACCGTGGAAACCGCCAAGAAGGATCTTGAGGCCAAGGTGGCGCAGCTGGAGCAGTACCTGAAGGCGAGTGTGGACAGAATCACCGCGCTCAACGTGGAGCGGGAAAAAGACGCCCACACCAACTCTGACCTTCAGGTACGTCTCTCCAAGAAGGGCGACGAGCTCAAAGCCGCCAAGGATTCAATTGCTGACTTGGAGTTGAAGGTCTCCACTTTGACCGATTCACTGGACGCCGCCCGGGATCGCGAGACGAAGCTGAAGGACGAGCTCCGCAAGGAACGAGGCCCGGTGGAGAGCGCCGCCACTTCAGCGAACAACTTCAGCCTGGCGGTGGAGCAATGGACTGACGATCTGGTCGCCTCTGCTGCTAACATCGACAAGGAGCTGATGGCGCTGAGGGTGGAGCACCTCGTGTACTCTCCGGACCAGAATCTCCCCCACAGCGCCAAATTAATTCTTTTCTTCAGGGGAATCCCGCCGGCTCTTGCACGGCTGCAGGAGAAGCTCCCCGCGCAGCTGGCCGAGGAGTCGCGTCAGCTCTGCGCGGGCACCTTGGAGCGTGTCTTGACAAAGATAGTCTACCGCAACCCTGGCATCAATCTTGTCAACGTCCTCCGCAGCTTGCCGGCCGATGCAGATCTGGAGGCGCTGAAGGCGCAGGTCGCCCACATCATCGCCAAGGTGAACAAGATCTCCAGGCGTGAAGGCGACCGCGTAGATTAGGCCTCTTTCTTTCTATTTCCTTCGCTGCTGCAAAGTGTGCCATGAACAAGAATCTATTAGTCATTGCGACAAGTTATCTCTATAATATATTATCTTATTTTGATCAATCAATGCAGTGTTATCTCCCTTGCTTTGGTCCTTTACTTCGTATGCTTTTTACCCTACGCTTTTTAGGAAACTTGCCGGCAAGGGGCCCTTGCCGCGAGCGCTGAGTGCTGGACTCTGAGCAGCCTGCTAGCAAAGGCCTTACCGGCAAGTAACCTTGCCGCAGCTAGTCGCAACGCACTTAGCTTGCTGAGCGAACTCGAAAACGAAGCAAGGGTGCGACACTTGTCGCAGCTCACTTAAGTCGTTGACCGTACTCGAAAACAAAGTAAGGGTGCGGCTAGCCACGGGTAGGTTCCTTCGCGCACAGGTTTACCATACAAAGTGTGGTTGTTCAAGGAAGATAACTAAAATTTAAAAATTTGAACTGCTCAAATTCTGGTAACTTAGCTTTCATAATCTGTTCGTTCTCCGGCAAGCTTCTCTTTCTTGAACAGCACTTGGTTCATCCTCCACCTCCTTCCCCCCCCCCCGGCAAACTTGTGCGCGAGGAACGTTCCTTCTGCTTAAGAGGGAAAGAAAAAGAAGAGGGAAAACAAATATAGGGCCTCTCGGCGTGCTAATGCTTACCGTGTATGTGTGTTGCACAAGATGTCAAACAATGCATGCAAATAACGAAGAAAAGCATGGGAATGGCAAATAGTGCGAAACACAAAAGCTTTACTGATGCACGGGATCTACGCCCGGCTTTGTACGAAGGATTACATGCAACAGCGGCAAGACTTGTACAAAAGGTGGTTGCCGGAGCGGATCACGGCAACCGCGCCTTATGGGTGAAACTTGCGAAGGTGCTCTATATTCCAGGAGTTGCTCACCGGTAAGCCTTCTTCGGTCTCAAGGCGGACATCGCCGGGCCTTGTGACTTGTCTCACCCGATAAGGGCCTTCCCACTTCGGCGTCAACTTGTTGGAATTCTTGGCGGACTGAACACGCCGAAGAACAAGGTCACCTTCCTCGAGACTCCTGGCCTTAACCTTGCGGCTATGATAGCGGCGCAAGGCTTGCTGGTATCGAGCAGCTCGTACAGCAGCCTGGAGACGTTCCTCCTCAAGGAGCAATGCATCATCTTGTCACAGTTGCTCTTGCTCGAGCTCATCATAAGCGAGCACTCGAGGAGATCCGTATACGAGTTCCGTGGGGAGAACTGCCTCTGCTCCATAGACAAGAGCAAAGGGTGTCTGTCCGGTGGCTCGACTCGGTGTCGTTCTGATTGACCAAAGAGCCGCCGGCAACTCCTCTATCCAGTTTCTTCCGCACTTGCGCAGCCTGTCGAAGGTTCTTGTTTTGAGTCCGCGCAGCACTTCAGCATTGGCCCTCTCCGCTTGACCATTGCTCCTCGGGTGAGCAACAGAAGCGAAACATACCTTGGCGCCAAGGTCTTGGACGTATTGCATGAAGGTGCGACTAGTAAACTGCGTGCTGTTGTCGGTGATGATCCTGTTAGGGATTCCGAAACGGCAAACAATTGACCTGAAGAACCTGACTGCTGACTGTGCTGTCACCTTTCTCACTGGTTCCACTTCTGGCCACTTTGTGAACTTGTCGATTGCGACGTACAAGTACTCAAAGCCCCCGACAGCACGGGGGAAGGGGCCGAGGATATCAAGCCCCCAGACCGAGAAGGGCCAGGATAAAGGGATCGTCTGGAGAGCTTGAGCTGGCTGATGAATTTGCTTGGCATGGAACTGGCACGCTTCACACTTGGTTACTTGTGCAGTTGCATCTTGGAGGGCTTCTTGCCAAAAGAACCCTTGCCGGAATGCCTTCCCGGCAAGTGCCCTTGCACCAATGTGGTGGCCACATATGCCTCCATGTATCTCTGCCAACAGCTTCTGTCCATCTTCTCTGGAAATGCACTTCAACCTGACACCATTGAGCCTTCTTCTGTACAGTTCGTTATCCACGAACTGGTACATACTTGACTGCCTTGTTATTTTCTCTATCTCTTCTGGGTCGTCGAGAAGTTCTCCAGTTTGCAGAAAATGGACGATCTGCTGTGCCCATGCTGGAGCCCGAGGCTCAACAGCAAGGACTAAAGGCATGAGGGCCGCTGCGGGAACCTCAGCTTCTACGGCAAGAACCTCTGGCTCTGCCGGAGCTGATGGTTCCCCGGCAAGCCTGCCGGGGCAAGGCTTGTCGGGAACGCTTGCTTCAACTGTACAGACCCTTGGATCTGCAGGAGCAAACTGCTCCTCAGCGTTCTGGTTGTTGATCTTGGGGACCTTGGCGGTGGCTTCAGGGAGATCCGTCGGCAAGTAGTCGGCGGAGACCAACTTTCTCTTCTTGTTCTGCCCAATTGATGGTGTAACGGATGGCTGAGTTAGCTTGAGCAGGAAGGTCCCTGGTTCCACAGGTAACTTCATCACAGCACACTTTGAGAGGCCATCTGCAATATCATTCTGAGCTCTCGGGACATGCTCCATTTGCAGACCTTCAAAGTGTTCTTCAAGCTTCCTCACTTCATCAACATAAGCTTCCATCAAAGGGCTCTGGTAACTCTTGTTTACTTGTCGGACCACCAACTGAGAATCTCCCCGCACAATCAACTTCTTGATCCCAAGTTCGGCCGCAATTCTGAGGCCGGCAAGCAGACCTTCATACTCAGCAGTATTGTTTGTCGCTTGTTCCTTGGGAAAGTGCATCTGGATAACGTACTTGAGGTGTTCTCCGGTGGGCGCTATGAGTACCACGCCGGCACCGGCGCCTTGCAGCGAGAAGGCACCATCAAAGTACATTACCCATTCACTGCTTGCTTCTTGTACGGGGACGCTTGTTTCTGGAACTTCTTCATCCGGCGTTGGGGTCCATTCAGCTATGAATTCTGCCAAAGCTCTGCTCTGTATGGTTGAAGTACTCTCAAACTTGAGACCAAAGCTTGACAGCTCCAGTGCCCACTCGACGATCCTGCCTGTTGCTTCTGGATTCTGTAGTATCCTCTTCAACGGAAAGCGAGTGACCACTGTTATCTCATGTGCTTGGAAGTAATGGCACAGCTTTCTCGAGGCCATGAGGGGGCCGAAAATCAACTTTTGCACCCCAGAGTATCTCGATCTAGCCCCCTGCAAGAGGGAACTTACGAAATACACTGGGCGCTGCACCATCTTCCTTCGCACTTCTCCTTGCTCCTGCGCAGAGTTGTCCTTGTCGGGGCCAGAGCTTGCCGGTGGAGCCCCCTGCTTGTCGCTGGATTCGCTTGCCGGAGGTGTGGGCTCTTCCTCTGCCTCCCTTTCCGCTACCAACGCATCACTAACCACTTGATTGGTTGCCGCTAAGTACAGCAGCAACTTCTCTTGTGGTTTAGGTGCGACAAGTATTGGAGTGGAGGACAGGTATCCTTTCAAATCCTACAGTGCTACCTCCGCTTCCGGAGTCCATTTCATAGGACCTGCCTTTTTCAAGATTTGGAAGAAAGGCAGGGCGCGTTCTGCAGATTTTGAAATGAACCTGCTGAGGGCAGCCACACAACCAGCAAGTCTCCTTACGTCCTTGACGCGCTTCGGGGCTTCGATCTGCTCGATGGCTTTTATCTTGTCGGGATTGGCTTCAATCCCCCTCTGGGACACAAAGAACCCGAGAAGTTTGCCGGAGGGGACTCCGAAGACGCACTTCTCGGGGTTCAACTTGAGTCGGATTTTGCGCAGATTTGCAAATGTTTCTTCCAAGTCTTGGATCAGGGTATCTTTGCTCTTGCTCTTGACCACTATATCATCCATGTAGGCTTCCACATTTCTATGTATCTGTGGCTCAAAAGCAGTGTGCACCACTCTTGCAAATGTTGAGCCTGCATTCTTCAAATCGAAGGGCATGCGTATGAAGCAATATGTGCCACATGGAGTAATGAACGCAGTCTTCTCTTCGTCTTCCTTGGCCATAAAAATCTGGTGGTAGCCTGAATATGCATCAAGGAAGGAAAGCAGCTCGCATCCAGCGGTGGAGTCAACAATCTGGTCAATGCGCGGCAAGGGAAATGGATCCTTGGGACATGCTTTATTCACATCAGTGAAGTCTATACACAGTCTCCACTTCCCGTTGGCCTTACGCACGACAACTGGATTTGCTAACCACGTGGGATGGATCACGCCTCTAACCAGGCCTGCTGCTTCCAACTTCTTGATTTCTTCGGCGATGAATTCTTGGCGCTCCACGGCTTGCTTCCTGACCTTCTGCTTGACGGGCCGCGCATGAGGACAAACAGCAAGCTTGTGCTCAATTACCTCCCTGGGAACGCCGGGGATGTCAGATGGTTGCCACGCAAACACATCGACATTCGCCCGCAGGAAGGCAACGAGCGCGCTTTCCTATTTGTTATCAAGCGTAGCACTGATGGTGAAGGTACCACCAGTGCCGTCCTCCTTGGCGGACACCTTCTTGGTTGCCGGTGGAGCGGCCATCCCCTTCTTACACTTGCCGGTGGAGCTCGATGGAACATCCTCGACGGCAGCGCAGCACTCCGAAGAGGTGCGTTTGCCGGAGTAGGCCCCAGAGCACTTGCCGGACTTGGTCTTGGTCTTCTCCCCCCCGGGAGCTTCAGCGGCAAGTGCGTTGCTCTCCGCCGCGGCTGTTGCATCCCGGTATATCTTGTCGGCGCAGATAAGTGCGTCCTTCTTGTCGCCAGGGACAGAGATGACGCTTATCGGCCCCGGCATCTTGAGTACATTGTAGGCGTAGTGGGAAGCTGCCATGAACTTGTCGAGGGCAGGACGTCCAAGTATCCCATTGTATGGCAATGGGATATCGGCCACGTCAAAGGTTATCCACTCCGTCCTGAAGTTGAGTTCCCCGCCAAAGGTCACTGGCAGAGTGATCTTCCCCTTCGGCTTGCTCCTTCCCGGGTTTATTCCTTGGAACGAACCGGTTTCTTCGAGCTCGCCGTCTGGGATCTGGAGTTTCTTGATCACAGCCGAGGAGATCAAGTTCAGGCCGGCCCCGCCGTCAACCAACATTTTGGTGACCTTGAGGTTGCGGATGGTGGGTGAGACCAACATCGGCAAGCACCCGACCGCAGTTGTGCGGTCAGGGTGATCCTCAAGATCAAAAATGATGGGCGTGCTGGACCACTTCAGCAGCCTGCGTGACTCAACGGGCGGCTCTGCTGCGTTTACTTCCCGCACCCACTGTTTGAGTTGGCGGTGGGAAGCGTGCAGAGAGGCGCCTCCGTCGACACACATAACTTCTGTGGCCTTCTGGAACTCCTGCTCGCTGTTATCTCCTTCCTCCATGTCGTCGTCGTCTTCTTCCTCATCTTTGTCGCGACCCCGGGGAGGTCGATCACCTTGCCGCTGCTTGGCCTTGCCGCGGCGACCTCCCCGGCCATTGAATGGCCGCTTCTTGCTTGGCTCTCCTCCGCCACCTTGGGCCTTCTCCTTGTCGCGCCGCTCGTATTCAGCTTTCTGCTGCTCTACGAGGTACTCGACTCGCTTGCAGTTCGAAAGGTCGTGGCCCTTGGTGCGGTGGATCTTGCAATATTGCTTGTCGGAGCCGTCCTGCTTGTCGGCTGCCGCTACAGGGGCAGGTTCCTTGTCAGAACCGCCAGCCTGTGCTGTCTTGGCGGGAGCTTCCTTGCCGGACTTCTCGACGACCAGCACCTCCTTGCTCTTCTTCTTTCTATTGTTCCGCCGCCGGCTCTTCTTTGCCGGGGCGGCGTCCTCGCTGTCGCTTCCCCCTGCGCCAGCATCCTCTCCGGGGAGTCTCCTCCCCTCTTCGGCGCGCGCGCACTTGTCAGCCAAAGCGTAGAGCTCGCTGACATCCCGTATCTTGGTCATGGCCATCTCTTCCCGCATGCGGCGGTTACGCACGTTCTGGTGGAACGCGCTGATAACCGCGGCGGGGTGGACGTCAGGGATATTGTGCTGCACGCGGCTGAATCGTTGAATGTACTTGCGCAGGGGTTCTCCTTCCTTCTGGGCCAAGATGTGGAGATCACTCTCCTGGCCGTGGGGTTTGTGGCCGCCCGTGAAGGCGCCAACAAACTGGTGGCACAAATCTGCCCACGAAGAAATGGAGCCTTCCGGCAAGTGCATAAGCCAAGATCGAACGTTCGGCTTAAGCACCAGCGGGAAGTAATTAGCCAGTATCTTCTCATCGCGTCCCCCGGCAGCCTGCACCGCGATGGTGTAGATGCTGAGGAACTCCGAGGGGTGCGTCTTGCCGTCGTACTTCTCGGGTACGTCGGGCTTGAAATTTTTCATGCTGGGCCACTGGACGCGCCGCAGCTCTCGGGTGAACGCAGGGCAACCTGCCGCGTACGGAAAATCGCCCGGTTCACCGGGCGCATGCGTGTCGACAGCGGTCCCAGCACGCTGATCCGATTGTCGCCGGGCTTCTCGTCGGCGCTCGATTGTCGTCCGAGCGTCTTCTTGTCGCCGATCGTCGAGGACTTGGCGCTGGTCCCGACGAGCCCGCAGGTCCGACGACGCCGTGGAATCGTTGTTGACATGGATCCGGCGGGGAGGCGTCTTCTGCTTCCGCGGCGGGGAGTGCACGGTGGTTGCACCCCCGGCGGTCTTGTCGCCGTCGGCCTTCGTCTGGTCGACTTGCCGTGGCCGCGAGGTCGCCGGCTGCTGCGGCGTGTCGTTGTTGGCGAAGGCGATGAGGCTTTGGATTGTCGCCCTCCAGTCCTCGGCCTTGTCTGCCGCTGGAGGGAAGTCGAGGAGCAGTTGCGCTCTTGCGAGAGCTTCTGCTGGAGAGGAGGGGAGCGGCGGCGAGCGGTGCGAGGAGCGAGATATGCTCGGACTTCTAACAGGGTTAGAAGGAGCAGTCTCTCGCCCCGGCGACCACGCCTTGCTCGTGCCAGGACGATGGCCTTGAGCATCCCGCGAGCCTCCGGTTTGTCCTTGGCCCAGCAAGCGGATGGTACCTCCTGTACCACGGCGCTGCTGGCCTGTCGTCTGCTGAGATGGACGTGGTGCGTCCACGGACACCGAGGCTTTGGAGTTTGCCCGGTCGTCCGTCTTGTCCTTGGACTTGGTGGCGCCGTGAGTTTCCTCGTCGGCGACCACCCTTCCGCCAACATCTCCTCCACCAACCGCCGGTTCTGGTGGTGGTGGGATCGATGGAGACGGGCCTGCGACCTCCGAAGCCTTCTTCTTCGGGGCCATGTTGTTGTTGCTGATGAAGTCGATGAAGCTGGAGAGGTTGATGAAGATTGCGCCCGCGTGAGCACCGGATCAGGTTCGCACAACCTCGACGCCCCCTACCTGGCGCGCCAAAGATGTCGGGGGAAACTGTCCACCACGAGCACCTATGGGACCGGAGCCCCTTGTTCGTTGCGGTAAGGGAGCGGAGGGAGCACGAAGAGCGGATCGAGGAGCACACGCGGGCAGTTTACCCAGGTTCGGGCCGCGACGGACGTGTAAAACCCTACTCCTGCTTAGATTGTATTGAGTTCTTGGGCTCGGGAGCTTGAAGAGCTAGCTACACCGAGCAAGTGAGATGTCTAGGTTCCGAACCCTTTCTACGTTGTGCATGGGCCTCCTTTTATAGCTCAAGGGGTCACCGACAGGTGTCAACGTAGAGGAGGGTAAAAATGTAACTTTGGTGGTAGTTGTAACAGTGCGGGAACAGTGCATGAACAGTGCATGAACAGTGGTCTTCACCTAACTTGACAGTGGGGGACAAGGGCATTAAATGCCCGTCACCGTCGACCCCAAAAGCACCCGTCCATGCGTCTCCGTTCGCCACGGCGGTAGCCTTGTCACCGTGGCGTGCCACCGTGTCCCCCAGGCTGCACAGCCATCCGCCACGCGTCCCTGGAAGGGCCCCAGGGCGACGCGTGGGCCGATGAGCTGGAGCGCGGGCACACAGCGTAGGCTTCCCCCGGCAAGCACCTTGTCGGGGTCTTGATCTTGCCAGGCCCGGTAGCTTGTTGCTCCCCGGGCCCTGCCGGGGCGCAGGATGCGCCGAGGCATGTCTTCTGAGATGCAGTCTTCTGGTCTTCCTAGCAAGCTCCTCTTGCTAGGGCCTTGTGTTAATGTGATAGTCTTCAGCCTAGGACGGCCTTCCCAGCAAGCTCCACTTGCCGGGGTCTTGATCTTCTGTCTTGTATACTTTGTTTTTGAATGGCTTTATAGGGATCAGAAAGGTTCCCGGCGAGCATGTGGTAAACCCTGCCGGGGGAAGCTGCTACTGCCCGTGCACAAGTTGGGGTACTAAGGTACCCCTATCTTAGTACACCGACATCCCCTCTTTCGTCTTCATCCATCGGTAACTATACTTGGAGCTATTTTTATTCGCAACATGATATGTGTTTTGCTTGGAGCGTCTTGTATAATTTGAGACTTTTCTTGTTAGTTTACCACAGTCATCCTTTCTGGACACACCTATTTGAGAGACTTAAATATGGCCTAGGAATTATTAGAACACTCTATGTGCTTCACTTATATCTTTTGAGTTGAATAGTTTTTGCTCTAGTGCTTCACTTATATCTTTTAGAGAACAGTGGTGGTAATATTTTGTAGAAATTATTGAACTCTCATGCTTCATTTATATCCTTTTGAGAGTCTATTAAAACAGCATGGTAATGTGTTTAGGCTAAAGAAACTAGTCTTCACATGATAGCCATCCAATGTCAATGTAGTAAAAAAATTCACACCAAGTGCATTGAATATGATGAGATGTTGGATGCTTGATAATTGTTTTGAGATATGAGGATAGTGATATTAGAGTCATGCTAGTGGAGCTATTATGAAATTGAGAAATACTCATGTTAAGGTTAGTGATTCCCGTATCATGCACGTATGGTGAAGTGTTATGTGACGAAGTTAGAGCATGAGGTATTTGTAGAGTGCCAACCTTTGTGTGGAGGTCGAGGGCACGCGATGGTTAACTCCTACCAACCTCCCCCCTAGGAGCATGCGTTGATTGCTTTGTTTTGATGACTCGTAGATTTTTGCAATAAGTATATGAGTTCTTATGACTAATGTTGAGTCCATGGATTATACGCACTCTCACCCTTCCACCATTGCTAGCCTCTCTTGTACCGTGCAACTTTCGCCGGTGCCATAAACCCATTATATATCCTTCCTCAAAACAGCCACCATATTGTTCCTCAAAACAGCCACCATACCTACCTATCATGGCATTTCCATAGCCATTCAGAGATATATTGCCATGCAACTTTCCACCGTTCCGTTCATATGACACGCATCATATTGTCATATTGCCATTGCATGATCATGTAGTTGACATCGTATTTGTGGCAAGGCCACCATGCATAATTTTTTATACATGTCACTCTTGTTTCATTGCACATACCGGTACACCGCCGGAGGAATTCATATAGAGTCATACTTTGTTGTTGTAGTATCGAGTTGTAATATTGAGTTGTAATGAAAGTGTGCTGATCATCATTATTAGAGCATTGTCCCATGGGAGGAAAGGCTAAATCTATAAAGCCCCTCCGCAAAAAAAAAAGGCCAAAGAAAAAAAGGCCCAGAAAAAGAAAAAGAAAAGAGAAAGGGACAATTGCTACTATCTTTTTCCACACTTGTGCTTCAAAGTAGCAACATGTTCTTCATTGTAGAGTCTCATGTTTAGTCACTTTCATATACTAGTGGGAATTTTCATTATAGAACTTGGCTTGTATATTCCAAGGATGGGCTTCCTCAAATGCCCTAGGTCTTCGTGAGCAAGAAAGTTTGATGCACACCCACTAGTTTCTTTTGTTGAGCTTTCATTCATATTTAGCTCTAGTGCATCCGTTGCATGGCAATTCCTACTCAATCACATTGATATATATTGATGGGCATCTCCATAGCCCGTTTGTCGGTGTACTAAAGTAGGGTACCTTTAGTGTCCCGAACTTGTGCACGGGCAGTCGCAGCGCCCCGCAGCAAGGCTTGCCGGGTGGCCGCCACGGTCCTCCGTGGCTCCTTTGGAGCCATTCAAGAACAAAGTATGCAAGCCAAGGAGACAAGGCCCCGGCAAGAGGAGCTTGCCGGGAAGGCCACTCAAGGCACAAGACTACTCAAGGCGCAAGACCCTGGCAAGAGGAGCTTGCCAGGAAGGCCAACTAAGGCATATCAAGGAACTTGTCGCGACGCGCCACGCGTCCCGGCAAGGCCCGGTGAGCGACAAGATAGCGACCGCGGCAAGCTTCCACTCAGTACCCGCGCTCCAGCACATCCATCCACGTGCCGCTCTGGGACCCTTCCAGGCACACGTGGCGGAAGGCTGTGCAGCCAGGGGTATGCGGTGGCAAGCGGCGCTGCCAAGGTGGCCATCATGGCGAACGGTGGCGCCCCTGACGGCCCCTTTTTGCACTGTTTGGGCGACGGCGATGGGCATTTAATGCCCTTGTCCCCTGCCGTCAGGGTTAGGTATAAAACAGTGTACCAACTACCACACTTTTTCCAGTTTTACCCTCAACTGTGTTGCCACCTGTCGGTGACCCCTTTGAGCGTATAAAAGGAGGCCCATGCGCAACGTAGAGAGGGGTTAGACATTCGAACACTCCAACGCTCGGTCTCGTTAGCTGCTGAAGTGTACTGTAGCTCTCAGCGCTCCCGAGCAAGAACTCAATACAAACCAAAGCAGGAGTAGGGTTTTATGCATCCGTGCGGCCCGAACCTGGGTAAACTGCTCGTGTGCCTTGCCTCGATCTGCTCTTCGTGCGATCTCCGCCCCGTGCCGTACCGAAAAAGGGGCTCCGTCCCCATAGGTGTTCGTGGGTGGATCAGTTTCCCCGACATCTTTGGCGCGCCAGGTAGGGGGTGCGTCGAGGTTGTGTGAACCTGATCCGGCGTCCACACGAGCTAGATCTTCATCATCTTCATCAACATGCCGCCGAAGAAGAAGGCTTCGGAGGCAGCTGGACCGTCCGCGCCGATCCCACCACCACCGGAGCCAACGGCTGGTGGGGTAGACGCCGGCGGAAGAACAGACGTCAACGAGGGAACTCACGGTGCTACCAGGTCCAAGGACAAAGCTGCGTTGCCCATCGGCGGCGTAGCCGGCTCCCACGACGACCGGGCGCACTCCAAGACCTCGGCATCCGTGCATGCACCGCGCCCATCTCAGGAGGCGCGGGACCGGCAGCGTCATGGTACTCACGGTACCATACGCTTGCTGGGCCAAGGTCAAGCTGGTGGGTCTCGGGATGCTCAAGACCAGCATGCACGCTAACATGCTGGCACGGGCAAGGCACGATCGCCTGGACGGGATACTGCTCCTTCTAACGTAGTTAGAAGTCCGAGCATATCCCGCTCCTCGCACCATTCGCCACTGCTGCACGCCACTCCAGCAGAAGCTCTGGCACGAGCTCAACTGCTTCTAGACTTCCCTCCAGCGGCGGACAAAGCCGACGACTGGAGGGCCACCATTCAGAGTCTCATTGCCTTCGCCAACGGCGACACTCCGCGGCAACCGAGCACATCGCACCCGCGGAAAGTCAGCCAGGCGCGGGCCGATGGCGACAAGACCGGTGGGGGTGCAACCACCGTGCACTCTCCGCCCCGAAGGCCAAAATCACCGACTCGCCGGATCAACATCGACGACGAATCCACTGCGTCATCCGATCCACGAGCTCGTCGCGATCAGCGCCAAGTTCTCCACGAGCGACAACAAGAAGATGCTCGTACTCGCATCGAGCGCCGAAGAGAAGCGCGGCACCAATCAGACCAGCGCGCTGGGCCCGCTGTCGACATGCATGCGCCAGGGGGACCAGGCGACTTGCTGTACGCGGTAGGTTGTCCTGCGTTTACTCGTGAGCTGCGGCAAGTCCAGTGGCCCAGCATGAAGAATTTCAAGCTAGACGTACCAGAGAAGTACGACGGCAAGACGCATCCGTCGGAGTTCCTCAGCATCTACACCATTGCGGTGCAAGCTGCCGAGGGACGAGACGACAAGATCCTTGCCAACTACTTCCCGCTGGTACTCAAACCCAACGTCAGATCCTGGCTCATGCACTTGCCGGACAACTCCATTTCTTCTTGAGCAGACCTATGCCATCAGTTTGTCGGCGCCTTTACAGGCGGCCACAAACCTCATGGCCAGGAAAGTGACCTTCACCTGCTCGCCCAGAAGGAAGGAGAACCCCTGCGCAAGTATATCCAGAGATTCAGCCGTGTACAGCACAACATCCCAGACGTCCACCCTGCCGCGGTCATCAGCGTGTTCCATCAGAACGTGCGTAACCGCAGGATGAGGGAGGAGATGGCGATGTGCAAGATTAGAGACGCCAGTGAGCTTTATGCCCTGGCCGACAAGAGTGCACGTGCCGAGGAGGGGAGGAAACTCCCCGGAGAGGATACAGGCGCAGGGGGATCTAACAGTGAGGATGCCACCCCGGCAAAGAAGAGCCGGCGACGGAACAACAGGAAGAAGAAAAACAAAGAGGTGCTAGTCGTTGAGCAGTCCGGCAACGGAGGTGGCGCCAACAAGGCCAAAGTTGGTGGCTCCAGCAAGGAGACTGCCGCATGCACTAACTGCCAGGCTGTGGCGGCCGCCGACAAGCAGGACGGCACCGACAAGTAGTACTGCAAGATCCATCGCACCAAGGGCCATGACCTCCAGAACTGCAAGAGGGTCGAACAGCTCGTCGCGCAGCAGAATGCTGAGTACGAGCGACGCGACAAGGAGAAGGCCCAGGGAGGTGATGGAGGATCCGGCAAGAAGCGGACATTCAACGGCCGGGGAGGACGCCGCGACAAAGCCAAGCAGCGGCAAGGAGACAGACCTCCCCGCGGCCGTGACGAGGTTGAAGACGACGACGACGATGAAGACATGGAGGGTGTTGAGACCAGTGAGCAGGAGTTCCAGAAAGCCACAGAGGTCTTGTGCGTTGACGGCGGTGCTTCTCTGCATGCTTCTCACCGCCAACTTAAACAGTGGGTGCGGGAAGTTAATGCAGCAGAACCACCTGCCGAATCGCGCAAGCTTCTGAAATGGTCCAGCATGCCTATCATCTTTGATATTGAAGACCACCCTGATCGCACAACTATGGTCGGGTGCTTGCTGATGTTGGTTTCACCAACTATCCGCAACCTAAAGGTCACCAAGATGTTAGTTGATGGCGGGGCCGGCTTGAACTTGATCTCCTCCACTGTACTCCAGAAACTCCAGATCCCTGACAGCGAACTCGAGGAGACCGGCACATTCCAAGGAATAAACCCGGGAAGGAGCAAGCCGAAGGGGAAGATCACGCTGCCAGTGACATTTGGCGGGGAGGTGAACTTCAAGACCGAGAAGGTCACTTTTGACGTCGCTGATTTTCCATTGCCTTACAATGGAATACTTGGCCATCCAGCACTCACCAAGTTCATGGCAGCCTCTCACTATGCGTACAACATGCTGAAGATGCCAGGCCCGATAAGCATCATCTCTGTCCCTGGCGACAAGAAGGATGCCCTTATCTGCGCCGACAAGATCTACCGGGAAGCAGCAGCCGCAACAGACAGCAAGACACTTGCCGCTGAAGCTCCCGGGGGGAAGAAGAAGACCAAGTCCGGCAAGAGCTCTGGACCCACTCCGGCAAGCGCACCTCTTCGGAGTGCTGCGCTACCGTCAAGGACGCGCCATCGAGCTCCACTGGCAAGTGTAAGAAGACGATGGCAGCTCCGCCAGAGACCAAGAAGGTGTCCGCCAAGGAGGACGGCACTGGTGGTACCTTCACCATCAGTGCCACGCTTGACCCTAAATAGGAAAGCGCGCTCGTTGCTTTCCTGCAGGCAAACGTCGACGTGTTTGCATGGCAACCGTCTGACATCCCCGGTGTTCCCAGGAAAGTGATTGAGCACAAGCTTGCCGTCTGTCCTCACGCGCGGCCCGTCAAGCAGAAAGTCGGGAAACAAGCAATGGAGCGCCAAGAATTCATAGCAGAAGAGATCAAGAAGTTGGAAGTAGCAGGCCTTGTCAGAGGAGTGCTCCATCCTACATGGTTGGCCAATCCAATAGTCGTGCGTAAGGCAAACGGGAAATGGAGGCTTTGTATCGACTTCACCGATGTGAATAAAGCTTGTCCCAAAGACCCATTTCCCTTGCCACGCATTGACCAGATTGTTGACTCCACGGCCGGATGCGATTTGCTTTCATTTCTTGACGCATATTCAGGATATCATCAGATCTTCATGGCAGAAGAAGATGAGGAGAAGACCGCCTTCATCACTCCATGTGGCACGTACTGTTTCATACGGATGCCTTTTGGTTTGAAGAATGCTGGTTCAACATTTGCAAGGGTAGTCCATACAGCTTTTGAGCCACAGATTCATAGAAATGTAGAAGCATACATGGATGACATAGTGGTCAAGAGCAAAGACAGGGCAACTCTGATTCAAGATTTGGAAGAAACCTTTGCGAATCTGCGCAAGATCCAACTCAAGCTCAACCCCGAGAAGTGTGTGTTTGGAGTCCATTCCGGCAAGCTTCTCGGGTTCTTCGTGTCTCAGAGGGGAATTGAAGCCAATCCCGACAAGATCAAGGCCATTGAGCAGATAGAAGCACCGAAGCGCGTCAAGGATGTACGAAGACTTGCCGGTTGCGTGGCTGCTCTCAGCAGGTTTATCTCTAAGTCAGCTGAGCACGCCCTGCCGTTTTTCAAAATTTTGAAAAAGGCGGGTCCAATGAAATGGACTCCGGAAGCGGAGGCTGCGCTGCAAGACTTGAAGAGGTATCTGTCCTCCACTCCATTACTTGTCGCACCTAAGCCACAAGAGAAGTTGCTGCTGTATCTAGCGGCAACCAATCAAGTGGTTAGTGCTGCATTAGTAGCGGAGAGGGAAGCAGATGATGAGCCAGCAACCGCGACAAGTGCATCCAGCGACAAGCAAGAGGCTTCCCCGACAAGCTCTGGTCCCGACAAAGATGGATCCGCGCAGACGCAGGAGGAGATACGGAAGAAAATGGTGCAGCGCCCAGTTTACTTTGTCAGTTCCCTTCTGCAGGGGGCTAGATCAAGGTACTCTAGTGTGCAGAAGTTGCTTTTCGGTCTTCTCATGGCATTGAGAAAGCTGCGCCATTACTTCCAAGCGCATGAGATTACAGTTGTCACTCGCTTTCAGCTGAAGAGGATACTGCAGAATCCAGAAGCAACAGGCATGATTGTTGAGTGGGCACTGGAACTGTCAAGCTTTGGCCTCAAGTTTGAGAGCACTTCAACTATCCAGAGCAGAGCATTGGCAGAATTCATAGCAGAGTGGACACCAACACCAGATGAAGAGATTCCAGAAACGAGCATCCCCGTCAAGGAAGCAAGCAAAGAGTGGCTGATGTACTTTGATGGTGCCTTCTCGCTGCAAGGCGCCGGTTCTGGTGTGCTACTTGTCGCACCCACCGGAGAGCACCTCAAGTACGTAGTCCAGATGCACTTTCCCAAGGAGCAAGCAACAAACAATACTACAGAGTATGAAGGTTTGTTTGCCGATCTCAGGATCGCGGCAGACCTTGGGATCAAAAAGCTCATTGTCAGGGGTGACTCGCAGCTTGTCGTCCGCCAAGTGAACAAGAATTATCAGAGTCCGTTGATGGAAGCTTACGTTGACGAGGTGAGAAAGCTAGAAGAGCACTTTGACGGCCTGCAGATGGAGCATGTACCAAGAGCTCAGAACGACATCGCCGATGGCCTGTCAAAGTGCGCCGCACTAAAGTTACCTGTGGAACCAGGGATCTTTGTGCTCAAGCTGACTCAACCATCCGTAACACCATCAACTGGACAACGCAAGAAGAGGAAGTTGATTTCTGGTGACTATCTATCGGCAGAGCTTCCCGAAGCCGCCGTCAAGAAGGTCCCCAAGATCAACGCCAAGAATGCTGAGGAGCGGTCTGCTCCGGCAAGCCCTAGGGTTTGTTCCGTAGAAGCAAACGCTCCCGACAAGTTTTGCTCCGGCAAGCTTGCCGGGGAACATCAAGCTCCGGCTGGGCCACAGGTTCTCGCCGTAGAAGCGGATGTTCCCGCAGCAGCAGATGTGCCTTTAGTCCTTGTTGTCAAGCCACAAGCTCCAGCATGGGCACAGCAGATCGTCCGTTTTCTCCAGACATGAGAACTTCCCGAAGAGCAAGAAGAAGCAGAAAGAGTAGCCCAGCAGTCAAGTATGTACCAGTTTGTTGACAACATACTATACAGAAGAAGACTCAACGGTGTGAAATTGAAGTGTATTCCCCGGGAAGACGGCCAAAAGCTGTTGGCAGAGATACATGGAGGCATATGTGGTCACCACATTGGCGCAAGAGCACTTGCCGGCAAAGCATTTCGGCAAGGTTTCTTTTGGCCGGAAGCCCTCCAGGATGCAACTGCACAAGTAACCAAGTGTGAAGCGTGCCAGTTTCATTCCAAGCAGATACACCAGCCAGCTCAAGCTCTCCAGACGATCCCTTTATCCTGGCCATTTTCAGTCTGGGGGCTCGAGATCCTCGGCCCCTTTCCCCGCGCAGCCGGGGGCTTTGAGTACTTGTACGTTGCAATCGACAAGTTCACAAAGTGGCCGGAAGTGGAACCAGTGAGAAAGGTGACCGCACAGTCAGCAGTCAAGTTCTTCAGGTCGATTGTTTGCCGCTTCGGAATCCCTAACAGGATCATCACCGACAACGGTACGCAATTCACGAGCCGCACCTTCATGCAGTACGTCCAAGATCTTGGCGCCAAGGTCTGCTTCGCTTCTGTTGCTCACCCGAGAAGCAACGGTCAAGCGGAGAGGGCGAATGCTGAACTGCTGCGTGGCCTCAAGACCAGAACTTTCGACAGGCTGCACAAGTGCGGAAGAAACTGGATCGAGGAGCTGCCGGTGGTTCTTTGGTCGATCAGGACGACGCCAAATCGAGCCACTGGACAAACACCTTTCGCTCTAGTCTATGGAGCAGAGGCAGTTCTCCCCACGGAACTCGTATACGGGTCACCTCGAGTGCTCGCTTATGATGAGCTCGAGCAAGAGCAGCTGCGACAAGATGACGAGCTGCTCCTTGAGGAAGACCGTCTTCAGGCTGCTGTACGAGCTGCTCGCTACCAACAGGCTTTGCGCCGCTACCATAGCCGCAAAGTTAACGCCAGAAGTCTCGAGGAAGGCGACCTTGTTCTTCGGCGCGTTCAGTCCGCCAAGAATTCCAACAAGTTGACGCCAAAGTGGGAAGGCCCTTATCGGGTGAAACGAGTCACTAGGCCTGGCGCTGTCCGCCTTGAGACCGAAGATGGATTTCCGGTGAGAAACTCCTGGAACATCGAGCATCTTCGTAAGTTTTACCCGTAAGGCGCGGTTGCCGCGACCCGCTCCGGCAACCACCTTTTGTACAATTCTTGCCGCTGTTGCATGTAATCCTTTGTACAAAGCCGGGCGCAGACCCCGTGCATCAGTAAAGCTCATGTGCCTCGCACATCTTGTCAATTTGACGCTTTCTATATTTTGCATGTGTTATCTGACACTTTGTGCAGCGCCTACCCCCGGTAAGCCATAACGAGCCTTAAGGCTCCATATATGTATTTTCTCCTTTTTTTTCTTTTTCTCTCAAGGAAAGGAAGGTTCCCTCGCCCACAAGTTTGCCGGGGGGGGAGGAGAAGATAGTGGTATGGACCAGGCGTCGTTCAAGAAAGTTTCGCCTTGCCGGGAACCAAACAACAGAAAAGCTAAGTTGCCAAAGCTTGAGCAACTAGATTTTTAAATTTTTAAGTTATCTTCCTTGAACGATCGTGCTTTGTATGGAAAACCTGTGCACGGAGGAACCAACTCGTAGCTAGTTGCGCCCTTACCTTGTTTCGAGTCCGCTCAACGACTTAAGTGTGCAGCGACTAGTGTCGCGCCCTTACTTTGTTTTCGAGCACGCTCAACAACTTAAGTGTGCTGCAACTGGTTGCGACAAGTTTTCTTGTCGGTAACGGCATCGCTAGCAGGTTGCTGACGTTCCGCACTCAGCGCTCGCGGCAAAGGTGCCCGCACCGGCAAGTTCCCTAAAAGCGTAAGGCAAAAACATACAAAGCAAGGGATCAAGTAAAGGAAATAACGTTGCAACCATTACCCAAAATAAAGTTATATTACAAGTAGCTTGTCGCGGCTCTAACAGATTGTTCTCATGACATGATCAGCAGCGACAAGAAAGAAGAAAAACGGGCAAGCCTAATCTGCGCGATCGCCCTCAACCCTCTTGATGCCGCTCACCTTGTCCACAATGGGTGCGACAAGGGCCTTGAGCGCCTCCAGATCAGCATCCTGCGGCAGGGACCTGAGGGCGTTGCTGAGGTTGAGGCCTGGATTGCGGAAGGCCACCTTCATCAGCACTTTTTGGAGGGCTCCCGCGCAGAGCTTGCGCGACTCGTCCGCCAGTTGCTTTGGGATCCTTTCCCGGAGCTGCTGGAGGGCCGTCGCCACGCCTATGAAGAATAGGGTGAGCTTGGCGGTGGGGTGGAGGTTCTCATCGGAGGAATACCTGAGATACTCCGCCCCCAGCTGCGCCAGCTCCCTGTCGATATCCGCGGCAGCGTTTACAAGACCTTTCGTCCAGTGCTCGACGGTCGCCCTGAAGTTGTTCTGGGTGATGGCAGCACTCTCCAGCAACGCCTTCTCGGCCCTGACCTCCTCCTTCAGGGCCGCCTCCCGCTCCTTGGCGTCGTCCAGCGTCTGGGTCAAGGTGGTCAACTTCAACTCCAGATCGGCGTTGGAATCCTTGGCGGCGGCGAGCTCCTTGCCCTTCTCGGTGAGGCGGACCTGCAACTCTGAGTGGCTGTGGGCGTCCTTCTCACGCTCATGCTTGAGCGCGGCAAGCTCCTCGCCGCTCGTCTTGAGGTCGGCCTCCAGCTGTGCCACCTTCGCCTCCAGTTCCTTCTTGGCGGTCTCGGCAGCTGCGGCAGCGTCCTTTGCTTCTTGGAGGACCCCGCCAAGTGATTGCTCGCGCGCGGCAAGCTCCTCCTCGTGAGCGTCGAGGTTGATCTTCCACTGTGCCAGCTCGCCCTCCTGCGCGGATAACTTTTCAACGGCAAGCCGTTGTTGCTCTTCGACTTCGGCCTTCTCAAGGAAGAAGGCCGTCCGCTCTTCGCCAAGATGCTCCCGCTCCTCTGCCAAGGACCGGAGAGCTGCTTGGTGAAGGCCCCGGAGCTCTTCTGCGCGCTTCTCCGTATCCACTCCCGCCCTCGCGGCAAGCGCCTCGCGGGACTCCAGCTTGGCCTACCGGGCGCGGTAGAGTGACAGCAGTTTCCGCAGCAGCCGCTCCTCTTCAGGCTCGCCGCTGCTGCTCGGCGCGTCGACAAGCGTCAGCCCGGCGGAGGCAAGCACCTCTCCGTCGAAGACTTCTCCCTCCATCGGCGCCCTGGAGCTTGAGGCCCAGGGGAGCTTGATGAAAACATCGTCGCCGGCCTTCAGATAGGTGCCTGGCTCGGGCTCTTCGGAGCCGGGGGCTGCGGCAGCGGCGGAGGGCTCGGCAGTCGGTGTAGCGCTTGGCGCTCCTGCGGCCTCAGGGCCGCCAGTATGATCACCAGCCCCCTCGCCAGCTGCTGCGGCGGCAGCCTCGGCGGCCTCTGCGCCGGCAGGATCGTCAGCGCCGGCTACCTCTTCGGTGGTGGCGGCGTCGTCAGCAATAACTTCAGTCTCCATCGGCTCAGCGGCAGATGGATCTGACAGCCGAAAAGGGGGAGAAAAATGGTCAAGCAAATATCCAAAAAGAAGAAAAGCCCAAGGGAAGTTTGAAGCAAAGGGATTACCTGAGCGAGCCGCCTCCTCGGCGGTGTCCCTTGCCGGGGAACTCTCCCTTGGCGGCATAGTCGTGGTCTCCGCCGGCGGAGGGCCGCTGGTGCTGTCCCTCGCCGGAGAGCTCCCCCTTGCCGGAGGACTCTCCCTTGCCGGAGAGCTTTCCCTTGGCGGCGTAGTTGAAGCAGAACGGACGTCTGGAGCGGTCTCCGGGCGCTCCTGCAGTGGCTGCTCTGCTCCTACACAAATCAACAAACAAGACGTCAGCAAAGATAGAACACCCACGCGCGCCTAACAGCGGAAAGTAAACCAAACACTTACGCTGGGGGCTGCGATGGGGGCTGCTCCGATGACCAGTTGCCGGGTCCGGCAAGTTTGTCTCAGGCGCACCCCCCGCCGTCGCGGTAGGCTCATCCTCGATGACAATCACCGGGGCCTTGGCTCTCTTTGCCGCCCTCTGGGCCAGAGTTCTGCAAAAAGGAACATGTTCAGAGTGAGGCAAATGAAGTACAAGACCAAACATCAAGAATTGAAGAAATACAAGAACAACAAAATCTTACTCTTCTTCTTCCTCGTCGGAGCTGAGCGCGGAGAAGTCGAAATCTGGCTCACGCGTCCTGGCGCGAGGAGGCGGAGGAGTAGGCTCCCTTGGCCGCTTGACGGGAGCGGTAGCGGCGGTCTGAGACGACCCCGCTCCGGCTGCCGCCGAGGCGTGAGGAGCGGCAGGGGCAGAAGCGGTGGTCTGGGAAGACCCCGCTCCAATCGCAGCAGATGCGTGAGGTCCTCCCGCGGCAACCTTGCTTGCCGCGGTGGAGCGTGTCGCGCGGCGCGGCAGCTGTTGGCCCGTCTGCCGCTCCGTTACATCCCCGGCCTTGTGGAGACGCCTTCTTGGTGGAGTTGGAGGCTCTGCTGGTGGCGAGCTGCCTGAAGACGACGAGGAGGAGGAGGCGATCTATAGCGAGCCGCTCGTGTCCTCGACGGGCTCGCTTGGCTCAGCGTCACGCTCGGTGGGCTCGCTTGGCTCGGTGACGTGCGCGGCAGGCTCTTCCTCACCGGCAACCTTTCCCGCGCTGATAAACTCCTCTCACTCGGCGAGGCTTGACGCCTCTGCTGCATCTGCCTCCTCTGGAGTGAAACCGAACTCACCCACGGCCATGGCCGCCGCTGCCTCTTCCAGCCTTGTGGCAATGTACGCCATCTCCTGGTCAGTGGTGTCGCGGGTGAGGCCTTTCTTCTCGTCGGAGTGGATTGGCGTTTCCTCCAGGTTGTCGAAGAACTCCTGCACGGCTTCATCTGCAGGTTCTTGCCAAGTTGGATCAATCCCGTGCGAGTCGCACAGTGGCATCATTGCGCGGATGCGGCTGAGCGCGGAGTTGTTGCACAGTGGGACGACACGCTTCGGCAACATGAAGACCTCAGGATGATCGGGGTCATGTTTGAACAGCTCCTGGAGCATCGCGTTGAGCTCCAGGACAGTGAAGTTATAATTGAGGCCCGGGTGCAACCTCATAATATCCGCCGCGTTCTCGAACTCCCAAGCGGGCCTCTTCCTCTCTTGCAAGGGGGCGATGCGGCGGCGAAGAAAATCTGCGCCCACTGCGCCGAGGGTGAGCCCGGCAGCCCTGAGATGTTGGATACGGGCAGTGGCGATCTTCAGCCTGCTGTCTTCCGGGGCCAAGTCGCTCCAATCCTTGCCGCGTCCTACTGGGGCTTGGCGCCGGGCAGTAAATGGCTGCGAGTCCTCCTCGACGATCCAACACCAATTGGCCCTCCATTCCTCCCATTTGCTGCGGAGCTCCCCCTCCAAATAAGCTTCCTTCTTGTGGACCCTCGATCTAGGAGACTCCGCCGGACAAAGGCTCTCCACTCTCAACTCGATGCGTAAAGAAGTGGCGGAAAAGGGCTACATTGGGATTGACTCCGACAAAGTTTTCGCAGAGATGTGCGAAAACTGCCATGGTCAGAACGGTGTTGGGGGTGAAGTCAAGGAGGTGGAGCCCATAGGTGTTCATGATATCGCAGAAGAATTTAGAGAAAGGCGGGCAGAGCCCGCAGTAGAAGAACAAGGCGAAGAAAGCGTATCCATTCGGATACATGTTGCAAGCAATGGCTGGGAGTACCTTCGTGCGCGGGTGCGCCCGCGTCTCCCCCGACCAGAAAAGGTAGAAGTTCTCCCTCAGCTCCTTCGCGGCAAGTTTGGGGGGGAAGACCGCCCGCTTCTCCCACAGCGCCGCGAGCCGCAGCGCCTCGGCCGACTTCGCAGTCTTCCCCTTCTCGCCTTTCGGAGCCATGGCGGAAGCGGTGAGGGAGGTCGACGGCGCTGGTGGTGCTGGGGGCGATGGGGGGCGGAGCGCTGCTCTCTTTCGGCTTCGGGAAGAAGGGGAGCGGCGGAGGTTTTCAAGGAGTAGCAACGGGCGGATGGACGAACTACCCCTGTTTCCCCTGCTTATAAGCGGGGAGGGGGCGGGCGTTCCGCATTTCCGAATAAAGAAACTGCCCACGATCTCTCCCACGACGCCGCATTAAACGCGTGTTGTTAAGGGAGGGCGCGGTGGATACGGAGACAGATACGGCATGACCCAGGCCGCGCGTGCCCGTGCACTGTTTTGGGCCTGGCCCAACAGCGCTCGGCACCGTGTATGGCCCAGGCCCGGGGGCTCCTGTCGGTGTACTAAAGTAGGGGTACCTTTAGTATCCCGAACTTGTGCACGGGCAGTCGCAGCGCCCCGCGGCAAGGCTTGCCGGGTGGCCGCCACGGTCCTCCGTGGCTCCTTTGGAGCCATTCAAGAACAAAGTATCCAAGCCAAGGAGACAAGGCCCCGACAAGAGGAGCTTGCCGGGAAGGCCACTCAAGGCACAAGACTACTCAAGGCGCAAGACCCTGGCAAGAGGAGCTTGCCGGGAAGGCCAACTAAGGCATATCAAGGAACTTGCCGCGACGCACCACGCGTCCCGACAAGGCCCGGGGAGCGATAAGATAGCGATCGCGGCAAGCTTCCACTCAGTACCCGCGCTCCAGCACATCCATCCACGTGCCGCTCTGGGACCCTTCCAGGCGCACGTGGCGGAAGGCTGTGCAGCCAGGGGTACGCGGTGGCAAGCGGCGCTGCCAAGGTGGCCATCGTGGCGAACGGTGGCGCCCCTGACGGCCCCTTTTTGCACTGTTTGGGCGACAACGATGGGCATTTAATGCCCTTGTCCCCTGCCGTCAGGGTTAGGTATAAAACATTGTACCAACTACCACACTTTTTCCAGTTTTACCCTCAACTGCGTTGCCACCTGTCGGTGACCCCTTTGAGCGTATAAAAGGAGGCCCATGCGCAACGTAGAGAGGGGTTAGACATTCGAACACTCCAACGCTTGGTCTCGTTAGCTGCTGAAGTGTACTGTAGCTCTCAGCGCTCCCGAGCAAGAACTCAATACAAACCAAAGCAGGAGTAGGGTTTTACGCATCCGTCCGGCCCGAACCTGGGTAAACTGCTCGTGTGCCTCGCCTCGATCTGCTCTTCGTGCGAACTCCGCCCCCTGCCGTACCGAAAAAGGGGCTCCGTCCCCATAGGTGTTCGTGGGTGGATCAGTTTCCCCGACACCGTTGATACGCCTAGTTGATGTGAGACTATCTCCCTCCTTTTTGTGTTCTCCATAACCACCTCTATTCCACCCATAGTGCTATGTCCATGGCTCACGCTCATGTATTGCGTGAAAGTTGAAAGTTTTGAAAACAAGTGCTTGGCTGTAATCGGGATTGTGCATGATATGAATATTTTTGTGTGATAACGAGGGAGCATAGCCAACACTATATGATTTTGTAGGGATAACTTTCTTTAGCCATAGTATTTTGAGAAGACATGATTGCTTTGTTAGTATGCTTGAAGTATTGTTATTTTTTATGTCAATATAGACATTTATCTTGAATCTTTCAGATCTGAACATTCATGCCACAATTAAGAGAATTACATTGAAAAACTATATTGGTTAGCATTCCACATCAAAAATTCTTTCTTTATCATTTACCTACTCGAGGACGAACAGGAATTAAGCTTGGGGATGCTTGATACATCTCCAACATATCTACAATTTTTTATTGTTCCATGCTTTTATTTATGAAGTCTTGGATGTTTAATGGGCTTTATCATTCACTTTTATATCTTTTTTGGGACTAACCTACTAACCCAAAGGCCCAGTCCAGATTGCTAGTTTTTTGCCTGTTTCAGGGTTTTGCAGAAAAAGAATATCAAACGGAGTCCAAACGGAATGAAACCTTCGCGAGAGATATTTTTGGAGAAAATTACGCACGCGGAGCTTGAGAACCACGTCAAGGGATCGAGGGCTGGCCCACGAGGGTGGGGCGCGTGCCCCCCTTCCCAGGGCGCGTCCCCTGCCTCGTGGCCCCCTCGAGCGTCCCCCGGTGCCGTCCTTCTTTCGATATAAGTCTACGTACCCCAGAAACTCCGTGAACAGAGAGAAAACCCTAATTCCACCGCCGTACCTTCTGTTCCCGTGGAGATCCCATCTTGGAGCCTGTTCCGGAGCTCCATCGGAGGGGGATCCATCACTGAGCTCCTCCTCCTCATCATCATCGCCCTCACCATGAGTTGTGAGTAGTTTACCACAGACCTTCGGGTCCATAGCTAGTATCTAGATGGCTTCTTCTCTCTCTCTGGATCTCAATACAAAGTTCTCCTCGGTCTTCGAGGAGATCTATTCGATGTACTCTCTTTTTGCGGTGTGTTTGTCGATCAAGGTTATCTATGAAAGATATTTGGTTCTTCTCTGAACTTTTTATGTGTGCTCATAATATCCTTGCAAGTATCTTCGAATTATTGGTTTGGTTTGGCCTACTTGATCTATAGTTCTTTGCAATGGGAGAAGTGCTTGGCTTTGGGTTCAATCTTGCGGTGTCCTTTCCCAGTGACAGTAGGGGCGGCAAGGCACATATTGTATTGTTGCCATCAAGGATAAAAAGATGGGTTTATATCATATTGCTTGAGTTTATCCCTCTACATCGTGTCATCTTGCTTAAGGCGTTACTCTGTTCTTATGAACTCAATACACTAGATGCATGCTGGATAGCGGTCGATGTGTGGAGTAATAGTAGTAGATGCAGGAAGGAGTCGGTCTACTTGTCTCGGACGTGATGCCTATATACAATGATCATGCCTAGATAGTCTCATAATTATTCACTTTTCTATCAATTGCTCGACAGTAATTTGTTTACCCGCCGTAGAATATCGCTATCATGAGAGAAGCCACTAGAGAAAACTATGGCCCCCGGGTCTATTCTCAACATATCAATCTACATCTACTTTACTTTTATCGCTTTTATTTGCTGTTTTTATAAACTAAAAATTCCAAAAATATAAACTATCATGTCTATCAGATCTCACTCTCGTAAGTGACCGTAAAGGGATTGACAACCCCTTATCGCGTTGGCTGCGAAGTTCTTATTTGTTTGTGCAGGTGCGAGGGACTCGCGCGTGGTCTCCTACTGGATTGATACCTTGGTTCTAAAAAACTGAGGGAAATACTTACGCTACTGTGCTGCATCTCCCTTTCCTCTATGAGGGAATACAACGCAAGCTCAAGAAGTAGCACTGCTAGCTGGGCTCTCCATCTTCCATTCAAAGTAGTCGCATCGACAGCCAAATAGGGCCTACAACCATTCAGAAATCCTTGCCAGCAAGCCTTGAAACAAACAAAAGCCCTCCTAAAGCACCCCTTCTCCATTGCCTTCCCTTTTAATTTGTACTTAACTGTATGCTTGTCAATCTCTACAACACTCCCTGGACTAGTGGTCTCCACTTCAGCTTTGAAGGTGTAAAGCAACTGAAAACTCTCATTCCATGGACCATTAATCCTATCAAGAGCCCTTTCCTTAGCATAGAAAATCTTCATGTAAGGTATAATAATCTTGTACTTCTCAAATAGCTTCCCAAGGAGTGTTGTTGGACCAATTGTTGGTGTTTCCCTCACCCAATCCAAGATTGCATCTGCCACCCACCTAGTCTATGCAAGCTTAAATTTGTCCCTTCCCCCTCCCACTCCAGGTGGGAAAGTGTGCCCGTGTGGGTTGCTTTTTATCTGAAACAAAATGAAAAATGATGTCAAATACAATTAAGAAACAGTACACATGATCTGAATATAGAATGGATAAATAATCTGATAACAATATTCGGTTATAACACCTGAATCAATTTGCTCTTTCGCATGGTGGATGCATGCAACCTCCACCTATACCTATCATAAGGGCAATGAACAGTGAATCTTCCTGGCTCACTCTTATCAACCTCATAAGAGTTTTCAGTGAGAATGCAATATGTAGTCACTGCATTAGGACAGTTCACCATCGATTCGAATACGGTTCCTGGAGTAAGGTCAGGATTCTCCCTATTCCACTCAATTGTTGGCATGTTCTCACCATCATATTCTTGTAAAACTAAGGAGTCAATGTTCTCCTTCCTCTCTTCATCATCAGTGTCATCAAATCTAGCACGGCTGCTAGGCTCCTCTGCATATTCATCTTCCACTGCCTATTGACTGACTCTATCTACCAGTTCAGGGAATAGAATCTCATCCTCATCATCATTTCGAGGCACTTCCTCGTCAGGCTCTGCATCTACTTCTACATCAGGTGCAGAAGGGAGAGGAGAAGTGGCAGAATTAGCGGCAACCGACATGTTGTGGCTTTCAGAACCACTAGGTTTACTTGGTTTCGACCTACAAGGAGTGCGAGGACGCTCACTATTAGCAGGGACAGATGATGTATGAACACCCCCTGGTTTACGTGCCTGAAGCAAACCAATATGTATTTTTTTGAAACGACTGTCAGCATTCAAACTAAATAGCAATCCCATATGCTCAACACAAGTTAATGGGACAAATCTCTGCTCGGTACTGTCGAAATATCTCAGTTCAACAACATCGGCAGGGCTCCACAGATACTCACAACAGAGTGCCTCACGGAAATCTCTAAACGAAACGCCGGTTTCTACCACTTTAGGATAGAAAAATCCAAAAATCATACACGGTTTAGTTCCACGCAGCTCGCTAGTTTCCATTCTAACCGCCAGCCGAAAAGCAAGTGCAGGATCAACCCTATTCAATTGAAATAAGATAAAGGGCGTAGTTAGGCCGAAGATTATTAGATAAATTGCGCTGATTCACGCCAACCATGGTCAAATACAGCCTAATTTACGGATCTCCTAATCAATTTGAGAGGAAAATGATGCTTACCCAGGTGGAATCCATGAATTATCAGCCTCTGATTCGACCAATCATCTCCACGGTCGATGGGCCGGATGGGATGCCCCCCGACATCGCTTCCTAATCCTAGATGGGGAGAGAGGGTAGATTTAGCGGAGGCGGCACGACTGCGGCGGAGGCGGCAAGAGTGCGGCGGAGGCGGCACGACGGCGGTAGAGGCAGCACGACAACGATAGAGGGGGCACGACGACGGTGGAGGGGGCGGCGCGGAAGCGACTGGATCTGATTCACCACTGGTTACCACGTAACGCTCAGAATGTGGACTCCGCCCTATGCAGCCCCACTAGTCAGAGTTAACGGTCAAGACATTGACCCGACGACAATGTCCGCTGTGACCACTTCTGAGGGTTTCGGGAAAGGGAGTGGGGAAAAGTGAGCAAAAGTTAAGAGCATGGGGATGAATGAGTAGAACTAACGAACCAGGGGCACATAAATAAAAATCCCTAGAATTAAAGCATCAAGTCCCCTTTATCCCATACGCAACAATCCCCATACTCGGGTTTATGCTTCTGTCACTTAATCAATCCACTATAAGCGAATCAAGAATGTATTGCAACACCCTACAGCGGGAATCCCGCACGCTTGCGTGACACAGAGGGCACCATAAGAAAACACCAAAATAAAACATACAATTCGTACCAATCTAGATCATCAATCAACCCAAAGACAAAGGATATCTACTCAAAACATCATAGGATGGCAACACATCATTGGATCATAATATGTGGCATAAAGCACCAATTTCAAGTAGGGATTACAACGGGGTGCGGGAGAGTGTACCGGGTAAAAGAGATGAGGATGGTGATGTTGATGGTGATGTTGATGAAGACGGTCACCACGACGATGATTCCCTGACGAGGTTACAGACCTAGGGTAGGGTCACAGGCCTGACCAAGGTACCCCACCCAAGGTCACTACCCCAGAAGATCAAAAGACAAAACCTATGATGATAAAGACAGTCGACTGAGACGGCCCAAGAGGACATCCCACTCGACTGGACATCACCTGCAAGACGACTCAACTCCACTAGACCAATCCAAGGCACTCGACCCCCGAAGGTCAAAGGTCCCTTAGGACAATAACGGTCTGGTATTTACTCGCCATAGTGAATACCTTTATTACCCTTTAATACAGATGTTATCAGTAACGTCTGCCTTAATGTACATTGAACCCTTGGTAACGTGGAGCATGGCTGGGGTCCTGGCGCACTATATATGCCACCCCCTCCTCCTGTACAAGGGTTCGCACCCCTATAACTCACACCTATACACATATCAGTCGACTACCTCCGGGCACTGAGACGTAGGGCTATTACTTCCTCCGAGAAGGGCCTGAACTCGTAAAACACCTCATGTACAACTCCACCATAGCTAGGGCCTTGCCTCCTCATTCGTGCCCCCTACTCGTACTGTCAGGCTTAGAACCACGACAGTTGGCGGCCACCGTGGGGCAAGGCGTCTTAGCGACTTCTGGTGAGTTTGCAACCTTTTCTCCGACCTCCTTCATCATGGTTTCCGGCGGTGGTTTGGCGTTGGGCCGCGAGATCCGACTCGGCGCGCTCATCTTCGTCGCCGACGACTCCGCTTAGTTCCAAGAGGCTCCTCTCGACGTCGAGGCTCTACCCGTCCGTGGGGCTGCACACTTCCGTGCCAGCGCCTGCGGCGTCCTCCTTCGGCAGCCGTCGACTCGGTACCTGTCGATCCCTACATCATCCCCCATCCCCACTGGACGTCGTCGCAAGCGATCCAGTCGCTCCTGGCTCCAGCGGTGGGTGGAACACGCGATGGCCCGCCAGGCGGCCACCCCTCAAGTCGCGGCCATCGAGCCCGACGGTTACCTCTACGGGCCAGCCGATCCGTCGACCGGGCTCGTAGATTCAGTTTCCGAGTGCGGGAGCAGCGATCCCGCAGCGGAGATCCTCATGGTCGACTCCCGCCATAGCCCGCCGGGTTTTCCTCGCGGTGGCGATGGCGGCAGCGGTGGTGGTCGTTCATATGACAACGACGGATACATCCCTCAACCCCTCACTGCCGAGCAGAGGGACGAGCTCTGTCGCTGCAACGAAGACGCGCTCTTCACTCCCATCGTGGGGGATACTCTGGAGGCTCTGGCCTTGGAGGCAACGCGCTTGGCCACTGTGGCTGAGCGTGCGCCTTGGAAAATATCCAGCGCGCACTCGACGACCAAGCCCGCTGACTGGCTCCCGAGTGCAGTCGACGACCGCGGTAATCGCACCCACGCGAGACTCAGGTGTTCCGCACACCAGTCCAGAACCTCGAAGCGGCGGCTCGTATCGCGGAGTCTATTCAACCATCTCAGTCGGAGGCTGGGAGAGGCCTTCAGCAAATCCAAGCTTTGCTCAGAATAGCTGAAGAGCAAAACACGGTTGTTTCTCAGTCGCGCAACAGGATTCATAGCAGATCGGTGGCTGCAGACACCGTTTGGTCAGCCCACTGTCCAAGATTGCCCCCAAGGCGTGAGGAACGTGGCCCGCGGCAAAACCGGCATCTGGGTCGGAATGAGGAGCAATACGATCGTCGACCCGGTCATCATGATCGCCGTCGAGTGCCTACGCCTCCTCCGGGAAGCGGGTCGTACTCGCCCCGGCGGCACGAAGGCAGGCGCCTGCGCGACGACGAGCGGAGGGTTCCCCCAGATCCTCGGAGGCCGGGCTTCGATGCAAGGTATATCCTTGTGTAGGGTCGGGTTGACCGGAACAGGGCGTTCAGAGAAGAGCAAGGCAGAGATCGTCCGAGCGGAAGCCGAGCGCGTGTCTCTGGACCCGAGTGTTTCTGCAGTGCCATCAGAGCCGTTGAGATCGCCCCGAACTTCAGGTTGGCGGCGGGGGTAAATAAGTTCACCGGCAAGTCACAACCAGACACCTGACTGGAAGACTACCGAGTGGCTGTACAGATCGGAGGCGGCAATGATAACGTAGCCATGAAGCACCTTCCTCTGATGTTGGGCGGTTCGGCTCGGGCGTGGCTCAATCAGTTGGCCCCCGGGAGTATTTACAGCTGGGAGGAGTTAGCTCGAGTGTTCATTCGGACCTTTGAGGGCACCTGCAAGCGGCCTGCTGGCCTCGCGGAGCTCCAGCATTGCATGCAAAAGTCGAATGAAACCTTCAGAGATTACATCCAGCGATGGACCACCTTGCATCACACGGTGGAAAATGTGTCTGAGCACCACGCGGTTTGCGCCTTCAAGGAGGGCGTGCGCAACCGAGAGCTGAATCGGAAGTTTGGTCGAACGGGCGATATATCCCTGTCTCGGATGATGGAAATTGCCAGTCGGTACGCTAACGGCGAAGAGGCCGATTGGCTCCGCAGTGGCAAGAAAACAGTCGGACAGGACGATCAAAATTCCAGTCGGAAGAACAAGCGCAAGGCCGAGACAGCTGCTTAGGGCGAAGCTGCTGTGGTCAACCAAGGAAAGGGCAAAGGAAAGCCGAAGGGGCCCTGGGCTCCTAAGAAAGTGAAAGATCAAGCTGGGAATGATGTACTCGACCAGCCGTGTCCCATTCACACGAAGAAAGATGAAGAGGGAAACTTGGTATATCCCAAGGACACCACTTGACAGTGCCGGCTCCTGATTCAGAACTTCCAGAAAGATCAATCGACCGAGAAGGGAAAGGAATCAGAGGAGTCCGAGGACAAGGAAGGGGATGGAGGATACCCCTAGATCAACTCCACTTTGGTGATCTTCGCAGACGTCGAGAGTAAAAGTCGACTAAAGGTCATCAACAGAGAAGTCAACATGGTTGCCCCGGCACCCACCACGTTTCTGAAGTGGTCCAAGACCCCCATCACATTCGACCGGTCTGATCACCCTGCACACATTGCCACCCCCGAGCGGCAGGCACTGGTGGTCAACCCAGTGGTCGCGGGCACGCGTCTGACCAGAGTCCTGATGGATGGAGGCAGTGGCTTGAATATTCTGTATGCAGCAACCCTCCGGGATATGGGCATCCCAATGTCCAAGCTGAACGAAAGCAACATGAGGTTCCACGGGGTCATCCCCAGGAAGAAGGCTGATTCACTTGGCCAAATCACACTCGATGTAGTCTTTGGCGAGTCGAAAAATTATCGCAAAGAGAAGCTGACGTTTGAAGTGGTGGACTTCAACAGCGCTTATCATGCCATTCTGGGTAGGCCCGCCTACGCCAGGTTCATGGCTTGACCGTGGTATGTATACCTCAAGCTGAAGATGCCGGGACCCAACGGCGTTATAACCACCACTGGGAACCGTCAGAAAGCGGAAGAGTGCTTCCAGAAAGGCTCGAAGATCGCTGACAAGCAGATGGCAGCAGTAGAGATGGAGGAGTTCCAGAAGAGCGTGGATCCGAGTGATCTGCTGAGGGCAAAGAAGCCGGCTTCCGAGTCAGCTTTCCAGTCGGCCGGGGAGACGAAGCCTGTACACATCCACCCCACCGACCCCAATGCAGCACCGACCCACATTTCCACTACACTCGACAACAAATAGGAAGAAGCGCTCATCCAGTTCCTCCCTGAGAACTGGGACATCTTCGCATGGAAACCATCAGACATGCCGGGTGTACCCAGGGGACTGGCTGAGCACCATTTGCGAGTCGACCCAAAGGTGAAGCCTGTGAAGGAACATCTCCGTTGGTCCGCTGTGGAGAAGAGAAAGGCAATTGGCGAGGAAGTGGCTCGGCTCCTGGCAGCTGAGTTTATCCGCGAGATCTACCACTCCGAATGGCTCGCCAATGTCGTCATGGTCCCCAAGAAGGACAAGTCTCTCCGCATGTGCATCGATTTCAAGCACATCAATCGGGCCTGCCCGAAGGATCATTTTCCTCTCCCCCCGCATCGATCAGATAGTTGACTCGACTGCGGGATGCGAATGCTTGTCCTTTCTGGCCGCGTATTCCGGGTACCATCAGATCCGTCTGTTCGGGCCCGATGAAATCAAGATAGCCTTCATCACCCCCTTCGGGCGTTTCTGTTATGTCACCATGCCTTTCGATCTCAAGAATGCCGACGCTACCTTCATGCGCATGATCGAGAAGTGCCTGATAAAGCAAATCAGTCGGAACGTCGAAGCATACATGGATGACATTGTGGTCAAGTCACGGAAAGGTTCCGACCTGCTAACCGACCTCGCTGAGACATTCACAAACTTAAGAAGCTATGATATCAAGCTCAATCCGTCAAAGTGTACATTTGGAGTCCCTGGCGGCAAGTTACTCGGTTTTGTCGTTTCCGAACAGGGAATCGACGCCAACCCAGAGAAGGTCAGTACCATCCTCCGAATGAAACGCCCCGAGCGTATACATGACGTCCATAAGCTTACTGGTTGGTTGGCCGCGTTGAGTCGATTCATTTCTTGTCTCGGTGAGAAGGCATTGCCTCTCTTCCGACTGATGAAGAAATCAGACAAGTTCGAGTGGAATTCCAAAGCCGAAGCCGCGTTTGAAGAGCTCAAAGCCCTGCTGTCCACCCAGCCTGTGCTTGCTGCCCCAGTCAACAAAGAGCCTCTCTTACTATACATTGCAGCCACGGGACAAGTCGTCAGCACTATACTCACGGTCGAGCGGGAAGAAGAGGGCAAGGCCTACAAGGTCCAACACCCAATCTATTACATATCTGAAGTTTTGACTCCCTCCAAGCAAAGGTACCCGCATTACCAGAAGCTCGTGTACGGGATTTACTTGACTGCAAAAAAGGTTGCACATTACTTCTCGGACCATACTATCTCAGTCGTCAACGATGCCCCGCTGTCAGAGATCCTGAACAACCGAGACGCGACCGGTCGAGTGGCAAAATGGGTGATTGAACTTCTTCCATTAGATATCAAGTTTGAAGCGAAGAAAGCCATCAAGTCTCAGGCTACAGCAGATTTTGTGGCCAAGTGGATAGAACAAGAGCTGCCGACTCAAGTTTAGTCGGATAACTAGACTATGTTCTTCGATGGATCCAAGATGCTGAACGGATCCGGCGCAGGCGTGGTCCTGGTATCTCCCAGGGGTGACAAGCTCAGTTACATCCTTCAGATCCACTTTGACTCATCGAACAACGAAGCTGAGTATGAAGCACTTTTGTACGGGTTGCGCATGGCCATCTCACTCGGCGTCCGTCGCCTGATGGTCTACGACGACTCGGACTTAGTGGTGAACCAAGTGATGAAAGAATGGGACCTCAGGAGCCCGGCAATGACCAGTTATTGCAGTTCAGTGCGAAAGCTTGAAAAGAAGTTTGAAGATTTAGAGCTCCATCACGTGCCCAGAGCCAAGAATCAGCTTGCCGACGACCTCGGGAAGATTGGCTCGACTCGGAAGCCTATACCCAAGAATGTGTTTCTGGACATTTGCACACCCCTTCTGTCAAAGAAGACCCCTTCACGGAAGAACCCCCGCAGCCAGTTAGTGCGTCAGATCCGACTAAAGTCGAAGTGCCTGCAGTGGTCGACCTGATCATGGAGGTTGTAGTGATTACGCCAGACTGGACTGTGCCATACATATCATATCAGCTCAGGCAAGAACTCCCGGAAGATGAAGAGGAAGCGCGCCAGATCGTCCATCGATCCAAGGCGTTTACCATCGTTCAGGGTCAACTCTACAGGGAAAGCATCACCGGAGTCGCTCAGTGCTGCATCACCCCAGAGGAAGGTCGACTGATCCTGAATGAGATTCACTTGGGAACTTGTGGCCACCACGCTTCCTCTCGGACTATAGTGGCCAAAGCGTACCGAGCCGGGTTTTATTGGCCCCGAGCCAATGATATGGCCAAAGATATTGTGGACAAGTGCGCGGGCTGCCAGTTCTACTCCAACATGTCCCACAAGCCGACGTCTGCTTTGAAGACCATTCCACTAGTCCGGCCCTTTGCCGTTTGGGGCTTGGACATGGTCGGCCCCTTCAAGACGGGCAGAAGCGGATTCACTCACCTGCTCATGGCAGTCTACAAGTTCACCAAATGGATTGAGGCCAAGCCCATCAAGAACCTCCAGTCGAGCACCGCCATCAGCTTCATCAGAGAATTGATATTCAGATATGGAGTTCCCCACAGCATCATCACGGACAACGGCTCCAACTTTGACTCGGATGAATTCAGAGCTTTCTGTGCTTTTCAAGGAACACGAGTCGACTATGCCTCCGTGGCGCATCCACAGTCGAATGGACAGGCAAAAAGGGCAAATGGTTTGATTCTCCAAGGCTTGAAGCCACGGCTCATGCGTGACCTTAAGCATGCCGCTGGGGCTTGGGTAACCGAACTACCGTCTGTCCTATGGGGTCTGAGGACAACTGCAAACCGGTCGACTGGCCGTACCTCTTTCTTCATGGTCTATGGAGCTGAAGCCATGTTGCCAAGTGATTTGTTACATAACGCCCCCCGAGTGGAACTCTTCTCCGGAGCTGAGGCAGAGCAAGCTCGTCAGGATGCAGTCGACCTCTTGGAGGAGGAACGAGAGATGGCCCTGATCCGGTTGACATTCTATCAGCAAGACCCGCGTCGATTC
This sequence comes from Secale cereale, assembly GCA_902687465.1. Lineage (NCBI taxonomy): Eukaryota > Viridiplantae > Streptophyta > Magnoliopsida > Poales > Poaceae > Secale > Secale cereale. The sequence goes on from LR738710.1 coordinate 640,930,776, forward strand.
CATGCTCGCAACATCCGAAGCCGAGCATTTCAGGAAGGAGACCTGGTTCTTCGGGTGCATCAGAAACGACCACACAAGATCGCCCCAGCGTGGGAAGGCCCATTCATCATCACCAAGGTACTGCACAATGGAGCGTATCACCTTTACAACGTCACCAAGAAGAAAGACGAACCTCGTTCGTGGAACGCGGACCTGCTCCGCCGCTTCTACACCTGAGACGCTCGAACAGTCGAGTTTTAATAAAGATTTTCCGGTTTATTTCAAAGACAAATTTGCAGCGATCCCTTAATGATTGTTGTTTTCTAAGATGTTGGTAGTCAAAATCCCCCAGTGGGTGCTTAGCCGCGAACCCAATTCGCCTAAGTTTCAAAAATCCACTCCGAGTGAAGAGCGATCCTCTCACTCGGGGGCTTAGCTGCGAACCCGATTCGCCTAATGTCAGGACCCCGATCCTAAGTCACACAGGTCTAGCCTGTAACACATCATATCACTTTGCGGCCTCACGCACGGTAACTCCACGGGTGCCACCTTACCTGGCCCGGGACCGTTTGCGGATTTTGGCACACATATATGATAGTGTCGCTAGCATCCATATGACAGAGAACCCGGGCCGACATGACTAGTTATAAACCAAAAGTGGCGCTAAATTACAGAGACAGGCATACATGACCCAGCAACGAACGTGTCGGTCATCAACGTATGAACCCAAGTCGTAGCAAGCTACAAGGACTTAAAGGAACAACGCGTGACATTTCCCCTAAGGGACAGACACAGGAACGAAGAAGGACACATGCCGGCCAACCTAAGTGTTCCGGAGCAGTAGCAAGCTACCAAGGCTCAGTGGAAGCACTAGGAGACATTTCCCTGTAAGATAGGCTACCAAGGGTAAACAACTAGGTGTCGGATCCCACACATAGCAATACACATTACACGTACGCATAACATGCAAGTATGTGTTGTACAACATGGCATCACAACATAACTCAACAACTCATATAGATAAAGGCCCAGAAGAGTCATCATAGCATTTATTACAAACAGAGGTCACATGACCCATCATACAGAGCATACAGGCAACGGAAGCATAACATGTGTGAGTACACACAACTACAAATGAAAAAGGCTGAGAAGCCTGACTATCTACAAGATCCTACAAGGGCACAAGATCGTAGCTGAGGTAACAAGCTAAACGTCGAAGTCCACGCGGAATCACTAGCGAGACTGAAGTCTCTCTGCAAAAACATAAATTAAGCAAACGTGAGTACAAAGGTACTCAACAAGACTTACATCAGAACTAGCTACATATGCATCGGTATCAACAAAGGAGTGGTGGAGTTTGACTGCAGCAAGCCAGCTTTGACTCGGTGGCTATCCTAAACTACGACTGCAAGTAACTCTTTTGAGGTGGCGCACACGAGTCCACATATTCACCAATCAATACACCACTATGGATCCGCTCCCGTCTCCCTACGTGAAAGCCATCCATAGCACTCACGCTTATCTTGCGTGTTTTAAAGTATCCACTTTCACTTGTCTATGAACTGTAAAGGCAACCCAGAAGTCCATTTCCGCGGACACGGCTATTCGAATAGATCATATATAACCCTGCAGGGGTGTACTTCTTCACACACGCTCTCACCACTTATCGCCATGTACACGTCATGTATCTCGGCAACCTTCAAGCGGAAGCCTGGCGAGGGTGTCGGCCACGACCTGACTAACCACACAAGTCTCTAGTCCAGGTTTATCGCCTATTTGGGTTCCATCCGTGGGGAGATCCGGCCGGGGTGTCGCTCACGGCCCCAAACAATGTGTACAGGGTTCCCGAGCCACCAAACGGGTGACCGGTACACCATGCCACGTACCTGCCGCGTCACAGCCCACCCCAAGGGTCAGCGCCGCGCACGACCTCCGGTGAACTACAAACACGAGAAACTAGCTGCAACTCCTGGACAGAGGACAAGGGTAGTTAATAAGTGGAGAGAGTCAATTAAGGATCCTAATGTGTGGTAGTAGCTGTTTCATGGATCACAAACACAGAAATCAGTTCCAGAGGATGGCTGCAATGAGACAACCCACCATGTACTCCTACATGGCCTCTCATCGCTACCTTTACCGAATCGTGTTCACACACTTAGCTCTCAACAGTAGGACATGTTCACCACATTCCAATTCATCCCCGATGAATCAGACCTGACACAACTCTAAGCAATAGCAGGCATAACTAGAAAGCATGAATGAGTAGGCACAACATGGCTCAAACAACTCCTACTCATGCTAGTGGGTTTCAACTATTTACTGTGGCAATGACAGGTCATGCAGTGGAAATGGGTTCAACTACCGCAGCAGGTAATAGTTGAAGCGTTGTTTTCCTAATGCAGTAAAAGAGAGCAAGAGCGAGAGGGTGGGATTGTATCAGAATGCTCAATGGGGTTTTCCTTGCCTGGCACTTCTGAAGATAGCACTGTGTCTTCATCAGTGTCATCGATCGCATCGTCGCAACAACGTCTACTAAGAGGGGACAACCACCGGTAAACAAGAGAGAACACAATCAATGCAATGCGACAATATGATGCATGATCATGACATGGCAGTATGTTGTTGATTGAGCTAATACAACTAGCAACCATATTAAATGAAGTTGGTTTGAACCAAAGGTTCAAATTCAAACTCCATATGTGATTATTTAAATGCCATTTAATTGATTTGACCTGAACAGCAGGTTTAACTTGTTCAAACATGCATGAAAATGCCATAACCAGATTCCTTGAATTTTTCTGATCAATTTTCATATATAAATTATTTTCATTGGAGTTATAGATTATTTTCTGTGATTTTTAGAAGTTTTGGCTATTTTCTGAAATAAATAAATCATTTCTGATTTATTTAAAATCCCAGAAAACTGATACTGCGTCAGCATGACGTCACTGTGATGTCAGCAGGTCAAAGAGTCAGTCCAGGTCAAACCTGACATGTGGGGTCCACACGTCAGTGACACAGCAGTTAAACAGGCTTAACTAAACTTAAGACAAGATTAAACCAAACTAAACAGGCACAGGGGCCCACATGTCAGTGTCTCGGTGGTTAACTAAAATTAGTTTAGTAACTAAACTAATTTAGTAGGGCCCTGGGTCCACCTGTCATTGTCTACTTAAGCTAATGACAGCAATTAAAACTTAACTAAAAACCTAAACTAATTAAGTCAGACGCCAGCCCCACGAGTCAGTGACTCAGGGGGAGTCAAACCCGGTGGGCTTGGGTCAAACCCACCGGCGGTTAGCCGCCGGCGAGGCCGAACGCGGTGGAGGGCGTCCGAAAACCGCCTTCGGCGACCAAAAGAGTGGCGGAGGGGCTCTACGTGGAGCTGGGACTCGCCCGCATCCATCTGGGCAGACGACAGGGGTTGAGGTGGCCCGAGCTCGCTAGAAACAAGCTCGCAGCGGCGGCCGGAGTTCGGGTAGAGAGGGGCAGAAGCTACGGGGCACGGGGAGGTGAGCTAAGGGGCTTTACGGACTCCTGGGGGCGCACTGAGTGCGGTGGTGAGCTCGGGCGTGTGCTAGCACGGCCGCAGCCACGGCGGCGACATGGCCGGCGGCGAGGAGCGCTCGGCTCCGGTGGTTGATGCGGCTAGGAGACGGGAAAGGCGACAGGGCATGGGGGAAACGAAACCGAGGCTCACCGCCGTTCTTCTGGTACTGCTGGCGAGGCGGGGGAGGCAAGGGGTCCGGCCAAACGACGGCGGGGATCGCCGGCAGCCGACGAGGGGAACGGCAGTGCAGACGGCGTCCAGGGGCTTCTTGCGTCGGGCGGCTCGGCGAGGAGGAAGAGAGGGAAGAGGCGGAGCCTCTGGGCGCTTCGACAAGGCATGGGGTGGCCGATGGCCGCGGCAGCAGCAAGCGGCGGCGACGAGCTCGCTCGGCCTCGGGAGAGGGAGCGAGAGAGGCGAGGCAGGGAGAGAGGGGAGCGGTCGAGGGGGTCCAGGGGTCTGCATGGCGATGCCAGAGTCGTCCAGGGCATCGGGGGGAGTAGCTAGGCAGGTAGGAGGTGGCCGACGCATCGTCGGCGCTCGCCACCGAGCTGCTTCGTGCGCTGGCATGGGGAAGAAAACGAGCGTGCCCCTGGTGGACTGGGCCAGGCTACAGGTAGGTGGGCCAGGTAACTCTCTCTCTCTTTTTATTTCTGTTTTCTATTTTCTGCTTTTGTTTTGCTTTAATAAAAATGCTAGAGCATTTTCATAAATCATGAAAATATTTGTGGGCACTGTCTGGATTAATTCCAAAAACCCTCATTTACTTCCAAGATTATTTGGACATTTAAAATTATTTATAGGATTTAAATGTCCAAATGCAAATAGTTATGATTTAACTCAAAGATCCAAAATGGCTCCCAAAATTATGAAACCATTTTTGGCAGAGGTTTTAGGCAAGCCCAAAAATGATGAACATTTTGTGAAGGGCACTTTGGGTACATTGAAAAGTATTTATTTGAACCTAGTTGAGTTCACTTGGTGCTAGGGTTTGAACAACCCCATTTCAAGTTTAAAAGAAAATTAGACATGATGCAACACAAGACTAACTAGACCAGAGCAGACCAGAACTAGGGATGTGACACCTAAGTTTCAAAAATCCACTCCGAGTGAAAATCGATCCTCTCACTCGGGGGCTTAGCTGCGAACCCAATTCGCCTAAGTTTCAAAAATCCACTCCAAGTGAAGAGTGATCCTCTCACTCGGGGGCTTAGCTGCGAACCGATTCGCCTAAGTTACAAACACCCACTCCGAGTGAAGAGCAACCCTCTCACTCGAGGGCTTAGCTGCGGTCCTTCGAGCTACGTCATAAGTATAATGTGGCTCTGTCTTCCGAGCTCCGCCACAAATACAACGTAGCTTCGAATCGCCTAAGTTACAAACACCCACTCCGAGTGAAGAGCAATCCTCTCACTCGGGGGCTTAGCTGTGATCCCGTGA
>LR738710.1:640935864-640948974 GCA_902687465.1 Secale cereale
GACATCCACTCCGAGTGAAGAGCGACCCTCTCACTCGGGGGCTTAGCTGCGATCTTCAGCTGCGTCATAAGTATATTGTGGCCCTGTCTTCCGAGCTCCGCCACAAATACAACGTAGCTTGGAATCGCCTAAGTTTCAAACAACCACTCCGAGTGAAGAGCGACCCTCTCACTCGGGGGCTTAGCTGCGGTTCTCCGAGCTGCGTCATGATAAGTATAATGTGGCTCTGTCTTCCGAGCTCCGCCACAAATACAACGTGGCTTGGAATCTCCTAAGTTACGAAATCCACTCCGAGTGAAGAGCGATCCTCTCACTCGAGGGCTTAGCTGTGACCCCGTGACTCGCCTAAGTTACAAACACCAACTCCGAGTGAAGAGCAACCCTCTCACTCGGAGGCTCAGCTGCGGTCCTCCGAGATACGTCATAAGTATAATGTGGCTTTCTCTTCCGAGCTCCGCCACAAATACAACGTAGCTTGGAATCGCCTAAGTTACAAACACCAACTCCGAGTGAAGAGCAGCCCTCTCACTCGGAGGATTAGCTGTGGTCCTCCGAGCTACGTCATAAGTATAATGTGGCTCTGTCTTCCGAGCTCCGCCACAAATACAACGTAGCTTGGAATCGCCTAAGTTACAAACATCCACTCCGAGTGAAGAGCGATCCTCTCACTCAGGGACTTAGCTGCGACCCCGTGATTCACCTAAGTTATAGACATCCACTCCGAGTGAAGAGCAACCCTCTCACATGGAAGCTTAGTGGCGGCCCTCCGAGCCCCGCCACAGGCACAACGTTGCCATCAAGACGTCGACTCAAAATACAAGCGATCAAAAAGAGCCGGAAGCAAAGGATTCAAATCCAGATAAAAGTCCCGCAAGTTTCGGGCAAGAGTACCTGGGCCACGGGCCCACAAGAGTTTAACGATTACAGGATCACTCGGCATTCCGAGGCAAATTGAATCAAAGTATCAAAGTTCATTCACTCCTCAGGAGGAGGCGGACTCGCGGGTGCAACAAACTGGTCCAGGCCGATCCCATCGGCGATACGGGTGGCGGCTTCCAAGAAAGTCTCCATGAATGACTGGAACTGGAGCTCCTTCGTATTGGCGACCTTGAGCGCTACGAGCCTTCTCTCCTTCACCTCCTTGCAGTGCACACGGACCAAGGATAACGCCACGTCAGCTCCACAATGGGCAGATGACTTCTTCCAGTCCTGCACTCGACTAGGGATCTCATTGAGTCGAGTCATCAGAGACTCGAGGTCGTTCTCCTGCACGACTCCCCTCCAGAGCGCAGTGTCGATCCGGGCCATCACTACTTTTAGCCGACCCAGGTAGCATGTGGCAGTGGTAAGGCAAGACTCCAACCTCAAGATATTCATGGCAGCGTCGTCCTTGACAATGGAATTGGCTGGGTCCAGACCGGGTTCGACCCGCCCAGTCTCTTCGTCGAAGTTGCGGCAGAATTCTACACCACAAGGAGTACGTCGAGTCAGCAAGCAAGATACGAGTCGACCGGACTATCCCACTTAGTCTGAGCCAAAGAGACATACCTTCGAGCACGAGACACCACTTCTTGGTGAGGTCGCTCAGATAAGCTTCGAGATCAATCCTCTTCTGGAAGAGGGCCTCGTATTTGTCATTCAGAGCACTCTTGGCATTCTTCAGTCGAGTCACTTCATGGTTAGCCGCGTCGAGGGAACCCTTCAGCCTGGTGATCTCCACCTCAAGCGTGCCTATGGAAGCCAGCTTTTGTTCTGCCAGTTTTGTTTTCTCTTGAGCCTGCTGTTGCGCCGCCGCCAAGTCGAGGTCTTTCTGCTCCAAGGCCGCCTTCAGTTGGCCTACAAAAGACATCACTGGGCAACTGAACATGAGGGAACACAGAGCATACTTATCAAAGGTCAGTCGACGAATTGCTCGCATCAGTTACCAGCTGCGTCGTCCTGCGTCTTCTTCGGGTGGTCCCGACCCAGTTGCAAGTCGAGATTGAGCTGGATCTGCTTCTTCTCAAGATCCACAAATTTAGCTCCAAACTCGCAAGATTTCTGCACCATGAAAACAAAACAGGATTCTAAGACTACAGTCAAGTCAAACACTCAACAGCAGTCTTGGGGACTACACCCAGTGGGTGCACTGAGCGTGCCCCCACTAGTTCTCACTCGGCCAAGATCAGTCTGGCTCGAGCTCAAAAAAAACAAGGAGGAAAGTTCTGTCATCAGACCATGGCCGACTACCAGCAGTCGACCACGGTCTCAGGGACTACACCCAGTGGGTGCACTGAGCGTGCCCCCACTGGTTCTCACTCGGCCAAGATCAGTCTGGCTTGAGCTCAAGTGAAGTTCAAAGCAAACGCTAAAAGGCTACATGTCAGGACCGGTTTTTCGGGGTATTAATTTCCCAAAAAGTGGCCCTTGTGCTCACCAGCCCCAGGATTACTGTTAGCTAATGAGGCACCAACTTGTTACAGAAATTCCAAGCAAATACAGGATATGTAGTACAAGACCATTCTGGCCTGTGAGTACAACACAAGGTTTCTAGTGGCTGATGGCGGAAGCGGTTTGTGGTTCATCGGTGACTACAGGACTCCATTTCCCATAGGAACAGCTGACCAGGATAACTCCTATCTTCGCGAGGCTGCTATCTCCATTTGCATAGGTTCCGGGGCTGTCATCGCATTGTTCCTTTCCACGCAAGAAATCTGGCCAAGACAATAGCCAGGGACAAGCCAGTGAGTACTTTGAATGTACTCGCAAACATTATGAACATGGGTGAGGTATAATCATGTTCGAGAATAATTGGTGATCAAAATGATAATTATGATAGGGCAGTCCATATTGCAAGCAGGTCATTTGTTTAAAAAGGCATATGCAATCGGGGAATGAGAATAAAATAAATAGCGATCATGCCATAGTCGGGCGTCTGAGCGACACCACATAAAGGGCTTATAAATAAAAGAAATAGTAAACATGCCACAGTCGGGCGTCTGGGCGACACCACAGAAAGGGCATATACGGAAAACAAATAACAAGAATGCCACATTCAGATGTCTGAGCGACATCACATAAAGTGCTTATATATAAAAGAAATAGAAAACATGCCATAGTCGGGCGTCTGGGTGACACCACAGAAAGGGCTTATACGGAAAATAAATAACAAGAATGCCACAGTCGGACGTCTGAGCGACATCACATAAAGGGCTTATATATAAACGAAATAGAAAACATGCCACAGTCGGGCGTCTGGCCGACACCACAGAAAGGGCTTATACAGGAAATAAATAACAAGAATACCACAGTCGGACGTCTGAGCGACATCACATAAAGGGCTTATAAGGATAAAAATAAATAATAGACAGTGAATATCCAGGAGGTAGAACCGTCCCAGGGATACTCATTAATTCAAATAACACAAATGGTTAGTCCCCATAATAATCATAATCACCATATGTCACAGGTCATAATCAATGTTCTGGTTTAGCAGTTTCTCCTCCGAAGACCGACACTAAGATCGATACTTGACCCATCCCAGACTGTAGTCCTTAACCATGGACACGGCTATTCGAATAGATTTAATATCTCTGCAGAGGGTGTACTCTTTACCCACGAGTAACGGTTTTCTTTAATCCATCGGAACTAATACCGTCTACGGTCTTTTAGTCGAAAACACGCCTGACTTGCACACACCAGCTTAACTTTACTTGTGTCTGGAATCACCCACAACACTTGTTAAGCAAACTCTGAGTGGGGAGGCTACAACCTCGCGTAGCATGGGATCAAATTTCTATCGCGCGCTCTAAGGGGTGCCCCCCTCTCGGTCCCAACCGGAAACACCCATGCCCTCGGACCAGGTGGCATGCCTACCGGATGCAGCCGGTATCTTCCACCATGGCCTCTCTGTACGGTGTGTGCTAGGACAGGGGTTGACACTTACTAAACCGTGCCCTACCTATGGCAGGGACAAGTGGCAGTACGAAACAAGTATGGGGGTTACTGGAACAAGACTCGATCTACGGTCGACTTAGGAGGTTCAAGCATCACTCGTATTATTAGCATAACCAACATACCCCACATCAATGGTCGGAATCACCACCCGTCATGCCTCACCTAGCCATACCGGACTCCACCGTCCCAACGGGGAGCTAGTGACAAGCTCGCGTCTACACAAGACCGCGACTTTCACAGCTTTCTTCCGTTAGGCATGAAAGGCATACGAAGGGGATCACCGTTATGCATACTAATTATTCACAACAAGGGGTTTACCTCATGCACTCATGGGTATGATCATATCATCACATATGAAAGAAAATGAATGCGCTCATATCGTTGCAATCGTATCAACAACAACCACATGCATTAGACCAGGGTTCAAAGGTGTGTGCCTTCAAGTAGAGGGGAGGAGAAATGCATTCCAAAACCTTTTGGAAGTTTTCTCCTTCTTCAAAATCCTAATTGAAAGAATACGAAATCAATACATAGACTCAAAACAGCACAAAAAAGTTGTTTGGAAAATTTTGAAATAAATATGAAAATAAACTAGACAATATTTGGGAAGCAATAGAAAAAGAATCAAGTCATTTGGATTTATATTTAAAAAGATATAGACAGTCAAAGTTTAGTCAAACTTCTGTTTTTAGAATAAAACAGAAAAAGGAAAACCTTTCGGGCAGAATACGTCTTCGAAGCAGAGGAAACGTACTCGGGGTTTTGCGCCTCCACTTATGCCCGCATGGACCGGCGCTGGGTCGCTGATAGAGGGCCTAGGGGGCCCACTGGTCAGGTTTGACCAGTCGCCCCCACCTCCTTCTTCCTCTGGCCGAAAAGAGGCGGGGCTCCGGCATTCAACGCCGGCACCTCGAGGGCGTCCGAGGTCAGGGATGGATCCGCCAGACCAGGGCGGTCCTCCCGGTGGTCGAGGGGGCGACGGGGGTGGAGGAAATCACCGGCAACGAGCTTCGCGGCGGACGGCGGCCTTGGGGAAATTTGGGGCTTCGTGCTACGGTGGTTCCCGAGCGGGTTTGAGGTGATGGGTGGCTACGCAGGGTCATGGGGAGTCGAACGGTGGCGCTAGATGGACGGGAGGGGCTCGGGTTGCGACGGAATGTACCGGAGGGTGGCGGCGGCTGTACTCGCCGAAGATGGGGAAGAAGGCCTTCCCTGGTCGATTGACTGCTACGGGGGTGCTAGGAGAATGGTTTGAAGTTGCCTGGGGGACGGGACGTGCTCGGGGGCTCCTTAAATAGGCGATCGGGGTCGGTTCCGACGAAGTCTGTCTGTAGCTAGGGCGACGTGGCAGCGACGTGCGCTAGGGGACGAGCTTGCGGATGATCTGGAGCTGCTCCAGGGGCAGGTGGCGAGCGCTGGTGGCTCGGGCGGCGCTGTCCGGGGCAGGAGCTGCTGTGGCTGCCCGCTAGCTGCCGCGGCCAACCTGACGACGGCACTGTGGGGCTCCAGTGGTGTCTCTGCGGCGGGGGAGGGGGCAGGCGTACAGGTTGTGCGAGGGGAGCGACCAGAACGGGCGTGGGGTGTCGGCAGAGGGACGCGGCGGCTCGGTTTGCGCGCGTGCAAAACGTGCGCTCTGGGCGCGCCCAGAGCACCCGCGTGAGCTGTTTGACGAAATGCCAAGGCATGCTACAGAGCTTGGGTGAGGCTGGAAATTAGCAGGTCTAGGCTAGGGGCTTTAAGGAGTTTAGTGGACATGCCATCATGCATGGAGGGGCAAGGTCACAGTGCAAAGCAAAGATCATGCCAAAACTAGCCATGCACACCAGGTGTTTGACAAAATGCTAAGGACAGCTAGGCAACTCTTGGGGTGGCCAAATCTTCCATATTGGCGTCTCTCTAGGTGATACAGATGGTGGCAAAGTTAGTTTGCTAAAAGCAAACTTGCCAGTTCAAGTTTGCGAGAAAACTGATTCTGGATAGAAAGGAAATGGCACCAATGCATGCACTTAAAATCCTCCAATGAGTCCACTCTCCTGGACTTAAGGTTTTTGCAGGATGTGTTATAAGTAGGAAAAAGAATCATAGCTAGAAGGGGAAGTTAAATGGTGGTTGCTGTACAAAACACCATGCTGGACCAGAATGAAAATGAGGTTGATTCACTCAAATACTTCAAAGGGCAACTCTGGGTTTTTGCATAAAGTTTAATAATATACTCCTATGAACCTCCCATAATTTTGGTGGAAGCTCTAAAGAAATATTTAAAGGGGTTGTAGTGCAAAATTACCAACTGGACCAGAATTGAAGACTTGGTGTGGAGCTCAAAATATTAAATGAATGAAATATATTTATGCATAAAAGTGACCTAACAACATCACATGACATCTCCAATTTTTGGTGAAAATTTTAAATAAACTTATCAAAGGGTTGTAGTTCAAATGGGGCCCTAAAACCAAGGGAAACCATTTTTAGAGAAAAGAAGATTAGGGAGACAATTACATAATTAATTCCACTGATAAAAGAAAAGTTTTATTGAGAGCATGTGAGAGTCTAACAATAATTGGAAAGTTTTCACTTGCGGTAAAAACTCCAAAATAAAAGGAAAATAATGGTCCTGAAATCAAAAGGAACATCCAGCAAATGAAAATTTTAGTTTCCTGGCAAAATTTTAATTAATACAACATGGTTAAATTTTTGGGGTGTTACACTACACGTCATGACAACACCCAGTGGGTGTGGCATCATCTTACGAACAAAGCAGTAGATTTTTTTTCAAACTGAAGATTATTCCAACACAACAAGCCAATCAGTTGGAGGAAACAAACCTGGGCATTGGTCCGAAGGGCAGAACTAGCGTCGTAAGCAGCCATGCTGGCCTCGTACGCCGCCTTCGTCTTCTCCATCATCAGCCCCGCCTGGCGAACAACTTCTTGAGCCGCGCCCACGGGATCCTCCGTGAGGCGATAGGTGGAGAAGATAATGAACAACGGAGCATGCGCTGGGTCGACGGCCAGAGCGGATGCTGGGTCGACGGTTGGAGCAGGCGCTCGGTCGACGGCGTCGGTCTCACGTCCACGGGGTCTCCGAGTCGTCCACATGATAGGGGCCCACGCCCATGGGGTGGGCGCGGCCCCCACCCTCGTGGACAGCCCGAGACTCTTCTGGCCCAACTCTTTTACTCCAGGGGCTTCTTTTGGTCCATGAAAAATCATCAAAAGTGGGCACGTCAGTTGGACTCCGTTTGGTATTCCCTTTCTGTAGAACTCAAAAATAAGGAAAAAACAGAAACTGGCACTGGGCTCTAGGTTAATAGGTTAGTCCCAAAAATCATATAAATTAGCATAAATGTATATAAAACATCTAAGATGGATAATATAATAGCATGAATACTTCATACATTTTAGATACGTTGGAGACGTATCAGCTTAGCGAGCCGAGCAACTTCCCGGACGGTCACCCATCCTGAAATTACTCCAAGCTGAGCACGCTTAGATTTGGAGTTCTGTCCGAATGGGCTTCCGAGAATGCAGGAATTCCTTATTTATATGAGTAGTCTATCATCCCTATTAAGCCAGGCTACCACATACACCCCCACACAGAGGAACCGACGTCCTCATCGGGCAACAGGAACGTCCCCTCTTGGCACATATGTCTGTACATCCAGTCCGGCACATGTGTGCCATGACGGGTCACAAACATCATGAGCAACATGACCGCACACATGTCCGCAAACATCCGTGTAACCGCGAGGGTCGGCTCCGATACCAACTTGTAACGCCCCGGACACACCCAACGATGGTCGTTACTCCTGGAGCATCTAGATTGTCCTCACAGATCAATACTAGTCTTTTTTGCGCACTTTTTCCTCACTAATGCGCACCGGGAGCATCTTCCCGATCGATCACCCATCCTGAAATTACTCCAAGCTAAACACGCTTAACTTTGGAGTTCTGTCCGAATGGGCTTCCAGAAAAGAAGGAATTCCTTATTTATATGAGTAGTCTATCATCCCTATTAAGCCATGCTATCACATCTTATCCCTATGACCATATTTGGAAGACTAAGCGAGCAGGCACATCATCTTGACAAAGGCGCTGCAAACGTCTTCATAGTCAATTGAAATGCCTTTTTCCATTGAATGCACATTGCCAAAAAGACTGAAATCTACCCTAATAATAAAGCAATAGAGTTTCTGGTCGTCCGTTGCTTCTTTTTGCAGAAACCCCCCTGCATTTTCTCTCAATTAACCCGCAGTCCACCTTTAAGTCTGCCTCAATCGTTTTTTTTGCATTTTATACAAAACCCCCTGAGTTGTATCCTAATTAACCCGCGGTGCATATTTTTGTCCAGCGAATAGTTATTTTACAGTTTTACATAAACCCCCCTGATATATGCGTTAATCACCCCATAGTTTATTGATTTTTTTTATTTCAAATAGCCATATCTTTTAAACCGCAACTCAAATTTAAACATTTTATATCTGAAATCCGATTAAAAAAATTTGTAGAATTTGAATACGGTGTTATTTTACATTTCAAATATTTTTAAGTGTTATTTATGGTGCAATATTAATCAATGGCGCACAATCCTTCTATATTTCATACCGGCGATTTGTATTGTAACATGTAAAATTAAACGTTAATATTTGGGAAAGGTTATAATCCTTGGGCATGTTGTACTTGCACAAGGTTCTCTCTTCGTACATGTTTCATGCTATAACACCCTAGGTGCGTACTTACCAACGGACTACACAAATTTTTTGTAGTGAATACACAAACATTTTTATAGGATATAAATACACTTATAAAATTAAATGTTTAATAAATCAAAAAAAATGTGGATTCAAAGGCGATTTTATAAAAAAAACTTATCTAAAAATGTTTGAAATCTTGAAGACAAACGATTGGGAAGTAAAAAAATGTTCATGATTTTAAAAACTTGGTTTAATAAAAAATGTTAATAAAAATTAAACAAAATTTCGTCAATTCAAAGAATGTTCATGAATAAAAAATTATACTAAAAAACAAAAACAGCTGGCGACTTACAAAGTAGTTTATTTATTCATAAAATGTTTGCTGATTCGGAAAATGATCATGCTTTTCAAAAAATGGATGTTAAATAAAAAAGTGTTTGTGAATTTTAAAAGTATTTTCACCCAAAACAATGTTCTTGAATCCTAGAAATGTTCAGTGATTCAAGAAAATTATTTAAAATATATTCACAATTTTTAAAAATATGCTTGCAAAAATAATAAAATCTTCATGAATTCAAAAAATTATTTATGATTTCATGAGATTGACATTGATAGTGTATCTCGGTGGTGCAGCAAATGTGAACATGACCATTGGAGATTATGTTTTTTCTCACGTCGCAACACACAGGCTCTTTTGCTAGTAAATCTATAAAAATAAGACCACCAATGTCAAGTCCAGAACTTAACCCTGGTGTGTTGGTTTCATCAAGGGACTTAACCATATGAGCTCGCTCTGTTCGCTAGACTGCTCCCACAGACAGAGTATCGTTTATTAAATACTAGCATGATGCATGTGTGTTACCATGGACCATTGGCTTAGGTGTGGTCAAAAACGTTAGTGTCCTTGTGGTCGTTGCATGATTTACGATTAGTAAAGATAGCAAAAATACAGTGAGACGCATGCAATGTCAGAGAATTTTAAATGCCCATAGTAGGTTAGACAGAGAAACTAAAACCAAGATTGATTTTGAGTTCAAGTCACACTTTTGTGTTTGTTATTTGTGCCTTCTACAAAAAAGTTACTCTCACATGAAAATATTGTATTTATTTAGTTATGATAGATCACATATGTAAGTAAGTACATTTGTTTATATGTATCTTAGAAGATTGCTAGTTCCACATGTGGGGATGTGTATTTTTAATTATTTGAAAAGAATGTTGGAATCCACATGTGAACTCATCGTCAACTCCAACCTTTATAAGTAGGAAACATTGTTGCTACCTGACTTAACATTATTATATCTTGAGAAAAAAAGAAAGCGCTGCAACTTCGGTGGAATCTTGTCAGCAGAACTGCGTGGTTCTTTAGGGATAGTTAATTGCATGTGCTTGCACATATAGTCGCATCAGCCATCGTCGAATGATCGGTGTAAAAAACAATTGATACTTCCTGGTTTCCGGCGTGAAAGTACATTTCTGCTCCCGAGCTCAAATGAGCATTTGAGCTCGGTAAACAATAAAAAATATTCCAATTTTTTGAGTGAAACTGTTGGAAATATGAGAATTTACCAAGTGATTTTATTAACAGAAATACTAGATAAAACATGACTATTATAAAAAAGATAAAACAAGTCATGTAATCTAAAGGTGAGACAGCAAATGGCATGTGCACATATGAACTAGAAGAGAACATATGTAGAACAGAGGCTAGAACTAGAAACTGTAAAGCGAGAAACTGAAATAAGATCTTTAAACAGAGATAGTATAAGAACATACGAACAGGAGCATAAGCCCCGGTCTTGGATGTGGTGTCCTCGCCGGCCATGTCATCGAAGAGGTTGTCGACGTCAGGAAAGTAGTCGCCGGCATCTGGATCGCCCGTGATGAAGCAACCAGTAGTCGCGCTGAGCGCTCCCCAAAAACCTTATCACCCTTCTCCCGTACATGACTCAAAAAGTGTGATTTCAGAGGCCTACTATCCCGACCTGCGGTGCACGCCGCAAGCTGGGATGAGGAAGACAGCAACAGCTCAGAGATGGAACCGATGGTGAGAGGAAGGAGTAGTTCTGGTGCGTCTCTCTGAGAGGAGCGACCTCCCTTATATGGGCGCAAGAGAAGGAGGCGAGAGGCTGCGCCGGGAGCTGAAGGGAATGAGGGAGACGAAACGAACAGACAACAACCGAAGGGTGCAGCGTTCGTATTCAATGTCCACTACAGCAAAAAAATTCAGCTTCCGGCTGACCTTTCGTATACTCGTCGTGCGCGGCAAAAACTTAGACATCGGCTCGTTCCCGCAACCCGTAGGGTGGCGCAGCGGGCGATGGAGGAGGAGCATGCGTGGATGCCCCTCTTGTTCTCATGCTCATACAAGTGGGGAAATAACCTCCCTTATAAGGAGGTCCAACTCCCGCTAAACTAGCAATGTGAGACTAAACTTTAGTAGTGCTCCTTATTTTGCACGAATGGGCTAAGTGGGCCTCTAGGATTTATTAGGAATTTCTGAAATTGCTATTGGGCTGGCCCAAAATAGACAAAATTTCAGCAGAAACATTGACAAAAGTTCTAAGCGGGTGCAAAAAATCGTCATGAAATTATATTTCTGTAAGATGTGGCAAAAAGAATCCGGTGCTCCAAAATGTTTTTGAAAATAGTATTTTTAGAGTGCCGATTTTGATTTTTTACCATGCCTTGTAGGAATGTGATTTCGTGCAGAACTTTTGCAAGCACTTAAAAATTTTGTCAATGTTTCTTCGTTTTTTTAAGAAGTTTTTCAATTTTTTTTATTTTACTGTTCAGCCGAAACTTTGCGTCCGTTTCCGGCGACGTTTTCGTACTATGAATTACACCCGGTGTTTTCCTCAACTTGTATACATACAAATATACTTCTAAATATATGTCTTTTAAAATATTTTAATATAAACTACATACGAATGTAATTTTTTGAAAATAAGAATAACCCCGGTCTCTGTATTAGGATGATGCATGTAGCCATATATTATTAATAGTGCAAAATCCAGCAGCCGAACACTATCGACCCGAAAATAAAGCGGAAAACAAACCCTGAGGCCGTATACCTCGCGACAGTATCTCCCCGCATATCTGCTAATTCCTACGATAGAAGACACAACATAAACGAAAAATACACAACTCCTAGACTACGCCTTCAAGAAGGGATCGTCGCACATGCGCACGTGATGGCGAGTCCACCACAAGGTTGAACTCCGGATTGTCACCCCCAAAGCCAAGCTTCAATCCATCACCTTTCGCAAGGACACGACACAAGCACGCATTGACATACTCTGATCAAAGATCTTGTGTTTCCATCGAAATGCATAAACTCGTTGCTGAAGCCGTCTGTACCATCCGCCCTTATCCGTACCGACAACTCGATAGCCAGATACCTATAGAGGAGACAACGAAAGATAAATATGTCACATACCGCCTGGCTCCCGCTACTGTCGCACCACCTTCGATTCGACAGTAACAAGACAAACATGACACATCCACCAGAGGCACCGTGCATCACCCACTGGTAACAGGCATGACTTGATGTATCCATATAAGACGTCGTGCGTAGAATCCGCCGCTAGCACATCCACCGGTGGCTTCACCTGCCGGCGACAGGCACCGCCCGACAACTCTGAAAGAAGCACATGTGTCACCTGTCGAGCTGCATCGAACCCGATCCATTGATGGAGGGGACGTCCCATACCGCCACCGGCCTAAGAAGGCCTTCATCACCTCAAGATCCAGACTCCGAATCGACCACACAATCCCGGAGCCCACCGCTGTTGATGAAGAGGGGTCGCCATCCCGATTTCGGGTACTACAGGGAGCACCCACCATAGTGCCAGTCGTTGTCGTCACACATACAACAGCAACACCGCCACGATCCCGCACCAAGCGTCAGCGAAGTCGGGGGAAGCATGCATGGTTGCGCACCACACAAGACTACCTGGGTATATTATGATGAATGGTCGTAGTACACTCCACATGGTTGATCCGGTGAGAAGCATGATTTACACAACATTGGGCCTAATGATTTATAAGCCTTCTTTTGTATATAGAAAATCAAATTATGTTTGAACTTGCTACTTCTCGAGCATGCGTTGTATTCCCTCGAAGAGGAAAGGTTGATGCAGCACAGTAGCTGATACGTCCATTTTGCATCATGATTTTATGTTGATATTTATTGCACTATGGGCTGTTATTACACATTATCTCACAATACTTATGCCTCTTCTCCCCTATTTTACAAGGTTTACATGAAGAGGGAGAATGCCGGCAGCTGGAATTCTGGGCTGGAAAAGGAGCAAACATTGGAGACCTATTCTGCACAACTCAAAAAGCTCCGAAATTCCACTAACACCATTTCAGAAAAATATAAAAAATATATGGCGAAAGAGATCTACTAGGGGCGGCACCACCTGTCCACGAGGGTGGGGGCGCGCCCCCTCCCCCTGGGCCCGCGCCCCTGCCTCGTG
>LR738710.1:640949012-641032006 GCA_902687465.1 Secale cereale
GCCCATCTTCTCCTATATGAGGTGTTTTGACCTGGAAAAAATCATAGGGAAGCTTTCGGGACCAGACGCCGCCGTCCCGAGGCGGAACCTTGGCGGAACCAATCTAGGGCTCCGACAGAGCTGTTCTGCCAGGGATACTTCCCTCCATAAGGGGGAAATCGTCATCGCCATCATCACCAACAACTCTCTCATCTTGGGGAGGGTTATCTTCATCAACATCTTCACCAGCACCATCTCCTCTCAAACCCTACTTCATCTCTTGTATCCAATCTTTGTACCAAAACCTCGGATTGGTACATGTGGGTTGCTAGTAGTGTTGATTACTCCCTGTAGTTGATGATAGTTGGTTTACTTGCTGGAAGATCATACGTTCAGATCCATTATGCATATTAATACCCCTTTGATCATGAACAATATTATGTCTTGTGAGTAGTTACTTTTGTTCCTGAGGACATGGGAGAAGTCTTGCTATAAGTAGTCATGTGAATTTGGTATTCGTTCGATATTTTGATGGGATGTATGTTGTCTTTCCCCTATTGGTGTCATGTGAACGTCGACTACATTATACTTCACCATTGTTTAGGCCTAGAGGGAGGCATTGGGAAGTAATAAGTAGATGATGGGTTGCTAGAGTGACAGAAGCTTAAACCCTAGTTTATGCGTTGCTTCGTAAGGGGCTGATTTGGATCCATATGTTTCAGGCTATGGTTAGGTTTACCTTAATACTTCTTTTGTAGTTGCGGATGCTTGCAATAGAGGTTAATCATAAGTGGGAGGATTTTCCAAGTAAGGCCAGCACCCAAGCAGCGGTCCACCCACATACCAAATTATCAAAGTACCGAACACGAATCATATGAACGTGATGAAAACTAGCTTGACGATAATTCCCATGTGTCCTCGGGAGCGTTTTCCTTCATATAAGAGTTTTTCCAAGCTTGTCCTTTGCTACAAAAAGGATTTGGCCATCTTGCTGCACCTTATTTACTTTTACTATTTGTCACTTGCTACCAATTACCTTATCAAAAACTATCTGTTACCGATAATTTCAGTGCTTGCAGAAAATACCTTACTGAAAATTGCCTATCATTTCCTTCTGCTCCTCGTTGGGTTCGACACTCTTACTTATCGAAAGGACTACGATATATCCCCTACACTTGTGGGTCACCAAGACTCTTTTCTGGCGCCGTTGTCGCGGAGTGAAGCGCCTTTGGTAAGGAAAATTTTATATAGTGTGCTGAAATTTACTGTTACTTGTTACTATGGGTCATAATCCTTTGAGGGGCTTGTTCGGGGTATCTTCACCCCGACCAGAAGAGCAAAGAGTTGATCCTCAACCTACTAAACCTACTGAAAATGTTTTCTTTGAAATTCCTTCGGGTATGATAGAGAAACTGCTAGATAATCCCTTTACGGGAGATGGAACACTGCATCCCGATTTACACCTAATCCATGTGGATGAAGTTTGTTGATTATTTAAGCTTGCAGGTATGCCCGAGGTTGTTATCAAGAAGAAGATCCTCCCTTTATCTTTGAAGGGAGATGCATTGACATGGTTTAGGCTATGCGATGATATTGAATCATGGAACTATAATCGACTGAAGTTGGAATTTCATCAGAAGTTCTACCCTATGCATCAGGTTCATCGTGATCGTAATTATATATATAATTTTTGGCCTCGCGAAGGAGAAAGCATCGCTCGACCTTGGGGAGGCTTAAGTTAATGTTATATTCATGCTCCAATCATGAGCTCTCAAGAAAAATGATCATTCAAAAATTTTATGCTCGGCTTTCTCTCAATAATCGCACCATGCTCGATAATTCTTGTACTGGTTCTTTTATGGTGAAGACTGTTGAATTCAAATGAGATTTATTGGAAAGAATTAAGTGCAACTCTGTAGATTAGGATCTCGACAAAGGTAAGGAGTCAGGTATGACCCCTAAGTTTGATTGTGTTAAAGCTTTTATGGATACCGATGTTTTCCGTGAACTTAGCACTAAATATGGACTTGACTCTGAGATAGTAGCTTCTTTTTGTGAATCATTTGCTACTCATGTTGATCTACCCAAGGATAAGTGGTTTAAATACCATCCTCCCATTGAAGTAAGAGTAGTTGAACCTGTTAAAGTTGAAGAAAAGACTATCACTTATAATGTTGATCCTATTATTCCTACTGCTTATATTGAGAAACCACCTTTCCCTGTTAGAATAAAGGATCATGCTAAAACTTCAACTGTGGTCCGTAAGAGTAATACTAGAACACCTACACCCTCTGAGCAAATTAAAGTTGAACCTAGTGTTGCCATGGTTAAAGATCTCTTGGTTGAAAATTTAGATGGACATGTTATTTACCTCCAAGAGGAAGCTGCTAGAATAGCCAAACCCGATACTAGGAATAAACATAGACCTATTGTAGGCTTGCCTGTTATTTCTGTTAAAATAGGAGATCATTGCTATCATGCTTTATGTGATGTAGGTGCTAGTGCGAGTGTAATACCTATTTCCTTATATGATGAAATTATGCATGACATTGCACCCGTTGAGCTAGAAGGTATTGATGTCACTATTAAGCTTGCTAATAGAGACACTATTTAACCAATTGGAATTGTTAGAGATGTTGAAGTCTTGTGTGGGAAAGTTAAATACCCTGTTGATTTTCTTGTTCTTGGTTCCCCACAAGATGATTTTTGTCCCATTATATTTGGTAGACCCTTCTTGAATGATGTTAATGCTAAGATAAACTGCGTAAAAGATATTGTTACCGTTGGTTTACGGGATATGTCTCATGATTTTAACTTTCCTAAATTTCGTAGACAACCCCATGATAAAGAATTACCGAGTAAGGATGAAATTATTGGTCTTGCTTCTATTGTTGTGCCCCCTAACGATCCTTTAGACCAATATCTGCTAGACCATGAAAATGATATGTATATGAATGAGAGAAGGGAAATAGATGAAGTAATCTTTAAGCAAGGACCCGTATTGAAAAACAACTTGCCTATTGAAATTCTAGGGGATCCTCCTCCACCCAAGGGTGATCCCGTGTTTGAACTTAAACCTTTACCAGATAATCTTAAGTATGTTTATCTTGATGAAAAGAAGATATACCCTGTTATTATTAGTAATCTTAAGTATGTTTATCTTGATGAAAAGAATATATAACCTTTCATAGCAGGAAGAAGAAAAACTATTGAAAACTCTGAAGAAGCATCGTGCTGCTATTGGATATATTTTGGATGATCTTAGGGGCATTAGTCCCACTCTATGCCAACACAAGATAAAATTGGAAGAGGACGCTAAACCGGTTATTGATCATCAACGATGGTTAAATCCTAAGATGAAATAAGTGGTAAGGAAGGAAATACTAAAGCTTCTAGAGGCAGGTATAATGTATCAAGTTACTGATAGCCAATGGGTAAGTCCTATCCATTGTGTCCCTAGGAAGGGAGGTATGACGGTTGTTCCTAATGATTAAGATGAATTGATCCCGCAAAGAATTGTTACAGGTTATAGGATGGTAATTGACTTCCGCAAATTAAATAAAGCTACTAAGAAAGATCATTACCCTTTGCCTTTTATTGATCAAATGCTAGAAAGGTTATCCAAACATACTCATTTTTGCTTTCTAGATGGTTATTCTGGTTTCTCTCAAGTACCTGTGTCAAAAGGGGATCAAGAAAAGACCAATTTTACTTGTCCTTTCGGTACCTTTGCTTATAGACGTATGCCTTTTGGTTTATGTAATGCACCTGCTACCTTTCAAAGATGCATGATGGTTGTATTCTCTGATTTTTGTGAAAAGATTGTTGAGGTTTTCATGGATGATTTCTCCGTTTACGAAACTTCTTTTGATGATTGCTCGAGCAACCTTGATCGAGTTTTGCAGAGATGTGAAAACACTAATCTTGTCTTGAATTGGGAAAAGTGCCACTTTATGGTTAATGAAGGCATTGTCTTGGGACATAAAATTTCTGAAAGAGGTATTGAAGTTGACAAGGCTAAGGTTGATGCTATTGAAAAGATGCCGTGTCCCAAGGACATCAAAGGTATACAAAGTTTCCTTGGTCATGCCGGGTTTTATAGGAGGTTCATTAAGGACTTCTCCAAAATCTCCAGGCCTCTGACTAACCTCTTACAAAAAGATGTTCCATTTTTCTTTGATGATGATTGTGTAGAAGCATTTGAAATACTTAAGAAAGCATTGATCTCTGCACCTATTGTCCAACCTCCTGACTGGAATTTACCCTTTGAGATTATGTGCGATGCTAGTGATTATGCTGTAGGGGCTGTTCTAGGACAACGAGTTGATAAGAAATTAAATGTTATCCAATATGCTAGTAAAACTCTAGACAGTGCCCAGAGAAATTATGCTACTACTGAGAAGGAATTTTTAGCAGTTGTATTTGCATGTGATAAGTTTAGGCCTTATATTATTGATTCTAAAATGACTATTCACACTGATCATGCTGCTATCAAATACTTTATGGAAAAGAAAGATGCTAAACCTAGACTTATTAGATGGGTTCTCTTGCTGCAAGAATTTGATTTGCATATTATTGGTAGAAATGGAGCTGAGAACCACGTTGCAGACAACTTTTCTAGGCTAGAGAATATTCTTGATGACCCACAACCTATTGATGATAGCTTTCCTAATGAACAATTAGTTGTCATAAATACTTCTCATACCGCTCCATGGTATGCTGATTATGCTAATTACATTGTTGCTAAGTTTATACCACCTAGCTTCACATACCAGCAAAAGAAAAAGTTCTTCTATGATTTGAGACATTACTTCTGGGATGACCCACATCTTTATAAAGAAGGAGTAGATGGTATTATTAGATGTTGTGTACCTAAGCATGAACAGGAACATATCCTACGCAAGTGCCACTCCGAAGCTTATGGAGGACACCATGCTGGAGATAGGACTGCACATAAGGTATTGCAATCTGGTTTTTATTGGCCTACTCTCTTCAAGGTTGCCCGTAAGTTTGTTTTATCTTGTGATGAATGTCAAAGAATTGGTAATATCAGTAGACGTCAAGAAATACCTATGAATTATTCACTTGTTATTGAACCATTTGATGTCTGGGGCTTTGATTATATGGGACCGTTTCCTTCCTCAAATGGGTACACACATATTTTAGTTGTTGTTGATTATGTTACTAAGTGGGTAGAAGCTATTCCAACTTGTAGTGTTGATCACAACACCTCTATTAAGATGCTTAAAGAAGTTATTTTTCTGAGGTTTGGAGTCCCTAGATACTTAATGACTGATGGCGGTTCACACTTTATTCATGGTGCTTTCTGTAAAATGCTTGCTAAGTATGATGTTAACCATAGAATTGCATCCCCTTATCACCCACAGTCTAGTGGTCAAGTAGAATTAAGTAATAGAGAGCTGAAATTAATTTTGCAAAAGACAGTTAATAGGTCTAGGAAGAATTGGTCCAAGAAACTTGATGATGCATTATGGGCCTATAGAACTGCATACAAAAATCCTATGGGTATGTCTCCATATAAGATGGTTTATGGAAAAGCATGCCACTTACCTCTTGAGCTAGAACACAAGGCATATTGGGCTATTAAAGAGCTCAATTATGATTTCAAACTTGCCGGTAAGAAGAGGTTATTTGACATTAGCTCCCTTGATAAATGGAGAACCCAAGCTTATGAGAATGCCAAGCTGTTTAAAGAAAAGGTTAAAAGATGGCATGACAAAAGGATACAAAAGCGTGAGTTTAACGTAGGTGATTATGTCTTGTTATACAACTCTCATTTAATATTTTTTGCAGGAAAACTTCTCTCTAAATGAGAAGGTCCTTACGTTATCGAGGAGGTCTATCGCTCCGGTTCCATAAAAATCAACAACTTCGAAGGCACGAATCTGAAGGTGGTGAACGGTCAAAGAATCAAACATTATATCTCAGGTAACCCTATAAATGTTGAAACCAATGTTATTGAAACCGTAACCCCGGAGGAATACATAAGGGACACTTTCGAGAACGATCCAGACCCCGAAAAGGAAGAGGTATGTGGTACGGTAAGTAAACCAACTCCAAAACAGTTCTAATGGTAATTTTTCACCGTTTTGGAATATTTAGAAAAATAGAAAATAAGAGGCAGTCTGGAAAGGACACGAGGCGTCCACGAGGGTGGAGGGAGCGCCCCCTTCCCCTGGGCGCGCCCCCTGCCTTGTGGGCACCTTGTGTGCCTCTCGGACTCCGATTTCTTGCACGTTACTTCTTTTTGTTGGTAAAAATTCATTATATATTCTCCCGAAGGTTTTGACCACTGTATCACGCAAAAATCCTCTGTTTTCGTTTCGAGCTGTTGTTTCTGATAGATCTAGATCATCATGGCATCTCCCAGCACCCCCAAGGACAAGTTCTTCGAGAAGGTCATCAACCCCTACCTCGCGGAGGTGCTGCATCACCCTCAAACCATGGAGTTGCATGAAGGGGTGCTGCACATCCGCGATGTTAAGGGGCCAAGGAGGACCGGAAGCGTAGAGACGAGACTCGAAGCAACGGAGCAGCAAGTTTTCAAGTGCCAAGGTATGGTGCAACGAGGACTCAATGCCAACCACGTGATGATCACGGAGCTCGCCAACAACCACAAGCTGGACTCAAGGATCTTCGGGGAAGCCATCTCCAATCTCCAAGAGAAAATCGAACACCTCTAGGCCCAGATATATGACCTGCAAAACCAAAACTGTGAGTATGAATATACATTCAAGAAGATGAGTTTGGCTGCAAATTTGAGTATCCCGGAGACTCGATCATCCTTCTATGATGGTGAGCCCATGCCTTGGAAGATGGACAACAAGCCTACATCATCAACAACCCCATCGTCACCACCTCCAAAGAAGGGGACATAATCATATGGGTATGGGCACTCCCCTTGGCAACTGCCAAGCTTGGGGGAGGTGCCCAGGTATCGTATCACCATCTCACTCCTATCTTTACCGTTTTTCTTAGTTCGATCCTTTTGGTAATATCTTGATCTAGTAGAATAAAGTTAGCATGATCTAGTTGTGAGCTTTTGCTTTGTGATCTTTAACTTTTTAATCGAGTCCGTGAGCTATATAATAAATATTAGTGTTGAGTCAAGGGCTTGATTTCCTCGCTATGGTCATGAGAGAATAAAAGAAAATATAAAAAGTATCAAAGAGATCATATTGATCTTATGGAAGGTAATGACTTCACATATAAAGAGTATGATGAATAAAAGTTGTTGAGAGCTGACAAACATAGTTTTGGTCATCGTTGCAATTAATAGGAAGTAATGAAGAAAGAGAGTTTTCACATACAAATATACTATCTTGGACATCTTTTATGATTGTGAGCACTCATTAAAATATGACATGCTAAAGAGTTAATGTTGGACAAGGAAGACAATATAATGGGTTTTGTTTTCTTATATTCAAAATAAAGTATATTGTCGTGGATCATCCAACATGTTGAGCTTGCCTCTTGTCGTGGATCATCCAACATGCTGAGCTTGCCTTTCCCCCTCACGCTAGCCAAAACTCCTTGCACCAAGTAGAGATACTACTTGTGCTTGCATACATCCTTAAACCCAGTTTTGCCATGAGAGTCCACCATACCTACCTATGGATTGAGTAAGATCCTTCAAGTAAGTTATCATTGTTGCAAACTCGCTAAAATATGTATGATTTATTAGTGTGGAGGAAATAAGCTTTATACGATCTTGTGATATGGAAATAATAAAAGCGACAGACTGCATAATAAAGGTCCTTATCACAAGTGGCAATATAAAGTGACGTTCTTTTGGGCTAAGAATTTGTGCATCCAACCATAAAAGCACATGACAACCGCTGCTTCCCTCTGCGAAGGGCCTATCTATTATTCTTGCCGTATAAGAGTCAAGGTGAAAATCACCTTTCTTTTTTATATTTTTCCTTTGGCAAGCACATTATGTTGGAAAGCTCCAGACATATATACCCACTTGGATGTAAGTTATCATGGTCTACCACTTTTGACATTACCCTTGAGGTAAAAGGTTGGGAGGCAAGACATAAGGCCCTATCTTTCTCTGTGTGCGATTAAAACTCCATAACCATAAGTATGTGAGTGTGAGCAATTGTGAAAGACTATATGATAGTTCAGTATGTGGGCTTGCTGAAAAGCTCTTATATTGACTCTTTCTGATGTTACGATAAATAGCAATTGCTCAATGACCGAGATCATAGTTTGTTGGTTTTCAATGAAGTTTCTGATTCCTACTTGACATTGTGAATGAACAGTTACTTTAGCATAAGAATCATATGACAATATATATGTGTTGCTGTTACAAGAATGATCATGATGCCCTCATGTCCATATTTTATTTTTATCGACACCTCTATCTCTAAACATGTGGACATATTTTTCGATATCGGCTTTCGCTTGAGGACAAGCGAGGTCTAAGCTTGGGGGAGTTGATACATCCATTTTGCATCATGCTTTTATGTTGATATTTATTGCACTATGGGCTGTTATTACACGTTATGTCACAATACTTATGCCTTTTCTCCCTTATTTTACAAGGTTTACATTAAGAGGGAGAATGTCGGCAACTGGAATTCTGGGCTGGAAAAGGAGCAAACATTGGAGACCTATTCTGCATAACTCAAAAAGCTCCGAAAATCCACGAAACACCATTTCAGAAAATATAAAAAAATATCTGGTGAATGAGATCTGCCAGGGGGGGCCACCACCTGACCACGAGGGTGGGGGCGCCCCCTGCCTCGTGGGCCACCCGGTTACCCCCCTGATGCCCATCTTCTCCTATATGAGGTGTTTTGACCTGGAAAAAATCATAGGGAGGCTTTCGGGACCAGACGCCGCCGTCTCGAGGCGGAACCTTGGTGGAACCAATCTAGGGCTCCGGCAGAGCTGTTCTGCCAGGGATACTTCCATCCGGGAGGGGGAAATCATCACTGCCGTCATCACCAACAACTCTCCCATCTTGGGGAGGGTTATCTTCATCAACATCTTCACCAGCACCATCTCCTCTCAAACCCTAATTCATCTCTTGTATCGAATCTTTGTACCAAAACCTCAGATTGGTACATGTGGGTTGCTAGTAGTGTTGATTACTCCTTGTAGTTGATGCTAGTTCGTTTACTTGGTGGAAGATCATATGTTCAGATCCAATATGCATATTAATACCCCTCTGATCATGAACAATATTATGTCTTGTGAGTAGTTACTTTTGTTCCTGAGGACATGGGAGAAGTCTTGCTATAAGTAGTCATGTGAATTTGGTATTCATTCGATATTTTGATGAGATGTATGTTGACTTTCCTGTAGTGGTGTCATGTGAACGTCGACTACATGACACTTCATAATTGTTTGGGCCTACAGGAAGGCATTGGGAAGTAATAAGTAGATGATGGGTCGCTAGAGTGACAGAAGCTTAAACCCTAGTTTATGCGTTGCTTCGTAAGGGGCTGATTTGGATCCATATGTTTCATGCTATGGTTAGGTTTACCTTAATACTTCTTTTGTAGTTGTGGATGCTTGCAATAGAGGTTAATCATAAGTGGGAGGCTTGTCAAGTAAGGACAGCACCCAAGCACCGGTCCACCCACATACCAAATTATCAAAGTATCGAACGCGAATCATATGAACGTGATGAAAACTAGCTTGACGATAATTCCCATGTGTCCTCGGGAGTGTTTTCCTTCATATAAGAGTTTGTCCAGGCTTTTCCTTTGCTACAAAAAGGATTGGGCCATCATGCTACACCTTATTTACTTTTACTATTTGTCACTTGCTACCAATTACCTTATCATAAAACTATCTGTTACCGATAAATTCAGCGCTTGCAGAAAATACCTTACTGAACATTGCCTATCATTTCCTTCTGCTCCTCGTTGGGTTCGACACTCTTACTTATCGAAAGGACTACGATAGATCCCCTACACTTGTGGGTCATCAGTAGCGTAAGTATTTCCCTCAGTTATTGAGAACCAAGGTATCAATCCAGTAGGAGACCACGCATGAGTCCCTCGCACCTGCACAAACAAATAAGAACTTCGCAGCCAACGCGATAAGGGGTTGTCAATCCCTTTACGGTCACTTACGAAAGTGAGATCTGATAGATAGGATAGTATGATATTTTTGATATTTTTGGTATAAGAACAGAAAGTAAATAAAGCAAACTAAAGTAAATGGAAGATTAATATGTTGAGAATAGATCCGGGGGCCATAGGTTTCACTAGTGGCTTCTCTCATGATAGCAGAATTCTATGGTGGATGAATAAATTGCTGTCGAGCAAGATCTAGAGTATTAAGTTCATAAGACCAGAGTAATGCTTTAAGCAAGATGACATGATGTAGAGGGATAAACTCAAGCAATATGATATAAACCCCATATTTTTATCCTGGATGGCAACAATACAATACGTGCCTTGATGCCCCTGCTGTCACTGGGAAAGGACACCGCAAGATTGAACCCAAAGCCAAGCACTTCTCCCATTGCAAGAATTATAGATCTAGTAGGCCAAATCAAACCAATAATTCGAAGAGACTTGCAAGGGTATTATAATCATACATAAAAGATTTCAGAAAAGAATCAAATAATTTTCATAGATAATCTAGATCATAAACCCACAATTCATCGGATCTCGACAAACACACTGCAAAAAGATTACATCGAATTGATCTCCTCGAAGATCAAGGAGAACTTTGTATTGAGATCCAAAAAAGAAAGAAGAAGCCATCTAGCTAATAACTATGGACCCGAAGGTCTGAGGTAAACTACTCACAACTCATTGGTGAGTCTATGGTGTTGATGTAGAAGCACTCCATGGTAGATCCCCCCTCCGCGGAGCTTCGAAACAGGCCCCAAGATGGGATCTCACGGGAACAGAAGGTTGCGGTGGTGGAATTAGGGTTTTCTCTGTTGCCTCGATGTTTTCAGGGTACATGGATATATATAGGAGGAAGGAGGGCATCCGGGGAGCCAAAGGGGGCCCACGAGGGTGGGGGGCGCGCCTGCCCCCTTCGTCGCCACCTCTCTCGTTCCCTCGCGTGTACTCCAAGTCTTCTAGGTAGATACGGTTCCAAAAATAACTCTCCCAAAGTTTTCATTCCGTTTGGACTCTGATGGCTTCTTGCCCCTCGTTGGTTACCCCAAGTGGAAGGTTTGAGATGTAGCGTAGCGGCAAATTTCCCTTGGCAAAGATACCAAGGATCGAATCCCGTGAGACTCCGAGGGTCGACAAGAAGGTGTCAATAGCGCCAGAAACTTTCGCTTGACAGGACCTGCACACAGATAAAAATAACTTTGCTCCCAACGAGTACAGAGAGGTTGTCAATCCCTCCGGCCTTGTCGTTTACAAAGGATCAAACGCAAGAGATAATAGTGATAGGTATGACTGCAACTAGGAAATAAGAACAGGAAGTAAATAGCGGGTGTGATCAGTGATGGTAATATGGACCGGGGTCCCATGATGTTCACTAGTGATGTCTCTCTCCCAAAAGACGATAAAACACCTAAGCGAGGTAAACGAATTACAGCTGGGCAATTGACAGGATTATGTGCGCAAACCAATGCTAACTATGTTGTAAGAAAGGTGGAGGCTCAAAAGCATGGGCGGTACGCCAAGGCAAGTAGACCGAAATCCATATGCATCTACTACTAATCATCCACCTTGAGATATCTATCCAGAACATCTCGCTGGTATTAAGTTGCGAGTCCCACCCAAAGTGTAAACTCAAAGCAACAGACAACTGCATTAAAAGAACTTTGCGTAAAGTAAACAATCCTTGCACCCGCAAGTACAAGCACCGTTGTTTTCCCCCTTGTGGCAACAGCACACCCCCTAGACTCATGTTTCTGTCACTCAAGCTAGTCATCGAGGGGCATGAACCCACAATCAAGCATAACGTTCCCTCTTGGAGTTACTACCTACTACTCGGCCAAAGCAATAAATAGCAACGGAGAACATGCAAGAATTACTCAAGAACATAAATATAAAAGAGGTGAATCAAATATATTACTCACACACAATCTGAACATAATCTCATAATCCATCGGATCCTAGCAAACTCAGCATAGCAACAGCATAAAGATTACATATGTGCCTCGATCATGTAGGGCAGCTCACGAGGTCTAATCGATGAAGAACAAAGAGGGGAGGAGAACATCACATAGCTACTGGTCATGGACCCATGGTCCAAGGGAGACTACTCACAACTCATCCGGGAGGCGTCCATGGTGGTGGAGAAGCTCCCGGTGGTGGTTCTCCCCTCCGGCAGGGTGCCGGGAAGAGTTCTCCTGGTGCTCCCGATCTTGGAAACGCGGCGGCGGCGGAACAGAGATGAGATCGCGAAAAAGGGTTCCGTCCTCGAGGGTTTCGGGACGCGTGGTAAATATATGCCAAAGGGGGGCACCAGAGGCGGAGAGGGGGGCCCAGGCGCCCCCCCCCCCCCGGCGCGGCCAGGAGGGGGGCCGCGTGGGCAGGCTGCCTGGGCTGCCCCTGGCTCCCCTCTGGCCCCACTTCTAGCGCGTGGAAGCTTCTGGAGCGCTGATTTTTTTTATATTTTTCCCGGAATTTTTCTGGCAATTTAAGTAATGGGAAAACCTGAAATACAAAAACAGCAGAAAACAGAAACTAGCACTGGGGTGCACTGAGTTAATAGGTTAGTCCAAATATGATCAAAAGTGTATAGAAGTGCATAAATATCATAGCAATATCACACAAAAGAAGCATGGAGCAAGCAGAAATTATAGATACGTTTTGGACGTATCAACATCCCCAAGCTTAATTCCTGCTCGTCCTCGAGTAGGTAATTGATAACAAGCATAATTTCTATGGTGACATGCTATTAACCATATAAGAACTTTTAAGTAAAGCAATCAAGGCATGTAATCCAATTCAAGTCATAACAAGCAAGAGTCTATATTAGCATTGTAACAAGTAACATAAGAACATAAAGGTGCAAGAGCTCTCGCTGTCCGTGACTCGAATGTCTCCAAATGGTGTTTGCGTGCAAGAAAGGGGATAGGGATATATGAGAGAGTAAAACATAGTTTTTGTATTGTTGAGAACTTAATCTACTAAAGTTTCACACTTGGTCTTCTTTGGAATCTTATCTTGACTCATCACCAGACCGTCAGCCAGGTACAAGTCAAAATGATCCACTCTCTTTTGATATTTTGAGCACTCATGCAATGGATGAGCGTAAGCAAGAAAGTCGACACTTAGGATGGCAAAGAGATAAGGATGATAGAGGGGGAAGACAAAAAAAAAGGTGTGAAAGGCTCACATCAAGAGGACAATCATCGGCGAGAGAAAGCCAAATGATAGATATGATGCGAGGAGTAGGGATTGCCATGCAACGGATGCACATGTGAGCTAAGGTAAGCTCTCCAATGGAACTAGTGGGGTGCATCCAACTTGCTTGCTCAAGAAGACCTAGAGCTCTTTTGAGGAGGCTCGTCATTGGAATATACAAGCCAAGTTATATAGTGTAAAGGTCCCACATAGCTATATGCATAAATGATAATCTCTATGGAGTACAAGGTATAAGATGGAGTACGAGTGTGGATCTCTTAAAAGGAAATAGTAGTGTGCCCCCTTCTCTCTTTTTATTTCTTTTTCTCTTTTTTTCTATTTTTTTATTTTTTTGTGGCCTCAATGGCTCTTTCTATTTATCTCTCATTTGTCCTCTTTGGGATCTTTTTATTTTGTCCTCTTTGGGATCTTTTGATTTGTCCTCTTTGGGATCTTTTCCTCACTTTAGGGGCAACACTCTATGTATTACAAGAAGTATAGAAGATCTTTCACACTTTACAAAAGTACTCAACATAAAGAAAATGAAACTATCATGATGTATGCAAATGTATGCCTCTGCCAGTGTAGCAGGATATGCAATGATACTAGCGCGTCATGTAGCAATGATTAGGGCAAGACCCAACTAGCATGCGGCTCATCGATCAAGCAAAAAGCATGTATGAAATGAAGATCAAGTCATGAGAAGATGGATGTTGCATGGCAATGTATCTCGGAAAGGCTATGGAAATGCCTTGATAGGTAGGTATGGTGGCTGTTTTGAGGAAGGATATAATGAGGCTTATGATGACAGAGCGTATCGTGCCAAGGATTTGGATGCACCAGCGAAGTATGCGCCAACTCTCGAGGTGAGAAAGGGCAATGCACAGTACCGAAGAGGCTAGAAAAATATGGATAGGTGGAAGTGTCAACTTTCGAATACTCACATTAGTCCGAAGAACTCATGCACTTATTATCGGTAACTCTCAATCTAATTAGGAGGTTCACAAAGAGACAAGTACCCCGAGGAGGTGTGTATGGGGGTTTGGTTACCCTTGCGCATTCTCGACCCATGGTACGTGAGTGTACTCTAATATTCGATCCCTCCAAAGATTAGTGATCCATTTAGTAGCTAAAGTTCTCAAAAATTTTGTAGGTTTTCGAAAATAAACACGGATTGCCCATAATACGACATCTATCACTAATAGGCTAAAGCTCTTGTCACCAAAAGTTCAGATATTACTCATGGCAATACCTCAAAACTATTGCAAGTTACTACTAAAATTAAATAGCAACCTCAATTACCTACTTTAAGTTAAGACACACAACTCAGTGCAACAGACAAACTCTCTTAACAAGATAAACATAAAAACTCAAGAGAGTTCAACAACCAACTAAACAAAAGCTC
This sequence comes from Secale cereale, assembly GCA_902687465.1. Taxonomy (NCBI): domain Eukaryota; kingdom Viridiplantae; phylum Streptophyta; class Magnoliopsida; order Poales; family Poaceae; genus Secale; species Secale cereale. The sequence continues at coordinate 640,963,707 of LR738710.1, forward strand.
TTTAAAAAGAAAAGCATGAAAATTAAGAGCTAAACATGACAGTAGCTATGGAAAGACAAAGAACACACACAGCAGAGATAAGCATGAAAATCCTATGTTGTGTTCTAGGTTGAAGTGGAGCGTGTTTCTCTCCCACACAAAGAAAGCTGGGTTCTAACTCGTTATGAACAGCAAGCAAAGCTAAAGAAAACTAAAAAGGAAACTAAAAGCAAGACGCTCCAAGCATAGCACATAACGCATGAAGTGATTAAAATATAGTGGAACGAAAGACAAACTGATAATTGTTGATGGAGAAGGGGATGCACGGGGGCATCCCCAAGCTTAGACGCTTGAGTCTTCTTGAATATTTCTTGGGGTGCACGGGGGCATCCCCAAGCTTGAGCGTTTGACCCTCCTGAATCTTTTTATCATCTTCCCTCGCACACTTGAAAACTCCCTTCATACATAACTCATCATAATCTGATTAGCGAGGTTAGTACCCATAATAAAATAATTTTTCCTTGCTGGAAATAAAAATAATCTTGAAGATCTACTGTTTCTCAAGATTGCCAAAAGGTTTTTGCAAAGAAAAAGCAAGCCCAAGGTTTGCAAAACGAAGAAAAGGCAAAACAGGACAGAATCTGTGAAAAACAGACCAGCAGGTAGTAAATAATTTTTTAGGGGCACTTCTGCAACTCAAATCAAAAAACTCAGAACAGACGCCCGAAAGCCAATTTTATAGAGCACGCTGTCGAAAAAATTCAGACCAAAAAGATGATCTGGTGATTTTATACGAATTTTTCTGTCCAAGGACAGAATCTGTTTCCTGGATAGCACGTCACAACTTTTGAACTTTCTTGCAATCAGAGGCTAAACTTGGCACAAAGCTGAAAAGAAAAGATACAATGATGATGCTACTGTAGTAACAAACATCAAGACACAACAAAAGCAAAATAAAATTTTATTCGTTGTGGGCTGCCTCCCAAAAGCGCTTTATTTTATGCCTTTAAGCTAGGCATAATGCAAAGAGGAATCAATAATCATCATAATAATCGGAGTTATAAATTGCTTCAAATGGTTCCTCAACAAGTTCATCCTTGTTCCTTCTAGGAAAGGGGTACATACCTTTTGCCTTCCCGCGTAGGAGGATTTGTCCCTTACCTATATCGATGAAGCCTTTTACGGCTCGAAGGAAGTCCCTTCCAAGCACTATATTTCCTTGGTTTGGCTTCATGATGAAGAAATCAACCATTGCAATCCCTTTAAGGAATGTAACTGGCACGTCTTTTATTCTTCCTTGGATCTCAGAAATATCTCCATTAGCATGTTCATGATAGGATGATAATCTATCCATGTTAAATTTTAAAGAATCATGAACAATTTTTGGCATAGTAGAAACCATAGATCCAATATCACAATAAGCAAGGAAGTCTTGATTAGAGATGCTAATCCTAACAAAAGGCTCCCAATCATTGTCTATTTCCAAAATATCTCTCTTATTGGGTTTGGGTTTATCTACCTTCATCAAGTCTAGAGCATCCATTCTCTTCTCAATAGTAGCAAGTCTGTCTATGACAGTATCAAAACTATGATCATAAACAAAGTAACTAGATAGACCATGTATAATTTCAAGAGCTCTAGCTTCATCACACTCTAGGAAATCTCTTTCAGCTATAATATCAAGAGAGTGTTTACACCATTTGAAAAGACCATGGTAAAAGTTTCTAAGCACAATTTTTATAGGTATCCAAGGCATAATTCTCCTATGTGCATCAGAAATTCTGTCCCATGCATTCTTCATATTTTCTCCATCCCTTTGATGGAAATCTAGAACTTCTGATTCCCTCAAAGCACCAAATCCTAACATGCTTGACTAAACAGAAAGGACTACTAACAGAAAAGCAAATATATTTTTTGTGATTTTTGATAAAGGATACTAAAGCAAAAACTGAAAGGTAAACTAACAAGACTAAAAAGCAAAGATAAAAGATAGCGTGCAACTCCCCTATCTTGAAGAGTGGAGTCCCCGGCAACGGCGCCAGAAACTTGCTTGATGGCTTCTCGCCCCTCGTTGGTTACCCCAAGTGGAAGGTTTGAGATGTAGCATAGCGGCAAATTTCCCTTGGCAAAGATACCAAGGATCGAATCCCGTGAGACTCCGAGTGTCGAGCAGAAGGTGTCAATAGCGCCAGAAACTTTCGCTTGACAGGACCTGCACACAGATACAAATAACTTTGCTCCCAACGAGTACAGAGAGGTTGTCAATCCCTCCGGCCTTGTCGTTTACAAAGGATCAAACGCAAGAGATAATAGTGATAGGTATGACTGCAACTAGGAAATAAGAACAGGAAGTAAATAGCGGGTGTGATCAGTGATGGTAATATGGACCGGGGTCCCATGATGTTCACTAGTGATGTCTCTCTCCCAAAAGACGATAAAACACCTAAGCGAGGTAAACGAATTACAGCTGGGCAATTGACAGGATTATGTGCGCAAACCAATGCTAACTATGCTGTAAGAAAGGTAGAGGCTCAAAAGCATGGGCGGTACGCCAAGGCAAGTAGACCGAAATCCATCTGCATCTACTACTAATCATACACCTTGAGATATCTATCCAGAACATCTCGCTGGTATTAAGTTGCGAGTCCCACCCAAAGTGTAAACTCAAAGCAACAGACAACTGCATTAAAAGAACTTTGCGTAAATTGACAATCCTTGCACCCGCAAGTACAAGCACCATTGTTTTCCCCCTTGTGGCAACAGCACATCCCCTAGACTCATATTTCTGTCACTCAAGCTAGTCATCGAGGGGCATGAACCCACAATCAAGCATAACGTTCCCTCTTGGAGTTACTACCTACTACTCGGCCAAAGCAATAAATAGCAACGGAGAACATGCAAGAATTACTCAAGAACATAAATATAAAAGAGGTGAATCAAATATATTACTCACACACAATCTGAACATAATCTCATAATCCATCGGATCCCAGCAAACTCAGCATAGCAACAGCATAGATTACATATGTGCCTCGATCATGTAGGGTAGCTCACGAGGTCTAATCGATGAAGAACAAAGAGGGGAGGAGAACATCACATAGCTACTGGTCATGGACCCATGGTCCAAGGGAGACTACTCACAAATCATCCGGGAGGCATCCATGGTGGTGGAGAAGCTCTCGATGGTGGTTCTCCCCTCCGGCAGGGTGCCGGGAAGAGTTCTCCTGGTGCTCCCGATCTTGGAAGCGCGGCGGCGGCGGAACAGAGATGAGATCGCGAAAAAGGGTTCCGTCCTCGAGGGTTTCGGGACGCGTGGTAAATATATGCCAAAGGGGGGCACCAGAGGCGGAGAGGGGGGCCCAGGCGCTCCCCCGGCGCAGCCAGGAGGGGGGTCGCGTGGGCAGGCCGCCTGGGCTGCCCCTGGCTCCCCTCTGGCCCCACTTCTGGCGCGTGGAAGCTTCTGGAGCGCTGATTTTTTATATATTTTTCCCGGAATTTTTCTGGCAATTTAAGTAATGGGAAAACCTGAAATACAAAGACAGCAGAAAACAGAAACTGGCACTGGGGTGCACTGAGTTAATAGGTTAGTCCAAATATGATCAAAAGTGTATAGAAGTGCATAAATATCATAGCAATATCACACAAAAGAAGCATGGAGCAAGCAGAAATTATAGATACGTTTTGGACGTATCAGACTCCGTCCGATATTCTTTTTCTGCGAAACACTGAAATATGCAAAAAAAACAGCGATTTGCACTAGGTCTTGGGTTAGTAGGTTAGTCCCAAAAAAATATAAAAGTGTATAGTAAAGCTCATTAATCACCCAAAACAGAATATATAATAGCATGGAACAATAAAAAATTATAGATATGTCGGAGACGTATCAAGCAGAATTTTTGATGTGGAATGCTAACCAACATAATTATTAATGTAATTTTTCTTTATTGTGGCATGAATGTTCAGATCTGAAAGATTCAAGATAAAAGTTCATATTGACATAAGAATAATAATACTTCAAGCATACTAACAAAGCAATCATGTCTTCTCAAAATAACATGGCCAAAGAAAGTTCATCCCTACAAAATCATATAGTTAGGCTATGCTCCATCTTCATCACACAAAATACTCCAATCATGCACAACCCCGGTTTCAGCCAAGCACTTGTTTCATACTTTAATTTTTTCAAACTCTTTCAACTTTCACGCAATATATGAGCGTGAGCCATGGACATAGCACTATGTGGAATAGAGTGGTGGTTGTGGAGAAGACAAAAGAGGAAGATGGTCTCACATCAACTAGGCGTATCAATGGGCTATGGAGATGCCCATTAATAGATATAAATGTGAGTGAGTAGGGATTGTCATGCAACTGATGCACTAGAGCTATAAATGTATGAAAGCTCAACAAAAGAAACTAAGTGGGTGTGCATCCAACTTGCTTGCTCACGAAGACCTAGGGCATTTGAGGAAGCCCATCGTTGGAATATACAAGCCAAGTTCTATAATGAAAATTCCCACTAGCATATGAAAGTGACTAAACAAGAGACTCTCTATCATGAAGATCATGGTGCTACTTTGAAGCACAAGTGTGGAAAAATATAGTAGCATTGTCCTTTCTTTTCTTTTCTTTTCTTTTTTCTTTTTTTTCTTTTTTTTCTTTGGCCTTTACTTCCCTTTTTTATTTTTTTTATTTGGGACAATGCTCTAATAATAATGATCATCACACTTATTTTGATTGACAACTCGATACTAGAACAAAGTATGACTCTATATGAATTCCTCCGGCGGTGTACCGGGATGTGCAATGAATCAAGAGTGACATGTATGAAAAATTATGCATGGTAGCCTAGCCACAAATACGATGTCAACTACATGATCATGCATGGCAATATGACAATGATGAAGCGTGTCATAACAAACAAAACGGTGAAAAGTTGCATGGCAATATATATCGGAATGGCTATGGAAATGCCATGATAGGAAGGTATATGGTGGGTGTATGGTACCGGCGAAAGTTGTGCGGTACAAGAGAGGCTAGCAATGGTGGAAGGGTGAGAGTGCGTATGATCCATGGACTCAATATTAGTCATAAAGAACTCACATACTTATTGAAAAAATCTAAAAGTCATCAAAACAAAGTACTACACGCATGCTCCTAGGGGAAGGGTTGGTAGGAGTTAACCATCCTGTGATCCCGACCTCCACACAAAGGATGACACTCAATGAAATACCTCATGTTTCAAATTTGTCACACAACGGTTACCATACGTGCATGCTAAGGGACTTGCAAACCTCAACACAAGTATTTCTCTTATTCACAACTACTCTATTAGCATGACTCTAATATCACCATCCTCATATCTCAAAACAATCATCAAGTATCAAACTTCTCATAGTATTCAATGCACTTGTATGAAAGTTTTTATATACTCATCTTGGATGCCTATCATATTAGGACGAGTTTCATAACCAAAACACATTACCATGCTGTTATAAAAGACTCTCAAAAGTATATAAGTGAATCATGAGAGATCAACAATTTCTACAAAATAAAACCACCAACGTGCTCTAAAAGATATAAGTGAAGCACTAGAGCAAAACTATCTAGCTCAAAAGATATAAGTGAAGCGCATAGAGTGTTCTAATAAATTCTAAATCATATTTATCTCTCTCAAAAGGTGTGTCCAGCAAGGATGTTGTGGCAAACTAAAAAGCAAAGACTAAAATCATACATGACGCTCCAAGCAAAACACATATCATGTGGTGAATAAAAATATTGTCCCAAGTATAGTTACCGATAGATGAAGACAAAAGAGGGGATGCCCATCCCGGGGCATCCCCAAACTTAGGCTTTTGGTTATCCTTGAATTTTACCTTGGGGTGCCTTGGGCATACCCAAGCTTAGGCTCTTGCCACTCTTTGTTCCATAGTCCATCAAAGCCATACTCAAAACTTGAAAACTTCACGACACAAAACTTAGCCAAAAATCTCGTGAGCTCTGTTAGTATAAGAAAACAAACCACCACTCAAAGGTACTGTAATGAACTCATTCTTTGTTTATATTAGTGTTAAACCTACTGTATTCCAACTTCTCTATGATTCATACCCCCCGATACTACTCATAGATTCATCAAAATAAGCAAACAACACACGAAAAACAGAATCTGTCAAAAACAGAACAGTCTGTAGTAATCTGTAACTTTCGAATACTTTTCTAACTCCAAAAAAATTGAAATAAATTGGTAAACGTGAGGAATTTGTCTATTAATTATCTGCAAAAAGAATCAACCAAATAGCACTCTCCAGTAAACAATTACAGCCAATCTTGTGAGCGTTAGAGTTTCTATTTTTTACAGCATGATCATATAAACTTCACACAAGTCTTCCCAAAGGTTCTACTTGGCACAAACACTAATTAAAACACAAAACCACATCTAAACGGAAACTAGATGCAATATTTATTCCTAAACAGAAGCAAAAACATATAAAATAAAATTGGGTTGTCTCCCAACAAGCTCTTTCTTTATAGCCATTAAGATAGGCTTGAGAATTCAATGATGCTCACATGAAAGATAAGAATTGAAGCACAAAGAGAGCATCATATAGCATGTGAAAATCACATCTAAGTCTAACATACTTCCTATGCATAGGCATTTTATAGGCAAACAAATTAGCAAGAAAAACAAGATCTAGCATATGCAAGGACGAAGAAAGAAACAATAGCAATCTTAACATAACGAGAGGTAATTTAGCAACATGAAAATTTCTACAACCATATTTTCCTCTCTCATAATAATTGCATGTAGGATCATAAGCAAATTCAACAATATAGCTATCACAAAACATATTCTCAACACAATCCACATGCATACGAAGTTGACACTCTTCCAAAATAGTGGGATCAACATTAACTAAAGTCATGACCTCTCCGAACCCACTTTTATCAAAAATTTCATAAGATTGAACATTCTCCAAATATGTGGGATCTAAAGTTGACAATCTTCCAAACTCACTTTAAATATTATTGCAAACGTCAATCTCATATTCATCATGGGGATTAAATAAATTTTCAAGATCGTAGGAAGCATCACCCCAATCATGATCATTGCAACAAGTAGTGGGCATAGCAAAATAAGCATCCCCAAGCTTAGGGTTTTGCATATCATTAGCACAACTGACATTAACATAATTTATAATAACATCATTGCAATCATGCTTTTCATTCAAGGAGCTATCGTGAATCACTTTATAATCTTCTTCTTTCAACACTTCATCACAATTTTTGGACTCACGAATTTCAAGCAAAACCTCATAAAGATAATTTAGTGCACGCAGCTCACTAGCAATTGGTTCATCATAATTGGATCTCTTAAAAAGATTAGCAAGTGGATGAGGATCCATAATTTAGCAAGCGAAAATGCAAGCTAATAGAGGGGACATAGCAACACAAGCAAACAGAAAGGCGAACGGAAAAAGAGCGAATAAAACGGCAAGGGTGAACTGGGGGAGAGGAAAACGAGAGGCAAATAATGTAGTGCGAAGGATAAGGGTTTGTGATAGGTACTTGGTATATGACTTTTGCGTAAGCCTCCCCGGCAACGGCGCCAGAAATTCTTCTTGCTACTTCTCAAGCTTGCGTTATATTCCCTCGAAGAGGAAAGGGTGACGCAGCACATTAGCGTGAGTATTTCCCTCAGATTTTGAGAACCAAGGTATCAATCCAGTAGGAGACCACGTGCGAGTCCCTCCCACCTGTACAAACAAATAAGAACTTCGCAGCCAACGCGATAAGGGGTTGTCAATCCCTTTACGGTCACTTACGAAAGTGAGATCTGATAGATAGGATAGTATGATATTTTTGGTATTTTTGGTATAAGAACAGAAAGTAAATAAAGCAAAGTAAAGTAGATGGAAGATTAATATGTTGAGAATAGATGCGGGGGCCATAGGTTTCACTAGTGGCTTCTCTCATGATAGCAGAATTCTACGGTGGGTGAACAAATTACTGTCGAGCAATTGATAGAAAAGCGCATAGTTATGAGAATGTCTAGGAATTATCATTATATATAGGCATCTTGTCCGTGACAAGTAGACCGAAACGATTCTGCATCTACAACTATTACTCCACACATCGACCGCTATCCAGCATGCATCTAGAGTATTAAGTTCATCAGAATAGAGTAATGCTTTAAGCAAGATGACATGATGTAGAGGGATAAATTCAAGCAATATGATATAAACCCCATCTTTTTATCCTCGATGGCAACAATACAATACGTGCCTTGCTGCCCCTGCTGTCACTAGGAAAGGACACCGCAAAATTGAACCCAAAGCCAAGAACTTCTCCCATTGCAAGAAATATAGATCTAGTCGGCCACACCAAACCAATAATTCTAAGAGACTTGAAAGGATATTATAATCGTACATAAATTTTTTCAAAAAATAATCAAATATTGTTCATAGATAATCTTGATCATAAACCCACAATTCATCGGATCTCGACAAACACACCGCAAAAAGATTACATTGAATAGATCTCCTCTAAGATCAAGGAGAACTTTGTATTGAGATCCAAAAAGAGAGAAGAAGCCATCTAGCTAATAACTATGGACCCGAAGGTCTGAGGTAAACTACTCACAACTCATTGGTGAGGCTATGGTGTTGATGTAGAAGCACTCTGTGGTAGATCCCCCCTCCGGCGGAGCTCCAGAACAGGCCCCAAGATGGGATCTCACGGGAACAGAAGGTTGCCGTGGTGGAATTAGGATTTTCTCTGTTGCCTCAATGTTTTCAGGGTACATGGATATATATAGGAGGAAGGAGGGCATCGGGGGAGCCAGAGGGGGTCCACGAGGGTGGGGTGCGCGCCTGCCCCCCTGGGCGCACCCTGGACCCTCGTGGCCACCTCTCTCGTTCCCTGATAACCCACAAGTGTAGGGGATCGCAACAGTTTTCGAGGGTAAAGTATTAAACCCAATCTTGTTGATTCGACACAAGGGGAGCCAAAGAATACTCTTAAGTATTAGCAGCTGAGTTGTTAATTCAACCACACCAGGAAACTTAGTATCTGCAGCAAGATAGTTTAGTAGCAAAGTAATATGATAGTGGCGATAGCAGCAATAAAAGTAAAGATAGTGTTTTCGTAGTTTTTGTGATAATAGCAACGAAAAAGTAAATAAGCGACAAGAAATATAGGTAAAGCTCGTAGGCATTGGATCGGTGATGGGAAATTACGTCGGATGCAATTCATCATGTAGAAGTTATAACCTAGGGTGACACAGAACTAGCTCTAGTTCATCAATGCAATGTAGGCATGTATTCTGAATATAGTCACGCGTGCTTATGGAAAAGAACTTGCATGACATATTTTGTCCTACCCTCCCGTGGCAGCAGGGTCCTATTGGAAACTAAGGGATATTAAGGCCTCCTTTTAATAGAGTACCGGACCAAAGCATTAACACATAGTGAATACATGAACTCCTCGAACTATGGTCATCACCGGGAGTGGTCCCGATTATTGTCACTTCGGGGTTGCCGGATCATAAGACATAGTAGGTGACTATAGACTTGCAAGATAGGATCAAGAACACACATATATTCATGAAAACATAAGAGGTTCAGATCTGAAATCATGTCACTCGGGCCCTAGTGACAAGCATTAAGCATAGCAAAGTCATAGCAACATCAATCTCAGAACATAGTGGATACTAGGGATCAAACCCTAACAAAACTAACTCGATTACATGATAGATCCCATCCAACCCATCACCGTCCAGCGAGCCTACGATGGAATTACTCACACACGACTGTGAGCATCATGAAATTGGTGATGGAGGAAGGTTGATGATGACGATGGCGACGATCTCTAGTCTCCGGAGCCCCGAACGGACTCCAGATCAGCCATACTAAGAGAGATTAGGGCTTGGCGGCGGCTCCGTTTCGTAAAACGCGATAATTCTTTCTCCCTGATTTTTCTCTCCATGAAACGGAATATATAGGACCTGGGGATACGTCGGTGGGGCATCGGGGTGCCCTCGAGGCAGGGGGCGCGCCCCCCACCCTCGAGGACAGCCCGTGGGCCCCCAGGTGTGGATCTTCTTGCAGGTATTTTTTATATTTTTTGAAATAATTCTCCGTTGATTTTCAGGCGATTCCGAGAACTTTTTATTTCTGCACAAAAACAACACCATGGCAGTTCTGCCGAAAACAGCGACAGTTCGGGTTAGTTCCATTCAAATCATGCAAGTTAGAGTCTGAAACAAGGGCAAAAGTGTTTGGCAAAGTAGATACATTGGAGACGTATCAACTCCCCCAAGCTTAAACCTTTGCTTGTCCTCAAGCAATTCAGTTGATAAACTGAAAGTGATAAAGAAAAACTTTGACAAACTCTGTTTGCTCTTGTTGTTGTAAATATGTAAGCTAGCATTCAGGTTTTCAACAAGATCATGAACTAACCACATTCACAATAACTTTCAGGTCAGAAGACTACTCACATCAATGGCATAATTAACTAGCGAGCGATAATAATAAACCTCGGATGTCAACACTTCTCAAAACAATCATGATATGATATAACAGGATGGTACCTCGCTAGCTCTTTCTGAGACCGCAAAACATAAATGCAGAGCACCTTTAAAGATCAAGGACTGACTAGACATTGTAATTCATGGTAAAAGAGATCCAGTCATGATCATACTCAATGCAAATTAATAGTAATACATGCAACGACAGAGGTGCTCTCCTACTGGTGCTTTTTGCTAAGATGATGATGACTCTGCATAAAAATAAATAGATAGGCCCTTCGCAGAGGGAAGCAGGGATTTGTAGAGGTGCCAGAGCACGATTTTTAAATAGAGATTAAATAATATTTTGAGCGGTATACTTTCATTGTCAACATAACAACCAAGAATCTCGATATCTCCCATGCTACGCACATTATAGGCGGTTCCCAAACAGAATGGTAAAGTTTATACTCCCCCAACCACCAACAAGCACACTCCACAGCCAGCCGAATTCATGGGTTACCGTCCAAACAAGCAATAGCCCTGGGGGAGTTTTTTTTAATTATTATGATTTTGAGCATGGGACTGGGCATCCCGGTTACCAGCCATTTTCTCGTGAATGATGAGCGGAGTCCACTCATCGTGAGAATAACCCACCTAGCATGGAAGATATAGACAACCCTAGTTGATACATGAGTTGTTCGAGCATACAAAACAGAATTTCATTTGAAGGTTTAGTGTTTGGCACATACAAATTTACTTGGAATGACAGGTAAATACCGCATATAGGAAGGTATGGTGGACTCTTATGGAACAACTTTGGGGTTTATAGAAGTGGATGCACAAGCAGTATTCCTATTTAGTACAGGTGAAGGCTAGAATAAGAGTGGGAAGCGACCAGCTAGAGAGCAACAACGGTCATGAACATGCATTAAAATTAATCAACAATGAATGCAAGCATGAGTAGGATATAAATCACCATGAACATAAATAATCGTGAAGGCTATGTTGATTTGTTTCAACTACATGCGTGAACATGTGCCAAGTCAAGTCACTTAAATCGTTCAGAGGAGGATACCACCCATCATACCACATCACAACCATTTTAATATCATGTTGGCACGCAAGATAGACCATTATAAGCTCTCAGTTAATTAAGCATGGCATAAGTAGCTATGATCTCTAATTGTCATTGCAAACATGTTTCATTCATAACAAGCTGAATCAAGAACGACGAGCAATCATATTTACAAAAACAAGAGAGGTCGAGTTCATACCAGCTTTTCTTATCTCAATTAGTTGATCATATATCATCCTTATTGCCTTTCACTCGCACGACCAAACAGTGTGGATAATAATAATAGTGCACGTGCATTGGACTAAGCTGGAATCTGCAGACATTTAATACAAGAGAGAAGACAAGGTAATGTGGCTCAAGATTAAATCAACAATAAAGCATATGAGAGCCACTAAGCATTTTAATCATGGTCTTCTACTCTCAACCCCTAAAGAAAAGAAAAGAAACTATTTACACGGGAAAGCTCCCAACAAGCAAACGAAGAACGGGGAATCTTTTTTGGTTTTCATTTTTAGTTACTAATACAAGCAAAGAAGGTAAACTAGATAGAAGCTACAACTAATATTTTTTTTCTGGGTTTTTCTAGGACACAAGAAAAAGACTAAGAAAAAGAAATTTAACTAAGCATGGATGGTACAGTGAAAGAGTGTGAGCACCGACAACTAGAATAAGTGTGAACATGAATGTAAGTCGGTGAGAAACACGTACTCCCCCAAGCTTACGCTTTTGGCCTAAGTTGGTCTATGGCCAGTACTGGCCTGACGGATATCCAAAGTTGTAGTTGGGGTCATACTGTGATGCAGCGGATGCTGCCTGCTGAGCTGCAGCTCGAAGGCGGGTTGCCTCCATCATGTTATAATGGGTACTTGCCTCCTCCATAGTTATAGTGTATCTCCCTTTTTCCTGAAAGTTAAACAAAGTAGGGGCAGGAAGAACAATAGGGATGGCATGCTGCCGGTTAAAGATTAGTCGATATTTGAGAGTTTGATTATCCCACTCTATAAACCGGTGACTAGCCATAGCATTATAGTCTAAATAAGCAGTAGTTAAGGGGTCATCATACGGGTGCACAGACACACCAAGATAGCGGGCTATGCGAGTAGCATAGATCCCACCAAATAAATCTCCATTCGAACCATTATGGTGTAGCCTACGTGCAACAATTGCTCCTAAATTATATTGCCTATCACCTAGTACAGCACTCCTGAGAACGCTAAGATCAGGGACACACATGTGACAAGCCTCATCTTTACCATTTAAGAATCTACCGATAAAGAGAGCAAAGTAATGAATAGCAGGAAAATGTATGCTCCCAGTGGTGGCTTGTGTGATGTCCCTGGATTCCCCCACTATAATACTAGCTAGGAATTCTCTAAATTCAGATTTACGAGGATCACTCATACTGCCCCACTGTGGGAGCTTGCAGGCTTCATTAAAATCCTCTAAGTCCATGGTATAAGATTTATCATATAGATCAAACAAGACAGTGTGAGAATTACGTGAAGATGAAAATTTAAACCTTCTCACAAAGCTATCAGTCAAGCCATGGTATTAGAGGCACTTATCTTGCATGAAGTCCTCGAGGTCAGCGTTACGCATATATGCGTAAAATTCATCTTTGATGCCCGCTTGACTCATAAATTCATCTGACGGCCATTCACAAGGCCGTACATCAGCATCCCTCGGTGGTTCATCGTCGGGCTCACGGAACGCAAGCCTCGGTCCTTGCTTCCTTGAAGGACCACCTTGGAAGTTTTTCCTAGACATTTTTCTGAAATTTTTCTGAAATTTTTAGTAACTCACAATAAAAGTTAACCAAACTCAACAAGAATGATAGCAACAACTCCTATAAATGTCTAGAAGCTATATCATGCATTACAACTACTTGGGACCAAGAAAATTTGACATGCAAGATCAAGAACAAGGTCACCACAGCAGCATAAATTTGCAACAAATAAAGCACTAGAACAAAAACTAATTGGACCAATGGAGGACTCACATACCAAGGAACAATCTCCCCAAACAGTTTGGTGAATGGTGCTTTGAGCAAGGAGATCAAAAATGGCAGCAAAATGAGCTAGAACTCGGGTTTGAGCTGGTTGGGGATTTTTTTGGGAGGAAGAAGAAGAGTATGGGTGAAAGGATAAGTGGAGGGGGGCCACGTGGGGCCCTCGAGGCAGGGGGCGCGCCCTGTGAAGAGGGGGAGCCCTGTGCCCTCGAGGCCACGTGCTGGCTCCCCTTGCTGTGTGTTCAGTGCCATATTTTCTTAAATATTCTAGAAAAAATCATATTTCATTTTCATGGCATTTGGAGAACTTTTATTTTCGGGATGTTTTTTATTGCACGGATAAGTCTGAAAACAGATAGATAATGCTATTTTTCTTTTATTTAACCTAACTAACAGAAAGTAAAAGGAGGGTACAGAAAATTTGTGCTATCTAGATTCACCTATCCCATGCTCATCAAAAGGAATCCATTAACAAGGTTGATCAAGTCTTGTTAATAAACTCTTTCCGAATAACATGAAACCGGAGAATTTTCGAATAACACTATGTTACCTCAATGGGGATATGTATGCCCCCAACAATAAGTATGCCATATGCCTTCTTGATAGTAGGAATAGGAAACTCAAAACCTCCAATAGTGATAGTTGACATTTTTCCAATATAATTGATACTGAAGACCTGATGTTGTTTCCTCGGAAAGTGTACCATATGCTCATTACCATTGACATGAAAAGTGACATTTCCTTTGTTGAAATCAATAACAGCCCTTGCAGTATTCAAAAAAGGTCTTCCAAGAATAATAGACATACTATCATCCTCGGGAATATCAAGTATAACAAAGTCCGTTAGAATAGTAACATTTGCAACTACAACAGGCACATCCTCACAAATATCGACAGGTATAGCAGTTGATTTATCAGCCATTTGCAAAGATATTTCAGTAGGTGTCAACTTACTCAAGTCAAGTCTACGATATAAAGAGAGAGGCATAACACTAACACCGGCTCCAAGATCACATAACGCAGTTTTAACATAATTTCTCTTAATGGATCAAGGTATAGTAGGTACTCCTGGATCTCCTAATTTCTTAGGCATTCCACCCTCAAAAGTGTAATTGGAAAGCATGGTGGAGATTTCTACATCAGGTATCTTTCTTTTGTTGGTAATAATATCTTTCATATACTTGGCATAAGGATTTGTTTTAAGCACATCAGTCAAATGCATACACAAAAAGATAGGTCTAATCATTTCAGCGAAGCGCTCAAAATCTTCATCATCCTTTTTCTTGGATGGTTTCGGAGGAAAAGGCATGGGTTTCTGAAACAGGGTTCTCTTTCCCTACCGTGCTTCCTAGCAACAAAGTCTCTCTTATCATAATGTTGATTCTTTGATTGTGGGTTATCAAGATCAACAGCAGGTTCAATCTCTACATCATTATCATTGCTAGGTTGAGCATCAACATGAACATCATCATTAGTATTAGCACTAGGTTCATGTTCATTACCAGATTGTGTCTCAGCATCAGAAACAGATATATCATTGGGATTCTCAGGTGGGTGAGCTACAGGTTCAATAGAAGTATGCAAAGTCCTATCATTTTTCTTTTTCTTCTTTTTAGAAGAACTAGGTGCATCTAAATTAGCTCTCTGAGAATCTTGCTCAATTCTCTTAGGGTGGCCTTCAGGATACAGAGGTTCCTGAGTCATTTTACCACCTCTAGTAGCAACTCTAACAGCATAATCATTATTCTTACTATTTAACTCATTGAGCAAATCATTCTGAGCTTTAAGTACTTGTTCTACTTGAGTGGTGACCATGGAAGCATGTATACTAATAAGTTTCGGTTCATCTTTAGCACTAGACAGATAATCACTCAAGCGTTCAATCATATGAGCACTGTGTTGTAATTGTCTACCAACATAAGCATTGAAGTTTTCTTGTTTCACAATAAAATTGTCAAACTCATCTAAGCATTGGCTAGCAGACTTATAACAAGGAATATCACCTTCATCAAATCTATAAAGAGAATTTACCTTTACTACCTGTGTCGGGTTATCAAGACCATGCATTTCTTCAATAGGCGGTAAATTCTTAACATCTTCAGCTTTAATACCTTTTTCTTTCATGGATTTCTTTGCCTCTTGCATATCTTCAGGACTAAGAAATAGAACACCTCTTTTCTTAGGAGTTGGCTTAGGGGTTGGTTCAGGAAGTGTCCAATTATTTTCATTAGCTAGCATATTATTCAATAGTAATTCAGCTTGTTCCACTGTTCTTTCCCTGAAAACACAACCAGCACAACTATCCAGGTGGTCTCTGGAAGCATCGGTTAGTCCATTATAAAAGACATCAAGTATATCATGCATCTCAAGAGGATGATCAGGCAAAGCATTAAGTAACTGGAGAAGCCTCCCCCAAGCTTGTGGGAGACTCTCTTCTTCAGTTTGAGCAAAGTTATATATTTCCCGTAAGGCAGCTTGTTTCTTATGACCGGGAAAATATTTAGCAGAGAAGTAATACATCATATCCTGGGGACTACGCACACAACCAGGATCAAGAGAATTAAACCAAGTCTTAGCATCACCTTTTAACGAGAACGAAAACAACTTAAGGATATAGTAGTAGCGAATCTTTTCATCATTGGTAAACAGGGTGGCTATGTCATCCAACTTGGTAAGATTGAAGGAAATATGCCCTAGAGGCAATAATAAAGATGTTATTTGTATTTCCTTATATCATGATAAATGTCTTTTATTCATGCTAGAATTGTATTAACTGGAAACTTAGTACATGTGTGGATACATAGACAAAACAGTACATCCCTAGTATGCCTCTACTAGACTAGCTCATTGATCAAAGATGGTTATGTTTCCTAGCCATAGACATGAGTTGTCATTTGATCAACGGGATCACATCATTAGGAGAATGATGTGATGGACAAGACCCATCCGTTAGCATAGCACTATGATCGTTTAGTTTTACTGCTATTGCTTTCTTCATGACTTATACATGTTCCTATGACTATGAGATTATGCAACTCCCGAATACCGTAGGAACACCTTGTGTGCTATCAAACGTCACAACGTAACTGGGTGATCATAAAGATGCTCTACAGGTGTCTCCGAAAGTATTCGTGGTGTTGGCATAGATCAAGATTAGGATTTGTCACTCCGAGTGTCGGAGAGGTATCTCTGGGCCCTCTCGGTAACACACATCACAATAAGCCTTGCAAGCAAAAGACTAATGAGTTAGTCACGAGATGATGTGTTACGGAACGAGTAAAGAGACTTGCCGGTAACGAGATTGAACTAGGTATAGAGATACCGACGATCGAATCTCGGGCAAGTAACATACCGATGACAAAAGGAACAACGTATGTTGTTATGCGGTTTGACCGATAAAAGATCTTCGTAGAAAATGTAGGAGCCAATATGAACATTCAGGTTCCGCTATTGGTTATTGACCGGAGATAAGTCTCGGTCATGTCTACATAGTTCTCGAACCCGTAGGGTCCGCATGCTTAACGTTTGATGACGATCGGTATTATGAGTTTATGAGTTTTGATGTACCGAAGGTAGTTCGGAGTCCCGGATGAGATCACGGACATGACGAGGAGTCTCGGAATGTCCGAGACATAAAGATTGATATATTGGACGACTATATTCGTACACCGGAAGTGTTCCGGAAAAGTTTCGGATTTAACTGGATTGCCGGAGGAAAGGAGAGAGGCAGCCCATAGAGGCTGGCCGGCGCCCCACCAAGGGATCCTAGTTGGACTAGGATTTGGGGGGCGCCACCTCTCCCTCTTTTCCTTTCCCTCTCTTCCTTCTTGATGGACTCCTACTAGGAATAGGATTGCAATCCTATTCCTAGTAGGATTGCCCTAGCCGCACCATAGGAGGCCGGCCGGCCCTCCCCTCTTGCTCCTTTATATACGGGGGCAGGGGGGCACCCAAAGACACAAGTTGAATTGTTCCAGCCGTGTGCGGTGCCCCCCTCCACAGAAACACACCTCGGTCATACCATCGCAGTACTTAGGAGAAGCCCTGCGCCGGTAGATACATCATATCCGTCACCACGCCGTCGTGCTGACGAAACTCTCCCGTGAAGCTCAACTGGATCAAGAGCTCGTGGGACGTCATCAAGCTGAACGTGTGCTGAACACGGAGGTGCCGTACGTTCGGTACTTGATCGGTTAAATCGCGAAGAAGTTCGACTACATCAACCGCGTCACTTGACGCTTCCGCTTCCGGTCTACGAGGGTACGTAGACACACTCTTCCCTCTCGTTGCTATGCATCTGGTAGATAGATCTTGCGTGATCGTAGGAAAATTTTAAAATACTACGTTCCCCAACAGTGGCATCAGAGCCAGGTCTATGCGTAGATGATATGCACGAGTAGAACACAATGAGTTGTGGGCGATACTGGTCATACTGCTTACCAGCATGTCATACTTTGCTTCGGCGGTATTGTGAGATGAAGCGGCCCGGACCGACATTACGCGTATGCTTACGCGAGACTGGTTTCACCGTTACGAGCACTCGATGCTTAAAGGTGACTGGCGGGTGTCTATCTCTCTCACTTTAGCTGAATCAAGTGTGGCTACGCCCGGTCCTTGTGAAGGTTAAAACAGCACATACTTGACGAAACATCATTGTGGTTTTGTATGGTGGCTGTTTTGAGGAATAATATGGTGGTTGTTTTGAGGAAGGATATACACAACGGGTGTAAGCCAGTTTTGCACACGCAGAATACTCGGGTTAAACTTGACGAGCCTGGCATATGCAGATATGGCCTCGAAACACTGGAGACCGAAAGGTCGAGCGTGAATCATATAGTAGATATGATCAACATAAGATGTTCACCATTGAAACTACTCCATCTCACGTGATGATCGGACATGGTTTAGTTGATTTGGATCACGTGATCATTTGGATGACCGGAGGGATGTCTATCTAAGTGGGAGTTCTTTAATTAATATGATTAAATTGAACTTTAACTTATCATGAACTTAGTCCTGATAGTTTTTGCATATCTATGTTGTTGTAGATCAATGGCCCGTGCTACCGTTCCTTTGAATTTTAATGCATTCCTAGAGAAAGCTAAGTTGAAAGATGATGGTAGCAATTACACGGACTGGGTCCGTAACTTGAGGATTATCCTCATTGCTGCACAGAAGAATTATGTCCTTGAAGCACCGCTAGGTGACAAGCCCCCTCCCGCTAATGTAGACGCTTTGAACGTCTGGCAGTCGCGGTCTGATGACTACACGATAGTTCAGTGTGCCATGCTTTACGGCTTAGAACCGGGACTTCAACGACGTTTTGAACATCATGGACCATATGAGATGTTCCAGGAGTTGAAGTTAATATTTCAAGCAAATGCCCGGATTGAGAAATATGAGATTTCCAATAAGTTCTACAGCTGCAAGATGGAGGAGAATAGTTCTATCAGTGAACACTTACTCAGAATGTCTGGGTACTACAATCATATGACTCAACTTGGTTGCAAAGTTGACGAGGATAGTGTTATTGATAGAGTTCTTCAATCACTGCCACCAAGCTATAAAAGCTTCGTGATGAACTATAATATGCAAGGGATGCAAAAGACAATTCCCGAGCTCTTCGCTATGCTTAAGGCTGCGGAGGTAGAAATCAAAAAGGAGCATCAAGTGTTGATGGTTAACAAGACCACTAGTTTCAAGAAAAAGGGCAAGGGAAAGAAGGGGAACTTCAAGAAGAATAGCAAAACAGTTGCTACTCCCACGAAGAAACCCAAGTCTGGAGCCAAGCCTGAAACTGAGTGCTTCTACTGCAAGGGGACTGGACACTGGAAGCGGAACTGCCCCAAGTATTTGGCGGATAAGAAGGATGGCAAGGTGAACAAAGGTATATGTGATATACATGTTATTGATGTGTACCTTACTAATGCTCGTAGTAGTACCTGGGTATTTGATACCGGTTCGGTTGCTAATATTTGTAACTCGAAACAGGGACTACGGATTAAACGAAGATTGGCTAAGGACGAGGTGACAATGCGTGTGGGAAATGGTTCCAAAGTCGATGTGATCGCCGTCGGCACGCTACCTCTACATCTACCTTTGGGATTAGTTTTAGACCTAAATAATTGTTATTTGGTGCCAGCGTTGAGCATGAACATTATATCTGGATCTTGTTTGTTGCGAGACGGTTATTCATTTAAATCAGAGAATAATGGTTGTTCTATTTTTATGAATAATATCTTTTATGGTCATCCACCCTTGAAGAGTGGTCTATTCTTATTGGATCTCGATTGTAGTGATACACATATTCATAATATTGAAACCAAAAAATGCAAGGTTAATAATGATAGTGCAACTTATTTGTGGCACTGCCGTTTAGGTCATTTTGGTGTAAAACGCATGAAGAAACTCCATAGTGATGGACTTTTAGAATCACTTGATTATGAATCACTTGGTGCTTGCGAACCATGCCTCATGGGCAAGATGACTAAAACTCCGCTTCTCCGGAACTATGGAGCGAGCAACAGATTTATTGGAAATCATACATACTGATGTATGTGGGCCAATGAGTGTTGAAGCTCGCGGCGGGTATCGTTATTTTCTGACCTTCACTGATGATTTGAGCAGATATGGGTATATCTACTTAATGAAGCACAAGTCTGAAACATTTGAAAAGTTCAAAGAATTTCAGAGTGAAGTAGAGAATCATCGTAATAAGAAAATAAAGTTTCTACGATCTGATCGTGGAGGAGAATATTTGAGTTACGAGTTTGGTCTTCATTTGAAACAATGTGGAATAGTTTCACAACTCACGCCACCCGGAACACCACAGCGTAATGGTGTGTCCGAACATCATAACCGTACTTTATTGGATATGGTGCGATCTATGATGTCTCTTACCGATTTACCACTATCGTTTTGGGGTTATGCTTTAGAGACAGCTGCATTCACGTTAAATAGGGCACCATCTAAATCCGTTGATACGACACCTTATGAACTATGGTTTGGCAAGAAACCAAAGTTGTCGTTTCTTAAAGTTTGGGGCTGCGATGCTTATGTGAAAAAGCTTCAACCTGATAAGCTCGAACCCAAGTCGAAGAAATGGGTCTTCATAGGATACCCAAAAGAGACTGTTGGGTACACCTTCTATCACAGATCCGAAGGCAAGATATTCGTTGCTAAGAATGGATCCTTTCTAGAGAAGGAGTTTCTCTCGAAATAAGTGAGTGGGAGGAAAGTAGAATTTGATGAGGTAATTGTACCTTCTCCTGAATTGGAAAGTAGTACATCACAGAAAATTGTTCCAGTGATTCCTACACCAATCAGTGAGGAAGTTAATGATGATGATCATGAAACTTCAGATCAAGTTTCTGCTGAACGTCGTAGATCAACCAGAGTACGTTCCGCACCAGAGTAGTACGGCAACCCAGTTCTGGAAATCATGTTACTAGACCATGATGAACCTACGAACTATGAAGAAGCGATGATGAGCCCAGATTCCGCAAAATGGCTTGAGGCCTTGAAATCTGAGATGGGATCCATGTATGAGAACAAAGTATGGACTTTGGTTGACTTGCCCGATGATCGGAAGGCCATCGAAAATAAATGGATCTTCAAGAGGAAGACCGACGCAAACGGTAATGTTACTGTTTACAAAGCTCGACTTGTTGCGAAAGGGTTTCGACAAGTTCAAGGAGTTGACTACGATGAGACTTTCTCACCTGTAGCGATGCTTAAGTCTGTCCGAATCATGTTAGCAATTTTCGCATTTTATGATTATGAGATCTGGCAAATGGATGTCAAAACTGCATTCCTGAATGGATATCTCAAAGAAGAGTTGTATATGATGCAACCAGAAGGTTTTGTCGATCGAAAGGTGCTAACAAAGTGTGCAAGATCCAGCGATCCATCTATGGACTGGTGCAAGCATCTCGGAGTTGGAATATACGCTTTGATGAGGTGATCAAAGCTTATGGTTTTATACAGACTTTTGGAGAAGCCTGTATTTACAAGAAAGTGAGTGGGAGCTCTGTAGCATTTCTAATATTATATGTGGATGACATATTGCTGATTGGAAATGATATAGAATTTCTGGATAGCATAAAAGGATACTTGAATAAGAGTTTTTCAATGAAAGACCTCGGTGAAGCTGCTTATATATTAGGCATCAAGATCTATAGAGATAGATCAAGACGCTTAATTGGACTTTCACAAAGCACATACCTTGATAAGATTTTGAAGAAGTTCAAAATGGATCAGTCAAAGAAAGGGTTCTTGCCTGTATTACAAGGTATGAAGTTGAGTAAGACTCAATGCCCGACCACTGCAGAAGATAGAGAGAAAAATGAAAGTCATACCCTATGCCTCAGCCATAGGATCTATCATGTATGCAATGTTGTGTACCAGACCTGATGTGTGCCTTGCTATAAGTTTAGCAGGGAGGTACCAAAGTAATCAAGGAGTGGATCACTGGACAGCGGTCAAGAACATCCTGAAATACCTAAAAAGGACTAAGGATATGTTTCTCGTGTATGGAGGTGACAAAGAGCTCGTCGTGAACGGTTACGTCGATTCTAGCTTTGACACTGATCCGGATGACTCTAAGTCACAAACCGGATATGTATTTTTATTGAACGGTGGAGCTGTCAGTTGGTGCAGTTCCAAGCAGAGCGTCGTGGCGGGATCTACGTGTGAAGCGGAATACATAGCTGCTTCGGAAGCAGCAAATGAAGGAGTCTGGATGAAGGAGTTCATATCCGATCTAGGTGTTATACCTAGTGCATCGGGTCCAATGAAAATATTTTGTGACAACACTGGAGCACTAGTCTTGGCGAAGGAATCCAGGTTTCACAAGAGAACAAAGCACATCAAAAGACGCTTCAATTCCATCCGTGATCTAGTCAAGGAGGGAGACATAGAGATTTGCAAAATACATACGGATCTGAATGTTGCAGACCCGTTGACTAAACCTCTTCCACGGGCAAAACATGATCAGCACCAGGACTCCATGGGTGTGAGGATCATCACTTTGTAATCTAGATTATTGACTCTAGTTCAAGTGGGAGACTGAAGGAAATATGCCCTAGAGGCAATAATAAAGATGTTATTTGTATTTCCTTATATCATGATAAATGTCTTTTATTCATGCTAGAATTGTATTAACCGGAAAATTAGTACATGTGTGGATACATAGACAAAACAGTACGTCCCTAGTATGCCTCTACTAGACTAGCTCATTGATCAAAGATGGTTATGTTTCCTAGCCATAGACATGAGTTGTCATTTGATCAACGGGATCACATCATTAGGAGAATGATGTGATGGACAAGACCCATCCGTTAACATAGCACTATGATCGTTTAGTTTTACTGCTATTGCTTTCTTCATGACTTATACATGTTCCTATGACTATGAGATTATGCAACTCCCGAATACCGTAGGAACACCTTGTGTGCTATCAAACGTCACAACGTAACTGGGTGACCATAAAGATGCTCTACAGGTGTCTCCGAAAGTATTCGTGGTGTTGGCATAGATCAAGATTAGGATTTGTCACTCCGAGTGTCGGAGAGGTATCTCTGGGCCCTCTCGGTAACACACATCACAATAAGCCTTGCAAGCAAAAGACTAATGAGTTAGTCATGAGATGATGTGTTACGGAACGAGTAAAGAGACTTGCCGGTAACGAGATTGAACTAGGTATAGAGATACCGACGATCGAATCTCGGGCAAGTAACATACCGATGACAAAAGGAACAACGTATGTTGTTATGCGGTTTGACCGATAAAAGATCTTCGTAGAATATGTAGGAGCCAATATGAACATCCAGGTTCCGCTATTGGTTATTGACCGGAGATGAGTCTCGGTCATGTCTACATAGTTCTCGAACCCGTAGGGTCCGCACGCTTAACGTTTGATGACGATCGGTATTATGAGTTTATGAGTTTTGATGTACCAAAGGTAGTTCGGAGTCCCGGATGAGATCACGGACATGACGAGGAGTCTCGGAATGTCCAAGACATAAAGATTGATATATTGGACGACTATATTCGTACACCGGAAGTGTTCCGGAAAAGTTTCGGATTTAACTGGATTGCCGGAGGGCGTTACTGGAACCCCCTACGAGGGGGGATGGTCCATAGTGGGCCTTGAGGAAAGGAGAGAGGCAGCCCATAGAGGCTGGCCGGCGCCCCACCTAGGGATCCTAGTTGGACTAGGATTTGGGGGGCGCCACCTCTCCCTCTTTTCATTTCCCTCTCTTCCTTCTTGATGGACTCCTACTAGGAATAGGATTGCAATCCTATTCCTAGTAGGATTGCCCTAGCCGCACCATAGGAGGCCGGCCGGCCCTCCCCTCTTGCTCCTTTATATACGAGGGCAGGGGGCACCCAAAGACACAAGTTGAATTGTTCCAGCCGTGTGCGGTGCCCCCCTCCACAGAAACACACCTCGGTCATACCATCGCAGTACTTAGGAGAAGCCCTGCGCCGGTAGATACATCATATCCGTCACCACGCCGTCGTGCTGACGAAACTCTCCAGTGAAGCTCAACTGGATCAAGAGCTCGTGGGACGTCATCAAGCTGAACGTGTGCTGAACACGGAGGTGCCGTACATTCGGTACTTGATCGGTTGAATCGCGAAGAAGTTCGACTACATCAATCGCGTCACTTGACGCTTCCGCTTCCGGTCTACGAGGGTACGTAGACACACTCTTCCCTCTCGTTGCTATGCATCTGGTAGATAGATCCTGCATGATCGTAGGAAAATTTTAAAATACTACGTTCCCCAACAAAGATGTGCCACAACAGTTTCAGACTCATAGCCATGGAAAGGATCAGATTCAACCAAAGTGATTAACTCGGGATCAACAGAGAATTCATAATCCTTATCAGTAACACATATAGGTGAAGTAGCAAAAGCAGGGTCATGTTTCATTCTAGCATTCAAGGACTTTTCTTTCAGCTTAGCTAATAATTTCTTAAGATCATAGCTATCATTGCAAGCAAGAAAGTCTCTAGCAGTTTCTTCATCCATAACATAACCCTCAGGCACAACAGGCAATTCATATCTATTGGGAGTAGTTTCATCATCACTTTCATAAATATCATCAACATTTGCACTCTCCCTAACCTTAGCAAGTTTTTCATCTAGAAATTCACCTAGTGGCACAGTATCAGGCATAGAGGTAGTTTCATCATACATAGCAGAAGTAGCATCATCAAGAACATACGACATATCAGATTCAATAGCAGGAGTAGGTGTCGCAAGTTTACTCATAACAGAAGGCGAATCTAGTGCAGAGCTAGATGGCAGTTCCTTACCTCCCCTCGTAGTTGAGGGTAACATCTTGGTTTTTGAGTCCTTCAAATTCTTCATAGTGATAAGCAGATATAAATCCCAAGTGACTTAAAGAATAGAGCTATGCTCCCCGGCAACGGCGCTAGAAAATAGTCTTGATAACCCACAAGTGTAGGGGATCGCAACAGTTTTCGAGGGTAAAGTATTAAACCCAAATTTGTTGATTCGACACAAGGGGAGCCAAAGAATACTGTTAAGTATTAGCAGCTGAGTTTTCTATTCAACCACACCTGGAAACTTAGTATCTGTAGCAAGATAGTTTAGTAGCAAAGTAATATGATAGTGGCGGTAGCAGCAATAAAAGTAAAGATAGTGTTTTTGTAGTTTTTGTGATAATAGCAACGGAAAAGTAAATAAGCGATAAGCAATATAGGTAAAGCTCGTAGGCATTGGATCGGTGATGGGAAATTACGTCGGATGCAATTCATCATGTAGAAGTTATAACCTAGGGTGACACAGAACTAGCTCCAGTTCATCAATGCAATGTAGGCATGTATTCCGAATATAGTCATACGTGCTTATGGAAAAGAGCTTGCATGACATCTTTTGTCCTACCCTCCCGTGGCAGCGGGGTCCTACTAGAAACTAAGGGATATTAAGGCCTCCTTTTAATAGAGTACCGGACCAAAGCATTAACACATAGTGAATACATGAACTCCTCAAACTATGGTCATCACCGGGAGTGGTCCCGATTATTGTCACTTCGGGGTTGCCGGATCATAAGACATAGTAGGTGACTATAGACTTGCAAGATAGGATCAAGAACACACATATATTCATGAAAACATAATAGGTTCAGATCTGGAATCACGGCACTCGGGCCCTAGTGACAAGCATTAAGCGTAGCAAAGTCATAGCAACATCAATCTCAGAACATAGTGGATACTAGGGATCAAACACTAACAAAACTAACTCGATTACATGATAGATCCCATCCAACCCATCACCGTCCAGCAAGCCTACGATGGAATTACTCACACACGGCGGTGAGCATCATGAAATTGGTGATAGAGGAAGGTTAATGATGACGATGGCGACGATCTCCACTCTCCGGAGCCCCGAACGGACTCCACATCAGCCCTCCCGAGAGAGATTAGGGCTTGGCGGTGGCTCGTCTCGTAAAACACGATAATTCTTTCTCCCTGATTTTTTTCTCCGCGAAACGGAATATATAAGACCTGGGGATATGTCGGTGGGGCATCGGGGTGCCCTCGAGGCAGGGGGCGCGCCCTGGGAAGGGGGGCGTGCCCCCACCCTCGAGGACAGCCCATGGGCCCCCAGGTGTGGATCTTCTTGCAGGTATTTTTTATATTTTCTGAAATAATTCTCCGTTGGTTTTCAGGTGATTTCGAGAACTTTTTATTTCTGCACAAAAACAACACCATGGTAGTTCTGCTGAAAACAGCGTCAGTCCGGGTTAGTTCCATTCAAATCATGCATGTAGAGTCCAAAACAAGGGCAAAAGTGTTTGGCAAAGTAGATACATTGGAGACGTATCATTCCCTCGCGTGTACTCCAAGTCTTCTAGGTAGATACGGTTCCAAAAATAACTCTCTCGAAGGTTTCATTCCGTTTGGACTCCGTTTGATATTCCTTTTTTGCGAAACACTAAAATAGGCAAAAAAACAGCAATTTGCACCAGGCCTTGGGTTAGTAGGTTAGTCCCAAAAATAATATAAAAGTGTATAATAAAGCCCATTAATCATCCAAAACAGAATATATAATAGCATGTAACAATCAAAAATTATAGATACGTCGGAGACGTATCAGAACTCACATTTTAGTTTTCTATGTGAGCTATGTTTTTTATGAATGCATATCTGTAGTTGCTATCGTTGTTTTATGTTTATCCAATGGTGCAATTTCTCTACTGTCGTTATACTATGGCGTTTTCATGTCATATTGCCTCGTTGATATATTGTCAAGGTAATAAATTAACAGAACAAAAACCACACTCTATTTTGTCTTTTTCATCAAATTTTCTTTAGATACTTACTCTAAACAATATTTATTTTTAAACAAAACTATTTATCATCAATTTATACTATGTTTCATAAACTTTCTAAACATCAAATTATTTATTAATAGTTCCCGAAGTAACGTGCATGATATCATCTAGTTCATAATGATTCTTAGCTCTATTGTTTATATTCGCCTAGTTGTGTAATCTGTTGGATACTACTCAATCGTCTTCTCCGATCTTCAACTCCTCTCGCCATAAAATTTATCTACTCTACTCTGCTCTTATGTCCTCCTAGCTGCATCCACTATCTATTGTCTCACCATCTCACGTCACCACTTCACCATTATTGGCACAATGGGAACTATGGTATCCCGAGCATGTCATGTGGGACGACTGGAGGTGCATCAAAGTACCATGCCTATTAAAAATAAGGCTGAGGAAAAAAGATCAGCAGACATGTCTAAAGAATGTATCCAGTGGAGGCATACCATTTGGGGGTTCATAGGCCTTCGCTAAAGATTATGGTATCTTCAAAAGACCAGACATTTGGAGAGTGAGATGTCATTAGTAACAGTCCCATGAAGTTCTTGCGTGCCGAGCACGTCATGGAAGAAATGCTTGTGACATGGCACTCTCGACAAGGCATTTAATGAAGTTACAACGTATGTATGGTAGACCACCGCAGGCCTACGTTTGGTAGGCGGTAATAAATACCATCCTGCAAACTGAGTATGCTCCCCCACGTGATAAGATGTGTGACCTATCAACTAGGAGCATGAGACATCATGGGTAACCGTTTGTGTAGGAGGCACATATCTATAGGACACTGGCGCAAGAGTACCACAGAAGCATGATTGTGGTTAGAGGTACTCGAGTAACTGGCACCTAGACATAAGCTTCCTAACAAGTAACAACAACTCAATTAGTCAAGGTGTCATGTGTGTTACAACCCACCTGTTCATTGTGTATTCACACAAGTGTAAGCAACCATTGTGGTGCCCCCAAGACATATATAAAGGGAGGACCATGGCCATCCAAAGGCACAAGACACACTTGGTGAAAAAGCAAGGAGTATGGATAGGAGAAAAAGGGCTCTCGGGCGAGTAGTCTGCAACATTCCTTAGACCTCGAACACCACCAAATCTATCCCGAGCATACCCAAAGCTCTCTTGAGCATATGTAAACCCCACCATATTACTCACGTCAACCAACCAAAAGAAGGAAGTGGGGTATTACTCCACAACATGTACTGAACTTGTATAAATCCCTTGTGTCATTTACTTTTCAGTATCTCAAGGAAGAATTGAGCATTTAGCCTCTGACTGAGCTAAAACAAGGTACCGTTAATCCCTCGCGAGTTGACACTCTGAAAACCACCTAACCATTATTTGAGCCCCTTGGAGGCTACATTGCATAAGTAAACCCTCTACCCTCTTGCCACCGCTGGAAAAACATTCCAAAGATTCGTAATGTTGTTGCTCGGTACGCCATGGCATATGACTCCAGTTGTGCCTTAATTTGTCCATGTTCTCACTCTTTCCAAAAATAATGTTGTCGTCATGTGACTATCGAAATCAACCATCCCAAAAACTATTCACGACTAATAATTTGCGAGTCAAGATATGCAACATCATTAGGAATGCTACTCAATTTGCAAGTGGATGCATTTCACATGTAGAAGTTTGAGGAGATACTAGTAAAGATGACTACATTGCTTACTAACCTACTGACTGTCATGTGTAATTACATACCCAAAGAAAGATAAAACCATGTGCATAAAGATTTTTGTCTCGGTTCACCACATCACATGACTACAATTGTGCTTTAATTTGACTACCTCGCTTTGTTTGACGATGACATTGTTGGAATGTCATTCTTGAAACGAGTCGTCTAAGCAATTCCTCACAACTGACAGCCCAACATTCAAGATTTTGTGCTTCTCCAATGCTACTAGGTTTTTTGGTTGCATGTGAATGCATTTCAATGTGTCGAACATCTCGGTGGTCATTAGTGACTACATCTCTTAGAAACCAACTGGATATCATGTGTGATGACACATCAAAAGCAAGATAACATCATGTGTGGTAAGATTTTATTAGCTCAGTATGCCAAGTCATATGACTCTAGTTGTGCCTTATTTGCCTCTCCCTCGCTTTGTGGGCAGTTTAGTCTTTGGAATGTCATTGCTGAAATTAGATTCCCTGGTAACTATTCACAACTAATAGTTTAGCAGCCAAGATATGTAGCTTCACAAGCAATGCCACACCTTGCATGTGTATGCATTTGGATGTAGAACATTCGAGGAGTTATTATAAAATTGACTACATTGCTTACTAGCCTCTTAGTTGTCACGTGTAATGACATATCCAAAGCAGTACAAAACAATATGTGGTAAGTTATATTAATTTTCTTGGTAGGCCATGAGATATGAAACAGTTGTGTGTTAATTTATCTCTGCCTCACCTTTGTCCTGACAGTGACATTGTCGGATCACTATCAAAAGCAGTTGTCCCATCAATTGCCCACAACTAATAAATTGACAGAAGATATGCCGTTTCACAAGCAAAACTACTCATTTGCATGTGAATGCATTTCAATGTGTAGGACATTTGAGGAGTTACTACTTTGGCCACTGACCTAATGGTTGTCACATGTAATGGCATATCTAAAGCAAGATAAAAATGTGTGTGGTAAACTTAGTATGCATTTGAAAAGAGGAGAGCGTAAATCTATCTTCTCTTTCACAAGTCTTTTCCTACTTTATTTTATATGGAAATATATTTTACCAAGCTCGATGACATTTTGCACCACAAAAAATTTGCTCACCCTCTTCAAAAAATATACCAGCATACCTGCTAGGCAAGTAACTTTAAGAGCATCGTCTTACTCTAGAAAGGACGTACATGACCAAACTAAAGGGTTTACACAGATAACTCACATGGGCATGTGAAATTCAAGATATCTATAGGAGTGTTCAAAGAGGTAGGGTGTTGAACTATAGATACATCATCAAGCATCTATGCAAAGTTGCACCTTTCCTCTATTCCAATGCAACTCATCTATGTAATTAGTAATAAGCACAACATCATCTTACTCTAGAAAGGACGTACATGACCAAACTAAAGGGGTTAGACAGTTAACTCATGTGGGCATGTGAAATTCAAGATACATATATGAGTGTTTAAAGAGATAGGGTATCGAACTATATATCATCATCAAGCATCTATGCAAAGTTCCAACCTTCATCTATTCCAATGCAACTCATCTTTGTAATTACTAATAAGCACACCTTAAGCCTTAGTGCTTAATCAAACATTTCTATGAACTAAGCATCATCCTAGCATTGTTCATCTAGGTTGTGCACAACCTTACCCGCACCCATACTCGAGGGAGTTATGTGATATTTTGCTGGTCTCCATGGTTAAGTCATAGTTTACAAGTTTTTGTAGGTTAGTACTCATATCGCTAGAAACTCGTTTGTAGCCATTTTTGACATGGTAGCGCATGATTTGTTTTATCAAATATGGATGCACTAACATAATGGTAACCTTTTATGGCGCTTGAGGTGTATTGTATCATTTTAGTTTATTACTTCTCCCCTCATGCATAACATATCATGATTTACCTTCAAGCAAGCGTAGATGCTGCTCTCCATTTTAGAGAATCTACCACGTTGTTCAACAATTGATCATATTGGACTAGCCACGTCATGTCCTCTCATACCATGTTGTCTTTGTGTCCCGCCCTTATACCCCATCTTCGATGGATGCCATCATCGGATTAGTCATCTCTCCAGCAACCTTCTAACTATCTACACATTCACCCCCACCCCTCCGCATTAAACTTGAATTGACCTGTTAGCTAGAAACGTTTCTCGTGCATCCCTCAAGTAGCGCAGGGTCATCGATGCACTCTTGATCCATCTCCCTCGCACAGACACACACAAAGTAGAAGTAAAAAAATGCCATCGGCGGAGTACACCACTTTCGCGCCTTAAAATTTCCTCTTCCCATATTCCGACAACGTGGTCGTACACCCCTGAAATCGAACGCCGCAACAACTGCCAAAAACAAATTATTTCGCGTGCAAGATAATATTCGGCTAAAAAAATGCAAGTCTATGTTTGGAAGCCTTCACTGAATTACTAATCAGAATAAATGAGCAGAACAGTGAGCATATAGTGCCCGGTGCCACGCGTTAATTAACGAGATGCACAGTGAGAGCATATACGGGGCAGGTTTTCAATGCCCTCTAAAATAAGGGGCAGATATTTCATTCCCTCAGCTCTTTTTTTTTTACGGGAGAGCACTTTGTACCGTAACAAACCCTGCGTAGATTCTCCTGCGTAGAGAGAGAACCATCGTGCCACCCTCCACGCCCACGTCCGTACACCCTTCAATCTCGGAGCTCGCGTCGCGAATCGCGATCCCCACAAACCCCCCGGGTCGGGGCCCCACCCGGCCTGGTTAGCTACCCCCTCGCCCCTCTCCTTTATCAGCGTTCCCTACTATAACTAGTGCCCCTCTCTTCTCTCTCTCAGATAGGAGTACTCTCCAGTAGTAGTACTGAGGTGAGGCGGCGTGTGCGTGCGTGCGTCATCTCGTGGGGGGGTCGGGTGAGATCGAGCTACCAAACCACTCTCCTCTCTCTCTCGTCCCCCTCCTCGTGGTCTCTCTCTCCCGCGGATCGACGATTCTGGTGGTTACCAACCCCTCCCACATCGCGTCATCTCGAGAGACGCCGAGGGTTTTAGCTGCCGCTGCTGCTCCACAGGTGTTCTTGCGGTCAGGTGAGATTAGTTTCCCCTGCCCCGTCCTTCTCCTCCATCAAGCCCGGCCCCTTCTCTTCTCGCCCGGGTTCTGCTTGCTCGTCGTGGTTTCTCTTGTCGAGATTTGGTTTCTCGCGTGTTCCTGCTATATATCCCCGTACGCCATCGGCCGTCGCCATGGACTCGGAATACGCAGGATTCCGGCGGAAGTTATCTGCTTCTTGAGCTGCCGTTGTTGGTACTACCACTACCAGTACTTGCTAGTAGATCTTTTCATCCTGTAGGGACAATTTGGGCGAGGCTCGTTCCGTGCTGGTCTATTTTCGGCTCACTGCGAGATTTTATTTTCCCAGTCTTTCCCAACTTTGATCAGTTTCACCTTGGCTTGGGGTTGGACCCGGCCGGCCGGCCGGGATCGTTTCAGCTGCTTCTCATTTTTTTTTCTCTTCTCTCGGGTGGGTCTTTATTATGTCCATTGTTTACTTCTTTAAACCCGGCCCGAGCTGCCGCTGCTGCTGCTGTCTTGGCGGTGTGGTGTGGTGTGGTGTGGTGTCACTGCTTCAATGCGGACTAAATTTCGGTTACTGCATGTACGTGTTTGCCTAGTTATTTTGCAAATCGTGATTTATTTCTTTGTTTGCGCGCGGTAGATCTGGAGCTGGTAAATCCGATCCCAATCACAGGTTTACGCACAGGATCCCTTTGCAATAAGCGCACTGGATCTAATCCTTCTCAAGATTTACTGATTTTCTTCCTAATTGCATTGCATTGTACTATCCATCATGCATCGTCCATGTGTAATGTGTAGCCGATCTTCTTCCGATATAATGTAGTAGTAGAATCTGTTTCCCATCAGCAGGTTAATTGTAGGATTATTATTCCACTTATTCCCTTAATTCGCATGGTTAATTAGCTCCTGCACATGCATGCATGTTACTGTACTAGAAATCGTTAGCTTTAATTTTCTTTTTCGTTAACTTTAATTCTCTCCCGATGCATGCTACCGCGCGCAGGCAGTATGTAGTGCCCACATTTACTTGCCAGCTGATGCTGCTAGTAGCCAGTACGAGTGGTGGTTCTTATCTCTGGGTTTTCTGTTACGCTTTTTGACAGGAGAAAAAGCTGCACGAGATCACCCCCTGTCACCTGGGGGTACATGCATGCATAGAACTTTCCTTTTTCTGTAACGCTGCATTGCATGCTTACTTCACTGGAAGTAGCTAGCTCGCTAGGTGGAGTGTTACTAGTATCAGCTAGCTAGCTCGAGATCTATATATTTTTGTTCAGCTGCAATTTTGTGTAGTTACATTTACATACACCGGGCCCCAAGCTAGCTCATGTCATGATTTTATGCTTTTTGGTCCAACAAAAATCGAGCATATATATCTACCTTATTTAGCAGTGACATACTCCTATATGTGAGCTCTCTTTTTTGGTGCATGCGTGCATGTCCAGATATTGGGAAACTCCCTTTTGGTATTCTTTATCTGATTGGCCACTTTCCGATCCTGCTCTTTCTGCAGGTGGAAGAAGAGAAGGAATTGTACTGAGACGGGAGTCAGAGAGTCCGTTTCTTGTCTGCGGCGTAAAGGAGGAGATTGGGTTTTAATTAATTCGCTTGCCCGGCCGGCTCTTTGAAGAGAAACGGATACAGTACCCGTCCAGCTGAGAAGCCCACACCCCCACTCACCACCACACCACAACCCGCGGCACCTCATGGACTTGCGGGCCTTCTACTTCCAGGCGGCGGAGGCGGCGGCGACTGTGGCCACGGAGGAGGACGACGACGTGACGACGCCCAAGCTCTCCCCCAACGCAGCGGTGCGGCAGGAAGGCCGGACCAGTGGCGGCGCTTCCCCGGTGGCGGTGGGGGTGCACAGCGACGCCATGTCTTGCGAGGGCAGCGGCGGCGCGCGCGACCTGATCTGCCCCGAGTGCGGCAAGGCCTTCCTGTCGGACAAGGCCATGTACGGGCACCTCAGGTGCCACCCGGGGAGGAGAAACAAGGGGGCGATCCGCCCGGCGACGCCGGTCGCCTCCGCTTCTTCTGTGACCCGCGGAGACGCCAAGGCGAGGAAGGTGCTGTGGATGGAGGATGATCTCCCGACCAAGTGGCCGTTGACGGCCAAGCGCGGGCGCACTCCGACCGTGGCCACCTCCTTCTCCGTCAGCGTGCAGCCCGTGTCCGTGCTGGAGTCCACCTACAGCGCCGAGGAGGAGGCTGCCAACACTCTCCTGGACTTGTCCCAGCAGGCCCGCAACGCCGTTGCGGAGCAGCAGATGCAGATGATGCCACGGGCCGATCAGCTCGAGCTACCACCTGATCATGTCGCCGACCCCGTCGCGCCGGAGCCCGAGCAGCCTGTGATACCAGACATGGCCGACGCGTTGCAGCACGTGGAGCAGGCTGAGATGCGTGCGCCGGTGGAGCAGGCTGAGATGCGTGCGCCGGTGAAGCAGGCTGAGATGCGTGCGCCGGTGGAGCAGGCTGAGATGCGTGCGCCGGTGAAGCAGGCTGAGATGCGTGCGCCGGTGAAGCAGGCTGAGATGCGTGCGCCGGTGGAGCACATCTTCGGCATCATCTTGCAGCCCCAGGCGCCGGGGATCGAGCCGTCCAATTTCATCGCAGCGTCGGAGCCTGTGAACAATTCTGCACCCGTCGTGGTCCGCGACGAGGACAAGTCCATCTCCCCGGGCGTCAAGAAGCTAAAGAAGCGACGGCTCCATGATCCAGTTAGCCAGAGTCCAGATTCCTCTCAGCCGCCGCCAGATCCCGAGGACGTCAGGCCGCCGGTGAGGCGCATACCGTCGCCGGCGTCGGATCGGAGGTACGCGTGCCCGTCATGCTACAAGTCATTCCCCACCCACCAAGCCCTAGGCGGCCATATGGCGAGCCACAACAGGGCCATCAGATGCGCCGCCGCGCAGCAGGTGGACGGGCTCGCCGTCGCCCAGGCCGTGCAAAACATCTTGGCGCATCGTCAGCGCCAAGACAGCGCCAACGCCAGCTCCAGCGGGCTCGGCGAGGATCTCCGGATCAGCCTCCGGCCGCCCAAGCCGGTGTCGCACACATGCGTCCGGTGCCGTCAGATCTTCTCCACCGGGCAGGCGCTCGGCGGCCACATGCGGAAGCACTTTCTCGAGGACAGGCTGCAGGCGGCCGCTGCCGCCGCGGCGCCGGCTACTGCACCGCCTGCTCTGGCAGCAGCCGCGGTGGCGCTGGCCATTGCTCCGGCAGCAGTGCCAGAGGCCCAAAATGGGGCTCCCCGGGACTTTGATCTCAACGAGATGATGCCTTGGGAGTGATTGGGAGAGCTAGCAAAACCCTAGCCAGCGCCATGGGACATTTGTCTGCATTGGAGTCCGAGCTACGCCTACTACACAGCGAGCATCATGTGCTGCTTTGTCCTACTAGCTATTAGTAGCGTGTATCAGTGTCTGTCAGTGTCATTTTAATTTTGGTATGGTTTGTCAGTGTTTAGCTAGTTCGTCCATTCATCTTGCTTGGAAATGTAGAACTTAATTGGGTTTTCCCAGTCGATCCATGGTCTCTCTGGAGTTCGATTGATCTGGACTGGAGATATAGATATATAGCTGCAAGTAAAATTCTTCCGGACAATGTACAAGCTAGCAGCAAGACAGTAATGTCTGGCTTCGTTTTATACTTTTAATTGAGAATTTTGGATATGCATCCCCTTAAATGATTGTCAGATCGAAATGTAGTTCTTTCAGTCAGAGTTCTTTGTTGCCCCTAGTTAGCTGCGCTGCTATACTGTTCATACAATTTCTATTCTCGGTAATGCAGGTTCAATAGAGTAATCAACAGAGTATATAAGCTAAAAACATGATTGCCGCGACATGATTTTCTTATCAAGTTTTAGGTTGATTAGTTCATTAGAAGTACAAATCTACTTACACTCATGTTCCAAGTACCACATAATTATATATTTCACTGTACAAGCTTATTTAGCTCCCATGAAATTTTAGTTGCATCGCTACATATATAGCACCTGCTCGAAAAACATGAGTGGAAAATAATCCAATCCCATGAAAACAGGCCCTGACTTCTTCTTTTTTTGCTGGTAGAAACGTTGTTATAGCTAGCTTCACATGCAGCAGGAGCAGGTAAGCACGCATATATGCAATGTTGTGGTAGATCGTGTATGCTTGTTGGTTTGACAAACACTTACAGCAAATCCAAGAATTCGGTTCAGTTTGCGGTTGCTATGCTGAACTGTGCTTAACTATATATACAATCTATTTTTTTCCCCGGAAAATATACAATCTAGTTAGATTGGAAGAAAAAAAAACTCTAATTCTAGTAAAAAGGAAAACCTTACTCCTATTTTTTTTTGCAGAATAAATAATTATATTCCTAAATAGAAACAAAAGGTCTTTTTCAAAAAGCCACTGAAATTACAAACATAGCTTTTGTGCCACTATGGAAGTAAATAAGTGGTTTCTAGATTGAGCACCTCATATCAGCAACCTTTACTTTTACATTATCAGGACTGATGGGGCTTAGCAGTTAGTTTCCACCTACGAAGGGGTATATTTGTGGATTTTACGCTATCAAAGGTTCATGAGATGGTCCATATGAGGTCTTATGTGCACATACTCTTTATTATGTTAAAAGAAAGTGTTCTTAGAAATTGTTGAATTTTCTCTTTGAAGGTTTGAATTCCACCTAAACACAAATTCTATGCTTGGATGGTTGACAGTCTTCAATCATCTTTGGAGAAAGAAGATGCTTCACTTTGTGGTTCGCCCAATGACTCGGTGTACATTTCATCCAAATGGGAGCCGAAGCGTCACACAGTTACGCACCTTCAATTAATACAATTGTCGTTTCACTAGAACGGTTTTCTCCACGTGTGGTATTGGCTTGTCACGGTTATTAACCTACCTCCGACGTGAGCATGTGCGGGTTCGAACGAGCGCAAACATCATTAATTGCTGCTTGTATCCATTTTCGGGAAGAAGAAAAATCGCTCATCGTCGTGTGCATGGTACATATAACGGAACCCAGAAAAACTAGGGTTTACATGACTATCATTGTCTCATGGGAGATATGGAAGGAATGGAATATGTGGTATTTCGGAACAGAAATACTTGTCTGACACATAGAAGATAATGAACTCACGTCTGAATTTGGGCTAGCAGTCAACAATTTTCTATTTTACGAACGAACCTTCACATGGCATTTGCCCGAGGAGGTCAAATGAAAACTAAAGATAACCAAGTGGGTGTCCATGTTAATGGCAAGTAGTGGGGGACTTATCTTGTGCCTGAATTGTATGGATAACGATAGTCCCGGAGAAATGGAAAGGAAGGTGGTCAGAGAACCCTTAGCAAAAAGGATAGAAGAAGAAGATGATTTTAAATTTAAGTTGCCAATTCTTTTGTGTTTACTCACAGGGACGTCGTATTGGTCAAGGAGTGAGGATTATTGCTTAAAGCACTTCACAAATACATTCAATATGTTTCAAGAAAATCCACCATAAATCCCTCCTAAGAAAGTATTATTGTTTCCTTTTTCTCTATGCCCTGGACCTACAGTGGTTCGAGACTTTGAGCTATGCTCCAAACTACCTAGATTTAACACTTGATATCCTAGCAATTAGCCCAGAGATCCTTGGAGCTCCAGAACTCTATAGTGGCTTGGACCTACGAATTGTCTAGGTTAGGTGTTGGACAACCTAGAATTTATGGAGATATTAGGACTCCTAGACCCTCGAAACTTTGAACTCAGGCTCTAAGATAGCATAGAGACATCCAATGGTTAGATTTCATGAAGACACATATGTATATACCCTTATGTCCCCAATGGTAAGAAGATTCTTCCACAAAGAGTCAAGCTCCCGTCTAAGTGAGGAGAAGAAAAATTTACGCATATCGGGCAAAATTTTGATCCCATTGGAGTTCTTCACCGGGCTTGTTACTAATGAAGTTGTGGGGGATCCTGGATGTCTTAGTCGCTACGGAACATCCAATATTGTGGATGTTTTCTCAAGATGTTTGTGAAGGTTGTAGAGCTCCTCAATATCACCTTCTTATTGGATAGCTTAAACATTCTGCTGAAGTACAAGAATAAGAAGGGTAGGCCTTCGAAGTGATGGGACTTGGTCTCCATGCCTCTCAAACGGATATGTAAAACCTTCCCTCCCTCATCCACCAAGGATTTGAACTTCGGGTCTA
Source organism: Secale cereale (assembly GCA_902687465.1). Taxonomy (NCBI): domain Eukaryota; kingdom Viridiplantae; phylum Streptophyta; class Magnoliopsida; order Poales; family Poaceae; genus Secale; species Secale cereale. Next base: position 641,001,563 of record LR738710.1, read on the forward strand.
TATCATATCTCTATGTGCTCTTGGTGATTATATGAATTTTCCTTCTACAATGGCAACCCTAGCTTTACCTCGTGTGCTATTAGAATTGTAGAATTCTTGCACCATTTAGGGTTGTTCAACTAGACTTGCATTTACTTATCGAATTGCGTCACATTTTTTGAAAGGTAGAATGGTAACTACTTCTTATTATGCTCACTTACAGCAAGTATGACAACATAGTGATGAGAAAGATTGTCTACTAATAATGGTGAACATGGCCGTGGTGTACTATAACAGATTGTTCCATAGTAGTTATTACAGGGTGGTAATGACTCATCGGCCTTCATGGTGTCTTGTTGTAAAATTGAATCGTAACTAGTGCATTACCGCCTGGTAACAAAAGATTTCAAAAAATGTTTACCGAAACATACACTTGTTAAAAATGAATTGTAAATTGAGTAAATAGTTTGAGCTAGAGAACATTTTCATTTGCAGATAACATTTCAATTTATCTTTATAAATATTCATTTTGCGGATTTGCTAATTGGCAGGTACGGTCACCACTCTCGCGCCTCCTTAACATGCACACCGAATCTACCAATTTGCCTTCTCATCTCACATGCCTTATCTCCCGCGCACACAACACCTCTTTCATCTCTCCAACACTTTGTATGCTACCATGTAGACGGTAACAAGCGAGGCCCATCTCATGTGTGTATATCGCTCGTACCTTTTGATGTAAAATTTTGGAAGCTTGAAATTTCAAAATTCTAAACCTTCGTAATTTCTAAAAGTTTCAAATACTCCAAAAGTTCAAAACATTTGAAATTTTTAAATGTAGAAATTCTTAGAAGTTTACAGTTTTTGAAGTTTGAATTTTCATAAAATTGAAATTTTCTCAAAATTTTGAAATCTCAACATCTTGAAAGTTGTCCCTCGGAAGTTTTCCACAATATTTATTGGGAGCCATGGATGAGGATTAAAGATATGTGATTATCTGCATACGGGAGGGTAGGCAGTTTTGGTTGGACAATGTTTACCTGGTAAAAAATGAGGAGAATTTTAGTATAGAAGAGTCTAGAACAAACGCGAAGTGTATGTATTTTGTGCATATTCTGCGTTGTATGTAATAAAATAAAATATCAATTCTTTAGGAAGAGAAAATGTTGGACAATTTAAGTACCCCCTCCGTTTCTTTTACTCCGCACCTACGATTTGTCTTAAGTCAAACGTCGTAAAGTTTGACCAAATTTAAAGTAAAAAAATGTCAGCTTCTACAATACTAAAGATATACTTCCTTCGTCCCAAAATAAGTGACTCAATTTTGTACTGGCTCTAATACAAAGTTAGTACAAAGTTGAGTCACTTATTTTGGGACGGAGGGAGTACAACATAAAAGTTTATTACATGATGCATTTAATGACATTGAATTGATATTGTGAATGTTAGTATTCTTTCCCATAATTTTGGTCAGACTTGATCAGGTTTGACTTAAGACAAAACTTATATGGGGAGTAAAAAGAAGAGAGAGTATGAAAGATTCTAAAACATAGGAGGAGTGTCTTTGTTTCAAGGCCTGTACACAGTATGCATTATGCTTAAGCCAAGCGTGGAATCTTCTGGATAGTATGTACACATGGCGGCATAAAGTTATTCGCACATTACATCGTGGAATTGATATAGAAGACACCTTGCTAGATGATGGCCTCATTTAAAAAGATATATTTACAAACATCCAAATTTTATACGCGGTCCTCCTTTGCTCATTGTATGAAGAAAAACAACCCCATTTACTAAGTACTCTCTGCGTACCAAAATATAAGTTTTCCATTATATTTTGGTATAAAGGTAGTATATATTAGAATTGATTTTTTTTGCGAGAAAACTTTCGATCTATTCATCAGCTATCAAGGTAGTACAATAAACACTAGAAGTGAAATTTACATCTAGGTCGGTAAACCACCTAGCGACGACTACAAGCACTGGAGCGAGCTGAAGGAGCGTCGCCGTCATCGCCCCTCCCTCGTCGGAGTTGGGCTGTAGTAGACAGTCTGAAAGTCGTCATGCTAAGACCTCATAGGAGCAGCGCACCGGAACAGCAACCACCGGCGATGAAGAGAAGCGTAGATCGAAAGGATCCAACCTCCACACGCCCTCCGATGACGCTTGAAGCATCACCGGGATGGGGGCTAGGCGAGGAGAAACTTATTCCATCCTCAAGAAGCCGCCGCTATATATGTTTAGAATTGTTACCTTGCCAGAACCAGCAATATCATCTACTCCCTCGATTCCGATTTACTCCACGACGAGTAAATCAGAACGAAGGGAGTAGCTTGTACATCTGCATATCCTTCTCTTCCTGATTTTCTCGAACCTCTTGCTCAAGTGAGGCTTTCTTTGATACGCCCTCTTGGAAATATTTGAAAAGCAGTGGCCTTAGTCTGTTAATAAAACAGTTTGCAACTATTTTGTAAATGACATTCCAAAGGCTAATAGTTTGAGGGTTATACTCGCTCCGTAAAGACTAAACACTCTTATATTTCTTTACAAATTACTTCCCGCGCAAAAAAAAAAAATTATTCGAAAAGGGTATTTTCATCCACGAGTAATGATTCCCTCAAGTGGAAAGGCCAAATGGAACGATAGCCTCTGCAGAAGGTGAAGCAGAGAGAGCCCAAACCAGCCAAACGAAACCGTCGCGGTTACGACGCCATAAATGAGAGCTTAGCTTATTTGGTACTCCTTCAGTGCGCAGCTAGGAACATGCTAGTACTGGCGTAGTAGTGCTTAATCACTCATAATTTCTTTCTCTGTCTTGGTCCTTAACGAAGCAGCGAGAAAGGATGGGTACAGGTAACGCCGGGTCAGAGCTGCCTGTGTTTCCTCCGGGTTTCGCTTAGGCATCGCCGTTACGGGAGAAGACCACGGATCCAGAGTTCAGTTCTGACCGCCCAGAGCAAAGTTTATAAGCCAATTACTGTACTACCTGTCCGTCATGACTACATTGAAGACTCGCTCAAAGTGCAGTCAAATCAGGACCCTCCGGTCCTGCTGCTGAAGAAATGGAGACCCGGAGGATCGGCAGATGCAAACAGCAAATATTTTACAGAGCACGCTGTAGTTTTCAGACGTTACACATCAGAACGTGCAGTCAAACCAGGCCCTTCCGGTCCTTCTGCTGATCAAACGGAGACCAGAATGAAACAAATTGTCAAAGGAAACTGTCACTTACACCATTCAGTAGATGCAAGCAGCCAATGAGCTTAGTCAGGCAAACCTAGATATACCATATATATAGTGTATGCACACAGATAATTTACAGCAGGGCACGAGTAGTTTCAGACGTAGTTACACTTTCACAGCATGGCAGCAGCTTCACCGTGCTGAGATTAGACCTAACACAACGCAAATCAATCGACCCAATTTACATACATACAGCCTAAAACAACAGCTAACTAGTTAGTTAGCCATCATGTTGGCACGAGATCGCCGAAGCGGGCAGAGTCCTGGGTGAAGAACATCTTGAGGGACAGGAACAGCATGATCAGCTGGAGGAGACCGAAGAGGCCGATCTTGAAGGTCTTGCTTTGCATCCTCAGGACCTCCGTCGTCACCGACAGCTCCTTCTCGTGGGCCTCTAGTCTGTCCACCTGCTCCTTCAGCATCAGGATCTTCTTCTCCGTGTCTTGTAGCTTGTGCAGCATCCTTGTGTCTTCCCCGGCGGAGATCTTGTGCTCCTCCAAGGCGATCTGGTCCTCTGCCCGGGCTTGCCAGTTTTGCCTCGCTTTCACCATGACCAGACACTGAATCTCGGCTTCGATTTTGTCCTGAAGGTGGCTCTCAAGCTCGGTCTCCAGTTCATCAACATTGACGGGTTCCGTCTGCAGCGTTGGTGTATGTGCACTGTTGATAAGTGACTGGAGCTCAGATAATCTTGAATCCTTCTCTGTGATAGTATCTGACGCTTCTTTCAGTTTTAGTTCAAGACATTCCATCTTTTGATTCATCCCTAGTACATCAGCCTCTATATAAGGCAAACCTATGTTGCCATCATGTGAATCCTCAGCCACAAACTCCTTGCCAAGTTCTGTCAATTTCAGCATCTCTGAAAAAGAACACAGGTAGAACAAACCACTTATTACAGGTAATTTAACAGAATCGTACACAATAGAGGCCAGAGGGATGAAAACCTAACCAGTATACATAGGAATAACACCGTTATAACCAAGGGTGATGAGAGTTAAATGATTCCTTATAACATGAAGTAGCCAAAAAAACACTTCCAGAAGTGCATGCATTGCTATCCACATAACACATAAACCTAGTTATTCTGTGAAGAGCTCGTTTACAAAATTATATTATGACAAAAACCTTGCAATATTGTGCAAGGATTCTTAGCACAGTCGGAAATCTTTACGGCATGACGTTAAAAATAGAAATACCATGAAATAATTGTTTAACAGTGTATTTTTTTCATTAACAGTAAGACATCAATGTATGGGTCATTTACAGTTCAGCCCCTAACTCAAACCACCTACTCAAATTTGCCCCTAATTCCGAAGTGTGCTCAAATTTGCCCCTCTTCCGTCAAGTGCGGTGATAGAAATGCCTTTCCGTACATTTTCCGCCCAGTCAAAGGCCTTTGACCCTTTGACCGTTAGATTTCTCTATATGCACACTTAACGGTCAAAGGCCTTTGACTGGACGGAAAATGTACGGAAGGGCATTTCTATAACCGCACTTAATGGAAGAGGGGCAAATTTGAGCAGACTTCGGAATTAGGGACAAATTTGAGTAGGTGGTTCGAGTTAAGGGCACAAATGTAATTGTCCGTAAATGTATTGCAAGGACTGGAGCTGTAACTAACTATTACCACATAAACCTGGATAAACTACCTATCGCCCTTAAATTAGCAGTCAATTGCCCAGTAAAGATCAACAGATTTCTTAGGAAATCTGAAACATAGCAGCATCAGGTTGTAAGGGGCTGTTGATACCGCTCAGCATAGGTTAAGTTCCAAAAGCAATTAAAGGTTGCAGGCACTTACCAAAGTATATAGTAAACCAAAGAAGCTATCATAGTCTGTCGATGGTTCACAAGCACAGTGGGGAAAAGGTGTCTATTGATTACTAGAAATACACAGTAACATGAAAAAGAAAGTGCATAACATAACAAAGAAAAGAACATACCACTTTCAAGATCTTCATTTTTCTTGAAGAATTTTTCAAGAACTTCTTGTGCTTTCTCAAGCGAAGCAGCTGATTCAGCAAGAGGATCCTCCTCTTGGGGCACCCAACTCCACTCATTTTCTTCATTTTGCTCTTCAGTTTCATCCAAATTTACAAAACCCCTTATCACGTCCTCATCCCCTGCACTGAACTTTTTGTATGCTGACTGAACCTCCTCACTTTGCCGATCCTCACTTTGAGACCCATCGTAACTCATCGACATTGTTTGATGCCTTTTGTTGCTAAAAGCATCACCTGCATCAGATGCCATCAGGTAAGATTCACCAAAGGAAGTCTCTCCCTTGATCCTAATAGCCGATCGACGTGTCTTGCAACCTACTCCACCCAAACCAAAATCCTTCACCCTAATCCTTTTCCCATTCCGATGTCCATCTATCATTGGCCCCACTAAGCATTTGCTTGCAATAAAGCTGGGACTTAATGTCCGTTGGTCTAAATTCTTTGATACTATCCCTAATGAGTAGCCAGTGGCTAGCACCAAGAAATTGACATCCAGATCTAATGGGTTGACTCTTAATTCCCTCCCCGCTCTTCTCCACCCCCTCGGTCGACATGCTTTCCTTGAGGATGTGTGGACAGGATACTTTCCTTGTGTTGGTAAGCATGGCAGAGCTAACTTGCGCGCAACTGCATAGTACTCTGGAAGAAATCCACATGGATTCTGCTCCCAAGCAGCACGATTCAAGCTAGAAGCAATTTTAGCCTGTGTACACTGCAATTCGGTTAAATTCCCCCCTCTAATCCCAATGAGAGAGGAATCTAGAAGCAGCCTTGCAGGCTGCTGGCCCAAATCACGGCCCCTAGTTGTAAAACCCAAATTATCCATCCTAATTCCAGAATCCTTAACCTCAACCGGCGAATCCTACGCGAAAGAAGAAGAAGCTCAATTCGGCCGCAGGCAACTAGATTTCTAGGGTTTGGCTATGATTCTCCTAACAAACACCCCAATTTATACGCCTGGTGGCAGCAAGACTATTTCGCACCCCGAGGAATCCCCAGGCGGGGCGGCGAATCCCAGAAACTACCCCGCAAGCTGACATACGCACCAAGAATGCGAATTCTTGGTGCGCACCAGGCGAAGTTTCCATGGAAAATCGCACCGAATTGGAGGAAGCGGGAGGGAAAATTACGTACCTTGCGCGACGAAGCTTCGCAGGGCGGGGACTCGGGTGCAGCGGCGGATGAGTGGAAACTAGGAACACCGGAATGGAGGCGGGCGGCGTATATATATGTAGAAGTATTCTTGGGGAATTTCCGTGAAGTGGCGGACAAGTCTGCGCGCGCTACCAAGAAGGAGAGGAAAGCACGAAACGAAGAAAGGAGAAGGGATCTTTGTCCGGGAAGTTATCTTTCCTTTTCTCTGGGACAAGACGCTAGGCGTCAGAGGGAGCGCCGACCGTCCGATCCCATCCAGGCCCTCTTTGATTCACGGAACTTGTAAAACGTAGAAATAGAAAGAAAAGAAAAATGTAGGAATAATTCTCAAAAAAAAGAAAAATGTAGGAATAGGATATCCTGTGCATGAAAGTTTGACTGAGCACAGGAAAACAAAGGAATTTCCACGTGAGGTTACAGTGGATGAAAACATTTCTGTGAAATCTAGTACAAATGAATCATAAGGAATTTTTGTTTACGGATTTCATTCCTGCGCGAATCAAACAACACATGTAGAAGAAAATCCTAAGAATTCAATCCTCCCAAAATTCCTTTATAAATCCTTTGTATCAAAGAGGCCCTCAATCTTTTATTTCAGAAGTGAATATGGTTCTATTTAACTTGTGATTTCGGCACGTCTAATCGCCACCAAAAATATCTCCATGCATAATAATGTTCTCTATGTATATGCAACTTGTTTCTTTTTTAAACATTCACCAAGGAAAGATTGTCCATATGAATATATTTCAAAAGAAATTGGTCCAGTTTATAAGAAAAGGCATATAAAAAACAAAATATAGCGGGCCATTTAAGAATGAGCCGTGGAGCCGGCTTAATGGTTCAGTAGTGATTGTCCTCATATCCCATTGGGTAACATGATCCGGCCCATTTTTAATACTATATTTGCATAAAATAGGGAGTAATAATACAATAACATCTTTTCAAATAAGCATCATTTAGTGGTAGTTTAGATTTTATTTGTTAAACAAAAAGACATATATGCAGCTTCATTTCTATCATCAAAGCATTAGCATCACAAGTTAGTATATTTGTAACTCTAGAAGAAATGGAAATTTGGTGAGTAGCTAATTTTTTTTCTTCGATAAACACAAGGTTAAGGACCCTTTCAAAGGCATATGCTATGGTAGTGACATAATACAACCTTAGGCAACGGAATTTGGGTTGACTCGGTTGTCTCGAAGGGCCAGTGGTGGCAGGCTCGCCTGGCCATTTTGTATATGAGGCCGACCCGGAATACTCATATTTTTGTGGGAAACCTCCAATCTATTCATCTTTAATCATGGTAGTACAAAGAATAACAGAGATAATAAAAATACAACCATGTTCGTGGACCACCTAGTGACGACTACAAGCATTAAAGCGATCCGAAGGTGCACCACCATCATCGACCCTCCCTCATCGAAGTCGGACAAATCTTGTCACAGTAGATAGCCAGAAAGTAATCTTGTTAAGGCTCCATAAGACCGGTGCCCCAGAGTAGCAACCATCACCGATAAAAAAATCGTAGATCAGAAGGATCAAACATGTAAACAGTCGAACGAAGACGCACGAAGATCGGATCCAAACAGGTCCACCGAAGACCAGGACCGACCGAATCCCGCGAGATCCGACGAAGGAATACCTCCACACATCCTCTGACGATACTAGATGCACCATCGGGACGAGGCTAGAACGTGGGAGACATTATTCCTACTAAGGGACATTGTTGCCACCACACAACCCCAACCAAGACGCTAAAACCTAACAAGAACAAGAACGGGGTCCCTCCCGTCTGCGGGGGACCAAGATCCTCCGCACCTCCATGGCCTAGAGGCCTTAGAAAATGGGGCAGACCGGCAACGACGCTCACGGGAGGATGCTACTTGTGATCTGCATTGGGATTTCACGGAAGATGAGGGGATGATGTAGTACAGTAGAGATAAGTATTCCCTTGAGTTATGAAACCAAGGTTGCTAATCCAGTAGGAGAACCAAACAACACCCCGTTAGCAACACCTGCACACAAACAACAAATCCTCGCAAGCCAACGCAATAAGGGGTTGTTAATCCCTTCAAGGTTATGTGTAAGATTAAATTGTATGGTGTTTGATAAATAGATATATTAATATATGGAAAAATAATAAAAGTAAATAAAGTGCAACAAAGTATTTTTGTATTTTTGGTTTTATGGATATGAAAATAATATGATACAAATATGTTGGGGAACGTTGCATGGAAAACAAAAACAAAATCTATGCACACGCAATGATCTATCCATGGAGATTGTTGAAATATATTGCTCGCCTTCCTCCATCAGTTCGGACTTTTGGAGCAACTCGCTGGTGCATGATTTCGATATGGTATCCGAGCCAAGAGGTCTTGAGTTCAAGACCCTGCCAACGAAGTTGAAAGGATCGAAGAAGAGGTGTCTAGAGGGGGGGGGGTGATTAGACCCTCAACAAGAAAGGTAGCAGTTTTTAATTTCTTTAAGTTGAGGTGGAGATCTAGCACAAGATTAAGCATTCACAATGCATTTCAAGCAAGCATATCAAGAGTATAAGCAGCGGAAAGAGTAAAACATGTTAGTTGCAAGAAAGTAACCAACCTACACATGCAATTCTAAGAGTGTTGCTGCGGAAAGTAAAGCATTGCATATGAAGGTAAAGGGAGAGGTTTGGAGAGTGCAAACGCAATGGAGACACGGAGATTTTTGGCGTGGTTCCGATAGGTGGTGCTATCGTACATCCACGTTGATAGAGACTTCAACCCACGAATGGTAACGGCTGCGCGAGTCCACGGAAGGCTCCATCCACGAAGGGTCCACGAAGAAGCAACCTTGTCTATCCCACCATGACCATCGCCCACGAAGGACTTGCCTCACTCGGATAGATCTTCACGAAGTAGGCGATCTCCTTGCCCTTACAAACTCCTTGGTTCAACTCCACAATCTTGTCGGAGGCTCCCAAGTGACACCTAACCAATCTAGGAGACACCACTCTCCAAAAGGTAATAAATGGTGATGATGAACTCCTTGCTCTTGTGCTTCAAGTGATAGTCTCCCCAACACTCAACTCTCTCTCTCACAGATTTGGATATGGTGGAAAGATGATTTGAGTGGGAAGCAACTTGGGGAAGGCTAGAGATCAAGATTCTTGTGGCAGGATTGGTATGTCTTGGTCTCAACACATGAGTAGGTGGTTCTCTCTCAGAAAATGTGTAGTGGAAGTGTAGGCACGTTCTGATAGCTCTCTCGCAAATGGAGATGGGGTGGAGGGGTATATATAGCCTCCACACAAAATCCAACCGTTACACACATTTGACCAAACTCGGTTAGACCGAATAGGTGAACTTGGTGAGACCGAAGTAGTTAAAATGTGAACGTTAGGAATCTCGGTGGGACCGACATGATCAACTCGGTGGGACCAATGAGATAGGGCTACGGTAAAACCTCATCTCGGTGAGACCGATCGCATGAACTCGGTGGGACCGATTTTAGCAAAGGATCAAACAGAGAATTTGTCAAGCAAACTCCGTGGGACCGATTGCACATTTCATGAGACCGAAATAATTACAACATGATCATAGAGAGTTTGCAAGGCCATCTCGGTGAGACCAAGATCCGTATCAGTGTGACCGAATTGTCTAGGGTTTTTGGCAGTGGCTATGTCAAGTGAACTCGATGGCGCCGGATGGATCAAATCGGTGGGGCCGAGTTTGACTTTAGGTTTTGGACATATGTGGAATTTGAGAAAGTGGTTGAGGGTTTTGCAGCAATATCACTAAGCACTTGAGCAACCAGATCATAAAGCAACACCTCATCCCCTTTTAATAGTATTGGCTTTGCTATAGACACAATGTAATCTTGGATCACTAAAATGAAAATGTAGGGTCTTGAGGTTTTGCCAATCTTTGTCCTTAGCATCTTGAAGGGGTTCCACATCTTCTTGTCCTTGACATCTTGAAAGGGTTCCACATCCTCTTATCCTTGACACTCCAATGTTGAAATTATCTGAAATACACTAGATAAAGGTATTAGTCCAATAGGGGATATGTTGTCATTAATTACTAAAATCACCCAGGGAGCACTTGTGCTTTCAATCTCTCCCTTTTTGGTAATTGATGACAATATACATCAAAGCTCTAGGTAAAAGATATGAAGAGTAATAAGTAAAGCTTTGGAAAGACATGTAACTTGCATAGGCTCCCCCTACATGTATGCATTCATGCAAGGATTGAATATAAGAGCATGTGAGTGCATAAGCATGACATAGTAGGCAATGAGTTACATGTACCTTGGCTATATGCATCAGAACAAATGAATTAGATGAAGAAATGTGTACCTTCATGTTCATGAATCCTTCTTGCAAACATTATGTACATCGACAAGAGATCATCATGTACATGATTGTGATGCATATACTTACCTTGTGGTCTTGAATTGGCTTCGAAAGGAGTGCACTTGAGAAAACAAGGTTAGATAACACAAGAACACTCTAGTGCAAAGCAATTTCAGAGAACCACAAGAGTACCAAGACTGGGATGACATGTAATGGGTAAGTACTCAGTACTTCATTTGGATATAGACATGTCCCCAGAGATTGAAAGATATGCAATGAATTCCAACGATTTTCTTCCCTAGAAATAAGCTCTTTCCCCCTGAATATTATATTGGATAATGGGAGAAAATAGGGAAACGGAAAATCAGAGCAAAGATAAACATATTAGAGCAATGAATCAATAAATTAATCAGAGTATAGGCATAGGTCATCAGAGCAAGAAAAGAATCAAAGCATAAGACAATACTCAGATAACAATATGAACATGGCTTTCCCCTCTTAAAGACATGTGGCTTCTCTCCTCTTGATAAGTGTGCATCCTTGTGAAAGAGACTTTTGATGTTCTCTCTCTGATAGGCTTTGATTAAGCTTTGATGTTTTCTCTCTCCCCGCTTTGACATCAATTTCCAAGATGAGTTTCTTCATGAATTTGAGTCAAGTAGGTTTAGTCCTTGAGAGATACTAGAAAGCAACATATAGCTCGAGATGCTGGTAGAGGATAAGAATCATTGAGTGGGGTTAGAGAAGAAATCAAATATGCAATGGCAAAATATTTTCTTCTGTAGGGAAATCGGTAACGCCGATTTGTTTTCATCGGTGACACCCAGTTGGCAGTGTCATGGATGATGCATATCGGTCAGACCGAGTTAGTCCTTTTCGGTTGAATCGATAAACTATACGCAAGGAGTCCTTGTGCTTCGGTCTAGCCGATAGGCTGGAATCCGTGTGTCCGAGTTCAATGAAGAGATAATTTTTTTGACAACTCAGCACTCTTGGCAGATAAAATTTCTCAAAGATTTGCAAAGAATTAACTGAAAAATTTGCAAGGAATTTGTTGAAAAGAGATATACAAAAATAAAGAGAATCTAGATGAAGTTTTTTTTGTGTAGATAAGGGGAACAAGATAGCAAAACACCAAGTAAAAGCAAGAAACACTAGAGAACTTCATCTAGAGGAGGGTCGACGACAAAGTCACCTATGTTAGAGTATATTGACTTAGGAGTCAAGTGAGGTCACTTGATCATAGGTCATACTCATCGTTTAAGCTCAAAATGGGGTTACCATTTTTTGTTTAAGCATTTTGAGGTGTTCACATCTTGTTGAGTTGCTTTGACTCATAACTTTGAGTAAAGCTTTTCTAAGATGGAAAAACGGACCTTGGACGATGTTGATCTTGATCATGTAGTTGAACTTGTGTTGGATGCTCAAGGTTGATGTAGTCCATTGATAACCCACAAGTATAGGGGATCGCAACAATTTCCAAGGGTAGAGTATGCAACCCAAATTTATAGATTCGGCACAAGGGGAGCCAAAGAATATTTGTAAGTATTAGCAGTTGAGTTGTCAATTCAACCACACATGGAGCTTAATTATCTGTAGCAAAGCAATCAGTAGCAAAGTAATATGATAGTTTTGATAGTAGTGGCGGCAGCAATAATGACGGTAACAGTGATAGCAATAGTTTTGTAGCAAGTTAAATAGTAACACCAGTAGTAGTAACTTAGCAAGATCAATATAAAAGAAATTCGTAGGCATTGGATCGATGATTTGTTGGATGACATGATATTCATCATGTGACAGTTATAACCTAGGGCGGTATGGCACTAGCTCCAGTTCATAAATATAATGTAGGCATTTATTCTGTAAATAGGCATACATGTTTATGGAAAGAACTTGCATCCCATGGCAGCGGGGTCCTATTGGAAACTAAGGGATATTAAGGCCTCCTTTTAATAGACAACCAAAACAAAGCATTAACACACGGTGAATACATGAACTCCCCAAACTACGGTCATCACCGGGAGTGGTCCGGACTGTTGTCACTCCGGGGTTGCCGAATCATAACACGTAGTAGGTGACTATAACTTGCAAGATTGGATCTAGAACATAGATATAATAGTGATAACATAAATGGTTCAGATCTGAAATCATGGCACCCAGGCCCAAAGTGACAAGCATTAAGCATGACAAAGTCATAGCAACATCAATCTCAGAACATAGTGGAAACTAGGGATCGGCCCTAACAAAACCTAACTAGATTAGATGACAAATCTCATCCAACTCCTCACCGACCAGCAAGCCTACGAAGGAATTACTCACTCCCGATTGGGAGCATCATGGAATTGGCGATGGAGAAGGGTTGGTGATGACGAAGATTGAAGATTCCCCTCTCCGGAGCCCCAAACGGACTCCAGATCTGGCCTCCTGAGGAAGAACGGGAGACGTCGGCGGCTCCATCTCGTGAAACACGATAATTCTTTCTCCCTGATATTTTTCTGGAAAAATAGGATTTTATAGCGTTGGTTTCAGGGTCTGCGGGGCCACCAGCAGGGGACAACCCACCTGGGCGCGCCTGGAGGGGGGACGCCCTGGTGGGTTGTGCCCACCCAGGTGCCCCCCTTCGGTGGTTCTTGGCTGCAGAAATTATCTTTTATTGTATAAAAAATCCTCGCAAAGTTTCGTTCCATTTCGAGAACTTTTATTTCTACACAAAAAACAACACGAGGTAGTTTTGCTAGAAAACAACGTCAATTCGGGTTAGTTTCATCCAAATCATGCAAATTAGAGTCCAAAACAAGAGGAAACGCGTTAGGAAAAGTAGATACGATGGAGACATATCAAGTCCCCCAAGCTTAAACCTTTGCTTGTCCTCAAGCAATTCAGTTGATAAACTGACAGTGAAAAAGAAAAACTTTTACGAACTCTTTTACTCTTGTTTACATAAATAAGCTTAAGTAGCACCCAGGTTTTCAGCAAAGATCATGACTAACCATGGCAATAATAACTCCTAGGAACTATATTAACTCATATCAATAACATAATCAGCTAGCAAGTAATAATAGATACCTCAAACAACAACACGTTATCAAAACAACCATGATATAATATGACAATAGTGGTATCTTGCTAGCCCTTTCCGAGACCACAAAACATAAATGCAAAGCACTTTCAAAGTTCAAGCAGCGACTAAACATTGTAATTCATGATAGAAAAGATCCAATCATGCTACCACCCAACATTCACTACACACAATGCATAAGCATGACAACAATGCTCTTAGATGTGGCACTTATTAGAGGGGGTGATGACTCAACATAAAAGTAAACAGATAGTCCCTTCGCAGAGGGAAGCAGTGATTTGCAGAGGTGCCAGAGCTCAATGTTTTAAAACAGAGATAAATGTAATTTTGATAGATGCACCCTTCATATTTACTTTGCGAGCATCAGTTATCAATATCTTCCATGCTAAACACATTAGTAGCGGTTCCCAAGCGATAAAGTAAAGGTTATTACTCCATTGGGAGTTTTTGTTTGATTATTTGTAAGCTCTTTTCTTTTATACTCAAGACTGGGCATCCCTCTTACCGCCCCTTTTCTCGTGCAATGGCGAGTGAATAAACACTCGACCTGAGAATAACTCACTTAGCATGGAAGATACGACTACCTCCTCTCACTCTATGAACATTCCAGGCACACAAAAAGGGTATTTGTTTGAAGTTTTTAGAGGTGGCACATGCAAATTTACTTAGGATGGCAGGGTAATACCGCATATAGGTAGGTATGGTGGACTCATCTGGAATAACTTTGATTTTTGAATTTGATGCACAAGCAGTATTTCCGCTTAGTACAGGTGAAGGCTAGCAAGTAGGTTGGGAAGCGGCCAGCTAGAGAGCAACAATGGTCATGAACATACATTATGCATAATAAACATTAGACATCAGCATGAGTAGGATACGGACACCATGAACATAAATATCATAGAGGCTATGTTGGTTCCGATTCAACTACATGCATGAACATGTGCCAAGTCAAGCCATTGAAACATTCTGAGGAGGATACCATATCATCATACTACATCACAATTATTTTAATGCAGTGTTGATGTGTAAGATAATGATGGAGGATACCATATCATCATACTACATCACAATTATTTTAACGCAGTGTTGATATGTAAGATAAATCATTATCCACTCCTAGATACTTATGCATGGCACGAGAAACTATAATCTCTAATTGTCATTGCAAACATGTTTAATCGTAATGAGCTAAATCATGGATACTAGGTTAAACATATTTACATAAACAGAACAAGTCGAGTCCATACCCGTTTCCCTCTGCCACAGACAGTTCACCAAATATCATCATTATTGCCTTTCACTTTCATGACTGAACGATATGAAAATAATAATAGTGCGAGAGTGCCGTGGACTAAGCTGGAATTTGCAAACATTTTATTCAACAGGAGAAGACAAGGTAAAATGGGCTCTTTGTTAGATCAACAGTTATGCAAACAAGAGCCACTCAACATTTTCATCGTGGTCTTCTCCCTGGTACTACTCAATAAAAAGAAAAAGAAATTCAGAGAAACACACTGAAATATTTTTGGAGTTTTAGGTTTTCTTGAACAAGCAAATAAAAGGGAAAAAACAAAAACGAGAAAAACTATTTACATGGGAAAGCTCCCAACAAGTAAAATAAGAATAAGGAAATCTTTTTAGGTTTTTTTAGTGCTACAACAATTTAAACTAGGAAGAAAAATCAAAAAGAAGCAAGAAATATTTTTGTATTTTCTGAGAGTTTTTCGAACGCACAAGAAGAAAGCGAGAAAATAAATTTGGCATGGATAATACAATGGAAAAGTGTGGACACTGACGACTGGAAAGAAATGTGTGAACATGAATGTAATGTCGGTGGAAATACGTAATCCCCCAAGCTTAGGCTTTTGGCCTAACATGGTAATCAGTCAGTAGCCTGCATAATGGTCGGAGTGATAGCTTACAAAAGCTCTTGGTGCAGATGCCTCAGACCGCCGTGCAGCCAATACTGTCGTGTTATGAGCTCTGGCCTCGCTCTCCAAAACAAAATATCTTCCCTTGTTGTGAACATCAAAGAGAGCAGGTGCAGCCAAATATGTTTCCACAACGGAACTTTTATTAAACAACAAGTTACAAGTGAAGTTGTGGGATTCACCACTAAGGATCTTATGACGTTTCATAGCATCAAAGTCCAAGTATTGCGTGGAAAAAATAGGGTCATGAGGCCAAGGTGAAACACCCAACTCTCTAGCTAAGCGCGTGGCATAAATTCCACCATAAAAATATCCACTACCAGCGTTATGTTGCAGCCTACGTGCAACAATCGCCCCAAGATTATAACTTTGGTCATCGGTCAGAGCGGTGCATATGAGGATCGGGTCTGGAGCACAAAGTGTACTGCAATCTTGCTTTCCTACAATGCATTTCCCATTAAATAATGCGAAGTACTGGATTGCGGAAAATGAATGTTTTTTATCCTACCTTGCGTCACTCCCCTAATCTCACCATAGCAAATACTGGTCAAAAATACCTCAAACTCATACCTCGGTGGTTCATCAAGCAAACCCCAGAATGGAATTTTGCAGCAAAAAGCAAATCTCTCTAGAGATATGGTAAAAGGATTATCATACAATTTAAACGACACCCAAGACTCATGGGGATGAAATTTAAATTCTTGGTAAATGATTCAGTGAGGCTGAGGTGTTGATTGCACTATCTGAAATGTACGGACCGAGGTCGGCATTGTGAACATACTGCTCAAATTATTTGTTAATACCTACACACACCATATAATCGTCGCATGGCCATAAGCATGATTTGGTGGCGGTATCTCGTATAGATTTTTCACTTGGTTCAACATAAGACCGACGAGCAGAGCTGCTACTAGAAGATTCCTCCGAGGGTCTCCTCCTCGAAGAATTCCTCCCAAACAAATACATTATTTGCGTACAATTTCTGAAATTTTGGTCCACAAAAATTTGTTAACAAAACTTCATAAGATTGGTAGCAACTACTCATAGTGTTGCATAGAGGCCATAACAAGCATTCAAACTACTTAGAACTCTAAGAATTCAAGATGCAAGCTCATCTACAGCAGCACCAAGAGTAGCTAATTACTCTAAATATAAACCGCTAAAGAAAAAACTAATTGGACAAACGGAGGAGTCACATACCAAACAACAATCCCCCGAGATAGTTTCGGAAACGGAGCTTCGAGCAAAGAGATCGAAATCCGCGGGTTTGAGAGCAAGAACATGAGAGATAGAGAGAGCTATGGTGATTTTTTGTGGAGGTAGGAGATGATGTGGGCTAAAGAGATCAGTGAGGGGGCCCACGTGGGGACCACAACCCACCAGGGCGCGCCTTGGGGTCCTGGCGCGCCCAGGTCGGTTGTGCCCACCTGGTGCACCTCCCTCTGATGTTATTTGCACCCAAAATTCTAAATAATCAGAAAATAATCGTATCAAAATTTTAGAGCATTCTGAACAATTTTATTTTTGGGTCATTTTGTATTGCACGGAAAAACTCAGAAAACAGACAAGGCATGGCATTTTATTTTATTTAACTAATAAAAACAAAAAACAAAAGGTAGGGACAGAAGGTAGTGGCTACTAAATTCATCAACCTCATACCTCTAAAAAATTATCCATTAATAAGGTTGATCAAGTCTTATTAATAACCACTTTTGATTAGCATGAAACCGAAGAACTTTCGTAAATCATTAAGTTACCTCAATGAGGATATGAATGTCCCCAACAATAAGCATTTCGTATTTCTTTTTGGTAATAGGTAGATGTAGTTGAAAACTTCCAATAGTGAGTGTCGGAGATTTTCAATAATATTAACACTATTCACTTGGAATTGTTTCTTCGAAAAGTGCACCGTATGCTCATTACCATTGATATGAAAAGTGACCTTGCTTTTATTGCAATCAATAACAGCCCCTGCAGTATTCAAGAAGGGTCTACCAAGGATAATAGACATATTGTCGTCCTCGAGCATCTCAAGTATAACAAAGTCAGTCAAAATAGTAACATTAGCAACAACAACGGGCACATCCTCGCAAATACTGATAGGTATGGCAGTTGATTTGTCAGCCATTTGTAAAGATATTTCAGTAGGTGTGAGTTTATTCAAATCAAGTCTTTTATATAAAGAGAAATGCATAACACTAACACCAGCTCCCAAATCACATAAAGCAGTTTTCGTATAATTTCTTTTGATGGAGCAAGGTATAGTTAGTATTCCTGGATCTCCACGTTTTTAAGGTACTCCATCTTTAAAAGTATAATTAGCAAGCATGGTGGAGATTTCAGTTTCTGGTATTTTTCTCTTATTAATGATGATGTCTTTCATGTACTTTGCATAAGGAGGCATTTTCAAGATATCAGTCAAGCGAGTACGCAAAAAGACTGGCATCAGCATTTCAGCAAAGCGTTCAAATTCTTCATCATCTTTCTTTTTAATTGGATTAGGTAGAAATGGCATAGGTTTTTGAACCCACGATTCTCTTTCTTTACCGTGTTTTCTAGCAACAAAGTCTCTTTTATCATATCTTTTATTCTTAGGTTGTGGGTTATCAAGATCAACTGCTGGTTATATCTCAACATCATTATCTGGTTCCTTTTCATTGTTGGGTTGAGTATCTCATGAACCTCATCATTACCTTTTTCATATCAGAAGATGAGTGTTCACTACGAGATTGAGTTTCAGTATCAGAGATAGAGACTCCATTATCAGGAGGTTTTTCTACTTCAGGTTCACTAGAGGCATGCAAAGTCCTATCATTCTTCTTCTTCCTTTTCTTTTTAGAAGGACTACATGCATTAGTGTGGACTCTTTGAGAGTCTTGTTCAATTCTTTTTGGATGTCCCTCATGATATAGTGGTTCCTGAGTCATTTTACCTCCTCTAGTTGCTACCCTAACAACAAAGTCACTTATATTATTATTCATTTCATCAAGCAACTCTCTTTGAGATTTAGCAACTTGTTCTAACTGAGTTTGAACCATAGAATCATGCTTCCCTACACCTCTAACATCATTTGAGATTCTAATTAACAAGTCACTCAAGCGAGCAATCATATCAGAATTGTATTTCAATTGTTTCATTACATTTGCATTGAAGTGATCTTGCTTCCTAATGTAACTTTCAAACTCATAAAGGCATTGGCTAGGGTGCATATTGTGAGGATTATCATTGTCATTGAATTTCATTAGAGAATTTACCTCTACCACCTTAGGCAGTGGTGGTGTATCAAGCCCATGTATTTCTTTAATAGGACGTAAATTTCTGACATCCTCAGTTTTAATACCTTTTTCCTTCATAGATTTCTTTGCCTCTTGCATATCTTCAGGACGGAGATATAAGATACCCCTCTTCTTAGGAGTGGGTTTAGGCGGTGGTTCAGGAAGAGTCCAATCATCATAATTTTTTAATATGTTGTTCAACAATTCTTCAGCTTGTCCAATAGTTCGTTCCTAAAAACATAACCAGCACAACTATCTAGGAAATCCCTAGAAGCATTAGGTAGTCCATTATAGAAGATATCAAGTATTTCATTTTTCTTAAGAGGATGATCAGGCAAAGCATTAAGCAATTGGAGAATCCTCCCCCAAGCTTGTGGGAGACTCTCTTCTTTAGTTTGCACAAAGTTAAATATTTCCTGTAAGGCAACTTGTTTTTGATGAGCAGGAAAATATTTTTTAGAAAAGTAATAAATCATATCCTCGGGACTACGCACACAACCATGAGTAAGAGTATTGTACCAAGCTTTAGCATCATCCTTTAATGAGAACGAAAATAACTTGAAAATATAATAGTAGCGCATTTTCTCATCATGAGCAAATAGGGTGGCTATATCATTCCGATTAGTAAGATGTGCCACTACAATTTCAGTTTCATAACCATGGAAAGGATCAGATTCTACCAAAGTAATTAACTCTAGGTCGACAGGGAATTCATAATCCTTATCATCAACAAAGATATGTGAAGTAGCAAACTTAGGATCACATTTCATTCTAGCATTCAAAGATTTCTCTTTATACATGCATAATAATTTCTCTAGATCATCTCTATCCTTACAAGCAAGAATATCTCTAGTTGTCTCCTCATTCATAACGTAACCTTCCGGTACCTTAGGTAATACATATCTAGGACGACTAGTTCTAATAGGTGTTTCAAGATTTTTAGTTTCAAGCTCATCATCAGTTTCAACAATATCATGTTGTCTTACTCTAGCCATTCATTCATCAAGAAATTCACCTAGTGGCACGTTATCATCAAGCAAGGTACTAGCATCATCATAATCATCATTCATAGAAAAATTAGCATCATCAATAACTTGCGATATATCATGATTGATAGCATGTGGTGGTGTAGCAAGTTTACTTATAACAGAAGGTGAATCTAAAGTAGAGCTAGATGGCAGTTCCTTACCTCCCCTCGTCTTAGAGGGAAAAATCTTAGTCTTAGCATTCTTCAGATTCTTCACAGTGATAAATCGATAATAATCCCAGGTAACTCAACAAATATAGCTATGCTTCCCGACAACGGCGCCAGATAAAGGTCTTGATAACTCACAAGTATAGGGGATCGAACAGTTTACGAGGGTAGAGTATTCAACCCAAATTTATAGATTCGACACAAGGGGAGCCAAAGAATATTTGTAAGTATTAGCAGCTGAGTTGTCAATTCAACCACACTTGGATATTAATTATCTGCGGCAAAGCGATCAGTAGCAAAGTAATATGATAGTTTTGTTAGTAGTGGCAGTAGCAATAATGATGGTAACAGTGATAGCAATAGTTTTGTAGCAAGTGAAATAGTAACAACAGTAGTAGTAACTTAGCAAGATCAATATAAAAGAAATTCATAGCCATTGGATCGATGATTTGTTGGATGGTATTCATCATGTGACAGTTATAACCTAGGGTGATACGGCACTAGCTCCAGCTCATAAATATAATGTAGGCATGTATTCCATAAATAGTCATACATGCTCATGGGAAGAACTTGCATGACATATCTTGTCCTACCCTCCCATGGCAGCGGGGTCCTATTGGAAACTAAGGGATATTAAGGCCTCCATTTAATAGAGAATCAGAACAAAGCATTAACACACGGTGAATACATGAACGCCACAAACTACGTTCATCATCGGGAGTGGTCTCGACTGTTATCACTCCGGGGTTGCCGGATCATAACATGTAGTAGGTTACTATAACTTGCAAGATCGGATCTAGAACATAGATATAATGGTGATAACATAAACGGTTCATATCTAAAATCATGGCACCCGGGCCCAAAGTGACAAGCATTAAGCATGGAAAAGTCATAGCAACATCTATCTCAGAACATAGTGGATACTAGGGATCGACGCCCTAACAAAAACTAACTAGATTACATGATGAATCTCATCCAAATCCTCACCGACCAGCGAGCCTACGAAGGAATTACTCACTCTCGGTGGGGAGAATCATGGAATTGGCGATCGAGAAGGGTTGTTGATGACGAAGATCAAAGATTCCCCTCTCCGGAGCCCCAAACGGAGTCCAGATCTGGCCTCCCGAGGAAGAACGGGAGACAGCGGCGGCTCCGTCTCGTGAAATGCGATAATTCTTTCTCCCTGATTTTTTCTGGAAAAATATGATTTTATAGCATCGGTTTGAGGGTCTGCGGGGCCACCAGGTGGGGACAACGCACCTGGACGCGCCTGAAGGGGGGGGGGCACCCTGGTGGGTTGTGCTCACCCAGGTGCCCTCCTTCGGTGATTCTTGGCTATAGAAATTATCTTTTATTGTATAAAAAATCCTCACAAAGTTTTTTTCCATTCCGAGAACTTTTATTTCTTCACAGGAAACAACACCATGGTAGTTCTGTTGAAAACAACATCAATCCAGGTTTGTTTCATCCAAATCATGCAAATTGGAGTCCAAAACAAGAGGAAAAGCGTTAGGAAAAGTAGATACGATGGAGACGTATCATCCATCAACATTTGTGAGCACCACTTGTAGTTTCAGTTCATTTTCCTACATGGGTCAGTTTTGCAAGGAAAAGCACTTGTGCATCCAAAATGACAATCATGAAACTTGATACCAAATGAAATTTGATATATAGAAGTTGTCAAAGGATATATTGAGTGAGTTCATGCTTCCTTGATATCAACATCCATGAAGTAGAAACTTGGTGATGTAGAGATTGCTCAAGATGTGAGTGACTTGCAATCTCACAGATTTGGGCTCATCCAAGTACCTACAAGGGGTTAGATAGCATGCAAAGGCACAAATATAGTTCCAAGACATATGATCATCATCATAAGAGAAATATCAAGGATTAGTCATAAAGGCTCATGCCTTGAATGTATCCAAAGAAGTTTCTACTCCAAGTTTCAGGCATCAATGATATTCAATTCACCTCTCAAACGGCAAAATACTTTCTCATCAAGCGGTTGGCAAATATATCCGCCAATTGCTTATCGGTACGAACATGCTTAAGATTGATATCTCCTTTAGCAACATGATCTTGAATGAAATGATGAAAAACTTCAACATGCTTTGTTTGAGAATGTTGCACGGGATTGTGAGCAATCTTAATAGCACTTTCATTATCACAAAGCAATGGAACATGTTTCACATATATCCCATAACCCTTAAGGGTTTGGGTCATCCAAAGTAATTGAGCACAACATGATCCGACGACAATGTATTCCACTTCGACGGCGGATAAGGATACTGAGTTTTGTTTCTTGGAGGAACAAAACACAAGAGATCTAGCAAGAAATTGACAAGTACCTGATATGTCTCCGTCGTATCTATAATTTTTCATTGTTCCATGCCAATATTCTACAACTTTTACATACTTTTGACAACTTTTTATACTATTTTTTGGACTAACATATTGATCCAGTGCCCAGTGCGAGTTCCTGTTTGTTACATGTTTTTTGTTTCGCAGAATATCCATATCAAAGGGAGTCCAAATGTGATAAAAACTTATGGATTTTTTTCCGAATATATGTCATTTTTGGGAAAAAGAACCAACGCGAGACGATGCCGGAGGGCGCCACAAGGCAGGGGGCGTGCCCCAGGGGGTAGGACGCACCCTGGGCCCTTGTGGTCACCCCGTAAGGCAGTTGGTGCCCTTCTTCGGCTGCAAGAAAGCTAATATCCCGATACAAACCGTGTTGAAATTTAAGCCCAATCGGAGTTACAGATCTCTAAGAATTTAACAAACGGTGAAAGGCCAGAAACAAGGAGCGCACAAACAGAAGGAAACAGAGAGAGAGATCCAATCTCAGAGGGGCTCCCGCCCCTCCGCCGCCATGGAGGGCATGGACCAGAGGGGAACCCTCCTCCCATCTAGGGGGGAGGTCAAGGAGGAAGAAGAAGGAGGGTGGCTCTCTCCCCTTCTCTCCCGGTGGCACCGGAACATCATCGGGGCCATCATCATGACGGCGATCTACACCAACAACTTCGCCGCCGTGATCACCAACTATCTCCCCCTCTATGCAGCGGTGTAACACCTCTTCTACCCGCTGTACTCTCTACTTAAACATGATGCTCAACGCTATATATTATTTCCCAATGATGTATGGCTATCCTATGATGTTTGAGTAGATCCGTTTTGTCCTATGGGTTGATTGATGATCGTGATTGGTTTGCTTTGCATGTTTTATTGTTGGTGCTATCCTATGGTGCTCTCCGTGTCGGGCAAGCGTGAGGGATCCCCGCTGTAGGGTTTGCAATATGTCCATGATTTTCTTATGGTGGGTTGCTAGAGTGACAAAAGCTTAAAACCGAGTAAGTAGGTTGTTTGCCTATGGGAGTAAAGAGGACTTGATACCTTATAATGCTATGGTTGGGTTTTACCTTAATGATCTTTAGTAGTTACGGATGTTTGCTAGAGTTCCAATCATAAGTGCATATGATCCAAGTAGAGAAAGTATGTTAGCTTATGCCTCTCCCTCATATAAAATTACAATAATCATTACCGGTCTAGTTATCGATTGCGTAGGGACAAATAACTTTCTTGTGACAAAAGGCTCTCTACTGAAACTAACTTAATTGTGTCTTTATATAAACAACCCTTAGATTTTATTTACGTGCTCTTTATTATCTTGCAAACTTATCCCGTTACACCTACAAAGTACTTCCAGTTTCCTACTTGTTCTAGGTAAAGCGAACGTCAAGCGTGCGTAGAGTTGTATCAGTGGTTGATAGAACTTGAGGGAATATTTGTTCTACCTTTAGCTCCT
Source organism: Secale cereale (assembly GCA_902687465.1). Taxonomy (NCBI): domain Eukaryota; kingdom Viridiplantae; phylum Streptophyta; class Magnoliopsida; order Poales; family Poaceae; genus Secale; species Secale cereale. The sequence continues at coordinate 641,025,570 of LR738710.1, forward strand.
CATTGGGTTCGACACTCTTACTTATCGAGAAAGGCTATAATTGATCCCCTACACTTGTTGGTTATCAAGACCTTTTTCTGGCGCCGTTACTAGGGAGCAATAGCCTGGGGTGAATATTCTCGTGTGTGCTTGTTTTCTTTATCACTAAGTAGTTTTTATTTTCTGTTCTAAGTTGTTTTCTATCTTTAGTTATGGGTAGGAAACGCAAAATACCAAAAAAGTTTATTTTCTGACCTTTCATACACTTATAGCTCTAGTGCATCCGTTACATGGAAATCCCTCCTCACTCACATTGATATCGATTGATGGACATCTCCATAGTCCATTGATTTGCCTAGTTGATGTGAGACTTTCTCCCTCCTTTTGTCTATCACCACCTTCTATTCTACCCATAGTGCTATGTCCATGGCTCACGCTCATGTATTGCGTGAAGAGTTGAAAAGGTTTGAAAAAGTAAAGTATGAAAACAGTTGCTTGGCTGACACCGGGATGGGCATGAGGGGTACCTTGTGTTAAGAAAAGGGAGCATAAAAGATAATATGATTTTATAGGGATAACATTCTTTAGCATTGATATTTTGAAAGACTTGATTGTTTGTTGGGATGCCCGAGTATTAAATTCTTTTATGTCAAATGATAGACTATTACTTTGAATCACTCATGTCTTAATATTCATGCCATGATTATATTACATCATCAAGATTATGCTAGGTAGCATTCCACATCAAAAATTATCTTTTTTATCATTTACCTACTCGAGGACGAGCAGGAATTAATCTTGGGGATGCTGACACATCTCCGTCGTATCTATAATTTTTGATTGTTCCATGCCAATATTCTACAACTCTTACATACTTTTGGCAACTTTTTATACTATTTTTGGGACTAACATATTGATCCAAATCCTAGTGCTAGTTCCTCTTTGTTGCATGTTTTTGTTTTGCAGAATATCCATATCAAACGGAGTCCAAACGTGATAAAAACTTACAGAGATTTTTTTGGAATATATGGGATTTTTGGGAAAAAGAATCAACGTGAGACGATGCCCGATGGGGCCACAAGGCAGGGGGCGCGCCCTGGGCCCTTGTGATCAACCCGTAAGGTAGTTGGTGCCCTACTTTGGCCACAAGAAAGCTAATGTCCGGATAAAAATGATGTTAAAATTTCAGACCAATCGGAGTTATGGATCTCCGGGAATTTAAGAAACGCTGAAAGGCCAGAAATAGGGAGCGTAGAAACAGAAGGAAATAGAGAGAGAGATCCAATCTCGGAGGGGCGCCCGCCCCTCCGCGGCCATGGAGGTCCTGGACCAGAGGGGAAACCCTCCTCCCATCTAGTGGGGAGGTCAAGGAAGAAGAATAATAATGAGGGGGGCTCTTTCCCCTTCTCTCCAGGTGGCACCGGAACGCCGCCGGGACTATCATCGTGACGTCGATCTACACCAACAACTTCGCCACCGTCATCACCAACTCCCCCCCTCAATGCAGCGGTGTAACACCTCTTCTAACCGTTGTACTCTCTACTTAAACATGGTGCTCAACTCTATATATTATTTCCCAATGAGGTGTGGCTATCCTATGATGTTTGAGTAGATCTATTTTGTCCTATGGGTTGATTGATGATCGTGATTGGTTTGAGTTGCATGTTTTATTATTGGTGCCGTCCTATGGTGCTCTCCGTGTCGCGCAAGCGTGAGGATCCCTGCTATAGGGTTTGCAATATGTTCATTATTTGCTTATGGTGGGTTGCTAGAGTGACAGAAGCTTAAACCCGAGTAAGTAGGTCGTTTGCGTATGGGAGTAAAGAGGATTTGATACCTTACAATGCTATGGTTAGGTTTTACCTTAATGATCTTTAGTAGTTACGGATTTTTTCTAGAGTTCCAATCATAAGTGCATATGATCCAAGTAGAGAAAGTATGTTAGCTTATGCATGTCCCTCATATAAAATTGCAATAATCATTACCAGTCTAGTTATCGATTGCGTAGGGACAAATAACTTTCTTGTGACAAAAGGCTCTCTACTAAAACTAACTTAGTTGTGTCTTTATGTAAACAACCCCTAGCTTTTATTTACATGCTCTTTATTATCTTGCAAACCTATCCCATTACACCTACAAAGTATTTCCAGTTTCCTACTTGTTCTAGTTAAAGCGAACGTCAAGCGCGCGTAGAGTTGTATCAGTGGTCAATAGAACTTGAGGGAATATTTGCTCTACCTTCAGCTCCACATTGGGTTCGACACTCTTACTTACAGAGAAAGACTACAATTGATCCCCTACACTTGTGGGTTATCAATACCCGAACTAGACTTTCTATCAACCTTGTCACCGGCGTAGTCCGAATCAGAGTAGCCAACAAGATCAAAAGAAGACCTCTTAGGATACCAAATGCCAAAGTTTGGTGTATGAATTAAGTATCTCAGTATCCTGTTCACAGCCTTAAGATGACATTCTTTAGGGGCCCCTTGATATCGTTCACTCATGCACACACTTAGCATAATATTGGGACGGGAGGCACATAGATATAACAATGAACCAATCATAGAGTGGTCAACCTTTTGGTCAACTGGCTTGCCATCCTTAGTCAAGTCAAGATGTCCACTAGTAGGCATGGGTGTTTTCATACCTTTGCTTTCTTGCATGTTGAACTTCTTGAAAAGATCCTTGGTATACTTTGTTTGAGAAACAAAGGTACCTTCTTTAGTTTGCTTGATTTGCAAACCAAGAAAGAATTTGAGTTCACTCATCATATACATCTCAAACTTCTTCGACATTAGCTTTCCAAACTTTTCACTAAAATAGGGGTTAGCAGAACCAAATATGATATCATCAACATAAATTTGGCACACAAATAATTCACCATTAACCCTTTTAGTAAAAAGTGTGGAATCAATTTTCCTAATTTCAAAGCCTTTTTCAATAAGAAATTTGGTCAAGCATTTATACCATGCTCTAGGAGCTTATTTAAGACCATAAAGAGCTTTGTGAAGTTTATAAACATAATTAGGTTTCTTGGGATTAACAAAGCCGAGAGGTTGTTTAACATAAACTTCCTCCTCAATTTCACCATTAATGAAAGCACTTTTAATGTCCATTTGATACAAAGTGGTATCATGGTGATTGGCATAAGCAAGTAAGAAGCATATGGACTCAAGTCAAGCAATGGGAGCATATGTCTCACCATAATCCATACCTTCGACTTGAGTCTAGCCTTGGGCAACGAGACGGGCCTTGTTGCATACAACTTTTCCATCTTCATCTTGCTTATTACGAAACACCCATTTGGTTCCAATGACATTGTGATTGTTGTTGGGCTTCTCAACCAATGTCCAAACTTGGTTTCTCTTGAAGTTATGTAGTTCCTCATGCATAGCATTCACCCAATCCGGATCATCAAGAGCATCTTCAACCTTCATAGGTTTAATGTAAGATATGAAAGAATAATGTTCACAAAAGTTAGCCAAACGAGATTTAGAGCGAGTGATTCTCCAGGTTTGAATGTCATTGTAGATTTGTTCAACATGATGATCTCTTGAAATTCTTGTTCTAACTCGTGAGAGCTTTTGTTTGGGTCAAGGTGGAACATCCTCTTCATTGTCTTCTTCTTCTTGTCCTTCTTCATTGTCATTGAAGTTGTTATCTTGTGGAGGTGGAGAAGGAGGTCGATGAGGTTCATCTTGTTGTACTTCCTCGTTTCCTTCGTCTTGACGCGTTGCACTTGTGGATGTCTCCAAGTCAACTTGTGGTTCACCTTGGTGTGAAGTTGAGGCTTCCATTTGAATGGACGAATTACTCTCCTTTACCTCCGCTGGGCAAATCTTGCCAATAAACAAGTCTTGGATAGCTTCTGAAGGATCTTTGTCTCCTACATCAATTGGCAATTGCTTTACTTGCGAGCCGTTAGATTCATCAAACTTCACATCTACCGTCTCTTCAACCTTTCGGGTGAAATTTTTGTAGACACGGTAAATGTGAGAGTTTGAGCCATAACTGAGTAGAAAACCTTCATGAGATTTAGGGGCAAATTTGGAATGACGATGCTTGTCAAGAATGTAACATGTTGAGCCGAATACTCGAAAGTATCCAAAGTTTGTTACCGGTGAGGAGCTCATATGCCGTCTCGCCGAGAAGCTTGTGAAGATATAGTCAGTTTGTAGCATGACAAGCCGTCTCAACCGCTTCTGCCCAAAAGTGTTTTGGCGTCTTGTATTCATCAAGCATAGTTCTCGACATCTCAATCAACACTTGGTTCTTCCTCTCAACAACTCAGTTTTGTTGAGGTGTGTACGTAGCTGAGAACTCATGTGAAATCCCTTCCTCATCAAGAAAGGTATCCGCATTGGCGTTCTTGAACTCCGTTCCGTTGTTGCTCTGAACCTTCTTGATCTTCACTTCAAATTGATTTTGAGCCTTTCTAGCGAAGTTCTTGAAGATCTTTTGGACCTGGATTTATCATCAAGAAAGAACACCCACGTAAATCTGGAAAAATCTTCAACAATGACCAATCCGAAGGAGTTACCACCGAGACTCTTGTAAGCGTTGGGACCAAAAAGATCCATGTGAAGTAGCTCAAGTGGTCTTCTTGTGGTCATGAAATTCTTTACGGGATGACTTCCTCCAACTTGTTTTCTTGCTTGGCAAGCACTACAAAGTCTATCCTTGTCAAATATAACGTCTTTAACACCAAGGATATGATCACCTTTAATAAGCTTATCAAGATTTCTCATGGCAACATGACCTAATCTTCTATGCCACAACCAACCTTTAGAAGATTTAGCAATTAAACAAGTGCGAGGTTGGGATTTCTTAGTGAAATTAATAATGTACAGGTCACCTCAACGAATGCCGGTAAATACCATGTTATGAATATCTCTACAAAATACTTGGCAATCAACATGAGTAAATAGCACATTCAAGCCAAAATCAGCTAATCTAGATACGAAAAGAAGATTGTAACCAAGAGATTCAACAAGCATGGCATTTTTGATTGAGCTATCATTGGATATGACCACCTTACCAAGGCCAACAACTTTACCCTTAGAGTTGTCACCAAAGGTAACATACTTTCATGGACCATCATTTCTTGCAAGCTCATCAAACATGTCCTTATCTCCAGTCATATGATCTGTGCATCCGCTATCAAGAACCCATTCCTTTCCTCCGGATGCGTAACCACAAAGATTGGACATAAGACCAAAGTGTCTCATTGACTCATCAAGATCAAAGTCACTATCTTCACTTTCGTCATAATATCCATGCTCAACATCATCGTCATCCATGTGATCATCACCTAGGACAAGTGATTCATCAGAATTTCGATAATGACGATGTTCTATTTTGTGAGTTAAAATAGCTTCCGCGATAATGTGACTAATGATTCCAATGTCACCCTTAGCACGCATAAGATCACGTACCTCAAATAAGCATTCATCAAACTTGGGATTGCTAGGCTTCATCTTTTGAAAAGCACTGGATTTTTGAAGAATATTATCTAGACTTTTCAAGGAATGATTAGGAAAGCGTTCTTCAAGAAATTTCCATATAGTGTAAGCACATTCTAAGTTAGGCAATTCTCTAAGCAAATAGTTTGGTAAAGCTCTAACAATAAGATTGATAGTTCTAGTGTTCCAAACCATGTCAAGATACTCATTGGGGGTAAAATGCATAGGATCAATAGGAGGCACATAGGGGCTAAGAATATACTTGTTCAAATGATATTCATTGAAGATCTCAAGCATGTCATTTTTCCATTCCCTATAAAACTCCCCTTCAAGGATAGGCACTCTACGTCTCATACTCCCAATCGTAGACACATCCATCTTCCTCCAATGGTGTTTAAACCGAAGTAATGGATACCAAAGCTCTGATATCAATTGAAAGGATCGAATAAGAGGTGTCTACACTACAAAAAAAGACACATCCGTGACATTTTGGGCCGAACGGAATTTTTTTCTATCATACTTATGACACTTCTATGACGATAATTGTGACAAAACCCGGTATCATCATAGATGTGGTGGGGTCCTACTTCTCTGACAAAAAATCATGACAGAAAATTGGATTTTTGTCCTGGGCGGGCCGGAGACGCAGCTGCATGACATTCTTTGGGCCGTCCATGACGGAAAAAACCATGGTAGAAGCGAGGGCGAGGAAAATATCGGGGTGTTCCCGGTAATGGTGGGTGGTTGGGGCCGAACGATGCGTTTTTCTCTCATACACGCATGCGCGAGGGTGCGAGGCGTTGGGCTCTAACTGAACCCGAGCGAGGCATTGGGCTCTAACTGAACCCGAGCGACTGCACTGCAGGCTACGCGTTATTGAACCCGAGCGATCGATCAATGGCTGTTAACTGAACCCGATCAAGTGATTCCTTCGCTACTGCTACTAACTGAAGCCGATCGATGCTCCCTCTGCATGAACAGTGAGCATTGCTGGGG
>LR738710.1:641032140-641066613 GCA_902687465.1 Secale cereale
CCGTGGTGTTGCCTCTGGATGAACAGGACCCTGATCGATCGAGTCGGTTGGGGCTGGATGAACAGGACCCCGTGGAGGGCTGAATGAACAGGACCACCCTGTGGAGGGCTTGATGAATAGTAGGCGGTGGAGGGCTGGATGAACAGTAGCCCGTGGAGGGGTGGTTGATGATGTCTACACACGCTTCTATTCTTGTAGACTATGTTGGGCCTCCAAGCGCAGAGGTTTGTAGGACAACAGCAATTTCCCTCAAGTGGATGACCTAAGGTTTATCGAACTTAGGGAAGTAGAGGTTGAAGATGGTCTCTCTCAAGCAACCCTGCAACTAAGATACAAGAAGTCTCTTGTGTCCCCAACACACCTAATTCAACTAGGAGTTGTATAGGTGCACTAGTTCGGCGAAGAGATGGTAAAATATGGATGATAGGAGTGGCAAAGCAAAGTAATATAAATCTGTAATAAAAAGTGCAGCAAGCAAACAAGTGGTAAACGTGAGCACAAATGGTATTGCAATGGTGGAAACAAGGCCTAGGCTTCATACTTTCACTAGTGGCAACTCCCAACAACATTAACATAGTCTAATCACATGATATTTCCCATAAAACATGCAATGGAGACACACTCGGAGGTCATTCCTTTGTGGTCAAGAGAGGACGAGAATTATGTAGGGCTACAAAAGCACACCTCAAAGTTCGTAGTTCTCAATCTATGGATTTCCCAATGTCACCGCGGCCATCCAAAGAGAGTACCACAATCACCACAACATATCTCAAGGATAGTCAAAGACAAGCACCAAGAGACTCTCAATCTTCAATCAACACACAAAAGAGGAAATCACTCATGAAAATATTCTTCTAATCCATGTCCAATAGACCACTGTCACCTTGGTCTCGGGGATTATACTAGATAAAGACAAGTGAGTACATCAATCCAATACATAGAGGAAGGGGAAATGTCATGGGATCACCCTAGATTAACATAGCCTATGATCACAACAAAGATCGCATCATGGGAGAGAGAATTGACCACATAGCTACTGGTAGAAACCTCAGCCCCGAGGAGGAACTACTCCCGCATCATGGAGGGAGGAAGCAACGTCGATGGAGATGAATCCGGGGGCACTTCCCCGTCCCGACAGGATGCCGGCACAGGAATTCTGGTCCCCCGAAACTTGGTGGCGATGGCGGCGGAGATCGGAATTGCTTCTGGAGAAAAGGGTTCTGGAATCAGGGTTTCCGCGACGGGAGAATAAATAGGAGGCCAAGTAGGGCACCAGAGGAGGTGGGAGCCCCCCAGGCGCCCCCCCCGGCGCGGCCAGGGGTGGGGCCGCTCCATCAGGGCGCCTGGGGCCCCTCTGGCCCCCCTCTGGCCCCACTTCTGGCGCATGGAAGCTTCTGGAGCACTGATTTTTTATATATTTTTCCCGGAATTTTTCTGGCAATTTAAGTAATGGGAAAACCTGAAATACAAAAACAGCAGAAAACAGAAACTGGCACTGGGGTGCACTGAGTTAATAGGTTAGTCCAAATATGATCAAAAGTGTATGAAAGTGTATCAAAAGCATAGCAATATCACCCAAAACATGCATGGAGCAAGCAGAAATTATAGATACGTTTGGGACGTATCAACATCCCCAAGCTTAATTCCTGCTCGTCCTCGAGTAGGTAAATGATAACAAGCACAATTTCTGTGGTGACATGCTACGAAAGAGTCTTTCACAATCACATGACAAATGCTTATTGAGATAATGAATCTTTAGTAATTAAGTTGCCTCATGAGAATATCACAAAGAACTGAAAGTTTACAATATGATACTGAAACACCCAATAGATTTGTAGTGAGCATGGTGTGCAAACATGACAAAGTGATACCTCGCTTGCCCCCTTTAGTGAAGCAAAACATAAATGCAGGAGCACCTCCGAAGTTTAAGTGACGACTAGATACAATGATTTCAGAATAAGCGATATCACAATCATGCAGAAGACAATGGTACTTTGGGACAATGCACATTACACTCAGAATGACAATCATGCTCTCAATAGTTGGTGCTTTGAAGAAAGAAGGTGGAGACTCTCGAACTGTGGATTTTGATGGCAAGGTTGAAAACCCGTGGCTGGAAGCAAAGACTAAACAAGTACCAGAGCTCGTGGTTTTAAAAACAGAGATAAAAAGCTTTTGGGAGGTGCATAATTCGTCAACGAATGCTAGTAGATAACCCAATTACTTCTTATGCTGGACAAGTTTTGAGGAACGGCTCCCACGCAGGGACGATCACATCCCCTTAATCTCCTTTGTTTATCACTGCCAGAGTTTCCTGATTTCTCATGAACAAAGCGTGAAGGAGGGTTTGTTTGTTGCTATTATCTTTTGTGAGCTGGGCGCACTCATGCCAGTCCCTCCTCGTATTAGGGGTTTGCAGATTAGACATGCAATCCCGGGGTAAAATTTGTCCAACATAAGAAGATCATGAATTACCTACTACTTCCTCATGAGCTAAAACAGAGGCACAAAAGAGAAATGCTTTTGAATAATTTTGAGATGGTACAAGAAAGTCTTCGTTAGGAATGGCAAGTAAATACCATATATAGGAAGGTATGGTGGACTCATATGGCATAACTGGTTTCAAGGATTTTGGATGCACAAGCAGTCAGACCGCTTAGTACAGGTGAAGGCTAGCAAAAGACTGGGAGCGACCAACTAAGAGAGCAATGACGGCCATAATCATGCAGAGCGACAAAGCAACATTGAATCGGGCATGGAAGTTATATCACTACTCAGAAATTAAAGATCATCAAGGCTTGATAGACTTTCTTTACATTCTTAAATATGTGTGAGCATATGCCAAGTCAATCAAAATAAATTCTTGGAGGAAGATATCACTAAACCATACCACATCATAGGTAAACAAATCATGCTGGTACTTCAATAACACATTAAGAACCCCCAGCTATTTGAGACTAACCATAAGAAAACATGAACTACTAAGCACTATTATGCACATAGCATTTTTATCATAGACATATCAACCAGTGCCACAGAAGCCAACTCTCTTAACAAGATAAGCATGATAACTCAAGAGAGTTCCAGAAGCAACAACCTAAACAAAAGCTCTTAAAAAGATAAGCATGAAAACTAAGAGCTAAGCATGACATCAGCTATGAAAAGATAAAGAACACACACAAGAAGATACACATGCAAGCCTATGTTGTGCTCTACAGTGGAGTGGAGCGTGTTTCTCTCCCAAACAATGAAGACTAGGATCCAACTTGTTAAGAACAACAAGTAAAACTAAATAAACTAAAAAGAAAAGAGCAAGACGCTCCAAGCATAGCACATAACGCATGAAGTGATAAAAATATAGTGGAACGAAGGACGAACTGATAATTGTTGATGGAGAAGGGGATGCACGGGGGCATCCCCAAGCTTAGATGCTTGAGTCTCCTTGGATATTTCTTGGGGGTGCATGGGGGCATCCCCAAGCTTGAGCGTTTGACACTCCTGAATCTTCTTTTATCATCTTCCCTCGCACACTTGAAAACTCCCTTCATACATAACTCATCATAATCTGATTAGAGATGTTAGTACCCACAATAAAATAATTTTTCTCTACTAGAAACAAAGATATTCTTGAAGGTCTACTGTTGCTCAAGATAGCCAAAAAGTTTTTGCAAAGAAAAAGCAAGCTTAAGGTCTGCAAAACGAAGAAAAGGCAAAACAGGGCAGAATCTGTGAAAAACAGACCAGCAGGTAGTAAATAATTTTTTTGGGGTACTTCTGCAACTCAAATCAAAAAATTCAGAACGGACGCTCGAAAGAAAATTGTATAGAGCATGCTGTCAAAAAAATTCAGATCAAAAAGATGATCTGGTGATTTTTTTCGAATTTTTCTTTCCAAGGACATAATCTGTTTTCTGGACAGCATGTCACAACTTTTTGAACTTTCTTGCAATCAGAGGCTAAAATTGGCACAAAGCTGAAAAATAAAGATACAATGATGTTGCTACAGTAGTAACAAACATCAAGACCACTAAAAACTAAAAGAACAAACTGAAAGCAAAGATAACAAGGGTTGTCTCCCTAGAGCTCTTTCTTTATAGCCATAAAGATAGGCTTAAGACTTTAATGATGCTCTCGTAGGAATAAGAGTTGAAGAACAAAAGAGAGCATCAAGAAGCAAATACCAAACACATTTAAGCCTAACATGCTTCCTATGCATAGGAATATTGCAATAGAATAAATCATTGAAGCACAAAGCAATAAGCATAGGAAGACAAAACAAGTGCAGCTTCAAAACCTTCAACATAAAGAGATGGAACTTGATATTATTGAAATATCTATAAGCATATGTTCCCTTCTCATAATAATTTTCAGTGGGATCACGAATAAACTCAACAATATAAGCATCACATAAAGCATTGTTACCATGATCCACATGCAAAAAGGTACTCTTACTCTCCACATAAGCATAATCTTTCTCATTGGTAATAGTGGGAGTAGGACTATCATAAACAACTTGAACACTATAGATTAATTGTGTATTAGGAAGATGGTGTTCAACAAGGGAGTAATTCCCTCCATGATTATGACAAGTTTCATAAGGATAATTTCTCCTTATGTCATAGGTACCTTTATAATCACTATAGATTGGAGTTATAACATCATCATAGTAGAGAAGAGCATTATCATTGCTAGCAACTATATTTGTAAACATGTTGTCTTTATTCTTACTAGCAAAAGAATTATAAATTATCACATCACTAGTGGGTAAAGGATTTGCAATCCTATCATCCCCAAGCTTAGAGCTTTCCATATCATCACTTTCAGAGTTGGTACCAAAAAGATTTTCAAGATCATAAGTAGCATTATCATCATTTTCCCAATCACAATAAGTAACATGCATATCATAATCAAAATCATCTTCAATAGTACCTACGGACGTATCATCAAGATGATAATTAAGGCAATAAACTTCACCTTCTTCTTTAAACTTACAACCGTTAGGATAAAAGTTGATGGGAGGAATATGCTCAGGCTAGGTTGATACCCATTCTTCTTCCTTCTTGCTCCCCTTCCTCCTCCTCCTCTTTTTCTTCTTCTTCACCTTAGGAGGGAGTGGTTGGAGATGAAGCTTCTCCACATATCCTGGTTTATTATTAGAAACAATAGGGGAAACTTGGGAGAAACTCTCCTTTTTATTAGCAGAAATATAAGAGACATTTTTATACTTTGGCAAAGTTCCCTCCTTTCTAATCTTACTTATGTAATCATTTTTATGGCAATTAACAACACAATAGAGATGGCAATTTTGCAAAGTGTTTTTTATTCCTATGGCATTAACATCTAGCCAAGAAGTCTTTTCTGATAACTCTTCACACATCAAAAATAACATAAGCTCATCATAAAGATCAGGGGTGATCATGTTATCACACAACTGGTTAACAATTATGTTTTGAAAGTGCATGCATTGAAAATTAAAGTGACCCTCTATACAGCAAAGTTCACAAGTAAAAGGATAAAGGTCACACAATTCTCTAGCAATTTCATTTAAATCTTTGACCCAAGTGATTGTTCTTTCATGCTTATGTTGCTTACAATACTTCTCTTCTTCAATCATATGCCTTTCACAAGGTCTATCCACTCCACAAAAATTAACATGCTTATATAAAACTTCATTTTTAGGAATTGGATCATGCATGTTGCAATCATCATGAACAATTTCATTTTCTTTGCAAATCTCTTTAAAAGGTTCATGATGCTTGATCCAATCCTCCTTAGGCATATTAAGATGTGAAGCAAAAGATTTGAGGAAATCAACAAGGAGTTGAGAATCAAGCCCAAACTTAGCACTAAACTTATTAAAACTTGTAGTTTCAACAAAGGACTTAATGCAATCATACTCATAAATTATACCTGACTCTTTACCTTTGTCGATCTCCCAATCTTCAGTGTTGTGTTGAATTCTTTCAAGGAGTTCCCATTTAGCATCAATCTTTTCATTTGTGAAAGAACCCATAGAGGAAGCATCGAGCAAATCTTTATCCTGTCGAGAGAGCCTCGCATAGAAATTAGTAATAATCATATCTTTAGGAAGCCCATGGTTAGGACATTTTAGCATTAACGTTTTCAGTCTCACCCAAGCTTGAGCTATGCTCTCTCCGTCATGAGGATAGAAATTATAAACATAATTCCTATTCTCATGGACTTCATGAAGAGGATAAAACTTGGAGTAAAAGAGAGACTGGATCTCTTCCCAATCCAGCAGGTGAGAGTCATCTAGTAGCCTATACCATTCCAATGCTTTTCCTTTCAGTGACAAGGCAAATAATTTCCTCATGACTCCATCTCTTGTCAAACCTGAAATCTTAAACAACTCACAAAGTTCTGTAAGTTTCAATAAATGAATACTAGGATTGACTGTCCCATCATAACAATCATTCCTAATTATTTCAATTATCCCAAGTGGTATTTGGAACGGGATACATTCAGTAGGTGGAGGAAACTTCTCTACCACGGGAGTGGTAAAGCGGCCTTCCCCAAGCAGCGAACTAAGAGTGCGGTTTTCCATAAACATAACTAGTGAAACTAAAAACAAGAAACAAAAAGATTTAATTGCAAGATCTAAAGATATGCCTTCAAACACTTACTTCCCCGGCAACGGCGCCAGAAATAGCTTGATGTCTACACACGCTTCTATTCTTGTAGACTATGTTGGGCCTCCAAGCGCAAAGGTTTGTAGGACAGCAGCAATTTCCCTCAAGTGGATGACCTAAGGTTTATCGAACTCAGGGAAGTAGAGGTTGAAGATGGTCTCTCTCAAGCAACCCTGCAACTAAGATACAAGAAGTCTCTTGTGTCCCCAACACACCTAATTCAACTAGGAGTTGTATAGGTGCACTAGTTCGGCGAAGAGATGGTAAAATATGGATGATAGGAGTGGCAAAGCAAAGTAATATAAATCTGTAATAAAAAGTGCAGCAAGCAAACAAGTGGTAAACGTGAGCACAAATGGTATTGCAATGGTGGAAACAAGGCCTAGGCTTCATACTTTCACTAGTGGCAACTCCCAACAACATTAACATAGTCTAATCACATGATATTTCCCATAAAACATGCAATGGAGACGTACTCGGAGGTCATTCCTTTGTGATCAAGAGAGGACGAGAATTATGTAGGGCTACAAAAGCACACCTCAAAGTTCGTAGTTCTCAATCTATGGATTTCCCAATGTCACCGCGGCCATCCAAAGAGAGTACCACAATCACCACAACATATCTCAAGGATAGTCAAAGACAAGCACCAAGAGACTCTCAATCTTCAATCAACACACAAAAGAGGAAATCACTCATGAAAATATTCTTCTAATCCATGTCCAATAGACCGCTGTCACCTTGGTCTCGGGGATTATACTAGATAAAGACAAGTGAGTACATCAATCCAATACATAGAGGAAGGGGAAATATCATGGGATCACCCTAGATTAACATAGCCTATGATCACAACGAAGATCGCATCATGGGAGAGAGAATTGACCACATAGCTACTGGTAGAAACCTCAGCCCCGAGGAGGAACTACTCCCGCATCATGGATGGAGGAAGCAACGTCGATGGAGATGAATTCGGGGGCACTTCCCCGTCCCGGCAGGATGCCGGCACAGGAATTCTGGTCCCCCGAAACTTGGTGGCGATGGCGGCGGAGATCGGAATTGCTTCTGGAGAAAAGGGTTCTGGAATCAGGGTTTCCGCGACGGGAGAATAAATAGGAGGCCAAGTAGGGCACCAGAGGAGGTGGGAGCCCCCCTACGCGGCCCCTCGGCGCGGCCAGGGGTGGGGCCGCGCCATCAGGGCGCTTGGGGCCCCTCTGGCCCCACTTCTGGCGCATGGAAGCTTCTGGAGCGCTGATTTTTTATATATTTTTCCTGGAATTTTTCTGGCAATTTAAGTAATGGGAAAACCTGAAATACAAAAACAGCAGAAAACAGAAACTGGCACTGGGGTGCACTGAGTTAATAGGTTAGTCCAAATATGATCAAAAGTGTATGAAAGTGTATCAAAAGCATAGCAATATCACCCAAAACATGCATGGAGCAAGCAGAAATTATAGATACGTTTGGGACGTATCAGTTGAACAGGAGCCCGTGGAGAGGGTTGGTCGAATAGTAGTTGGTGGAGTAGCGCGCGGTGGAGGCTGGATGAACAAGAGCCCGTGGATGAACAGTCGCAGGTGGAGGCTGGAGGAGGTCGACGATGGATGAACAGTAGCCCGTGGAGGCTGGAGGGGGTCGACGGTTGATAACCCTCAACCGTAAGGGATCGAGATAGTCTTCGCGGGTAAGAATAACCCAATTTATAGATTCGACACACGGGGAGCCAAAGAGTATTTATAAGCTTTGACAGTTGAGTTGTCAATTCAACCGCACCTGAAATATACTTACTTGCAACAAAAGATAAGTGGTAACGGTGATATGATAGTGATGGTGGTGACAGCAAAAGTAAACAGCAAGAGTAACAACTAATAACCAGCAGGATTGAAACACTGTAGGCTAGGGAGATGGATGGTTGGGCGCTGCATGGATGAGATACATCATGAATCTAACTTGGGGCAAGGCACACAGAAAAGTAATGATCATCTAGGCAAATATCAAACATTAGGCATGTATCCCACAGGTAGTTATACGTGCTTGCAATAAGAACTTGCACAACATCTTTTGTCCTACCATCCCGCTACGAACGGGGCCAAAAGGAACTTATGGAGATTAAGGTACTCCTGTCAAAGAGCACCGGAACAAAGCAATAAACTCAATGGATACATGGAATCCTCAAATTATGGACCATCCCCTTTGGTGTCCCAAGCTGTCACCTTTGGGATCGCTGGTTCCGGACCATAATAGGTGCAAACAACTCATAGATAGGATCAAGAACACAAATATATTCATGCAAACACATAGGATTCAGATCTTAAAACATGGCACTCGGGCCCAAAGTGACGAGCATTAAGAGCAACAAGTTGAAGCAAAGATGATAAACACCAAAGTAGATGATAGGCAACATGCCCCCAACAATCTGATAAACTATTACATGATCTAACTCATCCAATCCCTACCATCCCCTTTGCCTACAGCAGGGAATTACTCACACATGGAAGGAGAAGTCATGGAGGGAGGATGGAGTGGTGATGATGATGACGATGGCGACGATCTCCCCTCTCCGGAGGCCAAATCAGCCTCCAGATTAGCCCTCCCGAAGAAGAACAGAGGGTGGCGGCGGCTCCGCGACGGAAACTGGAAAAACGACTTCTGTTCTGGGGTTTCCTCGCCACGGGAATAAATAGGAGCCAAGGTAGGGCACCAGAGGGGGGAGGACCCTCCTAGGAGGCCTCCTGGCGCGGCCAAGGGTGGGGCCGCGCCAGCAGGGCTCCTGGGGCCCCCCTGGCTGCCCTCTGGCCCCACTTCTGGCACAATGGCCCTTCGGGTGCGTGGATTTTCTGTGATTTTTCTTGGAATTTTCTGAGACACCTAAAAATCCATTTTCCTGCACACAATAAAACCATACAGGAAGCTCTGCTGAAAACAGCGTCAGTCCGGGTTAGTTTAGTTCAAATCATGCAAGAATGAGGGCAAAACAATAGCAAAAGTGTTTGGAAAAGTAGATACGTTTGAGACGTATCAACTCCCGCAAGCTTAGCATATTGCTTGTCCTCAAGCAATTCAGTTCAACGAACTGGACGCGACAAATAAAACTTTGACAAACTCTTTTGCTTCATTAGATGTATATAAGCATGTACTACGAAAAGAGTCTAGCAAGTATTGAAACAATGCTATGAGGACAATGCACGAAGCAATCCTTCTTTCAAGTGACCAATCACAAATAACTAAAAGTAAATAATATGCTACTGAAAATCAAGACAAGATTACATTGCACATAGCTTGAACATACTAGAGTGGTATCTCGCTAGCCTCCATGAGTGAAGCAAAACATAAATGCAGAAACTCCTCCAAAGTTTTAAAGGAGACTAGAACTAAGAATTTCAGAGTAAATAATACCACAAGCATGCAGAAGACAATGTAATACTTTGGGACAATGCACATTACACTCAGAATGACAATTATGCTCTCCTAGTTGGTGCTTTGAAGAAAGAAGGTGGAGACTCTCGAACCGTGAAATTTGATGGCGAGGTTGAAAACCTGTGGTTGGAAGCAAAGACTAAACATGTACCAGAGCTCTTGGTTTTGAAAACAGAGGTAAAAATGATTTTGGGAGGTGCATATTTCGTCAACGAATGCTAGTAGACAACCCAATCACTTCTTATGCTAGACATGTTTCAAGGAACGGCTCCCAAGATGGGGACGATCACATCCCCTTAATCTCCTTTGTTTATAACTACCAAAGTTTTCTGATTTCTCATAAACAAAGCATGAAGGAGGGTTTGTTGGTTGTGATTATCTTTTGTGAGCTGGGCGCACTCATGCCAGTCCCTCCTCGTATTAGGGGTTTGCAGATTAGACATGCAATCCCGGGATAAAACATGTCCAACATAAGAAGATCATGAATTACCTACTACTTCCTCATGAGCTAAAACAGAGGCACAAAACATGAGTAAATTTGAATAATTTCGAGATGGTACAAGAAAGTCTTCGTTAGGATGGCCGGTAAATACCACATAGGAAGGTATGGTGGACTCATATGGAATAACTGGTTTGAAAGGATTTGGATGCACAAGCAGAATTCCGCTTAGTGCGAGCGAAGGCTAGCAAGAGACTAGGAAGCGACCAACTAGAGAGCAATAACGGTCATAATCATGCAGAGCGACAAAGCAACATTGAATTGGGCATGAAAGTGATATAACTATTCTGAAACTCAAAGATAATCAAGGCAAAGCAGACTTCTTAGTCTTAAACATGTGTAAACATGTGCCAAGTCAATCCAAGAATTCTCCAAAGGGAAATACCACCTTAGTATACCAAACTATGAACAATGCAATGCATGTAAATCATTTCAATAACACATTATATACTCTAGCTATTTGAGATTAGCCACAAGGAAAGCATGAACCACTGGGAAAGCATTGTAAACATAGCACTATGTCGCTACAAGCTGGTCTCTAGATCATAAGTACAGGCATATGTACAAAAGTAGAAACAAGAAGAGTTCATACCGGTTTTCCTTGTTGCTTCCCTTCCGTCGATCTTCGTCATTACTGCCTTGTCACTTGCACGATCGAACGTAGGGAATATAATTAAATGCCATCACGGACTCGAGCTGAACTCTGAAAACAAAGCAAACTAAAGAGAGAAAGGAAATCTTTTTGGGTTTTTTCAAAGGTTGAATGAAAGCAAAAGAAAGAGAAAATCTTTTTTTTTGTTTTTGCAAAGAAAGAAACAAAGAAGAACGGGCAAAAACTTCGAAAAGATCAAAGCGAACAAAAATAAAACGGATAATACAATGGAAAAGTGAGAAGGGCACGTACTCCCCCAAGCTTAGGCTTTTGGCCTAAGTTGGTAGTAGCTACTGCCCCCAGAAGCCTCCTGCTCCGGGGTGGTACTGGTGAGTCCAAGGGTTGTATAAGGATTCCGGCGCGTACACCGAAGTCCTCGGATCCTCCCACGAAGAAGGGTCCGCACTCCAAGCCGAGGAAGACCCTTCACCAAACTGGGTGAGGTCTCCCCCTGAAAAGGTGGTAACTCACCGTGCTCTTCCTCGTCGGGCACAACCCCCTCCATGGGGTTATGAAACTGATGCTGGACCATGAACTCATCGAACTGGATAACATCAAAGGACCATCCGTTCCTGCGAGAAAAATCAAACAAAAGAGGTGCAGGTAGACGGATCTTGCGTTCCGCGGTAGTTCCGAAACGCAAGATATAAACAAGGTTACCAAACTCAGAAGTCATGGTAACAAACTTATGCCTTTTCATAGCAGCAATATCAAAACTTAAATAAGTAAAAGGCTTATCATCAGGGTGTGGGGTGCCTTTAAGATACTCTAAGATAAGTGTGGCATAAACGCCACCAAATAAATCTCCCTTGTTACCGTTCATAGCAAGGTGTCGAGCAATTAAGGCACCCACATTATAATCAAACCTCCCTGAGAGGGTGGTTGCCAGGATAGCAATATTCGGCGCAGAAATGCTGCTCGTGTTGTCACGAGCTAACACCCCTCTAGCAACATAATACGCAAAATACCTGAGGTGAGGGAATAAGATGCTGGAGATTTTTGACCGATGAATATCCCTCGTATCCATGCTGCAGAGAGAGTTGAAGACGGTTCTCAGCTCGGAGGGCTGAGAGGTCATCTTCGCCGTCCGCCCAACGTTTGGCACACCTATTATTTCACAAAACTTTTCCAAGGGCATGGTCAAAATATTATTGTAAATTTTAAACTCAATAGAACTAGTATCAAGGTTATATCTAAAAATGTTAATGAAACCAGAGGTGAGTTTTTGATACTGAGCAACACGGCACGTGACGAGCCGTGTCAGACCTGCATTAGCACAAAGGTTATAAAACTCATCCTTAATTCCTGCAGCTTCAAGGAATTCATCACATGGGAACATCATCGCACGTGCTGGATTTGTGTCTTCCAACAACTCTAGGGACACATGATCTTCATTGTAGCTCACCCTAGCAGTCGAGGGTGAAGCTGCGGCTCTAGTAACTCGATCGGAGCGCGCGGGCTTCTTCTTCTCAAGCCACCCCTTTTCCCTTCCTAACAAACTCATTTCTGAAATTTTTGGCAAATTACAAAAACAAGGATTTAAACAAAGTGGGTTAAGGCAAACTACTCAACTCACTTACCTAAGGCATAAACTTGCATCAAAACTTGGAAAATAAATTTCTACACATGCATGCAAGCTCATCTACACAGCACCAAGAACTACTAAATACTCACAAATGAAGCCACCAACCAAAAATCTAATTGGAGGGGTGGAGGAGTTACATACCAGGGAGTATTTGTTCAAAATCTCAGCTCGAATGATAGGCTGTAGAGAGAGATCAAAAATTGCCTCCAAGAACAGCAAGAACGCAAGAACAGGTGCAGAACTCGTGTTTTCGGAGAGAAAGAGAGAGAGAGAGAGAGGAAGAAGACTCACCTGGAGGCGGGACCTATGGGCCCCAGGCGCCCTATGAGCGCGGCCAGGGGGCAGGCCGCGCCAGCTGGCCGCCTGGTGGCCCCCCCTGGTCAGCCCCAGGTGCCTCTGGGTCACTCCCGGCATGGAAATTTTAATTTTTATTTTTCTGGAATTTTTCTGAAAACTTCACTGTTGAAATTTTTTCGAAGTTCAAAAAGCTGCAAAACTTTCTGAAAACTTAAAGCAGTGATTAGTATTGTGAAGCTTCAAAAACACAAACACTTGGTACAGCAAGGAGAACAAAAGCTAAAACAAATGAAAACATAACAAGCTCAACTTTTTACCTATATAAAACATGCTCACTAGTAAGGTTGATCAAGTCTTACCAACAAACCGGCGATATATAGAGCAAAAAGTCCCACCTCTTACGAAGTGATCATTGCACCTTTACTTTAATGGACATTGTCCCCACCATAATAGTTTTGTATTTGTGGTGCACATGTAGTGGACAGTCCCATTCTCCAATCTTCACGGTCTCGATATTTTCTATAGAGTTGAGGCCATGCCTCTTGTCGGTCTTCTTTGGAAAATACACCGTGTGTTCTTTATCATTCACATTGAAGGTAACCTTTCCTTTATTGCAATCAATAATAGCACCTGCGGTGTTATGAAAAGGTCTACCAAGAATAATGGACATGCTCCCATCCTCGGGCATGTCAAGCACGACAAAATCAGTAAGGATCAAACAATTAGCAACTTCTACGGGAACATCCTCACAAATACCTATCGGGACGGCTGTTGACTTGGCAGCCATCTGAAGAGAGATATCTGTAGGAATTAGTTTCTCTAAACAAAGCCTCTTGTAAAGAGAGAAAGGCATAACACTCACTCCTGCTCCAAGATCACATAAAGCAGTTTTGACATAATTATTCTTTATGGAGCAAGGAATGGTGGGTATACCTGGATCACCAAGCTTCTCAGGAATCTTGCCACTTAAAGAGTAGTTAGCAAGCATAGTAGATATTGCTTCATTAGGAACTTTTCTTTTATTAGTAACAATATCTTTCATATATTTTGAATAGGGAGGTAACTTAATAGCATCAGTCAAAGGGATTTGAAGAAAAGAGGTTTCATCCACTCACAAAACTTATTGTAATGCTCTTCTTCTTTAGATTTGAGAGACTTACCTGGAAAGGGCATGGGTTTCTGTATCCATGGTTCTGTTTCCTTCCCATGTCTTCTTGCGACGAAGTCTTCTCTAGTGTACTTCTTGCGTTTGTCAGGTGCTTCTTCTTCTCGAACTTCAGGCGGATCATTCTTCTCCTTATCCTTATCTTCAGGTTCGGCACCGTCTTCAGTCTCAGCATCGGAGGTAGATATACTGTTGGGATCAACAGCTGGCTCTTCACTTGTAATAGGATCATTGGAATTGTCAGCCTCCTTGTGTTTCTTCTTCTTCTTCTTTGGAGAGCCAACAATTTCTTCTTCCTGCATTTGAGAATCTTGCTCGATTCTCCTCGGATGCCCCTCTGGATAGAGAGGATCTTGAGTGCTAGTTCCTCCTCGGGTCTTAATCCCGAAGGCCTATAAATCATCTTGTTTGGTATTGTTAGCAAGCAAATCTTTTTGCACATTAGAAATTTGTTCAAGCTGAGTTTGAACCATATGAAAATGATTCACAAGACATTTAACATCATTAACTGTTCTACCTAGAAATCAAGCAAAATTTTGATAGCAAGGGAATTATCATACAATTGACTTTGTATCCTCTCATTAAAATGACTTTGCTTCATAATAAAATTATCAAGCTCATCTAAACATTGATCAGGAGGCTTACCATGAGGGATGTCACTTGCATTGAAATCTAAAAGAGAGTGTACCTCTACCATAGGAGGGTGAGTGGTAGGCTCACACAACTCCTCAATAGGGGGTAGATTCTTCACGTCTTCAGTTTTAATACCCTTCTCTTTAATAGACTTCTTTGCTTCTTGCATATCTTCGGGGCTTAGAACAAGCATGCCCCTATTCTTTGGTGGTGGAGGTGGTTCAGGGACGGACCAATCTTCATGGTTTTTGGCAATCCTGCCCATCAATTCTTCTGCATCGTCCGGTGTTCTTTTCCTGAAAACACAACCAGCACAACTATCCAAATAGGACCTGGATTCATCAGTTAGACCAGCATAAAATATATCGATTAATTCATTCTTAGGGACTCCATGTCCTGGTCTAGCCTGGATCAGACTATAGTACCTCCCCCAAGCTTTAGGGAGGTGCTCATCCTGCAACTGTTTAAAGTTATAAATTCTTTGTAAAGCAGCATGTTGCATATGAGCAGGAAAGTACTTATCAACAAAAGAGTGAGCTAAGTCTTGAGGACTCTTAATGGAACCACATGGTAGTGCATCATACCATGTTTTAGCACCTTCCTTCAAAGAGAAAGGAAGAAGCTTAGTCACATAAAAGTTTCGTGTCTTTTCATTCGTGGTAAACAAGCCACCCAACTCAGTGAGTTTGGTCAGGTCTGCAATAGCATCATCATTTTCTCTGCCATAAAAGGGGTCAGCTTCAACCATAGATATAAGTGAAAGATCAACAGAGAAATCATAATCAGGATCATTGATGCATATAGGAGATGTAGCAAATTCAGGATCAGGAACAATCTTGTTCTTCAAGGAGTGTTTTTCAAGCAGCTTCTTAATAGCTTTAGGGTCAGAGTCGGCAAACTCTGTCAGTTCCCTGCATAAATCATCATCAAGCATAATGTAATCATCATCCAGGAGCCTCTCCTTGAGTTTACTCAAATCAGGATAATCATAAGTTCCACCAATAGGGTAGCGAGTAACAGGAATTTCAATTCCAGATTTTTTTGCAGCAGCAGCGATCTGTTTCTCAAGAGCATAACCAAGTGAGCCAATATCATCAAGAGTAGTAGAAGCATCATCAAAATTATCGGACATAGTAACAGATTCAGTAGAAGCATCATGTGGTGGTGGTGAGGCAAACTTTCTCATAACAAAAGGTGAATCAAGTGTAGCACTAGTGTTCAGAACAGTACCTCTTCTTGTAGTGGATTGTAAGATCGGAACCTTGGGGTCTCCTTTCTTACCCAAGGCGGATGAAGTGCAGCAGGTAGGATACTTCAAGTAGACTTGTAAATATTGCTATGCTCCCCGGCAACGGCGCCAGAAAACGGTACTTGATAACCCTCAACCGTAAGGGATCGAGATAGTCTTCGCGGGTAAGAATAACCCAATTTATAGATTCGACACACGGGGAGCCAAAGATTATTTATAAGCTTTGACAGTTGAGTTGTCAATTCAACCGCACCTGAAATATACTTACTTGCAACAAAAGATAAGTGGTAACGGTGATATGATAGTGATGGTGGTGACAGCAAAAGTAACAACTAATAACCAGCAGGATTGAAACACTGTAGGCTAGGGAGATGGATGGTTGGGCGCTGCATGGATGAGATACATCATGAATCTAACTTGGGGCAAGGCACACAGAAAAGTAATGATCATCTAGGCAAATATCAAACATTAGGCATGTATCCCAAAGGTAGTTGTACGTGCTTGCAATAAGAACTTGCACAACATCTTTTGTCCTACCATCCCGCTACGTACGGGGCCAAAAGGAACTTATGGAGATTAAGGTACTCCTGTCAAAGAGCACCGGAACAAAGCAATAAACTCAATGGATACATGGAATCCTCAAATTATGGACCATCCTCTTTGGTGTCCCAAGCTGTCACCTTTGGGATCGCCGGTTCCGGACCATAATAGGTGCAAACAACTCATAGATAGGATCAAGAACACAAATATATTTATGCAAACACATAGGGTTCAGATCTGAAAACATGGCACTCGGGCCCAAAGTGACAAGCATTAAGAGCAACAAGTTGAAGCAAAGATGATAAACACCAAAGTAGATGATAGGCAACATGCCCCCAACAATCTGATAAACTATTACATGATCTAACTCATCCAATCCCTACCATCCCCTTTGCCTACAACAGGGAATTACTCACACATGGAAGGAGAAGTCATGGAGGGAGGATGGAGTGGTGATGATGATGACGATGGCGACGATCTCCCCTCTCCGGAGGCCAAATCAGCCTCCAGATTAGCCCTCCCGAAGAAGAACAAAGGGTGGCGGCGGCTCCGCGATGGAAACTGGAAAAACGACTTATGTTCTGGGGTTTCCTCGCCACGGGCATAAATAGGAGCCAAGGTAGGGCACCAGAGGGGGGAGGACCCTCCCAGGCGGCCTCCTGCCGCGGCCAGGGGTGGGGCCGCGCGAGCAGGGCGCCTGGGGCCCCCCTGGCTGCCCTGTGGCCCCACTTCTGGCACAATGGCCCTTCGGGTGCGTGGATTTTCTGTGATTTTTCTTGGAATTTTCTGAGACACCTAAAAATCCATTTTCCTGCACACAATAAAACCATACAGGCAGCCTGCTGAAAACAACGTCAGTTCGGGTTAGTTTAGTTCAAATCATGCAAGAATGAGGGCAAAACAATAGCAAAAGTGTTTGGAAAAGTAGATACGTTTGAGACGTATCAACAGTGGAGATGAACAGTATCCCGTGGAGTCCTGTTTTGCGGTACGCCACACCCCTCCCGATGAACTGGACCCCGTTTCGATCGTAGCGCTCCAACACAAGTCTGTTTCCTCTGTTTTGCGGTACCCCACACCCCTCCCGATCAACAGGACCCCCGTTTCGATCGTAGGAGGTCCGTTTCCTCCGTTTTGCGGTACGCTATACCCCTCCCAATGAACAGGATCCCGTTTCGAACTTGGCTGGTCGAACACAAGGCTGTTTCCTCCGTTCTACGGTACGACAGGCCTCGTTTCCATCGGCTGTTCCGTCCAAGCCCTCCCGATGAACATGACAATGCATTCCATTCTGACCCAGCCGGTTGGCTCCCCATGAACACGATGACGACGCTGTTTCTCCGTTCCGACCCAGCCATGTACACGATCCCTGGCCATACGTACGCGCCGTAGGCGTTCGAGACCATGTCTGTATGTACGTACGTGGCCGTATTTACTTTCTTGCACCCTGGCCGCTGTACGTACGTGTACATGCTACGTGCACACCTCTACTATGACACGTGCGTGCCTCTACATCGACCAATATCTACGTACACATTCGCGACCAGAATGACAACGCTACGTACGCTTCGACCATGTGGGTCCTGACTGTCAGGCACTTCCTTGCATGCGAAGATGTAGCTGGTGGGTCCCAGCAGTCACGGGGGAAAATCGTTTTTTTGCCCAGACGCACTTCCTTGCGTGCGAAGATGTAGCTGGTGGGTCCTAGCAGTCAGGGGGAAACGTTTTTTTCATGAAATACGGTGGCCCGTCCGGTGGGTCCCCGCTGTCAGGTGGAGGAATAATTATTTTGCGCGTAATAAGGAGGCACTTCCTTGCTGTGGCCGTGGACCCAGCTGTCAGCCTCTCCACGTACAGTCCACGTCCGATGGAAGCCGTTCCTTGACCACGTTGACCACGCCGTGTCGAGAGCACCATGGCGGTGGATGATGGCGAGGTCTAGGAATGGGACGACACGGAGCCGAGGAAGACGCGGCAGTGGATGCCGACGCGTAGAGGAGTATGAGGGTTCACTGGTTCGCTGCGGTGTGAGGCTACCGTCGCTGCAGAATAACAGGGGGTGTGGGTGAGTAGAGGGATGGCCTGGCCAGCGGTGGGAGTAGTAGGGGGCGGTGAGGCCTCCGCCGCATCGCAGCCGGCCACGGGAGGCAGGAGCACGAGGCATGACCGATGCTGGTTTGGGCGGCTGGAGCAAGAAGACAAGAGGTTGAAGAAGCACTACGACCGTTGGATGGACATCGTACGGTCACTGGAGCTAGAATCGTGCATATTGACTAAGTTGACAAAGCCCTCTGTCCCCATCAACTTAGTAGGCCCACAAGTTAGCCTGCCACTATACTGGGTCCCAGCTAGCAGGGGAGTATTCATTTTTTTGTGCGTAATAAGGAGGCACTTCCTTGCGTGCGAAGATATAGCTGGTGGGTCCGAGCTGTCAGCGGCTGTAACATTTTTTTCGCGAAATACATGCCCTTTCGATGGGTCCCAGATGTCAGGTGGAGGAATCATTATTTTGCGCATAATAAGGAGGCATTTCCTTGCGTGTGGCCGTGGATCCAGCTGTCAGCCTCTCCACGTATAGTCCACTTCAGATGCATGTCGGTCATTGACCATGTTGACCAGGCCGCGCCGGGAGCACTAGGGCGTTGGACGACAGCAAGGCCTAGGAAGGGAACGATATGGAGGAAGGGAAGACTCGACAGTTGTTTCCCGCGTGGAGGGGAGTACGACTGTACGAGGGTTTACTGGTTTGTCTACCGTCGCCGGAGAATAACAACAGGTGTGGGTGAGTAGAGGGATGGCTAGGCCAGCGATGGGAGTACGATGGGGCGGTGAGGCCTGCGTGGCAGCACAACCGGCCGCAGGGAGGAGGGAGCAGGCAGTCCCGCCGGCGCTTGTTTGAGCGGCTGGAGCAGGAAGAGCAGAGATTCAAGAAGCACGATGGCCGTTGGATGGAAATCCAACAGTCACTGCTTGTGCATCAACCTTTTTTTAGGAAAGCCTCAAATATGTGGAAAACATCGTACAACCCATCTGCCATTATTTGTAATAATTTACATCCCATTTGCTAATTTTAAGGTTTTTTTGGAGCCCATATTCTTTTTGTTAGCATTACAGCCCATATTGTGGCCATGGTTAAAAAATATACGAAATTTTGCATATTTTGGTGCGGTCCGAACTGTTTTTAATCCCAAAATTTTGAGTCACATTCAAACTGATTTAAAGAAATAAATGTATATCAATATAAAATCCAACAAATTATGCATGCATAAAAATCAATGTAATTTAAAATCTCGAAATGAGAAAAAGAATTTTGAAACAAATTGCCGGTTTGATCTATTTTAAAAATCTACAACCCATTTCTCATTACTGATAGACCATTTTCTCGGCCAGCCGAATGAAGCTCTCCTTGTCTTGAAATTTGCAGCCCAACAGGCCTGACAAAGTGACTTACTTGGCAAATCACAAAAAAATTGGGCTCTGGCCGTGGACCCAGCTGCGGCCATGGACCCAGCTGTCAGCCTCTCCACGTACAGTACTCTTCCGATGGAAGTCGGTCGTTGACCACATTGACTACGCCGCGCCGAGAGCACCAGGGCGATGGACGACGGTGAGGCCTAGGAAGGGGACGACGCGGAGCCGGGGAAGACGCGACAATGGATGCCCACGCGGAGAGGAGTACGAGGGTTCACTCGTTTGGCTGCGGCGTGAGGCTGCCATCGCCGCAGAATAACAGGGGGTGTGGGTGAGTAGAGGGATGGCCTGGCCAACGGTGGGAATAGTAGGGGCGGTGAGGCCTTCGCCGTAGCACAGCCGGCCATGGGAGGCAGGAGCATGCGACACAACCGACGCTGCTTTGGGCGGCTGGAGCAACAAGACCAGAGGTTGAAGAAGCACTATGGTCGTTGGATGGACATCGTACGGTCACTGGAGCTAGAATCGTTCATATTGACTAAGTTGACAAAGCACTCCGTCCCCGTCAACTTAGTAGGCCCACAAGTCAGCCTCCCACCAAGGTGGGTCCCAACCAGCAGGGGGAGTATTTCATTTTTTTGTGTGTAATAAGGAGGCGCTTCCGATGGGTCCTAGCTGATAGCGGCGGGAACGTTTTTTTCGCGCAATACGGTGGCCCGTCCACTGGGTCCCAGCAGTCAAGGGGGAAACGTTTTCTTCGTGAAATACGGTGGCCCGTCCGGTGGGTCCCTGCTGTCAGGTGGAGGAATCATTATTTTCCGCGTAATAAGGAGGCACTTCCTTGCTGTCGTCGTGGACCCAACTATCAGCCTCTCCACGTACAGTCCACGTCCGATGGAAGCCATTCCTTGACCACGTTGACCACGCCGCGCCGAGAGCACCCGGGCGGTGGACGACGGTGAGGCCTAGGAAGGGGACGACACAGAGCCGGGGAAGACGTGGTAGTGGAAGCCCGCGCGGAGAGGAGTACGAGGGTTCACTGGTACGGCTGCGGTGTGAGGCTGCCATCGCCGCGGAATAACAGGGGGTGTGGGTGAGTAGAGGGATGGCCTGGCCAGCGGTGGAAGTAGTAGGGGGCGGTGAGGCCTCAGTGGCATCACAGCAGGCCACAGGAGGCAGGAGCACGCGACACGACCGGCGCTGCTTTGGGCGGCTGGAGCAAGAAGACCAGAGGTTGAAGAAGCACTACGGCCATTGGATGGACATCGTACGGTCACTGCAGCTAGAATCGTTTATATTGACTAAGTTGACAAAGCCGTTGGTACGCGTCAACTTAGTAGGCCCACAGGACAGCCTCTGAAACGGTGCACCCCAGATGTCAGGGGGAGGAATCATTTTTTGGGCGGCTGAAGCAAGAATGTCCGAGATTGAAGAAGAAGCACAACATTCGTTGGATGGACATCCAACGGCCACAGCTCCCAGAACCGTGTGTTGTTGACAAAGCCTTGCATACGCGTCAACTTAGTTTTTTTATGGGACGCGTCAACTTAGAAGGCCCACAAGCGTGTGGCAGAGAACATATAGCCCATTTGCGATTTGTAAGAATGTACAACCCATTTTTTAATTCCAATGAAATTTACTACAACCCATTTACAGTTTGTTAAAAGTACAGTCCATTTTCTAGCTAGGACAATGATTAATAATTTCAACCAACCGCTCAAAACAGAATTCAAAAAAAAATCCCACATTTTTATGGGATCCGAAATATTTTTATCATAAATTTCTAGTCAGATTAAATATAATTTAAAAATAAAGTTGTATTACGTTAAAATCAACGACATATTGCGTGCGCAACAAGTAATGAAATTAAAATTTTCAAATTCCGACAATAATATATCTTTTAAACTAGTTACGCGTTTGGTGCATTTTTTTATAGTTACTGCCCAGTTATTATAATTACATCCAATTTATTATTTCTTAAAGTCCATTTTCTTGTTGAGCCTAATGCATACCTCGTAGGAAAGTTTGCAGCCCAGCGGGGCGGAGAATAACAAGTTGACCTGGATATTGTGTACAACTATCGGCCCAGTTGCATTGCTGATGTTGAAAAAAAGGCCTGTGTAGTACAGTACAACCTAACATGGCTACTCACCCCACATTCAGCGACGGCGGAAAGGCCAAAACAAGGCTTCTGTACAACTTTTTGAGTCACTGAGCTCAATTAATAACTTCAAAAAAAGTTAGATTACAGTGGAACCTAATTAAAAGCTGTCACGAGCAAAGAAATAATTCAACGGGTCCCAGTTGTGCGTGTGTGCGTGTGTGCGTGTGTGTGTGTGTGAGAGAGAGAGAGAGAGAGAGACCCATCGGTCGATGCTCGTAAATACATCTTTCAGCCATATGCATTGCTGATGCTCAGTAAAAACTTATATAGTTGACACAGTCATATAGAACACCATAGCACGCTGAACTTGCATACAAAAATTTCACGCAGGCGGCACAATCAGGATGGAAGCAGTGGATCGCTATGGGTAGGGCTATGTTGAAACCAACAAACTCGTACATAATGGTTCATTGTCTTTATCAATGACAGGGAAATATCTTGAATGTTGTGCAAAGAAAACAGACAAACAACACAATAATTTCTGCTAGCACATTAAGTTGACGTACATCCCTTTCTAAAAAAAGTTCAGGTACAAAATTAGAACATGCCACAATCAAATTTACTAGCACATCAGTGCTTCACACCCATAGCTCGGATTTAACTAGTATCTGATAAGATTCAATTGTTACCTCAAATTAGAGCACATCCAAGCAGACAGCCCTGCCTCTTCTCCCAAAGAAGCAGTGGCCTCCGCCGCGCGATGGAGTAGGCCCTGTGCCATCCATCGTTCTGAGCAACACGGGGAAAGTCTGACGTTGACTCCTGTAATGGACGTCGTTAATGGACCCTGGCACCAGCGGCGGCGGCAGGACTTCCATTGATGGATTGACCACTTCTTCGACATGCGCGAACACTCGATACAGGTATATCCACTACAAAAAAAAGACACATCCGTGACATTTTGGGCCGAACGAAACTTTTTTCTGTCATACTTATGACACATCTATGACAATAATTGTGACAAAACACGGTATCATCATAGATGTGGTGGGGTCCTACTTCTATGACAAAAAATCATGATAGAAAAAGGGCTTTTCGTCCTGGGCGGGCCGGAGACGTAGTTGCATGACATTCTTTGGGCCGTCCATAACGAAAAAAACCATGGTAGAAGCGAGGGCGAGGAAAATATCAGGGTGTTACCGGTTATGGTGGGTGGTCGGGGCCGAGCGATGCGCGTTTCTCTCGTACACGAACGCGCGTGGGTGCGAGGCGTTGGGCTCTAACTGAACCCGAGTGAGGCATTGGGCTCTAAATGAACCCGAGCGATTGCACTGCAGGCTACGCGTTACTGAACCCGAGCGATCGATCGATGGCTGTTAACTGAACCCGATCGAGCGATTCCTTCGCTACTGCTGCTAAGTAAATTGATTGATGCTGCCTCCGCATGAACAGTGAGCGTTGCTGGGTGGGGGTTGGATGAACAGTTCCCGATGCAGGTGGATGAACAGGACCCCATGGTGTTGCCTCTGCATGAACAGGACCCTGTTCGATCGAGCCGGTTGGGGCTGCATGAACAGGACCCCGTGGAGGGCTACATGAACATGACCACCCCATGGAGGGCTGCATGAACAGTAGACAGTGGACGGCTAGATGAACAATATCCCGAGGAGGGGTGGTTGAACAGGAGCCCGTGGAGAGGGCTGGTTGAACAATAGCCGGTGGAGTAGCACGGCAGAGGCTGAACAGTCGCAGGTAGAGGTTGGAGGAGGTCGACGGTGGATGAACAGTAGCCCGTGGAGGCTGGAGGGGGTCGACGGTGGTGATGAACAATATCTCGTGGAGTCCCGTTTTGAGGTACGCCACACCCCTCCCGATGAACAAGACCCCCGTTTCGACCGTAGCGCTCCAACACAAGTCCGTTTCCTCCGTTTTGCGGTACGCCACACCCCTCCCGATGAACAGGACCCCCGTTTCAACTATAGGAGGTTCGTTTCCTCCGTTTTATGGTACACCACACCCCTCCCAATCAATAGGAACCCCGTTTCGACCGTAGGAGGTCCGTTTCCTCCGTTTTGCGGTACGCCAGACCCCTCCCGATGAACAGGATCCCGTTTCGAACGTGGTCGGTCGAACACAAGGTCGTTTCCTCCGTTCAGCGGTACGCCAGGCCTCGTTTCCATCGGCTGTTCCGTCCAAGCCCTCCCGATGAACACGATGACGCATTTCGTTCCGACCCAGCCGGTTGGCTCCCAATGAACACGACGACGACGCTGTTTCTCCGTTCCGACCCAGCCATGTACACAAGCCCTGGCCGTACGTATGCGCCAGTAGGCGTTTGAGACCCTGCCCATATGTACGTACGTGGCCGTATTTTCTTTCTTGCACACTGGCCGCTGTACGTATGTGTACATGCTACGTGCGCGCTTCTACTACGACACATGCACGCCTCTACATCGACTAGTATGTACGTACACGTTCGCGACCAGAATGACAACGCTACGTACGCTTCGACCAGGTGGGTCCCGACTGTCAGGCACTTCCTTGCGTGCGAAGATGTAGCTGGTGGGTCCCAGCAGTCAGGGGGGCGAATCGTTTTTTTTGCCCGGACGCACTTCCTTTCGTGCGAAGATGTAGCCGGTGGGTCCCAGCAGTCTGGGGGAAACTTTTTTTTCGCAAAATACGGTGGCCCCTCCGGTGGGTCCTCGCTATCAGGTGGAGGAATAATTATTTTGCGCGTAATAAGGAGGCACTTCCTTGCTGCGGACGTGAACCCAACTCTCAGCCTCTCCATGTACATTACTCTTCCGATGGAAGTCGGTCGTTGACCACATTGACCAAGCCGCGTCGAGAGCACCAAGGCGGTGGACGACGACGAGGCCTAGGAAGGGGACGACGCGGAGCCAGGGAAGACGCGGTAGTGGATGCCCACGCCGAGAGGAGTACGAGGATTCACTGGTTCGGCTGCGGTGTGAGGCTGCCGTTGCCGCAGAATAACATGGGGTGTGGGTGAGTAGAGGGATGGCCTGGCCAGCGGTGGGAGTAGTAGGGGGCGGGGAGGCCTCTGCGGCATCGCAGCCGGCCACGGGAGGCAGGAGCACGAGGCACGACCGGCGCTGGTTTGGGCGGCTGGAGCAAGAGGACCAGAGGTTGAAGAAGCACTACAGCCGTTGGATGGACATCGTACGGTCAATGGAGCTAGAATCATGCATATTGACTAAGTTGACAAAGCCCTCCGTCCCCGTAAACTTAGTAGGCCCACAAGTCAGCCTCCCACTATACTGGGTCCCATTTAGCAGGGGGAGTATTCATTTTTTTGTGCGTAATAAGGAGGCACTTCCGGTGGGTCCGAGCTGACAGAGGGGGGAACTTTTTTTCGCAAAATACGGTGGCCCGTCCGGTGGGTCCCAGCAGTTAGGGGGAAAATGTTTTTTTTGTCGAATACGATGGCCCGTCCGGTGGGTCCCCGCTGTGAGGTGGAGGAATAATTATTTTCCGCGTAATAAGGAGGCACCTCCTTGCGGTTGCCGTGGACCCAGCTGTCAGCCTCTCCACGTACAGTACAATTTAGATGCATGTCGGTCGTTGACCAGATTGACCATGCCGTGCCGAGAGCACCAGGGCGGTGGACGACGGTGGGGCCTAGGAAGGGAACGACACGGAGGCAGGGAAGACTCGGCAGTTGTTTCCCACGCGGAGGGGAGTACGACTGTACGAGGGTTTACTGGTTCGTCTGCTGTCGCCGGAGAATAACAGCAGGTGTGGGTGAGTAGATGGATGGCTAGGCCACCGATGGGAGTACGGTGGGGCGGTGAGGCCTGCGCAGCAGCATAGCCGGCCACGGGGAGGAGGGAGCAGGCAGTCCCGTCGGCGCTTGTTTGAGCGGTTGGAGCAGGAAGAGCAGAGATTGAAGAAGCACGACGGCCGTTGGATGGACATCCAACAGTCACTACTTGTGCGTCAGCCTTTTTTAGGAAGGCCTCAAATCTGTGGAAAACATCATATAGCCCATCTGCCATTATTTCTAATCATTTACAGCGCATTTGCTAATTCTTAAGGTTTTTTTTGGAGCCCATATTCTTTTTGTTAGCATTACAGCCCATATTATGGCCACAGTTAAAAAGTTATATGAAATTTTGCATATTTCGGTGCGGTCCAAACTGTTTTTAATCCCGAAATTTTGAGTCACATTCAAACTGATTTTAAAAATAAATGCATATCAATATAAAATCCAACAAATTGTCCACGCATAAAAATCAATGCAATTTAAAATCTCGAAATGAAAAAAAAAGATATTTGAAACTAATTGCCGGTTTGATGTGTTTCAAAAATGTACAACCCATTTCTCATTACTGATAGGCCATTTTCTCGGCCAGCCGAATGAAGCTCTCGTCTTGAAAGATTTGCAGCCCAACAGGCATGACAAAGCGACTTATTTGGCAAATCACAAATAAACTGGGCTGTGGCCGTGGACCCCGCCGTCAGCCTCTCCATGTACAATACTCTTCCGATGGAAGTAGGTCGTTGACCAGATTGACCACGCCGCGCCGAGAGCACCAAGGCGATGGACGCCGGCGAGTCCTAGGAAGGGGACGATGCAGAGCCGGGGAAGTCGCGGCAGTGGATGCCCACGCAGAGAGGAGTACGAGGGTTCACTGGTTCGGCTGCGGTGTGAGGCTGCCGGCACCACATAATAACAGGGGGTGTGGGTGAGTAGAGGGATGCCCTGGCCAGCGGTGGGAGTAGTAGTGGGCGGTGAGGCCTCAGCGACATCACATCCGGGCACGGGAGGCAGGAGCACGCGGCACGACTGGCGTTGGTTTGGGCGGCTGGAGCAAGAAGACCAGAGGTTGAAGAAGCACTACTGCCGTTGGATGAACATCGTACGGTAACTGGAGCTAGAATCGTTCATATCGACTAAGTTGACAAAGCCCTCTGTCTCCGTCAACTTGGTAGGCCCACAAGTCAGCCTCCCACGATGCTGGGTTCCAACTGGCTGGGGGAGTATTCATATTTGTGTGCGTAATAAGGAGGCACGTCCTTGCGTGCGAAGATAGCTGGTGGGTCCGACCTGTCAGCGGGGGGCATGTTTTTTTCGCGAAATATAGAGTCCCTTCCGGTGGGTCCCAGATGTCAGGTGGAGGAATCAAAGACTTGAGAAGGCGTATAGAACAAGCTAGTGTACCAGTAAAGAGACGTTGCTAAGTTTTAGAAAAAAGAGAGACGTGCTCCTGTAGCTGGTTCGAATCCAAACCTAGACTATGACTATATATGGTGCTATGCTACTCTGCAAGTAATGAAATTGACATATCCAACGTTCGCTTCTCCTATTCTCTACTTACTCTGCCTAGCATCAGAAGCTCAGGCCCCAGATACCATGCCGCTGGCTGCTCGTCCACCTGCTTTTCAGCAGGCAACAACCAAATATGCACCAAGTCGCCACCTGTACCATCGCCTGTAGGTCTCATCACACCCTCGCCGTCATGCGCACCGCAGCCGGTTGCTCATCGCAACCCGCTGCCGTTGGTGTGGTGCCACTGCTGCAAATCATGCAAAGTCATACGTCGCGTCTCAACCATAATCCTCAACCCTGGCCGAGTCTTCTACAAATGCCCGAATCATGGGGTAATAATATGTTTAAGTGTTGTTCTGCTGCTTTTAGTTGCTGATTTTTTTAATAGTTTGGTTGATGATCTTCCAATTTGATTCGTGCAGAAAAGGGAAGATTCGTGTGATTTGTATTTCTGGGAAGTTGCTGATGTGGGGGAGTGCAACTACGCTGATTATTTGGTTAGCCGAGGAATCCCAATACCAGCAGGTTGGGGTGTTGGCCAAGTAACTGAAGGAACGTCAGAAGAGGAAGATGCAGAGCAGAAGGTTAAAGATGCAGTTCCTCTGATCATGGCTAAGCAACAGCTGCTGAATGGCCTTGACAACAATGAGGAGATGAAAGAGCTTGTGAAGATAATGGGAAAAATCGATGTGCTCTATAGGATGATTGTCTCTTTATTTGCAGTGTATGTAGCACTCGTGATGTATTCACTGGTTATGACATGAGCACTTTGCTGAAACTAGTAATGAATGAAACCTGTGTAGCAGGCTGGGCATAGTGTTGTGAACATCTAATGATTTATATTAATGGAAATCAGGGGGTATCCCCTTTTGCTCATAAATAAATAAATAGCAGAGGCCCTTTTGGTAATAAATAAATAAATTAGTAGAGGCCCTGTCGGGTCAGCTTTGTTCTCATTCAAAGACATCGAGAAAATTGCGTCCAACATCAAACTATGTCATCAAATTCAAGTTTCACAGCCAAATATGAGTACAACTAAAGAACAATGTCATCATGTTTTAGTCATCATACAATCACCAAACACAAATCAACATACATAACAAGTGATGTTCTCATAGGAAAAAAAATACTAAACAACATGTTCATCAGGTTTGAGTTGTCATAGCAAACACAATTTCACATAGTAGATAAAAAACGTCTTCTAATAGGCAAATGCGACAAAAGCAATGTAATCATCATCCGCAGCAGCAGCGTCAACATCTTCGCCATGTGTATTAGTCTAAATCGTAATTCCCCACGGTGTCATCTTCTTCTTCGTCCTCAACGTCCTCGAACGTTGGCTTCTTCTTGATCAACTCTTGTATGCCCACAACACGACATGCAATATTTTCGCCGGCGTCATTGACGTGATGGTTCTCAAAGATATTAGGAACATCTGTGTTATCTTGTACATCAGGAGCAGTGTAAGCATCATCTTGTTGTGCAACTTCATTAAACGAATTCCTCTGCTCAAACCTTTGCAATACTCTCCAGTCATCACTACGTGCTAATGTGTCTTCCAAGGAAAATATATGTGTTGCTTGATTTGCCAAAATAAAAGGCTCATTGGTCTGGTACGCCGCCTTGACATTGATGGATTTGAAATAATCATCATCTCTGGGTTTTGCGATCCTGGAAAACAGTTTATACCAACGACAACAGAACATAACCACACACCGATGATCCTCGAAACTGGAGATATACTGCAACTGAACAATGTCTGTTATGTTAGCATACATTTCAGTTGTCTCTTCGTCATATGTATCCGTGCTCATGATGGCACTGTTTTGTGTCTTCCTGCCTTCGTCTCGTGCAAGGGTGTTGTAGCGCACATCTCCAACAATGCAAGATTCATAATGTCTTACCCAAGTATCAGGACCCATTGCTAGTGAGTAAAGGGCATCATCAACTACCTGCCCATCCTCCCGCATCTTCTTAACCTATGGTTAGAAAATAGACAAGTTGATCATCTTATGTACTCAATATATTAAAAAAACTGACAGTGCAATTCAAAAGCTTACATGGCTCTTGAACCATTTCGCAAATCCTGCCATAACCAGTTTGTCAATGTTTCTTGGATTTTGCGGTAATAACTCCTCTTTGTAGATGCCGCACAACATAGTGATCGCGTCAAACATCTAAATATATAAGAATGTGCTGCAAGTTTAGTAGATTACGATGTATAAGCTGCAGTACTTAGCACTTACTTGATATAAGGTAGTATCTCAGGACAGTTATTCAACACATACCAAACCATTTTGTCGAAATCTTTAGGTTTGTCCTCTTGTTGACTCTTCTCTGTAACTCAAACAGAATAATCGAAAACATTGAGCCCGGGATTGTCTTCATCCACCTCTTTCTAAGCTGATCAGCTGTTTCAATGTATTTTGAGCAGAATGTCAACGCTTCTATAGCAATGTAGGCCTATGCAATGGAACCCTCGGGTCTAGCTCTGTTCCTAACATAGCCCTTGAAAGTGCCTAGCCGCCTTTCAATAGGGTACATCCAGCCATACTATACTGGACCTCTAAGTAGTGCATCATCAGGTAGATGAACATCCAAATGCACCATCACATCAAAGAAGGCTGGAGGATATATCTTCTCAAGGTCACAAAGGATAGTTGGTATCTTTTCTCTAAGACGCTACAAAGCATCTATCCTGATATTTCTACTGCAGAGTTCCCTGAAGAATTGTCCCAACTCTGCAACTCCTCTGTATAAGTCAGGGCGGCCCAATCCTCTAAGGATAACAGGTAAAACCCTTTGAAGTAGGACGTGGCAGTCATGAGTTTTCAACCCTTGTACCTTGTTTCCATCTGCACTGACTATCCTTTCAGGGTTGGAAGCAAATCCATGTGGGAATCTCACACATGACAAGACCTCGCATAATTCTTTTCTTTTTACCTTGTCCAAGACGTACACAGCTGATGCCATATCCCGTGGTTTACCTTCATCTTGCACCTGCAAATCCTCTCTGATACCCAGGTGTGTCAAATCAATCCTAGATTTTAAGGTATCTTTCGTCTTTCCTTCAATATTAAGAAGTGTGCCGATAATGTTGTCACATATATTTTTCTCGGTGTGCATCACATCAAGGTTATGCCGCAGATCCAAATCTTTCCAATACTCCAAGTCCCACAAAGTGGACCTGTGGGTAAACAATAATCTCTCTTCTGCACTGCCATGCTTCCTTTTCTCGCTACCATTATCCGGATGGTTTCCTGGTGTAATATGCCTGACCTTCTCTAATTCCACTTACAACTCATCGGCGCCGAGCCTCTTTGGCGCATAACAGTTTTCATGCTTTGATTGAACACTTGTCTTCGGTATTTTCTAGGATGCGGCTTGTCCTTGGCCAGGAAACATCGATGTCCAATGTAATAGATCTTGCTAAGTATTGCGTATGATAGCGGATTCCTGTCATAGCAAACACATGCATTGTAACCATCTGTCGTTCACCCTGACATAGTGCCCAAAGCCGGATAATCATGGATGTACATAATTATAATAGCACGCAGAAAGAAATCAGCTGGTGGGCTGCTATATAGTTCTCGAGTGAGAACACCCCTCCAATGCTGTTGAAGTTCCTCCACAAGAGGCTCCATGAACAAATCAAAATCCTTTCCAGGACTTTTTGGACCTGGGATGAGCAAGGCCATCATGTAGTTTGATTCTTTCGTGCAGACATTTGGAGGCATGTTGTAAGGGATAACAAGCACTGGCCACATGCTATATGTGGCGCTCTGGTGGCCAAATGGGTTAAATCCATCTGAAGCTAAGCCAAGTCTAATCTCGGGTCAGTAGAAAACTTTTCATGCTTCTGATTGAAGCTTTTCCACTCACTACCATGTGATGGATGGCTCATTACTTTCTGATCTCTGTACTCTTGGTTCCTAGAATGCCACAGTACATCCTCTCTTGTTTCAGCATCATGAAAAAACCTCTGCAATCTTGGTGTAATTGGAAAATGTCTTAGAACATTACGAGGAATCCTCTTCACAGCATCGCCATCTTTCCATCTTGATGATTTGCATTTCGGGCATTCACTTAAATTGCCATAATCCTTCCGAAACAGAACAAAATTATTCTTATAAACATGGATCATATCATATCCAATTCCAACTGCACGAAGGAAATTCTTCATTTTACTGTAGGTGTGTGGCAGCTCAGACGCATCTGGGAAAGCTTT
This sequence comes from Secale cereale, assembly GCA_902687465.1. NCBI lineage: Eukaryota > Viridiplantae > Streptophyta > Magnoliopsida > Poales > Poaceae > Secale > Secale cereale. Next base: position 641,063,855 of record LR738710.1, read on the forward strand.
GCGGAAAGCAACCAACATCGCATCGAATGATTTGTTGGTCATACGCTCAGATGTCTTCACCTGAAGAAAGGTGACCATAGCTGAGAATACTGACAGCTTATTTCCTGGGGTGACAGCCATGTTGCATTGTTCCAACATGCAAGCCCACCGTTTTTCTTCTGCAGGTGAAAGTTCACGGAATGCACGAGCATTTCGTAGCATTGTTTCAATGTTGGTCAAACTCACTGGCTCCGCCACTACCTCTTCCTCCTCCTATTCCACGTGATCATCAGGCAGATCAAGATGGTGATCTGCTGCTTCCACGTAATCAATAACATTGACGTTCACAGTTTCACCATGACGTACCCACCTAGTATATGTGAACGACATCCCTTACAAGTGTAGATGATTTTGCACAGTTGACTCGGGTCCTGTAACTCAATTCATACAGCTGCTACACGGGCAGAGCACATCTGATTTCGGACCACCGTACTCAGCTCTGATAAAGTTCATGAAGTTTTCAACCCCCTCGACATATGCAGCGGAGAATCTTCGAGCATAAGTTATCCAAGTCATGTCCATCTGTTATACATACAAATTAGTTCTTCTACTAGATATTACAGGAAAAACATATATGCTTTTTTATGAAGTCCAGAAGAAAATACCTAGGTCGATGTCTAAAGCTATGGCAAGATATTTGGATGAGCAGATCTAAGTAACGAAATATATGTAAAGCTAACTCCGCAAACATATTTGAGTGCTAAATTATGGCAGGATGTTTCAGCAGTCAATGAGGCCGAGCACAGAGCCATCAAACTATCGAAGGCCATCGCAGCAACAAAGATCGAGTATAAAATGGTGTAGAGCTATTTCACCTAACAGATTGGCTACTAGACCATGGCAATCTACGTCACAATAAATATATGGCAGGATATTTTAGCAACTAATCGGCCTTGGCATGCCATCTCAGCTAAGAAGATTGAGTGCAGAACAGGGCAAGGAAGCTTCTTAAGCAGAGCATATTGACTGTAAACTACTTCGGCAAACAGTGAGATTAACAACGTCTATCAGCTAACATTCAGCGCTACACCGACATGCACGGGGCTTCAGTCTAGAATGCGTGTACCATGGGAGAAGCTGACCGCCGTGCGTCTCCACACGAACGTCACCAACGGTGGTGGCGCTGACCGTCGTGCGCCTCCACAAGAACGTCGCCAGCGGTGGCGGCGCGGCTAGAGGACGGCAGTCTACGAGAGCGTAATATGGGAGCGAGAGGATAGCCGTGCATCCCCTCGATGAACCGCGGCGCCGACGTATCGGCATGGCGGGTGATAACCCACAAGTGTAGGGGATCACAATAGTTTTCGAGGGTAAAGTATTCAACCCAAATTTATTGATTCGACACCAGGGGAGCCAAAGAATACTCTTAAGTATTAGCAGCTGAGTTATCAATTCAACCACACCTAGAAACTTAGTATCTGCAGCAAGGTAGTTTAGTAGCAAAGTAATATGGAGATAGCGGTGACAGCAATAAAAGTAACCATAGTGTTTGTAATAGTAGCAGCGGAAAAGTAAATAAGCAACAAGCAATATGTGAAAAGCTCGTAGGCATTGGATCGGTGATGGGGAATTATGTCGGATGCAATTCATCATGTAGAAGTTATAACCTAGGGTGACACAGAACTAGCTCCAGTTCATCAATGTAATGTAGGCATGTATTCCGAATATAGTCATACGTGCTTATGGAAAAGAACTTGCATGACAACTTTTGTCCTACCCTCTCGTGGCAACGGGGTCCTATTGGAAAATAAGGGATATTAAGGCCTCCTTTTAATAGAGTATCGAACCAAAGCATTAACACTTAGTGAATACATGAACTCCTCAAACTACGGTCATCACCGGGAGTGGTCCCGATTATTGTCATTTCGGGGTTGCCGGATCATAACACATAGTAGGTGACTACAGACTGGCAAGATAGGATTAAGAACACACATATATTCATGAAAACATAATAGGTTCAGATCTAAAATCATGGCACTCGGGCCCTAGTGACAAGCATTAAGCATAGCAAAGTCATAGCAACATCAATCTTGGAACATAGTGGATACTAGGGATCAAACCCTAACAAAACTAACTCGATTACATGATAGATCCCATCCAACCCATCAGCGTCCAACAAGCCTACGATGGAATTACTCACGCATGGCGGTGATCATCATGAAATTGCTGATGGAGGAAGGTTGATGATGACGATGGCGACGATCTCCACTCTCTGGAGCCCCAAACGGACTCTAGATCAGCCCTCCCGAGAGAGATTAGGGCTTGGCCGCGGCTCCGTATCGTAAAACGCGATAATTCTTTCTCTCTGAATTTTTTCTCCCCGAAAGTGAATATATGGGGTCCGGAGATACGTCGGTGGAGCGTCAGGGGGCCCACGAGGCGGGGGTGGGGGGGCGCCTTGTGGGTGGGGGCGTGCGCCCCACCCTCGTGGACATGGTGTGGGCGCCCTGGTCTGGATCTTCCCGCATGTATTTTTTATATTTTCCAAAATAATTCTCCGTAAATTTTCAGGTCATTCCGAGAACTTTTTATTTCTGCACAAAAACAACACCATTGCAATTCTGCTAAAAACAGCGTCAGTCCGGGTTAGTTCCATTCAAATCATGCAAGTTAGAGTCCAAAACAAGGGCAAAAGTGTTTGGAAATGTAGATACGTTGGAGACGTATCAGTGGGGAGGGCGGCTTTGGCGGACGAATGGAGTTGAGGGGGACGGGGGGGG
>LR738710.1:641067466-641099107 GCA_902687465.1 Secale cereale
GGAAGGGCGGTTGAATCTAGGATTTGAGGGGAATTTTTGGGTGGGGGGAGGATTTTCGCGCGGTGGGCAGGGGGAGTTTGGCCCATGGTCGGTTTCTCCAAGTGCAGTCCCAAGTGTCAGTGAAGAGGCAAGCTGAAGCGCGTTCTGTTTGTGTGAGCCGTGTGTAGGACCGAACGTGTGTGGGGTGTAATGCGACCGCGACAGGGGTGCTGTGAGTGTACCACCTTTTTTTCCTCTTAAACTCGGTGCTTCGCCCCCTCAAAGAAGAAACTTGTTGCTTCGCGCGATCCATCGATACTACTACTAGTAATCTGGTAATCCCGACTAAAAAGCCGGGTCTTTTCCCGCGCGATATGCTGGGAGGTTGGCTTAGTTGGGTTTTTTAGGACGAGTAATGCTACACCTACGTAGTCCTAGTTACATAATTAACATAATGTGAAACGTGTGAGCTGTTGATTGTAGATTGGGGGGAGGGACGGGCCCACCACCATGAAATCAGGGGAGGAGAGAGAGGCAATTTACGTTAACCCTTTCGTAGATTTCCGTAGATGTGAAATGCGTGAATGTGCATTTGCAAATAAGGCCTTCCCTCGTTCATCCTTTTCTCCCACAAGATCTTGATCTTCCGTGCAACGCACAAGCATCTTGCTAGTACCCCTACAATATACTATATTATTGTGAAAGTTCATATACACCGGCCGAGATTAATGCAAACACGACAGATTTTCATAACATTTTGAACTTTTATAGGACAGAAAATTAAAAGAAACCCAACCCTAAACCTATTCTACGGCGGCGACCGACGTCCTCTATCTGTGATCTCCATGTACGGGGGCGGGGTTCAAGACCCGTGAAGTGAATGTGCGGTCTCCGGCGAGGAAAAGTAGAACACGAGAGACGGACCGGCAAGTTGGCACACCATGCCCTGCCGCCTCCCATGCCCTACGCATCCTCGGAGGAGTCCCTGACCTCGGCGGTGCCAGACATTGGACGGCGACAAGTAGGACGTGTGGCTGATGGTGCTCCCGTCGTCGGCCGCCAGTGTGGCCACCGCTTGTGCGGCGACTTGAGCGAGGGTGGCGACCTCGAGCTCCATCCCCGAAGACAAGCTTTCCCGCAGAGCGTTCGCATTTGCGGTCATGGCGGATGTGGTACCAGGTAGGAGGACGATGCGCTATGGTGTGGAGGTTAGCTGGGCATTGCCGCTTTAAGTAGCGCATTTCGGTGATGCCAAGCGTCCTGGTGCGTCATTAAGTCACCGGAGTTGGTTCCTCGGGCACCAAGCCTCTTAACGACGGCATACGGACGGACGACATGAATGCGGGCAGCTGGCGCCAGCTGGGAACGCACCGCGTGATGGTGCGAGGGATGAGGGTTTTTGGTGTGCCAGGGTAGTCAGCTGCGGTCGTGGCAACGTTGGAGATGCCCTTTGCTCACATGCGATCGACGCTTGTCATTGAAAAAGCAAGACGACCCGGCATGGTCTCAGGTCCCGAGGATGCAGTTGGCCGCGCTACACCACTCCGGGGACGCGTCCCGGCGCCTGGTGCATCCTCGACAAGCCGGGTGTTGGCGTGTGTTTGGATTGTGGCCAAAGTGCACCTTACCAAAATTTTGGTCATGACCCAAAGATTGGTTTTTGTTTGGATGGTTTCCATTTTTTTGGCATGACAATGAACTCTAGCCAACTCTAGTTCATTTTTCTTGCCGATGTCGGCCAAATCATGGGCAACCAAAACCTCAACCAAAATTTTGGCTATCCAATGCTTTGATGGGGAAACCTTGGGCACAAACCAAACATATTATTGGTCGTGCCACAGCACTAACGCCAACCTCGGCACACTGAAACCGACCGTGTCTAGTGACAATGAGCGCGTCGCTCACCACGGTCGCCGTGTCCAAAGGCGGTGCTGGAGCTGCGCCGTTGGCCCCCTCGACCCACATGAACGGTTGCCGGTGGCGAGGAGGTCCTTGGCCAACTCCTCCATTGGACATGTTTGTGCTACGTCGTCCCGACAGGTGTGCCCCACATGTCGGTTTCCCTGTTTTCCCGGCCATATTCGAGCGTCACTGCTCCGCGTTGTGCATTAGGCCTTTCACTATGTAGGCCAAGAGAGACAACTTATTGTTTATTTGATCTCTTCAAGTATAATCACGTGGCGTTTGCTTATTTCTCATTCCTCTCCATCGATCATGTCGCCCTCCGGTCGAGTCCATCCTCCCGCATGCCTCATTTGAACATTCCGTCGAGTATCATTCTCATGTGGGCCTAGACCATGCTTGTATTTCCAATGTTTATTTGTAATTTGTCCGACATGCATACAAACAAATGGTTCGTTTGAAGTTTTACTTTGCCTCCACTACGTGTCGCTTCGCGTCTTAGTTTTGACATCCCATTCGGTTCATGCCCTGACACATGTTGACGAGATCGATTGATGACATGGCAGTTCCTTATAGCCATCGACCGGCTATATTATTAACCCCGCTCTAATGCGTTTTTCAAAACCGCATTTGACTATTGACAAGATTAATAGTACATGAGATGTATAATGTGAAAATTATATCATTGGAAGCTCCTTTCACATACGTATCCCTGCCTTACCCTCCCTTTCGGTCACCGCATGTCAGTTACTCAATGGGTTCGGCCATGTCAGGGGATCCTCATCCGTAGTATACTCCCTCTTTTTTTTTACTCCGCATAAAATGACGCGGGCGGGGGAGGGGGAGGGACATCAGTTTGCTCTCAACTGCGGTCCCATAAGCGAGTGAAAATGCAAGACGAAGCGCGTTCCATTCGGTGAGCGACAGGGAGGGTCCAGCGTGCCGGGCTGCAACGCAAACGCGACAAGAGCGATACAGTCAAAACCAATTGACCGGTCGTCATCGGAACCACTATTCATACCAGAACCTTCGCTGCTCGGCCTACTCCAGCCCCTTCTCCCACCTTTTGATCCCCTAGCCTGCATCAAGCGTCCCCTAGTTCGCCGGAAAGCCATGGTGCGCCGCAAGATCACATACTATAAGATGCTGACGCTAGAGCGCCGTGCAGAAATCACGGCGGCGGTTGGTGCCAGAGACCTCCGTTCCCAAGCTCGCTTTGCGGCGGGCCAATCCCAGAATTCTCTAGAGCCAAGCTACGAGGAGGAGGAAGCCGATCCAATGTTCATGGCGGAGGTCGCGGTGCAGAAGGCCCCCGATGGGTATGAGATGATGGACGTCGACTTCGTGCCGGCGTCCGAGTCCCCCATGGTGTAGGCGGACCAGCGGTTCAACCTGGCGATACTAAAGGAGGACCGAGAGGCAGAGGCTCAACTCGACGCGGAGCGCAGGCATGACGCTGCCATTGAGGCTCCCCTGCAGGCGGAACCAGATTTCATGGATGTGAACCAGGCGGCGGAGGTTCAACTTGAGGCAGAGCGCGCGGATGCCGCTGCCATCAAGGCCCTCCTGCAGGCGGAATCGGACGTCCTGGACTTGAACCGAGCGGCAGAGGCTCAACTCGACGCGGAGCGCGTGGATGCCGCTCTCATCGAGGCCCTCCTGCAGGCGGAACCGGACGTCCTGGGCTTGAACCGGGCGGCGGAGGCTCAACTCGACGCGGAGCGCGCGGATGCCGCTGCCATCGAGGCCCTCCTGCAAGCGGAACTGGACGTCCTCGACTTGAACCGGGCGGTGCTCTCGTCCGTGCAGAGCGCCCGCACGCTCCGCGTGAATGAGTAGCTGGAGGACGAGGACAACCACAGTGTGGAGACACACATCGGCAGCTACAGCTGGTTCGCGCCGGCAGCCAAAGACGACGAGGCCGTCTCGTTCCGCGAGCAGTGATAGTTTTTCTTTATGTTGTTGTTTTATGGATATTTTGTTGTGTAAAAATATATATTTTTATGCAAGTCGCCTAACTTGGGCCAGTCTACCATTTCAGGCGGTTGGATGAATATCCTACGTCTCCTAACCCTTCTTCCTCACCTCTTCTTCTTCCCCAACAGACCACCGCACGGGCCGTACGGATACTCCCCAACATGCGGTTGGATAAACATACTCTATGAATGGAAATTATGTGTCAGCGGTAGGATTGGTGACTTTGGTTTGTTCACATGCGACAGCACGTGTCAGTGAGGGTGCGTTCCCTTGGTTGGGTTTGTGGCGTGCAGGAGCGACTGTGCATGTGAGGGTGCGGTGCGACCGCGGCGTGCAGGAGCGACCGTGTGAGCTATGCAAAGAGCTAACCATCTCACTCATCATCGCTTGATTAATGCAGCACCATGCAAACCAACCTTCTCACTTCCGCATGCATGCAGGGGATATTAATGTCCTTGGTTGCTAGTACGAGGCAAACCCCATCAATTTTGCCTCGATTAGTGTTAGTGGCCTTTTGCAAATTGTAATTTTGATATACTGGCCTTGTGTACAAAAAATGGAGGTAGTAACTATATTTGTCTTCCTTCCCCAATGTGGTGACGTCGATGATATCTCGAATGTTGTGGTTTGGCGAAGTGCGTTCGACGGAGAACACCATTGAGGGAGACCATGATAAGTCGTTCGCAAGTGCCGCCAGCCAGCCGAGACAACTGCCTTATTTGCATCCAGGAAGTCCGTTGAACCAAAGGACGCGTAAATGTACTAGTACTACTCGTACACAATAGTGTCGTCCGTCCAGCTTAGTGCGGTGAGATGGTTTCTCGAAGAAGACGATGGAGAAGTGGAGTCAGCGAAGAGTGAAATGATGGTTGCTTCGTCCATGCTTTGTGATTTGACGCCTCACTGCTTTGTGATTTGTGATAGAAGGGACATGGGAGTAGACTCTGTCCTCCATACTGTACATGCATCCAAGCACGGCAGAAAGAGGAGAGATGTGGCATTTTTCTATTCCTTCAATCAATTAATCAGGGAGCTTCAGTTCCATCCTTTTGGCTCTGGCAACACCATCCACAATGGTTCCCACGATGCCAAAAGCTATTTTCACATTTTGCTACACATTGTGGATGCCCTTAACCGTACCACTTGGTTTTTCTCATGTGTGCTATCTATACAAATCTCAATTATATTGATCTAAAAAAGTATAGAATGAAGATTAGTAAAAATGATGTGATTTTGCCACGCGGATGGCGGGGGAGGTTTCTTATTTTTAGAGAACGTTGTCCTGGCGGTTTGCTAACATGCGGTCCCACGTGTCAGTGCTTCACCAAGCCGATCCGCTTCCCACATGAGGCAGAACAACGACAGAAGCAACACGTGGTTAACTTGAAGAAGATGAGAGAGAAGAGGATTTAGCAACGAGTGAAATGATGGCTGCTTCGTCCCTCCAACTTCTTCTTTTTTAGCATTATTACTTCCGTCCCTCCAACTTAACCGTGGGAAGGTGCAACTTTGTGATTTGACGCCTCATTGCTCATTACTACGCCGGCGCCATGACTGGGTGCTTCACCACGGCTGCTCTGCACTGTATTCCGGTATGGCACGTGGACCCGGTAGCTTAATGCCCCACATGTCGGCGAAAGGGACTAGAAGATTTATGAAAGTGAGCGCTCCACTCTTACGACGGAGGAGTACACGACACGACGGCCCAGTGAACTGTCACTTGTACTATATATAGTACTACAATTTTGCAGTTTCACACGACCCATCGATACAAACCCGATTAAACAGGAAAGGGCGGGATTTTTCCCGCGCGGTATATGATACTGGCCATACATTTCAAAGGCAATTTTAATGTATGCAAAAAGAATAATTAAGTAACAATATGATATCTAGTAAAAGTAAAAACACATATGATTTATTATGTTAGAGTGTAATAGTGGGGCTGTATTGCATAGTTGTTAGATGTAACATGCGAGAACATGTAGAGATGTAGTTTTGGAGGGCCTACAGAGAGAAAAGCGTAATACGTTCACCGAACTTCAGAATAAGCTGATTACGGTCACTATATACATTTCGCGGTGATTATATGGTCACTTGCTCACGGTTCGGCATCGGATTGGACTCTGTTGACCGGCCAAATAGTCTGCGTGGCACCATGTTGACTAGTTAAATTGAACACGTTCCTAGTGGGTCCCACCTGTCAGTTTGCATAGGGAAAAGGTAAGATAAACACAAATTTACGCAGGCGCGCCAAGACTCCACCCCGTGCGCGGGAATCACCTAGTTGTGTATGTGTCTGTTACGGCCTGATGTGTGTGCATGCACGTGTAGGTTGAGCAGTTGAGCGTGAGAGTGTGTGTTTGTCGTGTGGTGTACTGGTGTGTGCATGCATGCGTGCATGTGTGTGTGTGTGCGTGTTGCGTCTGTGCGTGGCGGCGTGTGTACGTGTGAGTGTTGCGTGCGTGCGTGGGTGCATGTGTTCGTGTGAGTGTTGCGTGCATGCAGTTCGTGTGCATGCGTGCATGTGTGTATAATCACCACACCAGCTCCTGTGTGTTAAAACACACGGCTCAACATACCAATACAAGGCCACCTTGTCCGCTGTGCCCGTGATCATGACTTCGAACCACCGTCCAATATTTTTTGTCGTTTGTTTTCATTCTTACTAGCAAGATGCCCGTGCGTTGCACGTAACATCAAGATGCATTTGTATGACTAGTTTATCTTGTGAGAGAAAAGGATGAACGGGGGAAGGGCTTATTTGGAAATGTGGAGAGGTGTGTGGGTACCTTTTTGCAAAATTGTCATAGTTTCTTTCCTATCCGTCAGATATAAATCGGACGGCCTATATTGCAAGATGGCAGGCACACCATCATCACCAACTCTGTATTTTATAAGAGTGTATTTTATCCCTACTCATATAAAAAGCATAGTCGATGATGATCGTGTGCCTGCCATCTTGCAATATAGGCCGTCCGATCTATATCTGACGTATAGGAAGGAAACTATGGCAATTTTCCAAAAAGATACCCACACCACTCTCCACACTTGCAAATAAGGCCTTGCCTTGTTCATCCTTTTCTCCCACAAGATAAACTACTCATACAAATGCATCTTGATGTTCCGTGCAATGCATGGACATCTTGCTAGTATTTTATAAGAGTGTAGATGTAGAGTAGATACAAGCCGACAGGTGAGCCCGATGGTAGTGGGATAATGTGATGCAACACTAGAGGTGCCACATGGAGCGTTTAACTGGTCAACTAGTCGTGTCTTGAGCAAATACAAAGTTGTACGGTGAGCCCGTAACTGTATAATAACCAGAAAACGTAAATGGTAACCGTAATGAGTGGATTCTGAAGTCCAATGTATGTATCGTGCTTTCGCTTCAAATACAATGATCGTCACTGTATATATCGCGAGAGAAAGATGAAACATGCGTGAATGTGTTGGGGGCTTACTTTTAAAGGACCTGGAGATAGTTTGTGTGCGTACGTGAAAGGGGCATAGAGGGGGGGGGGGTATGCGATGGAGAGAGAGATGCTCTTCGTTTCTCTTTATTATGACTAACTTTATATATAGTATAAAAATATACAAATTCACAGTGCAGAATAAATATCATTGTGGGCACCATGCAATGCAAGCGTTGATACTACTCCATATAACTTTGTAATGTTGTATATATGTAGAAATTCTAAAATATTTTTTTGGCCACACTTTATTCAAAAGGAATGTTGTATGCGAAATAGACGTGAAGAGAGGGCTTTTTAGATCAATGGGGTACGTGATGTAACATGTGTGAATGTGTAGTTGATGCATTTGGCAGGGCCTAGAGAGGTATGTGTGTGTATTACGTATTCGAGAGAGGCAATGATAGAGGGGCCGGCATGGGGGGCGTGGGAGAGATAGCACGAGAAATGAGAGTGGTCTAGAGAGAGAGATGAATATGACGCCACGGCGAGAGATTCCCTTGAGTGTGTATATGCAAGGGGGGAGTGGATAGAGGCACCAGGAGCATATTTTTGTGTGTGTGTGGTGTCTGTGTTGGTATGTGCGGGTGTGAGAAGATAACGAGATGTGGGGGGCAGAGGGTGTGTCACCGCGTGAGATTTGGTGGGTCGAGGTGATGCCCTTTGTTTGGTTCCGTCCTGCGCCCCATTGGTCGTCCCGTGACGCATTTAGGGAGACCCATGGATGACTAGTCGTACAAGACAAAGATAGCATAATTGTGAAGGACTCTATGTCCACTGACAATGCCGGCTAGGTTTTGTAACCCTAGGTTCTCGGACTAAGGTAACCCCTTTATCTCTGATATTACTATTCATCCAACCTAACTTTAAGGGGCATCCTATAGAATGCTCTGCTAGAATCATACTCGTCGATTAGGAAGAGAGGTGTGAGACAATGAGTGAGAGACAGGCCTAAAGATAACGTGTGTACAAGAGACACGTAGGCAGGTCTATGTATATAGAAAGAGTCGATGGGGATTGTGCGTGTGTATGCTTGCGAGAGGGCGAGTGCTTGTGATAAAGGTTAGTGAAAACAGTCGTAAATGGTTACGAGAGGGAGGGAGGGTTATATCGAGAGCGTGTGTGCGAGAAAGACACCTCGGAGAGAGTGTGTGAGCATGTGTGAGAGACCACCGATGGAGAGTGAAACTACACGTACAAGACTGCTGTACACATTGATTAAAGATATAAATTGTATCCAAATATTAGGATGGGATCATGATATTTGCAATTCGCGTAAGGAACGGTCATTGATCCATCAGACATATAAATTCTATCGAATTTGAGCATGTCTATGTTATTATTCGACACAATTGATCCATATAGTTAGTATTTTGAATTCCAGACATTGCATCGCTTTAGCAATCGAATATAAACGTGAGTATAGTTCATGTTGTGTGTGTAAAGCACATTATACATACGAATGTTTCACAATGAACATTATAAATAGCTACCTATGGACTAGCATACATTTGAATTCAACTTAAGGTGGTTTAAAAAATCGAATTCAACATGAAGTCCATTCAATTATTTGAATTTGATATCATGGCATTTGTAAATCATACCTAAATTATGGGGGCACCAATCTTTGATCTGACTTTGTACATAATAGCATATGTAGTCATGTACAAAATAGATTCTAATTTAGCTCCTCCATTCCAAAATAATCGTAGTTATAGGATATTCAAGTGTCAAAATTTCAAAAAGAAGCGGATAATTTAATGAGGTTTTAAAACATACAAGGTCAAATTTTACGTTGTCTATTTAGGTCTATCCTCAAAGTTCTAGAGTACTCTAAACGTGAATGCATGTGTTCCAAAATTTCGAATGAAGCGCCAAAAGAGCCTCTACTCGCCCGAAACCGCGTGAGACCAATGTTTGGTAGTACAAGGAAATTACTTTTCTAATAACTCCGACCCGTGAAACCTACCGGACTTTGTAATGTTGTATATATGTAGAAATTCTAAAATATTTTTTGGCCACACTTTATTCAGAAGGAATGTTGTATGCGAAATAGACGTGAAGAGAGGGCTTTTTAGATCAATGGGGTACGTGATGTAACATGTGTGAATGTGTAGTTGATGCATTTGGCAGGGCCTAGAGAGGTATGTGTGTGTATTACGTATTCGAGAAAGGCATGGATAGAGGGGTCGGCATGGGGGGCGTGGGAGAGATAGCACGAGAAATGAGAGTGGTCTAGAGAGAGAGAGAGATGAATATGACGTCACGGCGAGAGATTCCCTTGAGTGTGTATATGCAAGGGGGAGTGGATAGAGGCACCAGGAGCATATTTTGTGTGTGTGTTGTGTGTGTGTTGGTATGTGTGGGTGTGAGAAGATAACGAGACGTGGGGGGCAGAGGGTGTGTCACCGCGTGAGATCCGGTGGGTCGAGGTGAGGCCCTTCGTTTGGTTCCGTCCTGCGAACCATTGGTCGGCCCGTGACGCATTTAGGGAGACCCATGGATGACTAGTCGTACAAGACAAAGATAGCATAATTGTGAAGGACTCTATGTCCACTGACAAAGCCGGCTAGGTTTTATAACCCTAGGTTCTCGGACTAAGGTAACCCCTTTATCTCTGATATTACTATTCATCCAACCTAACTTTAAGGGGCATCCTATAGAATGCTCTGCTAGAATCATACTCGTCGATTAGGAAGAGAGGTGTGAGACAATGAGTGAGAGACATGCCTAAAGATAATGTGTGTACAAGAGACACGTAGGCATGTCTATGTATATAGAAAGAGTCGATGTGGATTGTGCGTGTGTATGCTTGCGAGAGGGCGAGTGCTTGTGATAAAGGTTAGTGAAAACAGTCGTAAATGGTTACGAGAGGGAGGGAGGGTTATATCGAGAGCATGTGTGCGAGAAAGACACCTCGGAGAGAGTGTGTGAGCATGTGTGAGAGACCACCGATGGAGAGTGAAACTACACGTACAAGATTGCTGTACACATTGATTAAAGATATAAATTGTATCCAAATATTAGGATGGGATCATGATATTTGCAATTCGCGTAAGGAACGGTCATTGATCCATCAGACATATAAATTCTATCGAATTTGAGCATGTCTATGTTATTATTCGACACAATTGATCCACATAGTTAGTATTTTGAACTCCAGACAATGCATCGCTTTAGCAATCGAATATAAACGTGAGTATAGTTCATGTTGTGTGTAAAGCACATTATACATACGAATGTTACACAATGAACATTATAAATAGCTACCTATGGACTAGCATACATTTGAATTCAACTTAAGGTGGTTTAAAAAATCGAATTCAATATGAAGTCCATTCAATTATTTGAATTTGATATCATGGCATTTGTAAATCATACCTAAATTATGGGGGCACCAATCTTTGCTCTGACTTTGTACATAATAGCATATGTAGTCATGTACAAAATAGATTCTAATTTAGCTCCTCCATTCCAAAATAATCGTAGTTATAGGATTTTCAAGTGTCAAAATTTCAAAAAGAAGAGGATAATTTAATGAGGTTTTAAAACATACAAGGTCAAATTTTACGTTGTCTATTTAGGTCTATCCTCAAAGTTCAAGAGTACTCTAAACGTGAATGCATGTGTTCCAAAATTTCGAATGAAGCGCCAAAAGAGCCTCTACTCGCCCGAAACCGCGTGAGACCAATGTTTGGTAGTACAAGGAAATTACTTTTCTAATAACTCCGACCCGTGAAATCTACCGGCCCGACGTCCAAAGGTCTAAACCGGGGTAGGTTTGTAGCTTCATCTAGACGCCAGCAACCGCCTCCGAAAACATTCATACACAATGGCCTCCTAAGCACACATGCATGCGGCCGAAATTGCTCCCGCCCACTATTTGGGACACCTGGGATTACCATCCTACCCCCGACCCGCAGTAGGCCCCAAATTTCAAACAAGCGCGTCCCATCTTCTGTTCAAAAGAAGCCAAAAACAAGCGCGTCCCAGACCCGAAACATGGTTCTGCCCCGCGCCCACCCGTCCGATTCCCCATTCGTACTCCGTGGGCGCGAAAACTACCTCTCCACCAGCCGTGAAACCCCGGCGTCCTCCGTCCGCCACCCGATTCCACTCATCAACCACCGCCCTCCTCCCTCACGTCGGAGCCGATACCCCGACGTCGTCGTCCACCCCAACCTCAACCGCAACGCCCTCCACGGCTAGTAGTTGAAGTCGAGGCCGAGCTGTCCGTACCCGAGCTAGTTCAACCACGCCGTCCTGCGCCTCACCGCTGCCGCTCCAACTTCGCCACCCTCCACTACACCGGAGCTGTTCCTGCTATGCCGTCCTTCGCCACCTCGTATCTGCTTCCCCTCCGCCGACATACGGCCACAGCAACACAGTCAACAATTTGGCCATGGGTTCGTCCAAGCCTGCACCCTCCTCCAGAACATCGGTTTCCCCGACAGAATGAAGAAGATCAGCGCGACATGTGGAGGAAACCACACCGACAACCGAAAATGGTACCCCTCTTCCCTTATTCGTGCAAATCTTACGTGTCTGCTTGCACGGTATTCATCCCACAGAAGACACTAGTTGACCTCTTCTTCTTGATACTAGATGTTCCTAGTAACTCGCAATGCACAAGGTTTCTCCTCATATACTATTTCACCTTAGCTAGAGGTCCGTCACCCCCCTGAATTTCAATTCCTGGTCAGTTGATTCCCAATTAACGGAAGCATTCCCCGGCGTAACAGGCGCTAGTCTGCCTATTACGCCGGGGAAGCAGCGCCTCGGTGTTTATCTTAGGGGCGTGTGGGGCCTAGAGCTACTGGCACCCAATCTGGAGGTCGGCCGGGATTAAAGGGATGGCCTGGGGGCGCTGCCAAGCATGGCGGTGGTGTGAGGTCGAGGGGTGGGCGGAGCGGCGGAGGCAGGGGTCTAGGCCGGTGGTCGCTGGCGGTTCGAGAAAGATCGTCAACAGTGACTGGCGGGAGGTAGACGAAGGCCATCTGCCCGTTCATTATAGATCGGACGGTTCATTAAAAAAATCGACTGACCTATTTATTTTTAGTCGATTGTTATCTTGATATGACCACATGTGGTGGTGTGCTGGAGGAGTACCTGCATTTCTTGTGCTCATATATTAGAAAATCATACGGAGTAGAATCTAATTTTGTTTGCCATGCAATGTTCTAGAGCTATCATATGTCTCCTGTCATTTATTTTTCGGCCACCTGCTATCTGCTACTTTTACAGTGCACTAGTCCTGCACACACTTCACCCATACTCTCACTATTGTGTTTTTATGCATGGGTATTTCTGACTCTGCTGCTATGAGAGAAGCAAAAAAGAAAAGAGAGAAGTCGCTCTAGCGTTGTAGGCAGATATGCCAGACACGTTTCAGACTTATAAAATGTGCAGTGTCAGTAGAGGGAGACGGTAAATGTAGCTCTAAAGTTGATGACCTCGCTCGCAATGAACCACCATCCCAGGTGCTTGCTTTAACTTCGCGGTGTCATATGTGGTTTCCTGCTCCATATGGTGTCTAGCTTGTATTCGAAAGGCCGTAGTCGGTCTTTATTAAGATAAGGAAATATATTTTTACATGAACCACCATCTTGTGAGCACCAGAAGACAAATAGCTAGTCAAGGCACTGGCCGAGCCAGTGACAAGCCCATCAAAGAGAGGCATCACCTGGAAGCCAACTAAAAAGCTGCGATGGTGGCGAAGCAGCCCGCCTCCCACCAGGCTCTCAGGTCCTAGATGATCATGCTCACCACTCCAGTCGGATGTCTAGCTTGTATTGCTTCCAATTTGGTTAAATTGCATCTGCTTAGCTTACACATTATACCTTTAAATATGACATGCCTTTCTGTTTTTGGTACATACTAGTACATCTGTGTATTAACCATGTTCTTACGTCAAACTAATGTTCTTGTGTATCCCTCATCAATCACTTATGATGAGGCAGTCAGGCAAGTCGATTACTCCTCATTTAAAGAATGCAGCGTCAGCCTCCCGACATGATTCTCAAGAAACAACCAGGCTAGATGAAGATAGTGAACGTAGCTCTGTAGTTGATTACCGCATTTCCCCTACACTAGCATCGCAGGTGCTTGCTCTAACTTGGCAGCGTGATATGTGGTTGCATGTTGCATATGGTGTCTAGATTGTAATTTTTCCAATCTGGTTAAACTGCATGTGCTATTCTGCTTAGCTTATACATTATACCTGTTAATGTGACATGCATTCCTGTATTTAGTACATAGTACATCTATCTATTAAGCATGTCCTCACATAAAACTATTGTTTTTTTGTATCCCGCATAAATCAATATGACGATACACCTTCAGTATATGCAGTGTGATATTAGTTGCATCTTTGATATGATTTATAGCATGCGATGCTTCTAATTTGTTGAAATACCATTTATGATGGGACACTTTTAACTTGGCAGAGTCATATTGGTTGCATCTTTCACGTGGTGTCTAGCTTGCATTGCTTCTTATTTGGTGAAATGGTTTCTGCTTAGTTTACACAAACATTTGTGAATATGCCATATCATCCTGTTTTTCGTATTATTCCATCCTAGAATCATGTGTTTGCCTTACATTAAAGTAGTGATTGTTAGTATCATGCACGAATGAGGTCTGAAGAGTGAATTTTATTGCTTTTTCTTGTCGGTTTTACTTGAAAATTCAAAATCAATAAAGTGGAAGGAAGTTAGCAAGGCAGCGGATGAAGGTGCTCCTTCCAAATGGAGGGCCTCTACAGATTCTACTCCTCCACCCCCAAGATGATTTCCAAGACAACACATGCATAGACACTCAATGTAGCTGTGTTGGTGATGAGCACGTCTCCCCTAGTGCACCATCATAGGTGCTCCCTCTAACTTGGCACTGTTATATGTGGTTGCATGTTATGTATGATGTCTAGCTTGTATTGCTTCTAATTTTGTTGAATTTCATCTGCTTACTTTACACATTATACTTGTGACTAAGACACGTGTTCCTGTTTCTAGAACATACAATATCTGTCTATCACACCATGTTATTACATCAAAGTACATTTGTTATGAAGAACTAAATTGATATTCGTTTTTCTTGTCGGCTTGACTTAACATGGCACAGAGCAAGAGGAAGCAAGACACAATGACAGGGGAACGGAAGCGGAACAATCCAGTAGATTCAGCTGGTACTGCTGGTGCAATAGAAGGTCAAAGTCCAGCGGAAAATTGTACCGACAGGGTATCCCGTGCTACACGAGCTGCAGAACAAGCCAAACAGAAACAAATAGCTGCCACCAAACAAGCAGAGACAACCCTAGTTGTTGCAACACCTTCCACAGTACCACCAGCTGCACGATTTACTCGTTGGTCAACTCAGGTAGGAGCACGTTCCCAAGCTCCCTTGCCATCTGACACTACTTCCGAAGCACTCTTGACACAAGATGAGTTGGCAAGATCAGATGAACTTTGTGAGCTTCAACAACAAGAAGGTATTTGCTGGAGTCAAGTTACAGTTGCATGCTTCTTTATATGTAGTCTCACAGTCTGATGTACACTAACACTTCCTATGTTTGTTGTTGGACTAGCACCTAGGCGCAACAGGGAACAAACATCAGGGATAATGCTCGACAGGTTAACTAAATCTAGAGGAGGAAGAATGGAGATCTGTTTTGAGGCAGGTTTAAAAAGGCCACGTGATGCTACAGAGTCAGCCAATTTAGTATCAGAGGCAGCGGTTGCTGTTAGGTGTCATGTACGTATCCTCCCAACATGGATTTAGTACATGAATGACAAAGATGAAACCCAGTTCAACACCTTCCTCGACCATATATCTGTAAGTATGGTTATGTATGGAAACTAGTAATATCGTCTTGCTCTGTCCAATACTTTCTAGGTTGCTGATAATGAGACTCCCATAAGGTGATGAGGTTCAAGTTGGATAGCCAAGATGATGCAACTAGACAAGCTTGCACCCATGTTTTCAAGTCTGCTCTGCGACATTATCGGTATAACTTGAGGAAAACTCACTTTGAAGGCAAGGCTAACAGTGAACTTACCCAAACATCTCCAGTGGAAAATATATCTGATGAAGACTGGAGAGGCCTTGTTAAACACTGGTCCGATCCGAAGTATCAGGTACATTATATATATGTGATCAGATCACATGTTGAAGCCCTATTTACGCATGTGCCACACAAATCTATCTTATTGTAGGTGAACTATTCAAAGAACAAGGCCAACAGTACGAAAGTGAAATTCCAACAAATGACAGGATCTCGTAGCTATATTGCACACTGTGAGGCTCTTGTAATTAGCTGTTGTTTCACTCTTTTCGATGTACCATATTATCAGATATATATTGACTTGTTCCAAATGCAGAGGAAAGCCCGCAAGGACCAAAAAGTACCTGAACCAAATGTCGTGGAAATCTTCAAGGACTATCACACCAGCAAGAAGAAGGGCATGACTACACTAGTCAAAGCCGCTGTTGTAAGTCCTTAATCCTCATGCCTTTTAACTACTACTAACTCTGACTTGTGCCTTGAACTGCATGGTTTGCAGCCAATGTCTATTACTCTTTTCAATTTTGTACACAATTGTCTTAGCGTATCATTGCACCTTACAAGGTTTAAAAGAGAGGAGTGATGTTCCTTTGATCTTGACCTGTAATCTAGTTCCGTGCTGGACTTGCCCACACAATGTTACAATTGCCTGTTTGTCTGTTCTCAGTTGTTTGTGATATGAATGATATCATACTATGCTTACCGTATTATAAACTTCGTCTCTTTATCCTTAGCCCTCAATACAATGTGAAGAAATAAACAATACATTAGCGATGGTACATGGTCATATGTTTGGAACTTGGTTTTATTATGTACTTTGCAACAAAATACAACTATTATTTTACATGGGTTCACCAGAATAAGTTCTGTATATAGACCAAAGCTATTTTGTTTGGTTTTGCTGCCTCTTTAATATCTTCTGTTCTGGTACTACTAATGTAAAACCTCAACTTTTCAGCGAGGTATGGAAAAAATGGTGGAACCGCCACCTTCTGAAGGTGGCGAGGCAACTATAACCGCAATGTCAGCTCTTGTTGCAGTGGGTCAGTACCTGTCCACTAACAGTGCCAAAAGCATGTTCCTGCATAATACTGGCTTGGTTGTTAAGGCAATCTCGTCCAAGCTGCCTCATGATCAAGATATGCAAGCTCAAAACAATGTTGTATCTGCGATCTAGACACAAGTCCATTCCCTAACAGAGACCCTTTGTGAAACATGGAGAGACATTGTTTGATGTTGTCAAGATATGCATGGTTTTGAAACCAGACTATCAGACATTTGCTATGTTGTTCAGGAGCCTAGGATAACTGAAGGCGAAGGTTATGGTGCTCCATCGGACAATACATCATGAAAACATAACAGTTAGGTCAAATGAACTGAGCTTCTGAACTTCTGGTGGTGCATTTATCTGCTAGTCTGTTAACATTTATGCCAACCTTCCTTTTGTTTTATAGTTGTAATTTGTTTTGGTGCGATACAAATTAACGTGCAGCCACCGGCTGAAGAAAACAGCAAGCCATTTTTGTATAGTGTAGGGTGTTCCCTATATTTGCACTGGTGGCGAACTTTGATGCCCACCGGCTGTAGTCAACATGGGCCTCCTACGGGCCATAGAAACAATGGGCCTTCTAAGGGCCGTAGAAACAATGGGCCTTCTTTCTTAAAAAAAAGAATGGGCCTTCTACGTGGCGTAGAAACAATGGGCCTTATACGGGCTGTAGACACAGTGGGCCTTCTATGAGACGTATCATCAATGGGCCTTCTACGGGCCGTATGATCGTTGGCCAAACATGGGCCAATAACAGAGTGCATTATGGCCGTAAATGGGCTAGAGTTGAAATCGTCCGTTCATGGGCCTACCATAACGGCCCGTCGTTAATTGGCCATATTTTGATGACGCTATGAAAACAGCCCAACGTACTAACAGGCCACAAACGGGCCGACTATAACCATAGGCTGAATTTGGCCCACAAGCAGAAAATGACATTAACGGGCCGTAAGTAATCGCATGTGGAAATGAGCCCAAGAATAAATGGTCCCCGAGAAGGCTGAAAGATAACATGGGCTGGAAACGGCCCAATGGAATAATGGGCCGCTAATGGGTATAAAGTGATACACTGTTCATTACGGGCCAGTTTCACCACGTGCCGTTAATGGGTATAAAGTGATACACTGTTCATTACGGGCCAGTTTTACCACGAGCCGTTAATGGGCCGAGAGTAATAAGGGCCTCATACGGGCCGGAAGACGTCATGGGCCATACATGGGCTGGAAGTTAAAATGGGCTGGATTTATATTGGACGGCCCAGATGACGTTACTAGGCCTAATTCGGATAGGCCGTAAACGGGCCCTGGGTTAGTGGGCTGTAAATGGGCTATATGCGAACATGCCGTTAACAGGCTTGTCGTCGGCCGGCCCGCCAGCTTTTGACCAAGTCAAACGGGCCGACCTTTTCACAGGAATGGGCCTCTGTTGGGCCATGCCATGTGTCGACGTATCATAGGTGCTTTGCGTCCAACGAGTGGATGAAATCTGTCCCAACGGTGAGTGATACGTCTCCAACGTATCTATAATTTTTGATTGTTCCATGATATTATTTATGAAGTCTTGGATGTTTAATGGGCTTTATCATTCACTTTTATATCATTATTGGGACTAACCTACTAACCCAAAGGCCTAGTCCAGATTGCTGTTTTTTTTGCCTATTTCAGGGTTTTGCAGAAAAGGAATATAAAACCGAGTCCAAACGGAACGAAACCTTCACTAGAGATATTTTTGGAGGAAATCAAGCTCGGGAAACGTGAGGACCAAGTCAGGGGGCAAGGAGCCAGCCCTCGAGGGTGGGGGGCGCGCCCCCCTTCCCAGGGCGCGCCCCCTGCCTCGAGGCTGGCCCACATGGCCCCCGGTGCCCTCCTTCTTCCTATATATACCTACGTACCCCAGAAACTCCATACGCAGAGAGAAAACCCTAATTCCACCGCCGTAGGTTCTGTTCCCGTGGAGATACCATCTTGGAGCCTGTTCCGGGAGGGGGATCCATCACGGAGGCCTTCTTCATCATCATCATCGCCCTCACCATGAGTTGTGAGTAGTTTACCACAGACCTTTGGGTCCATAGCTAGTATCTAGATGGCTTCTTCTCTCTCTCCGGATCTCAATACAAAGTTCTCCTCGGTCTTCGAGGAGATCTATTCGATGTAATCTCTTTTTGCGGTGTGTTTGTCGAGATCCGATGAATTGTGAGTTTATGATTAAGGTTATCTATGAAAGATATTTGGTTCTTCTATGAACTTTTTATGTGTGCTCATAATATCCTTGCAAGTCTCTTCGAATTATTGGTTTTGTTTGGCCTACTAGATCTATAGTTCTTGCAATGGGAGAAGTGCTTGGCTTTGGGTACAATTTTGCGGTGTCCTTTCCCAGTGACAGTAGGGGCAGCAAGGCACGTATTGTATTGTTGCCATCGAGGATAAAAAGATGGGGTTTTCATCATATTGCTCTTTGATTGATTGTATTTCCTTGTTGCAATCCCTGCTAAATTCTCCGCATGCTTATAGTCAAAATAAAGCTTTCACTAAACACATAGTTGATGCTTTGATGCAATCTTATGAAGAAAAACTTGAGTTGGAAGTTTCTATACCTAGAAAGCTTTATGATTAATGGGAACCTACTATCAAAATAAAAATAAAAGATCATGAATGCTATGCTTTGTGTGATTTGGGTGCAAGTGTCTCCACTATCCCAAAAACTTTGTGTGATTTGCTAGGGTTCCATGAGCTTGATGATTGTTCTTTAAATTTGCATCTTGCGGATTCCACTATTAAGAAACATATGGGAAGAATTAATGATGTTCTTATTGTTGCCAATAGGAATTATGTGCCCGTAGATTTTATTGTTCTTGATATACATTGCAATCCTTCATGTCCTATTATTCTTGGTAGACCTTTCCTTAGAACGATTGGTGCAATTATTGATATGAAGGAAGGAAATATTAGATTCCAATTTCCGTTAAGGAAAGGCATGGAACACTTTACTAGAAAGAAAATAAAATTACCATATGAATCTATCATGAGAGCCACTTATGGATTGCCTTCCAAAGATGGCAATACCTAGATCTATCTTGTATCGTGCCTAGCTAGGGGCGTAAAACGATAGCGCTTGTTGGGAGGCAACCCAATTTTTTGTTTTTTAGTTTTTGTTACTGTTAGGGAATAAATATTACATCTAGCCTCTGATTAGATGTGTTTTCATGTTTTGTTTAGTGTTTGTGCCAAGTAGAACCTTTGTTAAGACTTGTGTGAAGTTTATATGATCTTGATGTGAAAAACAGAATTGTTAGCGCTCGCTAAAGTAGTCTTCAGATTTTACTGGAGCGTTCTTTTTAGTTTATCCTCTTTTCTGCTGATTGGTAGACAAATTCCTCAAATTTACCAATTTAGTTTGAATTTTTTGGAGTTCCAGAAGTAGGCGAACCCTGCAGATTACTACAGACTATTCTGTCTTTGACATATTCTGTTTTTCGTGTGTTGTTTGCTTATTCCGATGCATCTATGAGTAATATTGGAGGATATGAACCATAGATAACTTGGAGTACAGTAGGTTTAACACCAATAAAAACAAAGGATGAATTCCTTGCTGTACCTTTGAGTGGTGGTTTTCTTTCTCTTACTAACGGAGCTCACGAGAATTTTTGTCTAAGTTTTGTGTTGTGAAGTTTTCAAGTTTTGAGTATTGCTTTGATGGACTATGGAACAAGGAGTAGCAAAGGCCCAAGCTTGGGGATGCCCATGGCACCCCAAGTAAATTCAAGATAATCAAAAAGCCTAAGCTTGGGGATGCCGTGGGAAGGCATCCCCTCTTTCGTCTTCGTCCATCTGTAACTATACTTGGAGCTATATTTTTATTCACAACATGTTATGTGTTTTGCTTGGAGCGTCTTGTATAATTTGAGTCTGTGCTTGTTAGCTTGCCACAATCATCCTTGCTGGACACACCTGTTTCAGAGAGTTAAATATGGTCTAGAAATTGTTAGAACACTCTATGTGCTTCACTTATATCTTTTGAGTTGAATAGTTTTTGGTCTAGTGCTTCACTTATATCTTTTAGAGCATGGTGGTGGTAATATTTCGTAGAAATTGTTGAACTCTTATGCTTCACTTAGATCTATTTGAGAGTCTATTAAAACAACATGGTAAAGTGTTTAGGCTAAAGAAACTAGTCTTCACATGATAAACATCCAATGTCAATGTAGTAAAAAAATCACACCAAGTGCATTGAATAGAAACAGATGTTGGATGCTTGATAATTGTTTTGAGACATGAGGATAGTGATATTAGAGTCATGCTAGTGGAGTTATTATGAAATTGAGAAATACTTGTGTTTAGGTTAGTGATTCCCGTAGCATGCACGTATGGTGAACCGTTGTGTGACTAAGTTAAAGCATGAGGTATTTGTAGAGTGTCAACCTTTGTGTGGAGGTCGGGGGCGCGTGATGGTTAACTCCTACCAACCTCCCCCCTAGGGGCATGCGTTGATTGCTTTGTTGATGACTCGTAAATTTTTGCAATAAGTATATGAGTTCTTATGACTAATGTTGAGTCCATGGATTATACGCACTCTCACCCTTCCACCATTGCTAGCCTCTCTTGTACCGCGCAACTTTCGCCGGTGCCATAAACCCACTATATATCCTTCCTCAAAACAACCACCATATTGTTCCTCAAAAAAGCCACCATACCTACCTATCATAGCATTTCCATAGCCATTCTGAGATATATTGCCATGCAACTTTCCACCGTTCCGTTTATATGACACGCATCATATTGTCATATTGCCATGCATGATCGTGTAGTTGACATCGTATTCGTGGCAAGGCCACCATGCATAATCTTTTCATACATGTCACTCTTGTTTCATTGCACATACCGGTACACTGCCAAAGGCATTCACATAGAGTCATACTTAGTTGTTGTATTATTGAGTTGTAATATTGTGTTTAATGAAAGTGTGATGATCATCATTTTTAGAGCATTGTCCCATGGGAGGAAAGGCTGAATCTATAAAGCCCCTCCGCAAAAAAGAAAAAAAAAGGCCAAAAATAAAAAATAAAAAGAAAGGCCCAAAAAAGGAGAAAAGAAAAGAAAAAAAAGAAAAAAAGAGAAAAGAAAAAGGGACAATTGCTACTATCTTTTTCCACACTTGTGCTTCAAAGTAGCACCATGGTTTTCATTGTAGAGAGTCTCATGCTTAGTCACTTTCATATACTAGTGGGAATTTTTGTTATAGAACTTGGCTTGTATATTCCAACGATGGGCTTCCTCAAATGCCCTAGGTCTTCATGAGCAAGCAAGTTGGATGCACACCCACTAGTTTATTTTGTTGAGCTTTCATTCATATTTAGCTCTAGTGCATCCGTTGCATGGCAATCCCTACTCACTCACATTGATATCTATTGATGGGCATCTGCATAGCCCGTTGATACGCCTAGTCGATGTGGGACTATCTCCCTCTTTTTGTCTTCTCCACAACCACCTCTATTCCATCCATAGTG
The DNA here is from genome assembly GCA_902687465.1 of Secale cereale. Taxonomy (NCBI): domain Eukaryota; kingdom Viridiplantae; phylum Streptophyta; class Magnoliopsida; order Poales; family Poaceae; genus Secale; species Secale cereale. The sequence goes on from LR738710.1 coordinate 641,089,405, forward strand.
CTATGTCCATGGCTCACGCTCATGTATTGCATGAAAGTTGAAAGGTTTGAAAAGATAGAGCGTGAAAACAAATGCTTGGCTGAAATCGGGGTTGTGCATAATATGAATATTTAGTGTGATAACAAGGGAGCATAGCCAACACTATATGATTTTGTAGGGATAACTTTCTTTAGCCATAGTATTTTGAGAAGACATGATTACTTTGTTAGTATTGCTTGAAGTATTGTTATTTCTTATGTCAATATAGACTTTTATCTTGAATCTTTCAAATCTGAACATTCATGCCACAATTAAGAGAATTACATTGATAAACTATACTGGTTAGCATTCCACATCAAAAATTCTTTCTTTATCATTTACCTACTCGAGGACGAGCAGGAATTAAGCTTGGGGATGCTTGATACGTCTCCAACGTATCTATAATTTTTGATTGTTCATGCTATTATTTATGAAGTCTTGGATGTTTAATGGGCTTTATCATTCACTTTTATATCCTTTTTGGGACTAACCTACTAACCCAAAGGCCCAGTCCAGATTGCTGTGTTTTTTTGCCTATTTCAGGGTTTTGCAGAAAAGGAATATAAAACGGAGTCCAAACGGAATGAAACCTTCGCGAGAGATATTTTTGGAGGAAATCACGCTCGGGAAACGTCAGGACCAAGTCAGGGGGCAAGGGGCCAGCCCTCGAGGGTGGGGGCGCGCCCCCCTTCCCAGGGCACGCCCCGTGCCTCGAGGCTGGCCCACACGGCCCCCGGTGCCCTCCTTCTTCCTATATATTCCTATGTACCCCAGAAACTCCATACGCAGAGAGAAAACCCTATTTCCACCGCAGTAGCTTCTGTTCCCGTGGAGATCCCATCTTGGAGCCTGTTCCGGGAGGGGGATCCATCACAGAGGCCTTCATCATCATCATAATCACCCTCACCATGAGTTGTGAGTAGTTTACCACAGACCTTCGGGTCCATAGCTAGTATCTAGATGGCTTCTTCTCTCTCTCCGGATTTCAATACAAAGTTCTCCTCGGTCTTCGAGGAGATCTATTCGATGTAATCTCTTTTTGCGGTGTGTTTGTCAAGATCCATGGAATTGTGAGTTTATGATCAAGGTTATCTATGAAAGATATTTGGTTCTTCTATGAACTTTTTATGTGTGCTCATAATATCCTTACAAGTCTCTTCGAATTATTGGTTTGGTTTGGCCTACTAGATCTATAGTTATTGCAATGGGAGAAGTGCTTGGCTTTGGGTTCAATCTTGCGGCGTCCTTTCCCAGTGACAGTAGGGGCATCAAGGCACGTATTGTATTGTTGCCATCGAGGATAAAAATATGGGGTTTTCATCATATTGCTTGAGTATATCCCTCTACATCATGTCATCTTGCTTAAGGCGTTACTCTGTTCGTATGAACTCAATACACTAGATGCATGCTGGATAGCGGTCGATGTGTGGAGTAATAGTAGTAGATGCAGGCAGGAGTCGGTCTACTTGTCTTAGACGTGATGCCTATATACAATGATCATGCCTAGATAGTCTCATAATTATTCGCTTTTCTATCAATTGCTCGACAGTAATTTGTTTACCCGCCGTAGAATATCGCTATCATGAGAGAAGCCACTAGAGAAAACTATGGCCACCGGGTCTATTCTCAACTTATCAATCTACATCTACTTTACTTTTACCGCTTTTATTTGCTGTTTTATTAAACCTGAAATACCAAAAATTGAACTATCATCTCTATCAGATCTCACTCTCGTAAGTGACCGTAAAGGGATTGACAACCCCTTATCACGTTGGCTGCGAAGTTCTTATTTGTTTGTGCAGGTGCGATGGACTGGCGCGTGGTCTCCTACTGGATTGATACCTTGGTTCTCAGAAACTGAGGGAAATACTTACGCTACTGTGCTGCATCTCCCTTTCCTCTTCGAGGGAATACAACGCAAGCTCAAGAGATAGCAGTGAGCCAACACGTGTTTCCACCAGCCAATGATGATTTTACACGTGGAAAATCCCCATTGGTCAGGGCTGTTAGCGGGTTATCAGATCTAAAACCGGACCCGATAGCTTAACGGCGTTCCGTTACGGTGGATGCCACGTGTCGGTCACCCTTGACGAAAGCACTTCTGTGACGCGCGATTTATCGTGATGGAAGTGGACACTTCCGTGATGATAATTTTGGTAACATCATGGAACACTTCTACGACAGCACAGGTATGACTATCTTCATTCTGTCATAAATTTGTCATGGATGTACATGCATGACAAAAAACGCGACCTAGTGTGACAAACACGTATCATCACAGAAGTGTATTTTTTTTGTAGTGATCCCTAACGTGGTCCGCGGCGGCCTTGGTGGCGACGAATGTACAACCCCGGTTCCTGCACCGGTATCTCAACACCAATCACCTTCGGTATGGTGGATGGCTTCTTCGTCCATGCGATAATCGTCAGAGCCCAGCTGTCTGGAGGAACACACATACTTACGAGCTCACCTCCAAGGTCGTTGATAAGCTCATTCATGGACTCGTTGTTCCAAGCACGTTGAGGCATGCCATGGAAGGTAAGCTTTGTTAAAAACTCAAGCTCAGAGGGCACCAAGCCCCATCCTGGGTGCCACCGATCAAAGCTCACCAGCGCGCCATCGCAGAACAATCGCCGGGAAGATTCGAAAACACGACTGTAGTGGAAAGTTGTCCGGAACCTGACGTAGAAATCAGCCGGTGGCGGACAGACTTCGAGGAGCAAGTCACTTATTTGGATGCTATTTGGATGCCGTGCGCAATGCCAAGAGCTTTGACAAGGTCGTCCTGCGAGACGGGAGGCCATTCGCCGTTGATGGTTACCATCAGCACTTTGCCGGCAAACTGGTCGTCAAGCACCGCCATGCCACTGTTGAGCGACATCACGCATCGATCGAAGGCAGGACGGACCTCAAGATCTCCGGCTCGGAGATCCGCGTTGACCGGCGACATGATAGCGAGCTTGAGTACAGGGAGTACATGAGGGGATTTGGGGAAACTGGAGTAGGAATCGAGATTCTAGAGGTGGGGGAGGGGCGGGAGATTGGGGATGAAAAGGTAGCTTGAATTTCGAACACGCGCCAATATGCTCTCGGCGCGCAAGCGCACGAAAACACTAGTGGCGCCCACATGTCGGCCTAAGAGTCCTTATTCTTTCTTTTTTGGAGAGCCCGGCCTTTTTTTGAGGATCTTTTGAGAGCACGGCTTGTGAGTCATAATTGACCTATTTGGCATTGTATTACTACTCGGCCCATATTCAACGACACCTCACTAGCCCAAACAAGTGTACATCATAAAAAAGACACCGAGCTCAAATTATATAACTTAAAAAAAGGAGATACACTCTGAACACTGGAGAATGGTAATGCCCTCATTTAGCCCACCAGTATTTCGAGACAATAAATAGTTCGCAACAACGATATATACAACATTCAAACACTAACTAGTGACTACTACTGACATAAACAGCAAGACATGATAGTTCACAAGAAGTCTTGCTACACCACCAAAACACACCCATCTGCAGCGCTCAGACTCTCGTGATCCAGACGAGAATGGCATTCTAAACAGAGCCAACTATTACATAGTAAGAGTGACATAGACGAGGATGACCAAATGACAAGGAATATGCATAACAAAAGAAAGAACTACCCATCCAGAACAAGCAGCAAAGACAACAAAGTCATTCGAAGAGATGATCCAACACCATCATAATTTGCAGCCCTGCTTCAGCGACCAATGATCCGGAGACACTAGTACCCCACCCTTTCGACGCAACAGCCCAAATACCTATCAACCTGAAGGCTTGAACCACATCACTGCCCGTCGTAATTGAGACATCCAAGGATCAAAGTTAATCTGGATGCCTTTGTCATTCTCACCTTCTTTTGGATGCATGCTGTATTGTTGACAATCAGGAGAGTTTGCTCCTGAACTCCTAGGGCTCGCCGTGTAGACATAGTTTTCCATAGCAAACAGATCCTCTCTTCCATCAAGGTCCTTGCCAACGGCGATCTCCTGGTTAATCGAATAATTGAGTCCGAGAAACAGAGAGTGCGAACCAAGGCTGTTTACCCGCCTCCAACTAAAAAAATCCTAAAGGCCCCAACAAGTTGGTATCCTGCTCATAGACGTAACAACCACTGTCCAGATACTCACGTATTTCATGGTGTTTGTATATAGTGGGGTTTTTGCAATATAACTTTTCCGGCTCATGTGTCCAAATGATCATCAGTCTTTTGCCGTCGTCTGATCGAGCGAGGAAGCAGTTGTGCTTCCCTGTTTTTGGCAAAGGTGGTGTGATTACAAAGGGCAGTAACTGTAGGGACACTGCATCATATTAAAAAGGACAGGCATTGTTAATGTAAGATCAACATTGTTCAGAGTATGAGTAGGATAATGCAAGAAACAACATTGATATGTCCATGTTGGAACTGGGAGGAAAATACAGGGAAATGTATACTAGGTTCGAAAATATAAAAGTGCCATGCATGGCTATACTCATGTTATCTCGCAATCGATTCTTCAAAGGAAACTACCATGTGATGCATGTTATGGAATCATGTTCTGTCCTCACAAACAAATTCTTCAAGGTAACTAACAGACCATGCATTGTTATATACTCGTGTTCTGTGGGCAAATTTTTTGTGAGGATATTATTCTAGCCATTGATTGCTGAAGGGTGAATATAGGTATGTACACATGGTAAGCATTACATGATTTCACTACTTCCAAATATAGAGTTCTCCATATGCACATTTACTTCCCTAATGTATGGTTAGATGAAACCAACAGTGTGGTGCAAGTTTCTACATCATCAAAATGAGGAAACTAACATGGCCATTGATACACACTCATATTTAGTAGTAGTATATAGATTACTGTAAAATAAGGAGAATATCCATATATTCCTAACCGTTTGATTATTCAGGGGTACAAATTGGCTGTAATGACATGATTACAATCACATGAATTAACTCATTCCAAATATAGCTGATTTACGGCGTCTCTAATACATTGCCATAGTTCTACTCAAACAGGGACATCCCAATCATCACAAAAGTTCAAACAGTGTCATGGCGTCATCATTAACATGAGACGGAAACAACTTACACGCGCCGTCCCAGCAATACGTTGTGCCATCTGCTTTGTCGATCGCGTAGACGATGCCATTGTGTTCAATAGCATCACAGAAGTGTGTATCAGCTTTGACGATGATCCACTGCGAGCTGAGTTGTCTCCAGCTAAAGAAGGCACCGGCGTAAAGATAGGCGTGTCCGCGGTCGAACAAGGCAATTAGCTTGAAGTCTGCGTAATTCGCATGTTGTGTGGGGACTTGGTAGATTACAATCTTCTGCAAAAAAAGGTCCGTCCAACTGACGTGGTCATCTAGATGACTAGGACCGCGATGGTAAAACTCTATATAATCCAACGGAGGAAGGATAATCTCATGGGAGGTCTGGAAGTTCACGAGCACCAACTTTTTATCATCTTCTCTGAAGGCAGCCATCTAGTGGGAGTTCATGCCGACCCAGTACATACCTGCCAAGAAGTTTCGGGCGATGGTGATCGGATCGAAGTCGAGTGAAATGATGTACGTCGACCCACTACATACCTCCAAAGAAGTTTCGGCTAACGGAGATCGGATTGAAGTCGAGGGGCATCATGTACGCCTCCGTATCATGGTCAGCCAATCTCGCAAGACCAGATAGCAGCAAGCAGGGTGTCTTGAAAAGCTTTGGCCTCGCTTCGATGATGGCCGTGTGCATGCCCCTCGAGCATGCAACCAGCCGCATGACACTCAACATATCCATACACGAACAACAGTGGTCGAGGACGTCACTGGGAGATTGCTCCAATCGCGGCTCATATGGATCCTGTGCGGTTCGCGTTCGGCCATGGTAGAGTTTGGAAGGTGGGGTTTTGGGGGGCTTGATTTACGGGGGATAAGGCTGTCGGTGCTGGAGCGGCTAGCGAGGGAATAGTGGTACTAGGGGAGGCGAGCGAGGCGAGGGTATGCGGGGGCACAGTGAGATAATGAAGAGTGACCTCAGGATCTCCGGCGAGACGGAGATGGAGATGGAGTGGTGCTAGGGGAGAGGGAGACGAGGCGAGGCATGCTATACAACGGCGGTGAGAGTGACTACAGAGTGCACAAGGTGAGGCTGACTTTGGTAACCCAGACACGCAGCCTGGACTGGTGTCACCTCGGGCGCAAGGTCTTTTCACTTCACTGTGAGGACCCGATGAATAATAGTATTTTGACCATCAAGTGTACCACAGTTGTACTACTACTACTAGTAGGAGTAGTAGGAACATGAGTAGTAATCCCGTGCTAGCATGCCTCCGGGTTCACTTCATCCTCCAGGTATCATCCATATTGCGAGCATAACCAAATTCTCATTTGCATTGGTCCCACCTGTCAGGAGGGGTGCATAAATAAAAAGGAATCATAAAATGTCTCGCCACGGTGATTCGAAAGAGTGAACTCAACTAGCAAGTGGCACATGTAGCGCTGGAACGATGGGCACGTACAGGGACATGCCCCACTCCTCAGCCTACCCGCGTAGCCTTTTTGTTTAGTCTACCTAGCTATCTAATCAACTGCCTGCAGGCCACTTCTACCATTTACTTGTCCATCGGGAACCGATTTTCCTCGGCTTCTTCACTACCCCTTGATCTTCATTTGCATCCAAACCACACTGCATTCACATTGTTTTAACCTCTTCACATCCTCCTGGAGTAATTCCGAAGCCCCTATAAATAATCAACATCTTCAGTTAGACTAGCCATCTAATCCCAATTCTCCAAACCATAGCCCTCTAGTCCAGCGGTTCGAAATGGCGAAAGAGATCGAGATGCAGGTTTTTAGTGTCCAACATGTCCTCGTCGAAGGCTCATTGAGCATAGTTGCCACAGTCACCAACCACCCAAGGGTTGTTCGGAAGTGGATCAACAATGTATCCAACTCCCTCCAAAAGGTTGAGATGAATGTCATCGGTCTCAGCGCAGAGTACACGGAGCGTGCCACTGGGAAGATCCAACGCGCCGCCGCCCTTCAGCTGTGCCTCGAAGATAATGTTTTGGTGTACCACATCATACACGCGCCCTCCATACCAGGTAAGCTTCACGATTTCTTGTCTCGGGAGGACATATACTTCTGTGGGGCAGCCATCGCAGGGGACAAATAGAAGTTGGAGCCGTACAACCTTGATCTGAAAAGCATCGCTGACCTACAAACCAGAGTAAAAATTCTTGTAGAAGATTATGATAAACCGACACCATCCCTATTCAACGTAGCAAATTGTGTGCTAGGAACAAATCTTCAGAAGGGTGACGAGACGCTGGCATTAAGGTCGTCTAGATGGGAGAATTATCCCTTGATGTATGAGCAGATAAAATATGCTGCCCTCGATGCCCGTGTGAGTTTCGAGATAGCTGCAAGGTCCAGAGAGCTTGTTGCGAAGCCGTCTCCCATAGAAAATGAGAACAACAAGAAGAAGAATATGCTGCACCAGCAACAGGGCATTATGGATGGATGAACTATTTCCTCTCTTCTAAAAAAATATTCCCTCTCTATGTATATTGATATAGATGGACTATTTTGATGGTGTGCATGTCTTTGGAACAAGTAGTAGCGTGGGTCCACTTGACTATAAGGAACTATTTATCCACCTAGCTTTCTCTACTACTCCTTCCAATGATCGGTATGCAATGCGTGTGTCCGTAGACATGACAACTTGTCCATGGAAGTTCAACTACGGTGACCATCACGTTTCATCCACTGCCACTCGCGATTCCCACGACGCCGCTCCAACCCACGGCACCACGTCCCCCGACATGCGCCTCACCCCTCTCGGCCGCACCGCCCCTCTGCCTTTGTGTGCATGACATATGGGCCACCTTAAATACGGCGAGCATCAAGTTTATACCACAGCCACACGCGATTCCCATGACGCCGCACGAACCCAGGACACCACACATCCCGCACCATCGAATTTTCATCCAGCGGCTGTGACACATTTCGTCCCGGGCATCAATCCTCAGCTGGAGTACTTCTGTACTACAAGTAGTACCCGCCGGTGTGGACATCTATGCCTCGTAACGCCCCGACGCCCAGCTGTGGCACCCTCGCCACGGCCACGCCACCACCGGCCAGTTCATCTCGAACCAGTGAGTCGCGAACCACACCACCACCATGAGAATGACATGTGGGCCAAGCGCATTTAAGGTCCGCATGTCATTAACTCATAGGCCGGGCACTAAGCCACTGAAGTTCTGTCCCGTGGGCCCTGAGAGGGAAATGTAACTCCTGCGGCATGCCTTGTGGTGCTCCCGCAGTACGAGCTCGTGCCAAACCCGGAATTTGTTTCTTACTACTACCAACTACTAGTAAGGTACACGTGCATTGCACGCATGAGATTCTGGTGGTTTGTGCATTATGCTTCTACATGTGGAGTCTTCTAGATTCTACATGTGGCAGAATCTGGTGGAATGTAGATGATATCCAACGGCCAGTAGTGCTCAGATTTGCCATCTTTGTACCATCGGATTGGCTTCATCCAATGACCAACTTTCAAAGTTATTCACACACTATATAGGGGGTATAGATATAGATGTGCCGGCCCGTTGCAGTAGATCCAAAGTATATCTGTTTAGTGCTCTAAACACATTATCTATTTATTTTTCTCTAACCTTTCGTAGCCATGTAACCAAGACACATAAGCTTCATGGGTGCCCCCCAAATCATATTATTCATACTACGTTGACGGAAAAAAAGATAAATCACCCAAAACAAGATCTTCCCGATTTTTGTTCCTACGATGTTGTGCCGTGCACGTACCTACTAGTTATATAGTGGTAGTACTAGTTGTATAGTACAAACTTGGTACTAGTAGGAGTAGAGTAGTACGGAATGCTCCTACTCTATCAACGAGCCCCATCTGACACCAAATTTCTTGGCTTCCGTGCTACAGCTAGATCTTCCCCTCATTTCTTTTTTCCAACCCGGCGGCGGGTGGGGTGCGGTTTGCTAATAGTCATTTTTCTCAACGGCGGTCCCACATGAAAGTGAAAATGCTAGGAAACACGCCTTCCCTAAGCTATGTGTTGTGCCGGACGGGCCGCGGAGTACTTCCAATTCCCTGGCGTGTGTGGGGGTGAGTGCGACGCAAACGCGACATGCCTTTTCCCTTTACTAGCAATGTGCCCGTGCGTTGCGACGGATCCAAAGTAGTAGAATAGTAGTACTTGTTCACAAACTTGAAAGAAATCACTCTTGTTTTGATATACTCCTAATATATTACTCCCTCCATTCCTAAATATTTGACTTTTTAGAGATTTCATATGGACTATCACACATGGATTATATGGACATATTTTGAAGTGTAGATTCACTCATTTTGCTCCGTATGTAGTCACTTATTAAAATCGCTAGAAAGACAAATATTTAGGAACGAAAGGAGTACTTTTCACTCAAAATATATTTCTCAGGATGTTTTGATGAGGTGAGGGAGGGATGTGGTTGCTTTCAAGATAATAAGGGGTTTTCTGCAAATTGGAGCAGAGAAGTGGGCTATTGTTGCAAGAATGCCACAACTTACCTCCAAGCCGTTAGATGCAGATCTAATGGTCAGAAACGACGGATGGCAGACACACCACCATCACCAACTGAGTCTTTTATAGGAG